>JAZEWT010000001.1:16739925-16765025 GCA_036362905.1 Mordacia mordax
AATGTGTGTGTTATACATGTTTTTTTTTCACATCAATTGCAGACTGCGGTGGTTTTAAAAATGAAATGAGGGATGAGGTACATCTACCCCACGACACACCTGTGGCATGGTAAAATATGGTTACCGCCAGCTCTTCCAAAGACACCTAACCAGCATTGAAGAGTAAGGTCAAATATCCATTGAGGAGGATGGGGGAGGCATTATGGACCTCCCCTTTAGCTGAGAATCTTTTGCCAACAATGGCATAAATAAACAATTGCAATGCTGCACCTTTACATGTCACCTCCACCTCAACGAGACGATCTTCCCGTGGAGTCTGACATTGCGCAATGTTGTGGTTTATGTCATCAGTGGCCCGAATGAGCGATGTATTTCCATGACAAATTATGCCGCGGCTTCTTGCTCCTGCTGAGAAATATCAACATAATGGCGCTCGCAGAAGAAACACGCCCATCGTAGCGTTCCTTTGCATCGCTTGGAAAAACAAACAAACGTGGTGGGAAAGCTCATATGTTTCCCAAAGTGACTTGTTGAATCGCTACTTGGTGGAAGGTCCAATTTTGCTAAGGATCAGAAGGCTGGCTTCTTGGGTCAGTAGCGAGTGCACTGAAGCACTGACCCATTGGTGCCCTTAACGGAGGAATGCGGTCAAAGAAAACCTTCTAGAAATCCCCGGCCGTGTTGAGCAGCATGCCTGGGTGGCTTTTAACTCCGTTCTCCCTCAAAATAAGAGGGAAGCCACCTTTCAGTACCATAGATAAGACGCCCATAGTATCCTTTGTGTCAAGTTGCAGGTGTAAGGGATTGTGTCAAGTTCTCTTCTATCGATGAAAGCTGCGGCGTTAGCTCACGAACAAGTGCAGCCATTTCGTCGGGTGTAACAGAGTTGATGATGAGGGGAGCTTCTGTGTGCAAACGCTGGCATGTGGTGCAGTTTTTCTTAATAGCATAAATTAAATTAACATGTGATGTCATTCGAATGAAGCATTCTAAAAATTACATTAACGTAGTGGCAGATGCTACGTTGAATAAATATGCTGCAACGTGAGCATGAGATTTACACATAAAGCAGATGAACAACTTTACGACCAACGTAAGAATCGATCATCCCAAATATCTCTTTGAATTAGAACTTTCCTGTAACCGTGTCTCTTGTGCATTGCACTGTAAAAAAAAAGGTCACTCGAACAACTCCAAAATAAATCTTTGCCAAACTGTTTTTCAGATGCTATCACCATCTATAAAACGTCCCTGCGTCTACGCAGGAAACACCTTATAGAGACCATTTGTGGGAAAGCTACACATGGCAAAGTAACATGAAAAAAAAACTTTCTCACAACCGTACGAATAAATATGCAGTAATATGCATTCTGCCATGGAAAACATTGTATCATTAAGTTAGACTCAAAGCCATATGTCGTGATGTCCAATAAAGGGTAAGCGTCATGCTATACATAGGGTAATAAAAAAATGTTTTAGCATGAAACGGACTTTAATTTCATTCCAATATGCTTCTGGATGTTCACATCATACAATACTCTGGGAATTTGTTTTAAATACAGTTTTTGTTTTTCATTGAAGATGGGTTTCAAAATATGTATCGGAAAAGTGTTACTCACAGCCAAAGTTGTTCTGCAAGTTAGTTACATTATGTGAGTGCTATCCTGAGGGCACTTTAAACATTTAAGCATGCTAATGTGTCCTTTAATGCGTTTTCCCCTTCTGTAAAACAAAAGTGTACTATTATTATCACTTGTAAAACACATTTGTATTGCGATTGATGCCAAATTCATGAAGCTGCGCACGTTGAACAGAAGATGAATTGCGTGCTTATTGTAAAAAAAAAACTGCAATGCAATAGCTGACCATGGCAAAATAAATGTTACAGGCCTTGGCAGTGTTAATTTTTTTGTCCGTGTCTAAAGCGTCTGGAATATGCCAAAACTTGTCAGAGAAAGCTAAAAATACACCGCTGTTTTTTCAACAATTATTTCAGCTGCACAGAGAAGGCAATAGTGAGTTTCCCGCCATGCTTTGCTTCTCTCTGGGGGATTTTAAGCAAGGGGGGTCGTGGGAGGAGGGGTGGAATCTGACGGGGTTGTGGGCAAGCGGGCAGCGGGAAACCTGCCAAATTACTCAAAGCCATCCAGTCAGCCACTCTGCCCAGAGTCTGCCTAGCAACAGCAGCAGTGCAGTTCAGTGTGGTGGGGTAGGAGCGGGAGTGGAGTCGACCGGCGGGCGGGGTGGGTAGGGCGAGATCGGGCTAGGATGTAGGATTTGGGATGGGGAGAGAATTAAAAACGGGGGGGTGGATGTCTGAATGTGCGGGGAGGTGAAAGGAGGGGGTGTCTCGCTGACTGCTAGCGGTGCGGACGGGTTACGCATGTCTGGGTTCGGCCCACTCTCGTGTAGAGGGGGAGAGTGTTTGTGTCTGGAACAGCCAAATGACCAGTGGGAGGGTGTTTATGTCTGGCATCAGCCAAAAGGAGAGGCAACTTGCTTCCCTCTTGGAAGGACCATCCGAGCAGTATGTGGGGGCAGTGCGCTTTAGTTGCAGAAAAGCCTCTGCACGTTATGTGGAATTGGTCTGTGCATGGGAATTGGCTGCTTGGTCACTTACCCAACGAAATGCACACGTTTCCACCAATTTCACGCCAAACTGAAAAAAAAATCAGATATTTTTTAATCGAGGTCCTGTTGCTTCAAATTACTCTTACTGCAGGCCAAACCGCAATGTCATTACTGTAGTGCTTTCTGTTCGCTGGTATTGATTTAACCAAAATTATGCTTCTAATGTAATTTTTTTAATATAAGTGATTTTCTGCTAAAATGTGCAGTAAGGTAGTGCACATTGCTTGCTTATAGCTGAGACATATCGGTGGTAATTCCACATTCCTATGACGAGGGCAGGTATACCCATAGGACAACCAATGATTGACTTTCCCATAGAGTGGTTCTGATTTGATCAACACCAGGAGGATGATGTAACCTCACAGTCTTCCGTTTGCGAGCTCCTTACTCTACCGCTAAGCAATGTGTTTGTCTGGTAAAACATAAACTGCTATATTAACACAATTCCCATCGCTTTGAGCTTTTGCATTGAATTGCATCTTAATGGCGTCATTATTGCGGCTGTTAAAGTCACCTTTAACCTCAATTGGCACATTCAGAAAATGAGACTTTTGATAAACATGGCATTGAAAAAAAAATCTCCAAGCCACTCGTTACTCATACCAAAAGTGCCATTTTTTGCAGGTGTGTGTTTGACATTTGACTAAGAGCTGCCAGCCAGATTTGAATGCTTAACGATGTTATTTCAGAAAGTTCGCTCTATGTACACCAGCAACCTTCTGCTTGTGTGACAGATTTACAGCAATAAATTGACCGTGACTCCGTGTGATCATGTTTACATTTGGTATTTTAACTTTTCGATGTCATTATTTTTCATACGGAGGCAGAGTAAAAAGTACACTGACCGTGTTAAAATAATCACCCGCACTCGGTTTTTACGCCGCAGCAAACAATGTTTAAACATTCTGAAAGGTTGTGTTTCTTGGAAAACTGTCCGCTCATGAGTAATGGTAACATGCGTATTAGTCCAAGACTAGAGTCATATATGGAACGTTGCCTTTGGGACTTTTTCATTTCACAAATATTTCCCAGCAATACGTCAGCTTTTTGTTAAATATTATTTATTTTTTTCAAGCAGCAGGGGATGATGTGGGTTTGCCAAAATAATGATGCCCGATGTCATCAGAGGGCATTATTGGTAGATTCTTATAGTAGCGCCGGTGGGTTTCCCAGTATTAAAAGCAGATATTTCCCTGGCCTGTGTTTATTTCTAATGTTGCACAGCAGCTAAGCTGTGCTTTGGTACCACAAAGCTGCAGGCATCGCAGCCTACATCCCAATTGGATATACATGGTAAGTCTTAAAGGACCCTTTTACCGAGGTTAAGCCGCCTTGCATCCTATATAGCACGATTCAGCAAAGCTATCTAAACCAAAAGCAACATTGTAAATTCGAAAGTGAATAATTGTATACATTCAAACGACCACGTGTATAGTTCACAGCAGAGTGGTGCTTGCCCAAATGGTTAAGGTGGTTCTCTTCGTAATGCGCGGTCAATGGCTCTATTTAATTAGAGAAATAAAATCACTTGTATTTAAATTGCCTTGCTGGAATACTATGACAGCACAGGAAGGGGGGGGGGGTAAGCCCCCACTCACCATTGCAACACTATCGTAGCATACGGGTCTGCAGCTGTTTGTCGTACACATTGAAACATTTTCAAGGCCAGACCACTTAGCTGTGCAATTCAATACAGTGGACCCCCCCCCCCCTCTTCCCCCATCGCCCCCCAAAAGAGAAATCACAGTCGCTAGGTAGGCTACTGAATTCTAGGAATCTCCTCGAAATTAATGCGAACAATGTCTCCTTCTGAGAAACAGACCAGACACAGGCCCTTCCAATCAGAACAGTTTGAGACTAAACAGTGGGGACTTGCCCCGGGGGCACGGACTGACAAGCGGAGAGCTCATCCCTGCCATAATTATTTCGTAATTACCCACACTTACGGATTATTACTTGTGCTGCCATGAATCACGCAATTATGCAAGGGCTTGTAAATTATGCATTGTGCTTTTTTCTTGCTGAGTGATGCTTTGTGTCGATGGCTATGCTGCCACACCCTATATGTCCATGCATCACTCGCTTGCCTGCACGTATCGCTCGTCACTCGCCTATGCATATATTTTCACATAAAGAAGAGAGAGAAAATAACGTTGGTTATTTTTCTTCTTGTCTTCTCGGTGTACATGTATTCAACTTGTTTTTGTGAAATGCCTTAAAACGTGGCACGCACAATCACAGTGCGTGTGCTACGACGCTGGACTGCAGGCTCATTTCTAAACATAAAATAGGCAATTGTAAAATACCTAATTAAATTCATTTCGGTAACATTCTAATATCAGCAACCGATTTGAACAATTGCCAGCACAGCCTCTCGGTTAAACACAAGCTGTTGCAAACAAAAATTGTGTAAACTGATGTAATGGGAAACAAATTGTTGATTTATTTCCTACCCCAACATTTCATTATTGGAGTGGGCGTCACTTCCTTTAGCTCAGACACTGTGCACGTGCAGCAAATGACCTCTCTTGCTGACAAAGCTTTGTTGGACAAAAACTGCTACGGACACATGCGGATCAATTGATGGATGAGTTGTAAGATCTTTGTTTCCGTCCTTGCCATACATTTTGCCCCGAGACTGAGCAAATAGCATAAGGCGGCTGAATTGTGGCATTTGCTCATTAATCAGCTGGGCAGGTAAACTCTCCTCTGTTGCTTTGCACGGGGTCACGCTACATGTGCGTGCGCACGCAGCACGTGGTAAGGTGTTAATATGCGTGCACGTCAGTTTTACGGGAAAATAATTAAACCGTGAACGCAACAATTACGTTACGCAGAAATATTCACCCAAGTCTGGAGAATATCTCTAAATTATGCATAATAGGTTTACGCCCATGGGAATTTATTTTTTCACCGACACCAATATTTAATGGGGAGTATTCTTTTATGTTTTTCATCGTTGGTTTTTTTTCTTCCCAAATTTATTCCAGCTGCGCTTATCTGTGTCATTTCACGAGGCGAAGAATCTGGAAATCTCAGCAAGCAGTTCGCTGCACGACTGAGGACACCTATACAGCATTATTTTTCACCGGAAATATTTCGAGAAATCCTTCAATTGGCATTTTTTATCCATCTTAAAAGCTCTGCTATGAAATTATTTATTGCACGATGAGTGGCACTCTTCGTTTACAGCTGGGATGTACTGAAATAAAGTGCAAAACCACATTTAAAAAATCGAATGTGACGTTTTTTTAAATAATCGCGATGCATAAAAAGGCCACCTACTACCTGATAAAAAATATAAGAATGATACAATATGTAACGCGCCACACGACGCCTGATCACGGGCGAGACACAGATACGAGGCGTAGCGAAGTAAACTGCAGAGAGGCAGGAAGGGGGAAGGCAGCCACGTTGCCAGCCGGTGCCAACATTTGCCCGACACTGTGTCCTGTATATTATCTTATCATCGGCTAATTCATGAATTGTTTTTTGTTGTTGTGGGGGGAACCCTACATGGAACAGGCGAAGAACACACAAGCTACTTACGGAAAAGTGACCGAGGTGCAACTCGAACTGCCTGGGGCAGAACTTTCTTTCAGTGAGGCGTAGATTTGACCACCGTATCACCCTGCTGCTCCAAACAAAGGATCCTGGTGGTACCCAGCTCAGCGGCCTCACCTCAGAGCGACTTGGCTCAACTCTTTTCAATGCAATTTTTTAAAAGGCTGTTGCTAAAGATGCAAGTGCATTAACCGTAGCGAATGGTTTATCGTAGCCGAATGTCATGCAGTGAAAAGCATTTATTGGATCACATTCACACCAGCCCGGCGATGGACCGGCGTCCCGTCGTCGGGTGTATTCCTGCCTTACGCCCTATGTTTCCGGGATAGGCTCCGGCTTCACCGTGACCCTATATAGGATTAAGCGGTTTCAGATAATGAGCATGAACATTCACACCATGGATTTTATGTGCCAACCTTTAAAGAAAGGCCTTTCTCATATATAGTACTTTGAGTATTGTATGTTTTACCCTGTTTAGTAATGGAACGGCATATATATTATTTGTTGAAAGGTATTCAAATAACTCTTTGTTCCTTAAAGAGCAATGTAAAATTCAAATTTAAAATAACATCTAAAAAATTGCATTCCCTTCATGCACAAAATTTTACCCATTGAATATTTTTGACAACTGAATTAAAATGTTACTCCTTTAGAATTACTATATTTTGTCCTGAATTATTCCACAAAGGCAAAACACAGAAGTAAATCATCTCTGGCACCTGCCCCCCCCCCAGCCTACTATAAGTGCAAGTCTTTAAGGTACACAAATAATCAGGGAGCAACATTCAGTAATTATGATGCTGGTTTTTCAACCACTGTAGTGGCACGTTTTTCCTGTTTAAACCAGAAGTCTAAAATTATTTAGTGAACCTGTATAAATTACATGGGCAGTGCATAAAAATCTGCAGTAAATGTTTTGGAATATGTCCCAGCGTTTCTTGCTGTAAGTAAAACATATCAGCAGGAAGCAAACTACATTTCTTAGAAAAGTACTAAGTGATGACAACAAAAATCAGATCTCTCTAGCTTGAGGCACAATGCCTATTTTGAGAAGTTAAAGTGTTATAGTGAGCAATGCGGCTTGTGGAGTAATTCAGAGCAAGCAGAACTAGCTAAAAATAAACGCAGCGAAAATATAATTTTGGGATGCCTTTGATGCGTTGATGAATATGGAACTATCGCACTATCGCATAGTAGCCATACCAGCAAACTTAATTTAAATCCAGATATGCCTGGTTTCAGGAAGTGCAAAAAAGAAACCTTTAGCTGAGACAGCACCTTAATAAAGATTCTCACACATTACTGTTTTGTCTTCCACCAGCGGAGAGAGGGCACGGCAGGGAATGGTGCGATGCATGAAAGGGTAACGTTACAGCAACATAAGATCGACCCCTCCGTGGTGGCGAGTGAAGTCATGGCCAGCTCAAGGCCCTCGGGGCGAATGGAGCAGACGTTGGATGTCTAACAGGCGGCTTTGTGCGTCTCGTGAAGTCTTCCAGATGTTGAGCTCCTTTTTCTGGAATTATTTTCTGTCGCCGGTTTCATAACATTAATAAAAAGCGCCGCATTAAATTGCCTCGTTAGTTAAGGTAATTTGGTTCCCTTAAAATGAAGGCGTCTGTTGGGGGAGGGATGAAGTTGCCAACGACCGCACAGTTTTCAAATTTGCAGCCACTCCTCGTACAGCAGCGTGCGTGTTGTTCAACGGTATTACTTTTCCCATCTCATCTCATTGTCAGAAATCGTTTGGTCCAGTACAGGGTCGCGGTGAGCCAGAGCATATCTCGGCAGACACAGGGCGCAAGGCAGGGATATACCCACGATGGGACGCCAATCCATCACTGGGCACTGTGGGCAATTTAGTCTGCAAGCCAATTAACTAACACAGCAGCATGTTTTTGGACTGTGGGAGGAAATCGGAGTGCCCGGCGAAAACCCACGTGGACACTGGGAGAGAACATGCAAACTCCACACAGAAAGGCACCCGAGCCGAGATTCGAACCCGGGATCTTCTTGCTGTGACGCGACAGCGCTACCCACTGGGCCACCGTGCCACCCGGTGTTACTTTTATTTTTTTGAAATTCAATAACTCCGTGTTATTTTGGAAAAGAAATATGATAAGCAGT
Organism: Mordacia mordax; assembly: GCA_036362905.1. Taxonomy (NCBI): domain Eukaryota; kingdom Metazoa; phylum Chordata; class Hyperoartia; order Petromyzontiformes; family Petromyzontidae; genus Mordacia; species Mordacia mordax. The sequence continues at coordinate 16,748,248 of JAZEWT010000001.1, forward strand.
AAATAGCATGTGATATTATGCCTTGCAATCAAAGGCTTAAGAACTCTACAATTTTTGAAAGCCCGTGCAGCTCATGTCACGTTACCTTTTATCACGAGTAACACGAGCTCGAGCCTGCCAAGTGGCTCGTTGTGATTGTGTTAATGTTTTGCAAGGACACGCGGTTATTATCATTCGCTTGCAAATGAGCGGCCACATATCCGTTCACAATTTGCGTTCGCTCTTTTTTAATTAATATTCGATGCAATTGTCTCGTGTCATCTCATTGTCTGAAACCGCTTAATCCTATATAGGGTCACGGTGAAGCCGGAGCCTATCCCGGAAACACGGGACGCCAGTCCATCGCCGGGCATTGTGGGACAATTTTAGTCTGCGAGCCAATCAACCTATCCAGGAGCATGCCTTTGGACTGTGGGAGGAAACCGGAGTACCCGGCGAAAACCCACGCGGACACGGGGAGAGCATGCAAACTCCACACAGAAAGGCACCCGAGCCGAGAGATTCGAACCCGGGACCTTCTTGCTGTGAGGCGTCAGCGCTAGCCGCTGGGCCACCGCGCCGCCCTTCGATGCAATTGTGATTGCAATTAATATTTGAGTGTTAATGCAACAGCAGGCATAGTGGATGCTGACAGTAGGTTACAATATTAATAACAATGTATTTATTCACGTAATTTTACTGCTGTAAGGGTTTCACAGCCGTATGTATGATAATTGCTTCCAATAGCTGCTCTTTCGGCATAGCCGTGTGGAGCGCTCCTCCTCTCTCTTTCGCGACGTTTCACCTCCCATGTTGGAGGCATCCTGAGGCGTTCTGTGACCCAGTGCTTGTGACTGAGTGAACTCCGTGTGACCGTGCTATATTTCAAAAGTTCACAAGCACTGGGTCACATAATGCCTGAGGATTCCTCCAAAGTGGGAGGCGACACGTCGCTAAGGAGAGAGGAGGAGCGCTCCACACGGCTATCCCGAAAGAGCACCTTTTGACATCAATTTGTCAATCCCCTGATGAAGGACTCCTCATACGGTGTTGGTAATGGGGGGTTGTTGTCGTGCTTCGCATTATTTCAACCACCCCCGGTCAGTGCAGGTTGACAGAGAAGGGGGGACACCCAGGACCGGTTTGGGTTCCACCAGGCAGTGATGTTTAACCGTGGCCGCGAATCGAACTGGGGTCACCAAGGTCATAGTGCGCTAGCCACTGCGCCTCCACTCCACACCGCTTGCGATATAGATGTGTGTGCTTAATAATCCACAAAAGTGTTGCCATACCGCAATGAAGTGTACGTAATGCCGTGACCTACTTTTTTCACCATATTAAACGGCTGGTTTCAATCGGTTACAGCTCGCGTTACTGGAAATGCACAGTTTCACATAGCAACCACAATACAGTATCACACAACATGGTTTCCAGCTTTCAATAAATCTCTTTCAGTGCCTGGCTCTTTATTTTTCAGACTGTATTATTGTGATTGTTGGTTGATGATGAAAGGACGTATATATCACGCTGTGTGGTAAATTACACTATTACCCTTGTTCTCATTGTTTTCTTTTCGAGAGAACACGATATAGACATTGTTGTTTTTCGTCACGTGCAAAGATAAAGGTATTTTTTCTCTGCATACTAATTAAAATTAGTCGTCGCGAATGCTTGAGTGATAATTATTTTTCTTTGTTGCACGACGTCTTGATGGAGGACCTTGCTTTATCTCCCACGCTTCCAGGGAGCCGTTCCCAGAGATGTTTGACCGTCTCTTGCACACTTGCCATTAGTTTTGGGAAGGTTGGATTGAATAACTGTGGTGTACCTATCCCTTCCACTGGGTGGACAGAGGCGATTGTGGTGGCCCGGGGGAGGGGGTTTGCGCGGCTAAAGTAAAGTTTTAACTGCCAGACTGCAAGATCAAATTGCAAGTCCGATGATGAAGATATTTTTCCGAAATTGGCTCAATTAGCGTAGAAGTTTGAACAAGATTAGCAATTTACTGCATTGTTGCTTACTTTCCCACATGCAAAAAAAATGCACCGTTGTAATTAATGTTTTAATTGTTTGATTAGCCTTGTTTTAAATTTAGTCCGGTGCTGTCTGGAAGCTTTTGACGCAGCGGTGCGTCAGCTCAATATTCAGAGTGACCTTGAGGTTACAATTAACGTACACACAGATTTATTAACGTCTCTTTGAAACGGCTCGAGGAGGCCGCTACAGTCGTGCGGAGCTCAATCTTTTTTAATCATTTCATCCTGCTCCAGTGTAGATTGGGTCACTGACTTATGAGCGCCGCATTCCGAGACACATAATGATTAGTCAAGACTTCCTGCATGAATCTCGGCCCGACAGTCAGGAGTAAGTTCAGAGCAAGGAACGCCACTGACTACGCTCTCTCTCTCTCTCTCGCTCCCCCATCACTCTCCCCACACTTTTCAACATTTTCACACGTGCGCCTATTCTCAGTGGATCTGTGTGAGTGTAGCATTTCCTGGACCTCCTCGTCCCAAGCTGGTTAATGAGTTCTTCATTAGGTATTTGTGTAGAATGACTGCCCCTCCACCCTGTATGCTTCAGGTGTTTTATGGCTACTTATTATTAAGCCGGTGGGAAACCCCTTGGCACACGAGCTGAAATTTGAGGGGAATAAAGGTACCACTTGTTTTCTGGCTTTGGCGTTTCACGAGTGAGGTTTTACGTCGGATAAAAAAAATAGTACACTTTTGTGTGAAGTGGCGGCACAATGCAATGCGCAGCGCGTGTGTGTCTAGTTTGATTTACTGCAAAAATATGCGTTCAATTACAAACAAAAATCAAAACATTTCACCACCCCCACCCTCTCCATTCCTCGTTAATAAGAATTTAATAACCGTTATTTTTCTGAAGTAATGCTTCGCGTATTCATATAAGCCTGGAAGAAAATATGTTGTAATTGATCAACGCTAGCAGCTGCAGTAAAAGGATATATATTTCCATCAGAAGCACACGTGATATATCATTGCTACATCTATTAATCTCCATACTTAAAAAAAACCCCCTCATTTCTTATTAAAACGTGTAATAAAGCACATTAATTACAGTTTGCAATATTCATGTACATGTTAAGCATTTGTTCCACGTTAGGAAACATATTTTACCTATTGTTGTTTCAGCATTAAATTAATATGCATAATGTAATATAATAACACCATGTATAATACATTTTCTGTACACCACTGCATGATAAATGTACTGAAATGCATTTCTGGCGTGATTTTTCTTTCATGATATTTATATTACGGTAAAACCTGTGCCATTATTTCCACGTGTGTGCGTATGTATATAAGTGACTCTACCCTGTATATCTGTATATTTGTATATCGATATCTACATTTATTTATTCCACATGTCTGGCATTTTAACAAGATTTTGCTGTTCCTTTAGAATACATTATACCGGTATGGCATTGTGTACTTAGATATCTGAGTAAATATTATTTTCTTGGAATGGTAGCTTCCTGGAAAAATCAGACCGCAAACCTTCTCTTTCTTATGCTAACTAAAGTCATCTGTTCAAAAATCAAATACTAGACTCTCCTCCCTACACCCATTCTCAAGGTACCTCCACTTTATTGGAAGTGAGTGACGCCTGAAGGAAACGAGGCGGGGCTTGTTACTTCAAAATAAGCTAGGGCCTGTTGTGATGATTATATGTCAGCTTACAGCTAAATCTCGTCAGCTAGAAGAGTTTAATTTAAGTTAACAGACACTGCTTGTTATGAGACCAGACCTAAATACCGCAAATTCCAATAAGGTTACGAAAACAAACAAATCGTACCCACTACTTGTCTGAAAAGATGGTGTGTGGTTTTTTTATCGTTACAATAACGCGTATAAACCCAGGTGGGGTTGTTACAAATTACTCTTGTAAAAGCGGCCCGCCGCTGCGCTCGCGAGCCGCATTGTTAGCGCTAAGGAGTTGCGGACTCCTCTCCACGGCGCCCTCAAGGTTGACAGCAGCGACATCGCTGGCGCGCCGTCTCACGCACGCTGTGTCCTCTTTGTTCCTTCGCATAAGGGATGACGTCAACACCTACAGCGCCGCCGCCACGTCCCTCGCCTCCTTCCTTGCCGCGATCTCCTTTTGTCTCGGCACCGCTGCCGCAGCTGCTGCCGCAGCTGCTGCCGCAGCTGCTGCTGCAGCGGCAGCCGTCCGTCCCCGAGACTCTAACGCGTCGTTGAGTAGCAGTGGCAGTAACTGCATCGTAATAGTCTGACTGCACGCCACCGGTGTGTGAGTAAAGCCGCCGAATTTGTCTTTCTCCAAGCGGTTTAACTCGATTTTTTATTTTAAAATAGCGTTGCAATTAAAGAAGAGATGTACGAGATGTGTCAATGATTGAAACGTTTATGAGTTTTTGTGCATGTTTTTGTTAGCTTACATATTCACAGAATGTTTTCTTTGTTTGTTAAAGGTCACGGATATTTATACCCGCAAATGAAAACGCGCACAGACAGCGATGGAATATTACACAGACTGCAGTGATTTCCTGAAGCACCACCCATTCGATGATGGATGCACCACATTTAAATACATATTTTTGCAGCGAATAATTAATGTTTTGTTTACGTCTGAAAAGTTAATTTGTTTTTACGTAAGTGTGTGTATATTCCTGGTGCGGCACGAATCGTTTCACCCAGAATATTTTTGCTAATATTTTGCAAAACAATTGTTTTAATACCCCGGGTGTAGTAGCAAGATACAACATGTGTATTGAACATTATGGAAGGACAATGAAATAGTTTATGTAACAACTAATAAACATTATTTCTCACAAAGTGATTTCAATATGCTCGGTAAAGCGACTTACGCCGTATCGTTATTGTTGACGCGCCGTTCTCTACCCAGCTCTGTGCGGCGCTCTGTGACCCTTTATTATTACTCCCCTGTATATTTCACACACACACACAGATACACAAAACCCAGGGAGCATAAACTAGACCCGAGCTCGCCTGGACGGATCGTAACAGACCTTGTTTGGAGACTTCTCTATTTGTGCGTGTGCACGCGTGTCCTCCAAACCCAATAATTTTCGCATCACGAAACCACACCGAGGGCTGCGAGGCTGTTCTGTGTCACTTCCGATGGTAAACGCAGCACGAAGGAGCAGTGAAACGCGCCTCTAGGCGTCGCTCACGCAGACACTCTCTCGGAGACGCGCTCATACATGGAACATAAAGTAGATGCCCGCTTGTTTGGGTTCTGCGTGCGTATGCAGTGGGCATTTCTTTTACTGCTATTTTGGTTTTAGTATGGGTTTAAGTCACCGGCTGTAATTGTACACAGCTATAAACGCGTGACATGCATGAATCATTAAATGTTAGTGCCTTGGCAATGCCGTTATAGTTTTCGGGGGGAGGGGGACGAAATACAAACAGCACAGCACTGTGCAAATGGTAATTATGCACTTCAAACATTATGACAATGTGCTATACAATGCTGTAAACATACAGTGAATATGCATTGTAATCGTTATGTATCGGAAGGCTGCGTTCAATCCACTGCTGGCTCAAGGCCTCCCCCAAGCCATCGCGAGCTGTCGTACTTCGCTTGCTAGTGGACTGATTCCATCGCCTAATCTCCCTCGGTGGACGGACAGTCCCGCTGTCATTTGTCACGTTCACACGCAATTCTGACGCGGTGAACATTCGTTCATTATCGGTACGCACTTAACCCTGTTCAGGGTCGAGGGAGAGCCGGAGCCTATCCCAGCAAACACAGGGCACAAGGTAGGGCTATTCCCATAATGAGACGCCATTGCAGAGTAATTTATTTAGCGGGTCAGTTAACTGTGGGGGGAGGGGGGACACGGAGAAAAGGTGCAACTTTATACAGAGAGGCACTCGAGCTAGGAATCGAGCCTCGGTATACCTTGCCATGAGGCAACAGCGCGACTCACTGTCCCACCGTGCCACCGCTCTAACGGTGCACACATTATACATCATCAGCCATCATCATCATTATCAATACCCGCTCAATCCTGTGCAGGGTCGCGGGGGACCAGAGCCTCTCCCGGCAGACACAGGGCGCAAGGCGGAGCTATACCCAGGATGTGACGTTAGTACATCGCAGGGCACTCAGCAGGCTAATTGACCTGGTCTGCAGCGTGTCTTTGGACGGTGGGAGGAAACTGAAGTTCCCGGCGAAAACCCACGCGGACATGGGAAGAACTTGCAAACGCCACGCCGAACGGCACCCGAGTTAGAAGTCGAAGCCGGGATTTCTTGCTGCGAGGCAGCAACGCTACTCACTGTGCAACCGTATGTACATTTTTTAAACAAAAATCCTAAATACGTTTTGGAAACTGCTATCGTGACCTGCAGGCTTAGACTCTAAAATCCCAAATGGCTTGACCTCTTCACCAAACACCCTGAAATGAATGCAAAGAGAAATGTGCCTGCGAGATGAAAAAGAGGAGGCTATGAATTAGCCGAGTTGGATGTGATTTGTCAAACTCTTGGATGGTGATGCATTAACCGAACACGCGTTCTTAACAAAGGGCGTGCGACTCGCAGGTAAAATGTGAGCTCAGCAGACAAGCCGATAACCGTCTCTTGACTCGCACCCCAATGCGTGTCCTTTGTTTTTCGTGGCTCCTTAAGCACTGCCCTTAAGAAAATGGCACATGAACCTGCTGGCATCAAGTCTTTGGCTGGCAGGGTGGCGCAGTGGTGACATTCGTGCCTTGCACAAGTGCTGCTTCGGGCACGTTTGTGTGTGTGTGTGGAGTTCGTGTGTGTTCTCCCTCTGCTCTGCATAGGTTTCTTCCGAGTTCCCCGGTTTCCTCCTCTAACTAGAAACGCGCATTAATACGCCGATAAAACGTAGGTCGCATTATTTAGCCTCTCTGCGTCTCCCTCTCGCCCCTGAATCGTCTCTTCGAACGAATACATTCAACAAAAAAACGGGTTCAATACCCGCTTCAGGTGCCTTTTAACATAGAGTTTGCACGTTCTTCCCCTGTCAATGTGGGTTTTTTGCCAGGTACTCTGGCTTCCTCCCACAATCCAAACACATCCTGCTTCTGCCTAGGTTAACTGACCTATTGACTAAACTACCCTCAGTGCCCTGTGTCCGATTGGCGTCCTATCATTGGTATAGTCCTGCCTTCCAGCCTGTGTCTGCTGGGATTAGGCTGCAGTTTACACTTCCACTTGGTACAGTATTAATCAGGTACTGATAATGAATCAATGAAGGACAGGTATGAGAAAAATGATTGTGTGGCGTACATTATCAACTACAATGGGATTTTTTCAAACTCAGTTGCGTAAAAGTCACTCTTTGAGGTCTCCCTTGCCCGATGACGATTGCCGAGGCCTTCATCTAACAGTAGATTGAAAATGGGCTGCAGAACAGCAATAACTAATCGTTCAGGTAAAATCTGAAGAGAGTAACTATAGTCAAAGCATGACAGCTACAAATATGTTTTGAGTAACGTGACGACTTAATGCTAGGATTAAATCAAATCCACGTTTTGAGTCCCTAATCATAGAATAAATACATTAATATTTTAGGTCTCTACAGTATATTGAAATACAAAGAATGAGGTGTAAGCCTATGCTTTTAATATCCTGTTTCAATTTTTCAAACTGCTTCCAATAAATATAGTCAAATAAAAAAAACTATCGTATCCAAAATACTGTAACAGAACACACAATAAATTGTTATATCATAGATATCTGGAGATCTCGCCATGGGAAAATGATTAGCACACTGGAATTGCAACCCATTAAAATCGCCGATTCAATCTCAGGGCGCGACGTTTAGAATAACGAGCGTTTTTTTTTAAATCTCCACACCTCCACACCTCTGTTCATTCAGAGGTATAATCGTCGAAACCATAGTTGTTTAATTTACGGATCGGCTTGGTGGTGTACAGTGTAGGTACTTCAGACCTCTCCCATAAAGTCTGGCCATCGTTGAACATTCGGAGAAAAAAAACACTTATAGGGACTTTCCCGAGCTATCTTTGGTGGAGGCTTTCACACCAACAGAGGCATGAGCAAGCAAATCTGCAGTCGCTGTCATCAATATATTTGATACTAAGCAGCATCATTCATTCATTATCAGTTCCTGCTTAAACCTGTAGTTGGTCGCCGTGAGCTGCAGCCTATCCAGAAAGACACGGGGCAAAAGGTAGTGCTATGCCTCAGATAGGAAGCCAGTTTGTCGCAGGGCACCGGGGACAATTTAGTCAGACTAATTAACCTAGGTAGCATGTATTTGAATTGTGGGAGGAAACCGGAGTTCCTGGTGAAAACCCACGAGGACACAGGGAGAACGTGTAAACTTCACATAGAAAGGCACCTAAGCCGAGAATTAAACCCAGGGTCTTCTTCATTTCATTATCTGAAACCGCTTAATCCTGTATAGGGTCACGGTGAAGCCGGAGCCTATCCCGGAAATATAGGGCGTAAGGCAGGAATACACCCGACGACGGGACGCCGGTCCATCGCCGGGCATTGCGGGACAATTTTAGTCTGCGAGCCAATCAACCTATCCAGGAGCATGCTTTTGGACTGTGGGAGGAAACCGGAGTACCCGGCGAAAACCCACGCGGACACGGGGAGAGCATGCAAACTCCACACAGAAAGGCACCGGAGCCGAGAGACTCGAACCCGGGACCTTCTTGCTGTGAGACGTCAGCGCTAACCACTGCGCCACCGCGCCGCCCTTCTTGCTGGGAGGTGGCAGTACCGCTCACTGCGCCACCGGGTCATCCTGTATAATAGATTCGAGAGGGTAAAAAAAAAGAGACTCAAAGTAGAGTGATGGCTTTGGGTGACTCTTGCAAGTGTTAAAAAGAAATTGCTAATGAAATATTTCAATTCAGTCAGGACATCGGGAAGTGCAACGGTTTGTGCAGTGTCTATACACGAGTACGGCATTCTAAATGGAAGCTTTCATGGCAACGTATGTTGAATTGCAAATAACCCAATAAAATTGTGGATTTAAGGCAAGCATAAAAAAAATCACTCTTCGTATGGATGACCAATCATATGCTGCACGGAATAAATGCAATAACAGGAAGAGAGCCAGTGGCTGAATTATGAGATCCAGGTATATATTTAAACACACAGAAAAATACCCCGAATTCATGGAAAGTGAAAAGTTGCTCGCGAGTGAGCGCAAGCTCGCAACCAGTCAGTGTGAATCACATTAGATACCCGTCCGTGCAGCCGCTACATTTACTGGAAAAAACGCCTGTATGTGCTGTGAGACAAAGCTAAACATACCTCGTCTAGCCTTAGCGACTAATGGGCCAAGTGCAGTTAGTGAGTACCTGTAAAGGCAAGCACACAGTGGGTGACGGATTGCCAGCAACGTTCCCAGGCACGTTTGTCTCCCCATTGCTGATGCCTACACTTCACCGATTATTCATTTAAAGACAAATCGAACGCAGGGGAGGCATAGGGCTTCTTGAGATATTCATCGGTTACGTTGACCATGAGGGCGTAAGGAATCGAACTTCGGTCTCCGTGGTCGAAGCACACTGCGCTAACCACTACAATACCACTCCATCGTAAGCAGAAAAATGTGAGCATGCGCACATGCCTACTCCTAGGGGTTGCAAGGTGATGATCTGGGAATGTAATGCTTCACTGAGCAATGCCTTTCGACACTCCTTGGAGCAAAGTTCTGATCTGCCTTCCTGTGAGCGTGTTTTTTTTTCTTGCGCTTGAAACGCACGCTGAACATATTGTTCTTATTGCACAGAAAAAAATATTTTTTTTTTTAACGAAGGGAATGAGTGGAAACAGATGCAAGAAAATATTAATTAGCAAAATGTAATTTCATAGTTGGTCGACGATGTGTTGTATATAGCGGCCTGCCGCTCGTAACAAGGACCATGAGAATTTGTACTTGGGGACTGGCAGTTTTTGGGGCCTGGTGTAAGGGTACAGCAGAGGCTTTAGGGCAGAGGGCCTTTTTATTTTATTCTGCCCTTAATTATCACTCTCTGAGGAGCTAAGTATGTGCATGTGTGCTGTGCATGTGCGTGTGTCCAAGGGTAATAAAGGGGGGCAATGGAAGAGTGGATTGTTTCTAGCTAAGCACAGCAACATCTGAATCTGAACTGGTCTTCCTCGAAGTTGGCTAAGCCTAAAATGGGTACCAGGGCAAGCAGTGTAATAAAGTACAGCAGCAATGGCAAAGTAAGGGTGGTTGATCAGGTATCATGTTTGCCAGTGGCTTCACCATCCCATCATAAGCCATTCGAGTCTACGTAGGTGTTCGCTAATGTGACATGCCCCTGGAACATGGTCCAGCTATATCTGGTATGGAATTGTAAAATATTTAAACGTGTGATCTGGTTGAATATACCGAGTGATGTTGAAAAGGGCATGGCTGGTTATAACATCAAATTTGTATCTGCAAGCTAATGCAAAATAGTTTGAAAAAATTACACAGATGGTAAAACGTTAACGATAAATGTGGAATCTTACAATTGTTTGATCATGCTGCTGCTGCTGTATCTCAAACAATGGGCACTTCCAGAAAGAGCCTCCATAGATTATTGCTCTACTCTTCTACGCTTTCACATTGCATCTGAACCTGTTTTTTTTTAATATAACTTACTACGTTCACCAATCAAATAGCTTTGATTTAAGCAGGTAAGAATCCTTTAAGACCAAAGGTCCTCTTTACAATGGACACCTAAGCTACAATGCATGTTTAGGAATGCTTTCTTCTTGAACGAATACAACTTGCGTTTAATCAGCATTTGCATTTGCTCCCAAAAGCTGCTCTTTGAGGTCGCCGTGTCGAGTCTTCCTCTCTCCTTTGCGACGTTTTGCTTCCCACGTTAGGGGCATCTTCAGGCGTTCTTTTGGCTGAGTGCTTGTGACTGAGCCGTATATATATATTGAGCTGTTAAAACCCACATCATTACATCATTACAGCATTGGCATTATTCATTTTAATATGCCTTTATCAAAGACACAGAAACACATTCATATTTTAAATCTCTCGTATGTTATTTTCATAATGTTTAGTCAGTGTTTTTCATCTCGTCCAGTGCTCATAACCACTGCTTGGCAGTGAATGCTACCAGTAATATTATTATATTTGGCAAGTAGCTGGAAAATGTGTGTTATGATTGGTGGAAATACTGGTGGTGATTTTGCAATAATAAATGCAGCTTAACTAAGTCTCATATTTTGTCGGATTACTGATTATTGCCAATTAGGAAAAAAAGGAACCCTAATGTTTTGTCACAATTAACATTGAACACGAAAACATCCCTTCTGCATGCAGTCCGCTGAGTGTGTTTCAACATGATGAACTTTAAATTGCCTCCTATATCTTAATTCACACACACTTTCACATTATTGAATTGATTAGTAATATAAAAAAAACACACATAGTTGTGTTCTATGCATTTACAATTAACGGAGCGTCTCGTGTGCTTTTATAATGATGCATTTTTACAAAACTTAAAAAGGAGACATACAATTGACTGATTTTGTTTAAAAACTCATTATAGTGTTTAACAAAAGCTGATGAGCTAAAACAAAAATCAGAATTATGGCTTAAAGTGCGATGTCTATTTTGTCTTTGACATTTTGCCTTCATTGTGCATCACGATTCTAAAGGTTGATTTGCTGTCATCCGTTTAACCTTTGTCATTGCGTTGCCACGCAGACGAGCTGACTGTCGCATCACGGACCTTCTGTCACCTCGGGGAAGACATTCTGTTGAGATTTGCCATGTCCTAATGCCTCCCGTGGGATTCCATGTAAAATAACCAAAGTACAAACTTAAAATTCTTAACTCTTACAGGTCATTGCCAGGCCTGGCACTGCAATCCGAATCCCGCCTGGCACATGAATGCTACTGCCAAATTAAAAAAATCCTCGCAGACAAAATCACTTCATACGAGGCCATTATGATGTTGTTTGACCACCCTACCCCAGTTTAAAGTGAGTGAGCTGTGAGTGTGCTCCATTGGCAACATTCTTATTCGCGTGCATCTTGGCTTGTGCATGTTGAATTGCTGGCATATCTCTTTTTCTTGTTTGGCCGGGAGAAGGGGGGGAGTATTAAAGAGTGTTCTAAAGGTTACAGCTCTCGAGCCAAGGGGTCTTTCCCAGCGCTGACGGAGTTACTTCCTGGGGTCTGCATTATTTTAGAAGTGGAAAATGGGGTTAGCCATTCAAGCGGTCATCACCTTCATCCATTTTGTGAGTTAGGAGAGGGTTGGGTGGGTGGGATTTGAGGGCCAAACAATTGCTCCAGACTCCGCTCTCCCACTACCCCGCCCAACAATCCCTCCAACTCTTTTAGTTCACTAAGTATACCCTTTCCGTGAAATTGTAGCACAGCAAATGTGCGGCTTGGTAATAAATAATGAATATCGCTCTAGTATTGTTTACGATTGGTGCACCTGGGTGGCTTATAGCTCGCTCAGCAATTTACAGTTACATATGGTCGTCCCATCAAACTGCCTCTCCGGTTTGAGGAAAAGCCGACTGACAGTGCAAGCCAGCTGTGACAACACGGCATGTAAGTATCAACATTCGTAGCCATGAAAGTCGGTCAAACCAACACTACACTTTCTTTAAAGGCACCACGTGAAGTATCTTTTGTTGCTTGCTCTTTTTTTTACAAGTATAAAAACAATTTTGTGCGCTCCTGGGGGGGGCAATAATGTTTTGTGTTTGTTCGTTCTTAAAAGCTCCGACCAAGACTTTTAATTATTGTATTGCTTGTTCACCCTATAACTGGGACGTTTTTGTAAAAAACAATAATGCATATTCAAACCTTAAAAATCCCTCCAGCGTTAAAAAAATTCTACGCCTTTATAAAACTAAGGTGCTCACAAAGTATTTGAACCAGCGTCACTTATTTCAAATAAAAACAACACGTGTCTATCTGTAACCAACAGGATTAGCATTTAATTTTACTCATTGCCCTTTGCATGACCACTGTAATGGCAATCACAAAGCACCGCTAAGGTACGTGACCGCCATAATAATAAATAAATGACATAAATAGATGTCCGATCAAAGAAAGTTAATTATATAAGGGAAGCTTTTTGATACCATCAATTAGATGCGGCAAGGCTGTCGCCGGACTTGTGGGTAATCTACGGAGCACAGGTCAAAGGGTCAGGCCAACACTGACTGGCAGCCATTCTGAAAGGTCAACTTATCTCTGCAGCAGCAGAGAGGAAAAATAAATCCTTTCATTTGGAACAAATGACTGGCACAGTTTGGCCAAGCTTGTGCAGAAGGATTTCCACAGATCGTCTTCTTCCCCACACACATATTGTTGATTATGTGACCCCTCCACCAAGCAGGGGTCACGATAGGTTCACAGCAGGCAGCACAGGGGGAGGATTCTTTCCAGAAACGTTTAGTTCATTAAAAGAAGAATGGTTCGCTTGGCGTAGACGACTGGAGTCTGCAGCAGAGAAAAAAGGAAACATGATCATTTCTCACTGTGATTTTTTTTTGTTACACCCTTGATTTTAACTGTGAAAAAAAAAATGTTGCCTTTATAGCCTTTCGCCTTTCTTTTGGTTGTTTTTGAAAAGTTGTCAAAAAAGTATCAATTTTAATTTGCATTTCAAAGTAACTTATCGTGCTTATACTGGCGCACTGGCGGTCGAACAATGGGAAATGTGTGTGATACATGAACGTACTTATTTTGCTTCAACGTTTGATGAAAAGGAATTTTTTTTTTGACAAACAGGACAAAAATTCTAGTCGAATTCTTGGAAAAAATCTGTGGGAATTTTTTTTACCCAGAAATGTTGGAAGCCCTCCAAAAAAACCCATCGCACAAGGTTTGATGTAAGAAATACATTCACATTGAGATTTTTCCCTGAGGAATGATCCTCGGGTAATCCTCTCCTCTCGACCTCCTTCAAATTAAATATAATCATTCACATACAGAGTTTGCCTCAAGGATAATTTTTGAGTCTTCGCATCATTTAAATTTACCAAATAAAATAAATAAAATCAAAGCGAAAAATTAAAACCTTTTCACTAAGTGCATGTTTGCAAGATGCTTGGGAATTGATGCCGTATTACCATAGTAATGCATTTAAACAATAATGTACAGTCCTTTGTAAAACAGCTATCGGACGCAGTCTTCCTTATGCTGCTGAAGTGGGGAACTGGGAGTGCTGTGGAAATAGTAATGATTTTACACATTATAATATTATTAGGTCGGGTGATGCGATGATGCAGTGAGTAGCGCTGCTGCTTCACAGCAAGAAGTCCCGGGTTCTGTTCCTTGCTCGGATGCCTTTTTGTGTGGAGTTTGCGTGTTCTCTCCCCGTGTTCGCGTGGGTTTTCGTCAGGTACTCCGGTTTCCTGCCACACTCACATTCACATTTCAACTTGATTGTCAATTTTGTCACATGTACAAGACATATAGAGGATGGAAATGCCGTTTCTCTCGGACCCCGGTGTTGGCACATACAAGGGTTGAAACACAACCACAAGGGTTTTAAATACTAGGAAAAAAAACCCAAAATTCTAAAAAAATTACTAACAGTTTAAATATTTACATGTTAGCTAAGCTGGGGATCGAGGGGAACAATAACAAGGCACAGATCAAGAGCAAAAACTGTAATGATAACAAATATATTGCAAATAGAAATAATATAGTGTGAATAAAGATAAAGAGATGTGCAAGTAATATGCACACCGTCCAAAGATACGCTGCTGCTTAGGTATATTGATTGGCCTGCTGAGTAAATTGCCCCAAAATGGTATGCCCTTGCAATGTACTGGTGTCACATCCTGGGTATAGCCCCGCCTTGCGCCTTCTGTTTGCCGAGATAGGCTCCGGCCCCTCGCGATCCTGTACAAGATTAAGTGGGTACTGTTACTGAACTACACTTATTAGGTGCCTTTTACAATGACTGAAGGCGCCATCTCATTCACCACTTTCACATTGCCACCCACGTGGATGGCAATGTTTCAGCTGAGGTTTGCTGAGTTCATAGTGCCTGCGAATCACCACTCCAGCACTTTATCACGTTATCATATCTCTGATTTGAAGAATAAAATGGAAGTTAGTGAGAAAGTAAATCATCAAAACCCATCATTACAGAAAACTGATATTTGAAAGGCGTTTGAACAGACCGTTTCATATATTCTGTAACAAAGGTTTGCACTCCGTTTCACTTTCATGACATATTTTGTGCACAGCAAGGCTTGTCAGTGAGTCTTTTGTTGCGCTTTTAACTTCAGATCGAATGGAAAAGCAGTAAAAAGTGACGTAATGAAATTAATTAGTATAATGTATTTTACAGCGCGCCTAAAACGCCTCTATTAATTAAGCATACTTTCTGTAGTTTCGTAATTGACATTGCAGTAAATGTAATATAACGGGCGTGTGGTAATTAATATTACTTACGAGCGCGTTTCGCCGCGCAAGTTTTTCTCCCATCACCCCCATCCCCCGCTAAAACGCCTTACTTTGCATTTGTATAATAGGGCACTCTTCTGTAATGCGCAGAGCCACAAAAAAAAACCCTACGAAAGGATGTGGTATATTATTAAATCGGCGCAGTCGGCGAAAACGCACAAAGAGTCCGTAGGGTATAGACTAGTTGGCCTCTGACGTAGGGGCACGCAAGTTGGGTAGATACTTCATCCATAGGCAAATCCCGGGGAGAACGAGACACAATAAACAACCGGTTATAAGGAATGGGCGACCTTTACGCAGAATGCCCTGCACCTGTACGGGCTGAATGGTGAAGGTTGTTTGTGATTTGTGCAGCTGTGGGTGAGCATGGATTTCTGTAGGAGGGTGCGCTGCTCCATAAACGTTTCCCTTCTTTTGCATCCACCTATTATCGCAAGCGTGTCAAAGTTTTGAGGAGAGGTTGCAGCAGCACGAGCGAGCGTGTCAGGAAAGTGAATCTCAAGCAGAACTCGAAAAAAAACCGCTCGTCACTCAGGGAAATCAATACACCTCGCTGGTGGATCGTATGGATTATTTGGCAGGAGAATGGGTTTAGGATAAGGTTGCGTTTCGGGAGCAAGAGCTACGTTGTCTAAATCCCACACGTTTGCTAATTCCTGGATGCAAAGACCGTCCGATTGCAAGGGACGTTAGTGTCAAAATAGCGTCCTGTGGTTGTATAAATAATAATCGATATAAGCCCTCTGTGAACCTACTGCTGCGTGGAGCTCTCCTCCATCATGCTGTGTCAGACACCGGTCTTGCATGACCATACTTCACGCTGGTTGGTGTGAGTAGGTGAAGGAAATACATGGGGTCGCAGTGCGTGGGGAGGGGGAAGATTCGGAGGGAGGATTTGTTTTGTGGGGAGGAATGCCAACGCCAGTTCTAATGTCATTCCCCGATGACATTCGCCATAACCAGGAATCAAATTGAGATCTTCAGGTTTATGGCGCAATGTATCAACCACTCAGCCACTCTGGCACCCTAACTTGGTAGCGGCCTTCATGCAGCAGTGGATTGACCATGACGGATGATGATGAAACAACTAATTTTGAGAATTGTTGTCTAATAGGAGGGAGGGTAGTGCAATGGTAACATCTGTGTGTCACAGAGAGACAGTCGTGCCCGAGGCAGTTGGATTCTCAGCTCGGGCACTTCCTGCGTGGAGTTTGTATGTTCTCCCCCTGTTCCGCATGGGTTCTCGCCACGTTCTTCGGTTTCCTCCCACAACTAAAAACACGTATTAATATTTGACTGATGTATATATATAGGACGCAGTATCTTGCAGGTTGGCGTCGGCTGACCGCCTGGCAGACTTCCCACTT
>JAZEWT010000001.1:16778831-16834842 GCA_036362905.1 Mordacia mordax
GGGGGGGGAAGAGAGAACGGAGCGGGAAGTGGAGAGCGAGCGGTAGAGACGTTGTGCAGGGGGAAGGAGGAGAGGTGGGTACTCGTGCTGTAGGGGGCGGCTGCCGTTTTCGAATGCGTTCAGAACAAAGGAAGCCGGCGGCAGCTCTCACGGCTTCTCGCTGCCAACAGATCAGGCGCTGGCTGCGCGCACGCGAGTGACGCGAGGAGAGCGCGGCCCCGAACAAAGGGGGGACGACGACGATTCGGAGGAGGAGGAGCGACAACGAACATCGCTCCCAAGAATCGCGCCGCCGTCACGGCCAGCCTCTCTCTTAATATCAGGGATAAGAATTGTGGTGTTCCGTCTGTTGCCGCTGTTTTCTTTTTAAACGGCAAGCGGCGAAGCACTCGACTCTGAACTTAACGTGCAAACAAAGGAGAAGAGCCCCCTCGCTACCTCCAGAGAGGGTGACGGCACCGTGACAGGCAGACACGCGGGCACGGAGCAGACAAAAGATTGAAGCCACGCGGCTGAGTCGGCGCTGGCGGCGCCTCTGAGCCACTGATCCAGACACGAGCGGTGCCCGTGTGTGTTGTGAGCAGAAGACCACCGCGCACACAGCTGGGCGACACCCGTGTTGGTGGTGGTGGTGGAAGAACAATAAGAGCATTTGGTAGGAGGAGCAGCGGCCAGCAAATCGCAGCAGCCATGCCGAGCTCGCTGTTCGCCGACATGGACGGGGGCGGCCTGGGTGTTGGAGGAGTGGTGGTGGTTGGTGGCGAGGCCCTGGACGAGCAACGGGCCCTGCAGCTCGCCCTGGACCAGCTGTCACTGTTGGGGCTGGACCACGAGGAGGTGGTGAGCGCCGCAACAACAGCCGCGGCCGCCGCGGTGGTGTCTGTCACTGCGGCCGGAGGCTCCCCGTCTTCCTCCTCGTCGCCTTCGTCCGGCGGGGTGGTGCTGCTGCAGGCCGGGCCCGTGCAGGTTCCCGGGGGAGGACCTTCTCAGTCGTGCGTGTCCACCTCTCCGTGCTCGTCCGCCTCGTCCTCCTCGTCGTACATGTGCGGTGGAGATCCGGGCTCTGACGGTGGTGGTATTGGAGGGCCCGGCGGCGGTGGAGGGGTGTGCATCTACCCTGGAGAAGTTGGCCCGGAGCCGGGCTGCATGTTCGAGGGTGGAGGTGGTGGTGGAGGTGGTGGTGGTGGTGGACGTCGCAGCGTCAACATGACCGAGTGTGTGCCGGTGCCCAGCTCAGAGCACGTTGCCGAGATTGTCGGCCGACAAGGTGAGTCGATTGCTGCTGCACGCCGCTTTTAGTAGCTCTTTGCGTGCTGGTTGCTGCGGCTGTTGTGGTTGCATTGTGGTGGTGGTGGTGATGGTCTCGGAGTGGTGGTTGAGCAAGCGTGGTCAACTGCACGGCACCCCCTCCCATTCATTCATCGGTACACGCGTTCATTCACACGCGCAAAGCTGCACGATATTTACCGTGCATGCAGTAAGCGAGCACCTATTGGGATATCTGAACAAAGCGAGCTACTTGTATATAAAGTGTCAATGCATACCTTTTTTTTGTTGTTTACTCGAATCGTGCGCGCGTTTGTCGACAAAAGGTTTTCCAAGTAATCTTGCGCCATGTGCCCGTGATTCATGGCCTGCACGCATGGCACGTGTTCCTACTGGCGCTGCTACGGTACTTATGGGCATGGCACGTTGCCGGGTGCATGCAGTGGCACACCGTAAATAATTATATGAACGTCAAACTTACATTGCCAACGCATTCTGACGATATACCGCTACATGCAATGCCGTACTTTTGTTGGGGTCTCTCGCTATTGTCTGGCAAGTGAAGACCTTATTGCAGCGTAGTTTTTTGTTGTTGCACCGTATTACAGGTCCGCATGTTGTTTGAGCTCTACAAGTTATTGTTAATGTCGTGAATGCAGTTGCACTTTCTAGACAATAAAAATATGGCTGACTGCTGTTAGATGTTTCCTTGCCCTACTTAACGACATCCACTGGGATGGGAGGAGGCTGGGGGGAGGAGGAGGGGGGGTTGAGTGGTGGGGGTGTTTGGAGGTTGCAGCTGATTCATGGGAGGCATGCTTTGCCAAAAACTGCCAAGTTTCTCCACCTGCCTCCGCTTGCTCGCTGCAGTAACTTTAATTTTTTGTTTTTCTTTTGCATTTGCGTGCTGCAATTTTTCCGCAAGTATTTTAACGTTGTGGGGTTTTTCTCCCGTTTCCTTTTTTTGCATTTCCGCTGGGGCACTCGACAAAACAGGCTGCAAAATCAAGGCCCTTCGTGCAAAGACCAACACGTACATCAAGACGCCCGTGCGCGGTGAAGAACCCGTGTTCGTGGTGACGGGTCGCCGGGAGGACGTTGCTCTTGCCAAGCGGGAGATCCTCTCGGCTGCCGAGCACTTCTCCATGATCCGAGCGTCGCGTTCCAAGCCAGGTGGTGGCACCGGCGTGTCGGGGCCCGGGGTACCCCCGCCGCCAAACCTGCCGGGCCAGACCACCATTCAGGTGCGCGTGCCCTACCGCGTGGTCGGCCTGGTGGTGGGCCCCAAGGGTGCCACCATCAAGCGCATCCAGCAGGCGACGCACACTTACATCGTAACGCCGAGCCGCGACAAGGAGCCCGTGTTCGAGGTGACGGGCATGCCTGAGAACGTGGATCGCGCGCGCGAGGAGATCGAGGCTCACATTGCCCTGCGCACCGGCTGTGGGCCCCTCGAGTTCAACGAGAAGAACGACTTCCACACCAACGGCACCGACGTGGGTTTCGAGTACGGGGGCGGTGGAGGTGGCCTGGGCAGCCTGTGGATCCGGCCGACTCCGGGCCCTCGCAGGGCCATGAGCTTCGCGAGCTACCGACACGACAGCGGCAGCTCCATGGGAAGCGGCGGCTCGTCCTCTTCCGACTCGTTCTTCAACGGCGCCAAGCTCTCGGAGTTCAGCCCCATCAGCCCGTTCACGGGCAGCGGGGGCAGCGTTGGCAGTAGCAGCAGCAGCGGCAGCGGCGTGAGCACGGGTTTCGTTTTCGAGAGCGCCAGCTCCATCAACTCAGACGACAGAGACCTGGGATTTGAGTCACCGGGCTTTGACCCAACCCCGGGTTTCGACCCGGCTCAAGTGCCCGCCGCGGCCTCCACCATCGCGTGGTCGCAGTTCGCGGGTGGCGAACGCTCCATCGGTGCGGGTTGCGGTGGCGGCGGCGGTGGCGGCACAGCTAACGGCTTCATCATGTCTTCCCGGCGCAGCTACAGCCTGAGCGGCGGCACCGCCACCCCGCGCCTCTCCCCAACCCTGTCGGACAGTGGCGCGTCGGTCGACCACCCGCTGGCGCGGCGTGCGCGCAGCGACCCTCTGGGCATCCCCGGCTACAGCTCCGCAGCAGCAGCAGCAGTTTCCGCCTCTACCTCGCCCGGGGCATCTTCAGGCACCGGCTCGACCACCAGCGGAGGCGGCGGCGGGGGCGGCGGGGGCGGCAGTAGCAGCTGCGGCTCGTCGAGGCCCGGCGGCTCCCGTGACTGCCTGCTCTGCGCAGAGAGCGTCGTGATCGCGGCACTCGTGCCATGCGGCCACAACCTGTTTTGCATGGAGTGTGCCAACCGTATCTGTGAAAAGCCCGACCCGGTCTGCCCGGTCTGCAAGACCTCAGTCACTCAGGCCATCCGCATCTTTTCCTAAGAACGCTTTTATATATAACACTATATTATATTCCTTGATCCCTCCCTCCTCTCTCTCTCTCTCTGTCAATATAAATATAATAATTTAGCGATTTGCGATGTCGAATTTGCAAGTGCAGTAGGTTACACACACGTGCAGTTTCTAGATGGGGCATGTATTCTCGTAAACTGTTATGATATGATGCAGCAGTAGTTTTTAACTGTTTACGAGCCCAGACTGTTCTTTTAGAGTAGTGTAGAGGTGAGAGTTTTAATGTAATTTTTTTATAATCAAGTGTAATGTCCTAAAGTTTAAAATGCAAAGCTTTACTATTATGTCTTGTATAGGCACAATGTATTACTATATTGAACAACAACGAAGGTCATCTTCCATATTATAGTGTCTCAAATATATTTTATTCTTTTTGACTTGAAAGATTTTTATATTTCATACAGGATGTTTACAGCAATGATTTTATTTAAATGTTAGTAAAGCCAATAGCTGGGTTTTATTTTTTTCAGACTGGGAATTTTTAGTTTGTACTACACTGGTAAGCATTCATTAATATGTAGGAGATTTTTGACAGTATTCATTTAGTTTATGAATTTATATTATATTTTGACATGCTATTTTTTAATGAAAATGTTTAAAGTTTAAACCCAGCATATATTTTGGTGTAAGAAATGTTTATTCTATATAAAGCGCAAAAGCCAATTTTAAAAAAAATTGTTAACAGACAACCAGGTTAGTTGTGCTTTAACCTATTTGTGTAAATAGTAAGTATAAATAGGATTTTGTTGCACCAGTATAGTTTTAGTATATTTTATTGTTTACTACTCAGTTTTTGTATATGTAGGATGAATCTGGCAGAAATACAGTTTTAAAACTGGAATATTTTATCGAAGTCCTTTTAACCTCACTTGGTAAAATTACTAATGTTATATTTGAGATGTTGTACTAAGAGTTTTATTTTTTTGACGAATAAAGTTCAACCAGGATGACTGGCAGCCTCTCTGCTTTGTGTTGCTGTGTACAGTTTTCAGATTCCTTCATGCTGACTTATACATTTTCAGGATATCACGAAAATCCCAATGATGTAACGTTTGAGATTTCATCTTCTGTTGCTCTTTTCAGATTTATATTTACACACAATGACTAATACTTTAATAGACAAGTGTTCTATCTTTTGTATGGCCCTGCCTTGTGCTTTGGACAGGCTCGAGTCCACAGCGACCCTGTGCAGCATCATCAGACCATTGCAACGCAGGTTTCCTTCATTCGCCACCTTAGTTGCACCTTAGTTGTAATAAAACCGTTGAAGCACATGAGGTAGATGTTTTCAGACTTGTACCTATGAAGAACTGCATGACCCTCACGCAGCCTTTGGCATTGCAAGGCATGCACGGTTAAACTAAGCAAATGTACTTTCAAACGAGTGCTGTCATTTTCCATGAGGGCTAGTTTGGCTGTCTGGCAATTCTCTGTTTTCTGAAAAGTCTTTGAGGGAAACATTCGCCTAATCGGACATCTTCAGCATCCCTTCAATAGCAGCAGGGGTTTGGATTTAGTTTCCAACAAAGCTCACGCCACAGGCACTGGAGCCTGCACCCTGTCTCAAACCTGTTTGCTTGGCAAGCCCTACACATTGCTCTAGGCTAAGTAGAGGCTAAACAAAAAGCCATTTCAAAACAATGCATATAAAAAGCCCATACCTCAAGCTTGTGTTTTTCCATGCCCTTGATTAGATACATGACCTTATGTAATATACCATATACTGCACATTTCTATTTGATAAACCCATCAAGAAAATGCTTGGAGTGGCCGCGACGACTGCAAGCATTGTTAATTACATCCTGTGCAATAAATACGTTCCAAATGGTAAACATTCTCCACAATTGGCTACTCTTGTCTTTGAACAGTGCGACTGCCTTTACATAGCTATTTCCACACCTCGAGCAGACAACCTGCTGGCTGAACCTCTGCCCCCCCACCTCCCAACTCAAGATTCCATGCTTGTGCGCCAAGAGACTTCAAGCCCATTATTTGGTAAGTGTCTGCCTGCTCCGGGAAGTGTAGCTTGAGCCTCACACAAAACCACAAGGCCCACATCCTCAGCATGCGCTCTGCTGATAAAGCTTCGTTTTCCACCCCTTCTTGTCCCTTGTTTCCTGCTAGCTTCAGCGTATTGACAAATTCTGACATTTCCAGCGTTACATTAAAACGCTAAGAGTGGCTTAATATAACACGCTTGACAAGGCCCTTAAAATATGTCCGCGCTATTCAATGCATAATGGTTGTAAAGCATTCGATCCTCCTTATGCCCATACCTCTCGATGACCATAAATTATGACTGGTTTCATGGAACGGGCCACGAAGGAAGTCGATAGAATGTAGAATGACAACTATTGGCAGGTGTATGCACGTGAGCGTTTTAGCGAAATAGTTGAGTTCGCTTTGCTATTGGATCCACTCTGCAATACTGTGGTTAAAATGAGGAATTGTAAGCGTCCTGGACAGCTTCATGGCGTGGAATGTTGCACAACAAGCATGTTTTAAAGAACTTTCACACGACAATTGTGTTTTTCTGCTAAGCTAAAAGTTTGCTGCGTTCAAAAAAAACCCCTTTGCCACTCCAAAAACATTTCATCATACGATTACGTTGATAGCATTTTTTTTAAATGTTAGAAATCGTTTTTTTTTAATGCAAAAAAATGCTATCACAGGTTCAGCGAGGTTGACGTTGAAATCATGCACAAGTTGATATCATTTTTTTAGCTTGTCATACACACGCAGAGCCCCGTAAGAATCAATTTCTTTTAGTTCATATGTTGTCAAACGCATTCAAGCCACCCCTGCAGCCACTAGAGACGCTACTATTTACCGCTGCTAAGAAATTAACATAGCAGCGTGGTGAATCGAGACTCGTGACAAATCAAATCGCTGACGTTATGGCGGTGGAGTGGGTAGGTTATTTCACCCGTAAGGTTCAGTGGGAGCCACGTCCATACGCAGTGTTCTAATGTCATTTACATTCATATTACTTTGTCAATCCCTTGCTGGTCTTCGCACGGAATATACGTTGACCACACTTTACCACCCCGGTAGGTGTGTGGGTTACTGAAGGCGGTCTCCCAGGACCGTTTCCGATTATCATTCGCCACTGATCTGAGCCGTGGCTGGGAATTGAGCTCAGGTCACCAGGTGCGCTGCGCGGTGCACGATTCACTGAGCCACTGCCCCACCGCGCGTGTGCTAATGCACGATAGTTAATCTGGCAGGGTGAAACAATGGAAGAGAGCTCTTGAAGGTCACGGGTTCAAATGCCTGTAGGGGGTTGACTCAGTCCGTCATCCCTACAGGGTCAACATTGTGAATTACCCCTTTGTGACAAGCCCCATATAGAAATGGTCCCTCCCATAGGAATGTGGAACTTTCACCACTGATACAGAGCCACCAACGAGGATAGGAATCACCTACCATTATCATAAGCACTACTATAGGCCTGTGCAGCTGAATCTATGGAACTGGACAAGTAGACATTATGGAGGTAGGAGTGAAAGTTTCACAGGCACATGTGCTATGGGAAGGAAGTGATTGGATGGTGAACTCTATTGGGATATTTTCAGGCACCTGCTGAGTAATACATATGTTTAAAAAAAACACAGTTCTGAGGCCAACGCGCCATTAAACTATGAGTTGCCCTCAATGTTGTGTGCCCCGTGTACTTTGCTTAAAGCTGCCAGTTTGTGACACCATAAACTCACAGTGATGTAGTCCTTTCTTGGTCATGTTCGCAGATTGTTTGCTTAGGTTAATAAGTGAACAAAAGCAGCACTACTCTCCGTGCGTTTGATTTTTTTTAAGAGTTAAGATTTCAATTCGAAAAGAGTTAAGATTTACCACTGCAATTACAGTCGTACATTTTATCATCGCTGAGAAGAAGATATGTAAGTGGACATTCAAATTTGAATGGATATTTTTTTAAAATTCAGGATTTATGTCTTTTCACTTACACCGTGACATTTAGACTTTTGTTTACACCAGCAAGGTTGTAATGCTCTGAGCAGAGTAAAGCAGGGCAACCCAAAACACAAAGGCGTTCGATTTCATAAACGCGTATCGCTTGATTAAATGAAAGCTGAACCATCATCACGTCCAATACTTGTTTTTGCAAGAAGATAATAACGGCTAACTTAAGGCTGAACGTTTTCTCCACTGGGCAGATACTTTCCTTTTTAACACATTTAGTGATAATTTCCACGTGCTTGAGCAAAAACTGTGGAGCTTTAGGGAAATGCCTAAAAACCATTTAGTTTCTTTTCCGCTAATAAAACGGTGCCGGGTAACATAAAAGCAGTAAAAGCACCATTCTAGATTGAATGACTCCCAAAGGTTCAATGTTTATAACACAAAAGAGATTCTTCTTCAACAATTATCATAATTGGAGAATTGTCGGGTGGGAGCAATGGTGGAGGAGTGTTAGGGCCTGAGGAAGTGGGGGGCGAGGGGAGGAGGGTGTTGTGTCACGGTGAGCAGTTGATGGGTCGAGAATGAATCTGATGTGGTTGAGGTTTTTTAATTCTTTCTCATTTATTTGTACTCTCGGTTCCTCCGAAATGAGAACCAAGCTATTGCTGGTATTTTATTTTTTAAAAAGGACATTGTATTTTTAGCGCTTGTTTTATGCAGATTCAATGCATGTACCGCATTTATATTTTAGCAAATTACTTATTGTACGAGTAGTATACATGCATACGCAGTGAGGGGACATTTAATACGTGAGCATTGCCAGAATGTAGAGTCTGTGCCAGTGTGAATTAATGCTATCGTAGCTATGTTTATTTCTTCTGGCGAACCATTTGGTAGATGAAGAATACTTCCGTTGGTCGTATAGACTTTTATTTAATTATCTACTGTCACAGATTGACCCATTTATAGCATTCATGACACACGAACCAGATTGCTGCGTGATGCAAGAGTTGAGCTTGTTTTTGAAAGTGGTCTAAAAATAACAAGAAATGAGACAACATAACTGGTTTTTATTGCGTTCGTGAGACCATTGCTCAAATCATCATCATTTTCAATACCCGTTTAATCATGTACAGGGTTGGGGTAACCGGAGCCTATCCCAGCAGACAGAGGGCGCAAGGCGGGGCTATACCGATGATGTGGCGCCAGTACATTGCAGGGCACTGGGGGCAAATTGCTTAGCAGGCCAATGAACCTAGGCAGCATCTGGTCTTTAGTACCCGGCGAAAAACTCACGGAGACACGGGGAGTGAACACGCAAACCCCATTGCCCAAATATACTT
This sequence comes from Mordacia mordax, assembly GCA_036362905.1. Classification (NCBI taxonomy): domain Eukaryota; kingdom Metazoa; phylum Chordata; class Hyperoartia; order Petromyzontiformes; family Petromyzontidae; genus Mordacia; species Mordacia mordax. The sequence continues at coordinate 16,787,800 of JAZEWT010000001.1, forward strand.
CTTCTTCTTTAGGTGCAGGATTTTCGACTAATGCGTTGAAGCTTGTCTATCGGTCCGTGTACACCACTGCCAACACGACATTACGCACATCATCCGCTCCTGCAAGAACACTGTCCAACACCATGTCGAGGTTGGTTACGTGAACCGTTTGACCGTGTCGTACATCACCACCACGGATCGCTGTGGCTTCGTGAAGGCGTGATAAGGGGGAAGGGGGGGGTTGGTTGGACATGCCGCAACTGGTTCGGATCTCTCTCGCGGCTGATGTTATCCACGGCAGGGATTCGAACTGCGGGGTTTCCGGTGTCATAGCGCAGTGATTGCTGCGCCAATCCCTCTGCCAAGCGGTCGAGCAACGGAGATCCACGAACTCGTTAGGCGGCAGATCAGCAAGAGCACGGCTTCAGCCAGTCATCAGGCACTGCTGTTAATGTTTTACCACTGTCATATGGTGTGACTTAGGTGGAGGTTGATTCATTATTTACCTACTGAATGAACAGTTCAGGTAATGTATATTACAGTCTGGTGGTTAAGATGTCACACGTTTTTTTTAGACTCGCATTTAAGCGGTTACTTGGGCGAACGTCACATTAAAAAAATAACCATTCACTCGAAATAAAATAACCAACTATTTACACTTGTAGAACAATTCGGGATACGAAGATTCTTTCACGTTGAGTAAACTGCAGTTGTTGAACAAGGCAAAGTCCGGGTATCGTTTATTTAGATTGCCCCTACGCGGCTAAATCCGCTGGAAATAATGAAATCCCATCGCATTGCTTGACTTGGGAGATGTAAAGGTTAGGAGGCATTTGTTAACGTTGTGTAGTGGTTAGAAACGCCTGAGTCCTGTAGGGCGTGTACCTAGGGTGTAAGGGAGTGTGGTTTTGTGATGATTAAAGAAAATAAGCACTGTCGTCTCATAACCTGGAGCCACGGCGCAAAACAGATGATTTCTTCTTGCTTTGTCACAACAGTAAAACAGCGGTTGCTTACTTCAAGGTGAAGCTTGTATAGCAGGTGAATTCTGTTAACCGTCCAGCACACCTTACTAATGCATCTGTAACTCAATCAGGCAGTTGAATTGCTCATGAAACATACATACCAAAGTAGGTTTAAGCCACGAGTTTTTCTTCCCCATTGTGAACGCATCATTATAATTGCGATGTAATTTTTTTTAGGTGGCTTTGTGGGCCATGACCACCTGCTCGTGTCAGGTCGTAAGTCTTTAGCCCTCATTATAGGCTTCATAAAATCAACATGTGCATATGAATTAAATCTAAAGTTTATACACTAAAGAATGTATTACATTTGCTACAGACTGTTAACTCATTTACCCATAAAATTAGTCTATTGTTTGCCATTATCGAGTGTTGAATAATTTCAGAAAATTGCCTTTTTATAATTAAACGTTTGCTATTCATTATTAGCATATGAGCTAAACTAGTTGTGTTTTTTTACATATCATTTTTTTATGAATATGTATCAGTTGTCCGTATTTTATTTCATAGTGTACACTTATTGAATTTTGATGCTTGTTTTATTTACTGGAAATGCCATGCTTGTTGAAAATATAATTTGCTGCTCCAATGATTGCTTTCGGTATTGCAAAATATTAGATAATGACGCATTGACCAGAGGATCTATTTGCTTCACCATCTGTTTGCAAATAACACTAATGCACTCATTTCCGGCTTTTATTTGGTAATTTCTTATGAGCTTCTACCTGTCACCTTTTTTTTTATTTCAATGGCCAAGATTGTCACAGGCCGCGTAGCTGCAGATTAAGGGCCTTGGTTAATGTGGCGCCCATTTATATTGATGAGCGTCCTGAGCACGGTGCTAAACTTTGTTCTATAGTCACGTGGTGCTGGCTCCAAATATGCCATGCTGTAAGATGGAGGGCAACGTGTCGACAAGAGACACGTGGAAAAGCGATCGCACGTTCATCTACAGCGGGGGTTCTCAACCTCTTGCACCTCACCACCGGGGGTTGGGCTCCGCGCATCACTAGGTGGCTCTCGCGGACAACCGATGGGTCGCGACCCACCGGTTCATCTATTGCAATGAGCATGTCCTTATTCTGCTGCGTGTTGCAGGGGCGGCTCACTTAAATCGCACCAGACTGGATGTAACCGGCTCAGACTGGATTGTGAAAAGGGAGGGGTGCGTGGAGAGAGGATGATTATATTAATGCGGAATCAACTGCTGCAAAGCAGAGTATTTCCAAAGGTATTAATTATGATACAGAACTCTGAAGTGTGGAGTGCAATTTGTATGCATTGCTCCAATTTGCACACAAACAGTCATTTTGCTTCCGTGTTCCACGAGAAAGTATGTTACTTTAAATCTATAATGAGCATTAAACATGAATAAGTCACTGAATTTGCATGCTTGCTCTTAAAGCATTTGTAATCTTTACAAGAAGACTTGTGAGCCTAGAAAATATTTGAAATAAATGTATTCATCGTGAAATTGTTCTGCCTCAAACTTGTCATGCTTTGTGGATGTGAAATGCGGTTACTAATTAATGATCTTGAAACTGTATAATAAAATAGCGGTTTTAACCTTTAACAAAGTGAAAAGGTGGAAAAAATGCTTGAGATTAAATATATTACAAATTTTCTACACAATATATTGAGTGTTTAATGAAATAATGTTTCTGTAGCACATGTCAATTTCAAATTCCCAAGCATTGGGTAGTAATTAACCTTCATATGTAGCGCATAATAACTTTCCATTGTTTGGAATTTCAATTAACCTAAATATATTTTTTTTTCGTAAAAAAACAACACACGTAATAATCATCTCAATATAAGTTCCTGCCTAGAAATTTGAAAGAGAGAAAACATGTCACTGAGCATTTATCACGAAGAAACAGCGAAGCATTCAGCTCTTCCAGGGAAGAGAGAGAGCGAGATGGAGAATGCGAAGAGCTCACATTGGCAACCCCCTCCAATGGAGTGAATGGGAATTCCGCATTGTAGGGCAGTGGGTCAGGGCTGGCTGGCAGCGTTGGGGCTCAGCGAGCCACACGCTGCACACGCGAGCGAGAGGCGGCCGTTACCGCTGGCGTGTGACAGGCGTTGGGTAGGGGGGGGTTGAGAGTGGGGGTGGGCGCTTTTCGGAGCGGAGCGGAGGGAAGCTCACTCCACTACCACCCCACCCATCGCTCCCTGCCTCTCTCCCTTTGTTCTCTGCTACTCTTTTTTATTATTCCTTAAAATGTCACATCGTGTAACGCCCAATATTTCGTACGTTTATTCCTCCTTGTTGCTTTTTCCTCTTCTTAAATAACGTCCGCGTTTGAAGTGTTCTTTAAACAAATTTGCATGTTTATTTGAAATCCATAATCTCTCAACGTACCCCTTTCAATCACAAACAAAAATTCGAGCTGCTAAAATGTGTAGTGGGAAATGTATAACAATGTCGCCTTAAAACGCGCAATTGACTTCACGCGCATTTCCATGAGGTCTATAATTTATTTTCATCTCCTGCCAAATTGTCACGTGGTGATTTCTCCGTTCATCTGCGCCGATCGAGAACAAAGGCTTGGGCGCACAAGGCAGCGTGGTCCGCGTGATAGCCACCTGAGCCATGTTTTCGTGGCATTATTTCCTTATTGTCAAAACGTCCTGCTCGTGAATCTGCCGCGCAATAATTAGTCTTACTAAAATATGATTACGGTAAGGATGCGCGTTTATTTGTCGTGTCTGTGGTGGGGTTAGTGGTTAGAACACAGTGTGCTATGCGCTAGACCACCCCAGATCGATTTCCGTTCACGACCCAATGACGGTGGTGAACATCTTTAACCGTTCCTGGGCCTCCGTCTACGTCTACTCGGCCTTAAATGAGTGGCTGGCGTGGTGTGTAAACATCTGCACTGTGAAGACAAAAGATCGGGCGTGGTGGTGTCGGGCAACCCACCCCACTCGTACGATGCGCCGGTCTTCCTAAATAGGGAATCGCTAACAGCACGTACCCCAACAGTATATACGGGTGATCTTTGCCACTGCAAACAGTGATTCCAAAACCCTTAATGTTTGATTTCCACCATCGTTACAAATAAACGCCGGAGAATGCAGAAAGTGGATATCATACGATGAGAAGAGATGGTATAAGGAAATTAGAATTTCACGTTTTTTTTTCCTTAAAAACTGTTGACTGCCATTAGATACGATTTCGGTCTGGCCGAGTAGACAGATGTAGACGCGGGGGGGGGGGCGGGAAGGCGCGGAAGTTTGGGAGCAAACCCCGACACGCATGCTAGACTGCTAACAGAAAATATATATTTTATGTAAATCTTCGGCTTATTTGTTGCCTACGGTACAAATGAAGCAACAAAATTAACCGCAGCTGCTCGCACTGCAGTCCCGAGCTATAAAGTGTTCAAGAGAGGTCTTAATGTGTGCGTATTTTTTTGTTGTTGTTTCTGTTGTTGTCAGCTCCAGGCGCTCAGTATTGACGCGTAAAGGCGATATGTGGGGTGGCGAGTAAACAGAGAGAAAGACGGAGTAAAGGCACCTCGATGTCCATTTCGAGCGTGAGACATTCGCGTCGGTCGCGTTGGTAGAGTGACGGCCCAGTTGTGTTTATTTATGGAGCCGCAATGGCAACAAACAGCAGGGACGAATCAAGGTGCGCTCTTACCTTTCTGGGAGGTGGCACGAGATGGAAAAATCTCATCTCATCTCATTGTCAGAAACCGCTTAGTTCTCTACAGGGTCGCGTTGAGCCAGAGCCTATTCCGGCAGACACAGGGCGCAAGGCAGGTATATACCCACGATGGGGCGCCAGTCCATCACCGGGCACTGCGGGCAATTTAGTCTGCAAGCCAATTGACCTATGCAGCAGCATGTTTTTTGGACTGTGGGAGAAAGCCGGAGTGCCCCGCGAGAATCCACGCGGACACGGGGAGAGAACATGCAAACTCCGCACAGAAAGGTACCCGAGCCGAGATTCGAACCCAGATGCTTCTTGCTGTGAGGCGACAGTGCTAATGGGAAAATCTTACACGCTGAAATTTGTCGGAACATTCCTCTGAGACGTATTAAAGATCACACGGGGACAATGTCAAGAGATTGTGGCAAATGTGGAGCGTCGCTCCCATCCCTGTTTTTATGGTACTTACAGCCGGTCAGCTTAGCTAATAAAGTAGTGAAATATGAGGTTAAACTGCAAGCTACAATGAATATCTCACCAATCTACCTTCTTAATTATTCTTACAACAGAGTTATTCGATATTGTTCAGGTGTTTACACACTGGTGGTTATCTTTTTTTTCTTTCCCGAAATGAGATGCATAACGCGCATTGATTCGTGCTAAACGGCTCTCCGTGTAACACGGAAACCGTAACGAAATTAAGAGTGGAAACCGCTTTTAGACAACGGCATAATTTCTAATCGTTGCAGATTTTTTTGCTGGCATGCCAATTGGAACGCTTTATAATTCCTGGATTAATCTCCTGCAAACGCTTCTTTGACCACGCTGTGGCCTGGGACAGCTGGAGACGTGCGGCTCCCGAGGACTCGAAACGTTCAGCATCACTCGTTTTCCACGAAGAATGCTCATTGAAATTCGGTGCAGTGTGGCACCGGGAGCTCCTGTAGGCTGCGGAGAAGGGAGTGTGGAGGAAGCAGTTAGCCCGGAGGAGGCAAAGGGGCAGCGAGTTTAGTGTGTTTGGGGTGGTGGAGCTCGGAGAGAAGAGATGGGTGGTGGATGCGGTGGATGAAGAACCGGCCCAACACTGGGATAGCACCATAGTATGTGTAGCTGTGCGTGGGGGTTTTAGAGTAGTTGGTGGGTGGCTTAATAATGAATGCATGTGCCATGGACCGAAGTGGGTGCTCGGGTAGCAGGCAGTGAATGCATGCCGGGATTTATTGGCCAACAATGGGGCAGAGCTGCTGCCCGCACCGCAGGATTATGCTAAGGAGCCAGGGCTGCGCTTGGCGTTTTCTTTTCATTTTTTTCTTCCCCCCGTTGGGACAGACCCAGGGTGTTGGACGCATGTATGTGAGTGGGCTCTGCCCCGCAGGAAACACGAGTTGGCATGGTGCTGTGTTTGCACAATGTAGCACCAATCTCTTTGTGCGAAATCTTCAACAGGTTCTTGAAAAACCAAAACGGTAGCAATGTACGCTCAGAATTGGACGCGTTATGTTTTGCAAGTTTTTAGGCGGCGTAAGCATATGAAATTAGAATATACGTAGGTGTGTTTGTGTGTTGTGTACTGTTTGGCAGTGTCCGTGGCAGACTGTAATGTCGACTACAATGTGCATATGGTATCCATACAGCATAAAAGAAGTTGCTGTAATCGCAGACTTTAAAAAAAAATGTCTTTGCAGCGTGTTCGGTGAGGTCAAAGCTATTTCAATTGCTGCCAATTGTTCGCAAGAAAAACCCCATAGTAGTACAGCTATGAATGCGATTTGAATGCCAGTGTAAATACTGCGTGAACCGGACAGGAAAAAATAAATTCCAGTGGTTTTTGTTGGTATTTATATGCGTGTAGTGCTGTGCGCTTACCCTAAAAGGAGCCCGAGGGCCAATGTGGATGTGCCCAACAGAATGTCTCGGATATCAAAGCCGATTATTTTAACACAGATACATTATCGCGCATTTGTGTCGACAGCCGTGCATGGGAAGATTTTCAAATTAATTACACACAGCAACTCAAGACAAACTATTAAAATCTTGTTTATTCATGTTTCGAACGTCCAATACGCTTTTTAATACACTGCTATTATCTGTGTAGTAAATTAGGAAGCATTGTGAAAGAAAAGCATGTCATGGATGCAGAATGCAAAGTGTATGTATATCTCTCATCTCATCTCATTGCCTGAAACCGTTTAGTCCTATACAGGGTCACGGTGAGCCGGAGCCTATCCCGGCAGACACAGGGCGCAAGGCAGGGATACACCCACGATGGGACGCCAGTCCATTGCCGAAGTGTATATCTGACTTCTTGAATAACCGTGGCCGACATTATTCTCATTCTGCAAAATAAATCACAGCCAACGCGCAGAAATATTAAATAAAGTGAACATCATCTACATTTGGCTAAATAGAACAGTACCTTTATTCATGCCACCCACTGGAATAAGACATATGACAGCAGATCGGTAATGTAGTACATTTACCATGTTCTAATACCTTGGTTTGCGTGTTCTATCGCCAAATCTGCTGTACAATATATGCCTCTTTTCTCGTCTCAATATTGAGTTAAGATTTTATTACGACAATTTTTAAAGCTATTATATCATCATTGGCTGCAAAGGCGCAAAAAATACCCCAAAATCCAAGTCAGTTAATGGCTTGAAACTAATTTCCATTGTAATTAAAAACCTTGCCGAACTAATTAAAATATTTCATACACCATTATGCATCAGGGAAACCACAATGGGTTACGAGAGTTTCATAATGTCAAATCCAGTGGTTATTTGGTAATGTTACAAATTCTGATGAGAGTTAAACAAATGATAGCCCCACCTTGTTAAAACCATAAAAGCCGGGGCCAATAACGTCCCGAGGAGATCAATGTCTGAGCAATTTAAAGATTTTATTTAAACGTCCCTTACGTGAAGGAGATGGATTTTCCAATCGCTAACACCTTTAAATTTAAGTCCTTTAAGAAGAGGCAGAGTGAAATGTGTTCACTAATCAAGTTTAGGAGTGGAAGGCTGTTTTTCCTTTTTTTCCCAAAGCAGTTTCCAGTTGACCTGTTTTATCCTTTCTTTTCTGAGCTCGCGGGATGCTTGCTTTGAATGCCCGGAGCGCTGAGCTTGGAAGCTCAGCTCACAAAAGCCATTAGCATTACAGTGTGTATGGGTGGGGAGCGGGTTGGGGAGAGGTTAGGAGCATGGAGGGCACAACATTGTCACTACATAACTCCACGAGAAGAGGTCACATATTTGGAGCATTATGGTGTGATCTTTAATGACATGCCTATTCGGAACAAGAAGGGTAGTGTTTAAGTACTGCGGTTTCATGCTTACAAAAAGGGGTAACTTTAAGTGATAGGTTGACGTAAATATGTTGGTTGCGATTTCTGCATTGTCACGTTTTACGTTTGTAAACAAAAATAACAACACTGCTTACTCTGTTTGAAATAAACAATAATATGATCATTGCAAATATATGTCGTGAATATGTCCTTTTTTAGGGGAAAGAACTCATTAATGTAGGGTAAATTGTATATTTTTGTTTGGTGGAAAAACGCCCTTCTTTAAACACATTACACGCTCGCTTATGAACACTGAGCTGTGCTAATGAATGAACAGTGGAATGTCATGATGCCATATGAGAGACGCCCTAATTAGCATTTCTTTCAGTGACACCTCTGGTGGTCTGTGAACCACATCCAGGGAAACAACTTTACTGGCTCATCAGTTTAATGTACTACGAAACTCAAAAGTACCCTTGATAGTTTTTTTTTTACGTTGCAGTAGCAGCAACATAGACGCACCTGCCAAAAGCGGAGAGCTGCCAGGCACGTGGAGCTTGGCATTGCTATGATTATTTGCTGGGCTGGCACGCTTTACACTGGAGTGCCCCTCAAAAGCGTCCGGATTGGCACTGCCAGCCCGGCACCCCGTGCTAATTGACCCCGTAGACTTTATTGGCCAATGACCAGCAAGCTCTGCCAATGAATGATAAACGTATAATAGCCGTCCAGGAACTAGAGGAGAATTGAAAGAATGAGATTTTTTTTATTTGTTCGGCATGCAAAATCGATATGACCCGCGGACATTAGTCACTTTAGAACAAAAACTGAAGTAAGAAGTTTACATTCTGGGAAAAAAGTCTCAAAACAAACGCAATATAACGCAGTAACCCTGCCCGTGTTTGCCGATGTCATTTTTACAAATCTTCCCGAAGCAGTTCAATCCACACCTAATGTATATGGTTGTCTCTAATCATATTATATTATTTGTTTTTTTTTCATTAGTGCTTGAGATACAGATCTAGTCAACCATGCCAGCCGACAGAGTTTCATCGATTGCTTACCCAGCCAAGGTCTTGAGTTGTTTCTGAACTCCTGTATGATGTTCACAACTTTCCCAGGAAATGAATTATGGCAGTTTTTCTTGGTAACCAGATTTTTTTTCCTTCTTTTTTTTCCCCTTTTGGAAACAAAACAGACGTTCAGCTATATGGCACCAGTGAGTGTTATTATTGCTTAATGGAAACTAAATATTGATACGCGAAGTTAAAATAAAGATAACCCACACCGACAGTTATTGCTTTTTATACATATTTAACAATACTATTAATAGAATTTATGATTCGTGTGTGTTGTGTTTGTAAGTGTAATGCAATGTTTTTGGACAGGAAATTATCAATGCCTGTTTTAACCATTTTAATTGACAGCATACACTCTTACAGTTTAAGGTGTGCATTGATTTGTTTTTGCTCTCAGTCTACTTGGCTATTTCCTCTGGGAATAATTAATCCTTTATTATAACACACTCGATAAGAACCCGATTACGTGAGTTCGAATCCTGGCCACGACTACCATAATCAGTGGCAAGTGATATGTTTACTTTTGCTGAGCACCCCACCTTCACCCCATCCACCGTTCTTCAGCCAATCCGCACTTACCAGATTGGTGAAGCATGGTCAAACAACCGCCATGACAGACGTAGCGTGGGGAAGAGGCATTCATCGAGCAGTGGATTGACAAAAGAGCTGTCAATTTTTGGAATTATTATTAAATGCCTTATTGATACAAGTTTTCTATGGAACGCAATCACTGACAAGCTTGTCGTGCACCCACCTGCATACGTGTGCACAATGGTTCTTTAGCTCTCATTATCATTTTCCTGGGCAACATCCTCTCGTTTCTCTTGTGCTTAGCTGCGAGTTCTTGTACGTCCGCTGTGCCTTCATTCCCTGCGTCTGTATCCTTCTTGGCAGTCTGCATTCCTCCGTCGCTGGGTCAAGGCACCGTGCTTGTTTAGGGTTTTATGTTACGCTGCCCCTCTTCCCCTCGACCCCCTCCAAGAGAGAGAGAGAAAAAAAAACCTTTGATATTCAACACTAACGGCGAGCCTGATGTCCGGTTGCTAAACTTGATGAAACTAGGGACCCGTGCCAAAACCTGCGCTGAGGCAGACCTCAGGCTTTAAAGTGGCTTTTTGGAAGAAAAAAATGTGAAATTAATAATTTTCTCCACTTGCATCTCGCTGGTCTAGACATCTAGCGATGGCTTTCATAAATGACTCATTTGCCACATATCCTTCACGACATCACTCTGTGAAAATGCTTTACAGTTGTCTCCGTTTGGACTAATGCGCTCTCATCTGCTTAGAATTAAGGATATGATGGATAACCCCTTTGCCATTGTTGGGTAAACGCCTTGCTCCTGTATGAAATTAGCTGTTAGCTACAGCAACACTAATAATGATGCTAAATGTTTTTTCAAGGCTAATGGCTTATTTAAGGACTTTTTGAGCACTGTTAGAAAGATAAACAAACATAACACTTACAGGGATATTAGGCAAACATGAGAGCCAGATTTCAAACACGAATAAAGAAACATAACCCCATAGCGCTCTGATATGTTTTTGTTGGTCATCGTGTTGTCCAACATTTCACTCCACATGCTGAGAGCTTCTTTTGATACATAGAGCGAAACGCCGATCATCATGCTGAGCGACACACGGCCCAACCAGAGGCACAACGGAGCGCCTCATCTTCATCATTATTATCCTCACCATCAGCCATGATCTATCCCCTGCTAGATAACGTACTGCTGCACCACCAAGAGTTCAGGACAATTCAAAAGTTTACTCTGCTTTCAAGCAACCCACATTTAATAAACATTGCACGTCAACAACAACAATGACATTAGAACGGCAAATTAGCAACAATACCTTTTTAGGGTTTTTTTTTTTACAAATCCGAGCTATGGAGAGAACAGCATGTCAACAACATCAGGACAGTTTAACTGAAAGTTAAATAGTAACATTAAATTATAGGACATAAAATAAGCAATATATATGTCTACATATATAAAAAATAATAATTCTGCAACAAACAAGGGAGAAATAAATGTTCCCGAGCAGGCACAGGTCAGCAGAGAGCCATCAACCCGGCACGACAACATTGGGCCGCACCAACAGTCCTAGCCATCTCATCTCATCTCATTATCTGAAACCGCTTAATCCTATATAGGGTCACGGTGAAGCCGGAGCCTATCCCGGAAACATAGGGCGTAAGGCAGGAATACACCCGACGACGGGACGCCGGTCCATCGCCGGGCATTGCGGGACAATTTTAGTCTGCGAGCCAATCAACCTATCCAGGAGCATGCTTTTGGACTGTGGGAGGAAACCGGAGTACCCGGCGAAAACCCACGCGGACACGGGGAGAGCATGCAAACTCCACACAGAAAGGCACCGGAGCCGAGAGACTCGAACCCGGGACCTTCTTGCTGTGAGGCGTCAGCGCTAACCACTGCGCCACCGCGCCGCCCTAGCCAGTGGGCTTTAAAACCTTACAGACCAAGTGAGTCTTGAGACAAGATTTGAAGATGCCCAGGGACCCAGCTGATCGAATCTCCAATGGAAGGGCATTCCAGAGTCTGGGATCAGCACGCGAGAAGGCTCTGTCACCCATCGAATGGAGGTGCGATCTGGGCACATGCAGCAAGCCCCTGTTGGAGGATCGGAGTGGTTGGGTTGAGGAGGGTGCCTGAAATTGGTCACGGATGTATGTCGGAGCAGCGCCAGTGAGAGCCTTGAAGATGATTAGGAGGATCTTGAATTCATTCCTGTATTTAACCCGTAACCATTTTGAGAGATATCAGTACTGGGGATAGGTGATGGTGGATAGTTGTGCTGGTGAGGTCTCTTACAGCCACATTCTGCACAAGTTGGAGACGACTGATCAGGTAGGCAGGGGTGCAAGGGAGCAGTGCATTGTATTAATCGATTCGTGAGGCGATAAAGATGTGTATTAGTTTGTCAGCATCAGAGGTTGACGGGATGTTGCTCAGTCTGGCTATATTTCTGAGATGGAAATAGGTTACCTTCATCACTTTGTTGCTGTGTGTCTCGAAGCAAAGTGAGGAATCAATATGCCGTTAACATGTGGGTAAAATATGGGTTGAAGTTGAGACTGATCTAGTCTCTCATTTTGTGATAACCACTCTTCACGCTGTGCCCATTGTGCAGAGAGAGAGAAAGAGATGAGACTCGTGATGTTTTTATCCAGATCCAAGCACAGGAGGCAGCGCGCGTTTCGTGTAAAGCCCCGGAGACTGCACTTTCTAGGGGTGCTCAGAGCGCGCAGTGGAAAGTTTAATGAGTTAATCACTGTGACAGCGATCAGGGCTGGTCTCATCCGCTTTCAATTAGCCGATGCCCCGGGGGCTGGGAGCTGCAAGTGCTTTGGGTTCTCAAATATGAAGTCCTGCAGTGCGTCCGGCCACCGGTACACAGATTGATGCATTGCCTACAAGGGTCTTAATGAACGCGGCTTGTCACCGCAGTTGTCGAATGTCTAGTCTTACAAAGGCTAAAAAAAGGCAGTCTTAATTGCCCCCAAGATAAGATTAATTCAGTTGGAAAAAGTAATGCAATGCGTTAACATATGTATACAGATACTTCCTGGTGGTCGTAATGATGGCAACGTTCCCACAACATGACGATAGTTGTAGAACATTGCTTTTTATCGATCAGTCGCTGCTGTTTGCTTAAAAGTTAGATTATGTTGCTCTATGCAGTGTGAGGTATAGCAGTTTGGTTTCAATTGAATCCTATAGTTTTTTTGTCATGAAATGTATATGAACAACTCATGAGGGTTCAATTGAACAACAATATCAGTATATCATGTTTTAGCTTTTAATATGAATTTTTAATGGACAATGTTATATATTTTCAACATAATGTTCTATTTTATGCACGCATTGATGAACAAGTTCAGCTTAGTTTTGGAGAGGAATATGTTTTAAGAAAATCAAAGGTCTTGGATTCTTGGAATAACTGAATTCCCTCCAGCTATAACCACCAGGGATTCCTTAAGTGAGTTTAATAACCATCATAATTTGTAGCCCTTTTTCAATCCACTGTTGGATGAAATCCTCTTGATCCTACCATGTCAGTCGAGGGAGGTGTTTGACCATACTTTATCATACTGGTCAGTAAGATTTAGTGAAGATGGGCGGCCAGGACTGCTTCTGATAATTCTTCAATCATTGGCCACTAATTTTAACCAATGACCATACTTCACCGCGCTGGCCAGCGCGAGTTGGTGAAGGTGCGTGACGAGCAGGGCATTGGGGGTAGGGGTTCGGGGCCGGTTCAGGTATCACTCGCCGCTGATGTGGGGCCTCGCCGCAGACACGGGTAATTATAGGTTGCGAATTTCTCGCTAACTCAGGTGAAGCCCCCTTGCAACGCTCTCTCTCTCTCTTTTTTTTTTGACAATTCAGGGAATTGTGGTAACTTAGACCCAGAGTCTGTGGCTGTCTTTCCATGCGCAAACTTTATCCTAGGGCTACGGTGGAAATTAGCTTTATCCATCAGGTTGGCAAAGAACAATGCACACTGGGGGTGATTTTTTGTTCCTTTGCCGGGGATTGCTTTTCGTCAAAAGCGCGCGTTGTGTTTGGTTCAGGCTTTCGTCCACACCGTTAAGGAATTCTCTTATGGGATCCTCCTGAGGGCCTAGCTACACTGTCAACTAAAACTGCCGAGCACAGCGAAAAATATCTATTATTATGCAATGGTAATAAAATTAATTGCTGCACGCTAGTTGTTTTTTTGGGATACATGTTTCCGCTAAGATCTTTGAGCCAGAAACTAACCGTGCGCATGGTGTCACTCACACACCATACTCTACTCATTATTGTTTACACTGCGTGCTTAATTTATATTTTTGCCGCAAATTTTACGAGTTATTTAATTTGGCCTACTATGCCACAATTTAATGTAATAAATACCGTAGCTGTGTAATGATTCGCCGAAGGCTAAATTCCCCTCCTCCCCACACCCTCTGCTGAACGCACCGCATCTCAGAAGCCAAGCCGGTTTTAAGCCTGCTTAGTACTTGGAAAGGTGCTGGAACTGGCAACAGCCGTGCATAAAAGGTGTTAATTGCCGCAAGAGGTACGTAGCGTTGGTCGACAAGTGGCAGCGAAGCAAACTCTATTCTGTTACTGCATGTCTGTGCTTCCCGCCCCTGACCAGCGTGGTGAAGTATGGTCAAATAAGCCCCACGACCCGCAGAACATTTGGAGACCTCCACTCATGTAATAAATTGCCCCCCTGCCGCCACCCCTTACAATCTGTTGGCACAACACATTTTAGCGGAACCATTCATAAACTCCTGATAATGCCTCCGGCGTGGGAGGCGAAACGTCGCGAAGGAGAGGGGGGGGTGCGCTCGACATGGCTGCTCCGAGAGAACAGCTATGGAGAGAAATTCTCATCGCACAAAAAATATTGTTGTTGATTTGCCGTTCATACGTCGTTCTTGTTGCCGACTTGCCGTTCTCTCCACGGCTCTGTGCAGCGTTTTGTGACCCCCGGGTGAAAGCGCTCTAAAAGTGCAATTATTATTACATCGAGTCGTGACAAACCATCAGCACAAAACTGATGAATCGTCGTTATTTGCGCGGCGATATCATTCAGAAATCGATTCCTTATTTTCTAACGCTGTGGCGCGTCCACGGACTCCAGTGGCTGCAGAGATGACCTGTATGTGGACCACGTACGATTCGATTGTGGTTTCGTGCGTGTCGGAATCAATTGCAATCGGCGAATCAATTCATCAATACATTTCTAGCAACTATAATACGGCTGTCAGCACGTGGGAATGTTTACAAGTGTGTACGTACTGACATATACGTTACAGCTAAGTGTACTCATGCATATATCAACTACACATGCACTGTGCCGTACTGAAACCGGGCTTTATTTAGCGCCGGATAACGATGTAACCGTAGCACTGTATACAAATAACAGTGCTATCTTTGTTCAGTCATTGCAGTGGCTGAGATAATCTACCTCGGAGCAGGCACGAGCAATGCAGAATTTGACGTGAGGTCCTTCAGCCTGCCATCAGATAAGCATTCCACCTGTGAGTCAATGACCACAGTCTATATCTCTTGCCCCAGCCTCCCGCTTACTGAAGCCGGCTCTTTGTGCTTGCTCGGGATACCTGCCGCTCGTTATGTACCAATGATGAAACGTATGCCTCATTATCATCAGCAGCAGCGTCGTGAGTCATGGGCGAGCCACTGCTGGATGAAGGCCCTCCCAAATCTGCTGTCACTTCTCACGATCTTGCCATGAGATAATGTGTCTGGCACCTGCCCAACATGCTTTCATCATTCCATCTCCCCAGTAGGACGTGCTCTTGGACTTGTTTGGCACCTCGGCTGGAAGAGTGAATAAGCACATTTTTGATCTTACTACAAAGTTCTCATAAGCATAGGCAAATAATTCCGGTTTGTTCCTTATTTTCAAAACAGCGCCTTAAACTGTGTAGTGAACTATGTGGGTGATATTGAAACAAGGTAGCTTACAATTACTCTGTAGGTATTTGTATCGAATACATAGAATTAACAATTTAGGGGAATTGAACAGTTAAAAAAACACACGATCAGTGTAATTTAGTCTACAGATGTGTGATTGCTCCACCCCCATTCTGAGCTTTGAATTCTACAGCTGAGACGCATGCATTATAAGGCCCGACAAGCATCGCAAATCAAATACCATGGCACTCATTTATAACGCTCTGAAAATGAATGAAAATAGCTCTGTACGGCGACGCATGTTGAAATTTGCCCTCCGAAAGCGTCAGACTCAATTAAAAATAACCAGGACTGATGCTTGGGGGTCAACTGTTGTGCATAAATCAGTGGCGCCAAATCTAAAAGCAATTATTCCCCATTGGCTGACAACAAAATGCCCACTATTTATATTTCGTTGATTAAAAAATATAGCGAGCTCTAATCCGCGGAAATTGCTGACAACACAAATAGGCGGCCACTCTCTACCGCGTCTCTTCCCCAAACGCAGTGACGTGACTGGAGCTGCCATACGTGCGTGCAGGACGCGGTCTCTAACCAATGAGGGTCATCGTAAGTCAGAGTAATTTAAATACTTGTAAAAACACGTGTGTGTATCAGACAATAAACTTAACGTACAACCCTCTAGAAAGAACAAACAACTCTAGTAAAGCTTTGTAAGGGCATTGTTTTTTTTCGCAGATGATTCACGCATTGAATCTGATGAAGGCTCCCAATACATATAAAATATGGCTATACTGTACTGAAATCCACATTTAGCGTGCTTGTTTCGGGAAGACATTGTATATTGCGAATTAAAACTGATTTTCCGCTCAAATGTTCTTAGAGGAAGTGCTTATCTCCTGTGTGAATCGGTGGTGGAAACTCCTTATTCCAATAGCGGGGGCAAGCCTCCGCCAAAGACAATCGTTGTTATCTTCTCCACAAAATGGTGCTAATTTTATCGATCCCAGCAGGATGATGCGCCGAGTCAACCCCCAACCAGGATGTGAACTCGGTACCTTCCACTGGCGAACTGCCTGCTCTGCCGGTGAGACACCAGATTAAATTAATTCGCTAAAAAATAATGTTTACGGTTCATGGGTGGCTGCATTGAGCAATTGATGGAGTACCTTTTTTTATTTAGAACGCTGGTTAAGACAGATATCTCACCATGATGCTGTTCTCCAAAATGCATCCGTGCTGCAGTGCAGTGTGTCATGTCAAAACAGGTCGTTATATGAAACGGTTTGATAGCCCACCGAGTTAGCAAGTGACAGTGCAGTGTGAGCACAGATTTGTCATTGCGGAGGCAATTATTTAGTTTTAACTGCAATTAAGTCTTCTGAAACTCATAAAGGAAATTCAAATTATGGTGTACGTGTTAAACAATATTTTTATTCTCAACCGTTGTAGCTTGACAGATTAACAAAACACTAAAAATAATCAGGGAGACAATGGGCCAAATTTCTTAAATCCCTCCCTGTCTTTGTTCATCAGCCACTTTCAATTAGCAAACCACAGTGGATCATCATGTCTTCTGTGGTGTGGTAAAGTGTAGGTAATTCCACCAATTCGAAGACGTCTGTACAGTAGGCAAAACACCCACTAGAGGGTTTTATTAGAGCTTCCACCAGTGGATGTTCTTCTGCTGACATTGGTTTGAGTCAGCAATTGCAGGGCAGCACCTTTACATTTTTACCTTTGCAAAAGGTCTGGTTTATTTAGAGTAAAATACTTCTATAGGAGTGTGGGTAGGGTAGCACGCTGAATACTTTGTGCCTTGGAGTAGGTAGCACGTGAGTTCGATTCCTGACTCTGGAAACCGTTCTGTGTGGAATGTATCTCTTCTCTCTCCTGTCCTGCGTATGTTTTCTCCAGGTTCTCCGTTTTCCTCCATTAGCTAAAAAAATACAATATCGTCAGTGTTGGTCAAGCATTCTAGTGGAACTGCATTGGGCTAAGCAACAGATTTAGCTCCTGAAGAAGCTGCTAGCAATCGGGGCAAACCGTCGAACATGACGCCAGACAACACGCGGTACAACTGTAACAAACATTGGAGAGCTTTGTTTAAGATCGCTTCCTGACCCTCACCCCCAGGGCACGGGGGGGGGGGGCTGATGTTCAGAATGCACAGGGCTGTGAGGAAGTGGTGAGGGTCAGGGGTGGAGAGGTGGAGGAGCGCTCGGAAACTTAAGACTCATCAGGTGTGGGCACGCGGGTCTCTGTTGGGCTTCCCTGTTTTCTTGGTTGCAGCTTGGGCCCTTCCTGGCTGTGGAACGACACGTGGCAGCCTGGAATTCTATTCTGAGAAGCCACTCAAAATTAATCACGTTACTCGAATGTAATGAGTTGATAACGTCGGTGCTGGCTCGCAGTCGATGCACACAGGGGTGCGTTTTCTCGAATGAACAACACAAGGGTAATTTATCGCGCGTGATGTGGGGCACTGTTATTGAGTTTTGGACATTTGTGACGCGTCTTGTCTTATCGAGGCAGCAGAGTTATGCAGGAATGTTGTTACACTTAGACATATTTGTATTGGGGCGTCACGGTGGCCCAGTTGGTAGCGCTGTCGCCTCATAGCAAGAAGGGCCCGGGTTCGATTCTCGGCTCGGGTGCTTTTCTGTGTGGAGTTTGCATATTCTCCCTGTCTGCGTGGGTTTTCGCCGGGCACTCCGTTTTCCTCCCAGTCCAAAAAACATGCTGCTACATCGATTAATTTGCTTGCAGACTAAATTGCCCTCAGTGCGCGGTGATGGACTTGGCGTCCCATCGTGGGTATATCCCTGCCTTGCGCCCTGTGTCTGCCGGGATAGGCTCCGGCCCTGTACAGGACTAAGTGGTTTCTGACAATGAGATGAGATGAGGTTGTCTGGACAGGTGGACAGGTGAACGCACATGTATTTTATTGAAATTATGACATCATCATTGTGATTGCGGGTAGGACGATGGCACAGTAAGTAGTGCTGCTACCTCATAGCAAAAAGTACCTGGGTTCGATTCCCGGCTCGGATGGCTCTCTGCGTGCAGCTTGCATGTGACCGTGTGGATTTTCGATGGCTACTCCGGCTCCTTCCCACAGCCCAAAGACACGTTGCTGTTGCTGCTGTCTCGGTTAATGCTGGCTTAACTGTTCCTGATGGATTGGCGTCCCGTCCTCGGTATATCCCTGCCTTACACCCTCTGCCGGGATAAGTTTCGCCCCCCCCAAGACCCTGTACTGTGTTAAGCGGGTACTGATAATGCTGATAATAATCGTCATTGCAGGAGACGTGATAGTCCATCGGATGAGGCAAATGCAATTCTTGATGCATTATTGCACAACTGGATTCAAGCAGATTGAATTAATCTGTTTCAGTGGTAGATTTTACAATACGTGTTTAATATCAGGCTGTACATTTTCTCTGGTATTTGCAGATTACCGAGGTGATAAAGAAATGAAATTGGAAATTCCGCACTGATCAAAAGTTCGTTATTTAAGAAACATATTCTTTAATTATGAAGTATGAAACTTTACACAATCACTGCAAATAAACCATGTCCTTGGGAATACATATCTCACATCTGCTAATCTACAATTCCATTAATTAAAAAAATCACTAATTACGGGACTCTCTATTAAAGGCAAATACTTGGCTATCAAAGTGACAACATGTGACCACACTGCGACTGGAAGACGATAATGTCACCTGCAGCAATGTGGTCTTCGACGGCACGTCGCACATATAAAAGGACATATGCTATAAATTAAATACAGTGTGAGTGTTTGTTTACGTTACTTAACCATCATCAGTGCTGACTGTTTCTCATTTAAAATGTGGTAGTTAAAGGCTTGTCATTAAGGCTGAAGTCCCCAAATGCTGGCACCTCCACCACTCCGCCGCACCGCGCTCCAGACGGAGGCACATTTGCAGTGCTGTAGCCTTTCCCGAGC
This sequence comes from Mordacia mordax, assembly GCA_036362905.1. Classification (NCBI taxonomy): domain Eukaryota; kingdom Metazoa; phylum Chordata; class Hyperoartia; order Petromyzontiformes; family Petromyzontidae; genus Mordacia; species Mordacia mordax. The sequence goes on from JAZEWT010000001.1 coordinate 16,807,257, forward strand.
TCTCCAAACGGGCCGGCTGTTGTGAGCACCGCGACCATATGGCTACAGTGATTGCATTACCCACTTAATCGTTTCACATCCCTTTCATTTTCAGCAAACGGCCGTTATGGGAAAAAGAAAAGAGAAATGCTGTAATATGCAAAACTATATGATTGGCCGCCTCATTTCATTTTTTTGTTGCCCCTTCTCCACGCAGTTAATGATTTTGTTATGAATGAGCCATTTACCCAGCACTTCCACACAAGAAAAGTGCATAACATGAAGAGAATGGCACCGTGTAATTTAAGTATGCGTTTTGCGAAAAATGTATATTTTTTCCTAATTCCATTCGGCGGAATGCATTCATACGCCACGCTCGCAGAACAGACCATACCGTCGCCCATGGCCCAGCCATGCCTCGCCGGGAATTTTTTTTCTCTCCGAATGACATCTTTCGTTTTTACGCGACACGTAAATTTCTCACGTTAAGTGCCACGTGCGCGCAAGACCTTTCAACATTCAAATTTCTTAAGCACCTATCGGATTAATGCTATAAAACGTTCCTCTAACACGGTTTTGAAAAAAAAGTTCCGCAAGTTAAAGACATCACTCTCACAATAAATATATTAAACTTATTAGGGGGCAATTATGATCGGCACGGCACTTAAATATTCGTGGGCTGCGGAGAAAGCAGCCCTAGCGCATGCCGAATGTCCGGCGACCTTCTAAGTGCATTAACTGCTGGATTTTGGCTGTAACCCTATCCGTCGAGCAGCTGCCCAGGGCAGATGGCAGAGTTTCTTCCCCATCTGCCGTGCATGGCCAGGCTAGAGAGCGCTTGCCATAACTTGCATTTATTGCCCCTTTATAACCATTTTATAGCGGTGCATTGTCTGTCCTTGGAGGCTGCCGCGCTTGCGGTGGTGTGGCGGCGTGCCTGTCGTGTACCACAGAGCACGGCTTGAGTTACACTCGTTTTGCTTTTGTAAGATTTCCAGGAGGAAAATATATATATTTCACGTGTTTCTTCAGATAAAGTTGTCCCCCCCCCCCTTCTTTTTATGTAGAATGACAAATATCCTCTATGTAGCCCTCCCGGAGAAATGTGCTGTTCGTGAGCACCTATCAAGACCTGACCGCTGCAGAAGGAGTTTGTGGTTAGGTTCTGTCGTTCTCGGCTCGGTGCTGACATCTGTGCACGATCAGTAACTAATCTTAGGCCGAGTTGACCTAGAGGACACTCAAGTTAAAGTTCTGATACCGACGTGGCTCTGATGGAGTACACGATCTGCAAGTTGAGCTCGGGTAACAAGTCACGTAACGAAGTGCACCATCAAGCCGATACTTTTATTGACACACGTGGGCCACAAAACACAACACACCATGTTCCATTGCAACAAATCGCCATTCGCCTCTAAGTGGTGGCGTGACGCCACCACGGCGCCTGTGCCAGGTTAGGTGCATTTTGAGGCCACGTGAAGTGTCTAAGGCTCGCTGACAGGTCACGATACAGTGCCAGGTGCCTGACTGAGATGACTGACAGATGCACCACCTGTGCTCCTTATTCTGCCAACTTGCTGTGACTTGTATATGTATACTGGCAAAAAAGTACCCATTGCTGTGACTTACTCGCTTGGCGCTACACTCGTTGTTGTGAGCGTTACTCATCTGTTTTTCGCTGTTGTGAGAGGGCGGACTGCCTCCAACTGCCGCGTAGCGTCCTTCACGATCCTCCTCCACACAAGTCGATCTTGACACCGCTGGTACCAGACTTCAGCAAGTCTAATCAGCTCCAGGTCGTCCTGTACAACATCAGTCCATAGTTTCTCCAGCCCGTGCCGCACCGGTGTAGCCCCTCTATCCGGCCGAACAGAAGTTTCTGTTTGCCTACGCATCAAAATACAAAGAAGCCCCGAATAACCTTACGCGACTGGATAGGTTGATTGGCTCGCAGACTAAAATTGTCCCGCAATGCCCGGCGATGGACCGGCGTCCCGTCGTCGGGTGTATTCCTGCCTTACGCCCTATGTTTCCGGGATAGGCTCCGGCTTACCGTGACCCTATATAGGATTAAGCGGTTTCAGATAATGAGATGAGAGATGAGATGAGACTCTAGGGTCAAGTGCCGTTAGCGCACCTATAAAGGTCGACACGGCACACGCGGTGGGTTACAGGACCACGCCCCGCCGCCTTTGTCTCCCCAGTGGCAATGTTTACACACCACACTGGGTACTCATTTGAGGCTGAGTCGACCTAGGGGCGGCCCAGGACCAGTTCAGAAAATCGTCACTGGTGCTGACCGTGAGCGGGATTCAAACTCGGGTCACCAGGTTTGCAGCCCAGTGTGCTAACCGCTAAGCCACCGCCTCCCCCACGTACTATGCATACACACACAGGTTGCCAAACCTTTTTCTCCAGTGTAGTGGCGACGGATCCGTCTTGAGATCAACCTTTAATATCACGATTTAATGATTACAAGGGCAGCGCGGTGGTGTAGTCGTTCGCGCTGTGGCCTCGCAGCAAGAAGGGCCTGGGTTCGATTGCCATGAATGACGTCTAAGAGCACGAGCATTGCTCTTTAGAGATAGTCTTGTCAAGAGTGCCTTGTTTCGACACGCCTATCCCAAAAGAGCAATTATCGTGCTCCTAGACGTAATTCGTCTCAACCATAGGCCATCTTCCCTTCTAGATATAGCCTACTCAATGTATTGATGTTTCTATTCACGGATGATCTTTAGGGATAGCCATGGCGAGCGTTCCTCCTCCCTCATTCACGACCTTTTGCCTTCCACGTTGGAGGCAACATCAGTTTAACTGCTCTTGAGAGCAATTCTCGTACGCTACTCAAATCCATTTAGGTTTTTTTTCTAAACAATGTGCTGTTTGTTTACTTGTGCATGTGTTCTAATTTGCCTGAAGATGATTCCAACGTTGGAGGCGAAACATCGCGAAGGAGAGAGGAGTGATCGACTCGGCTATCGCGAAAGAGAAGCTTTTGGAAGCAATCACCAAGTCAAGTGTTCCACTTCCTGTCTGAATGCAATTCCAAGTGAGCGCCTCGTCATGCCTCATTGGGCAATTTTAAGATTTTGTTTCACTTTCTGTGCCGATGTTGACGTTTATATTCACGTCACAGGAGGTAATTAAACAGTGATGACGATGCATGGTTCCACGTATTTTATTTCGCTAGCGTTGTTCGACTCAGCAGCTACAGGATGTCCCAAACAAATGAAATCATAGGGAATGCATAGGACGTATCAGCCATCATCAAACGTATGCATGGCTTACGGTTTCATTCATATATAAATCTCATCTCATCTCATTGTCAGAAACCGCTTAGTCCTGTCCAGGGTCACGATGAGCCGGAGCCTATCCTGGCAGACACAGGGCGCAAGGCAGGGATATACTCACGATGGGACGCCAGTCCATCACCGAGTACTACGGGCAATTTAATTTGCAAGCCAATTAACCTATGCAGCAGCATGTTTTTGGACCGTGGGAGGAAAACGGAGTGCCTGGCGAAAACCCACGCGGACACGGGGAGAGAACATGCAAACGCCACACAGAAAGGCACCCGAAACGAGATTCGAACCCAGGACAATTTCCGTGTGTCTGTAGGTTGGTTTCAAATGTTCTTATAGCCATGCGGTGTCAATCAATTTTTTTTCCTGCCAGAACACAAATGCAAACGGGCGATAAAATTGACCACGTGGCATAATCAGTGATGACTGTTAGCTTTGGCACGCGCAACCCCGACGTAACGGCGAATAACTATTTCTAACGCGTCTGCAATTATTACACCGGCAGTAACCTTCTCCAAACTGGCACCGTTAAGCCCCCCGCACCTCGTATACCGTTACACACAGCGGTTACTGTTCGGTAACAATCAAGCGCGCTGGAGTTTTAATTGAACGGGACCTCCACTAATGTTCCGCTTGCCTTCTTGTGTGTCCGCACTGTGCTGGCGCTTGCTCGGGCTGCGCTCTCAAGGCGGGCATTATGTCGGGAAGAAGCTGTCGCGTGCCGCCGTCTCATGCGGCTCCCAGAGCGGTTTGGGCGGCCCGACCTCTTCTCTGCCGGGGCTTTACAACAAGCGTGGTGCTTGTGTGCCCGCAGTAGCACATGGCTGTGCACTCGGGGCCAGCAGCTTGCCAAAGCGTGCCTCGATGGGGCTGGGGCATTGCCCCCCCCGCACCTCCTCCCCTTCCGCCGCCCCCGCCCTAAACGTGAGTTTATGGGCTCTGGCATGTGTGCAAGTAAGTTCCCGCCGCGTCTAGGCTGGCTATGCACGCTTCCTAGAAAATAATTTCATGGTAAGGCGTTTTATTTATTGTTGTCACTGATGACTGGAATTTGAGCTGGGTTGTTTTTTAAATAAAAAAAAATATTGTGACCCGCTTTGGCATTTGTGAAAATATATATTTAAAGTGGCCGTTAAGCGATGACTTTTTTGTACTGGTTGTGAATATTCTCTGTGGTCTGTTCAGGTGGCTGCGCTGGGTAAGTTCACACCCTGGTTGTTTCATGGATAGATTTTCCCCCATCAAAGGAATGTGGAATTTCCACCTCCTCCGGAGATGAATACCACCTCAGCGCTCATTTGAGCAAGAAGTTACTTTTCTCTTATTATCATTCACGTTGCATTTTTCTTATCGATCTCCCGAGAAATACACAGGCTTTAAAAAAAAATTATCTCAGAGGGCTCTCAGCTGGCTTGAGTACATTTCAATACCTTCCATGTCGTTTAAGATTTTAGTGCATAAACACGTTACGTTTACTGATCATACGTAAACACACGGCAAGCTCAATTATGCGCAAAATTCATAAAACGTTAAATTAAATTATCTACCGTCAAAATTGCCGTGCAATGCGTTTCTTTGTTATGATATATATACTAGTCGCTACATGATGAAGAAGAAGGAAAAAAGCCTCAATAAGCGGCTTGAAAATGCAACCCTGGGAATATGTGAATTGAGTTGCTGGTTTGTGGCCCGGCTGGGACTGTTCACCAGATGTGCCACTAATACCGCCGTGTAACTATAGTGTGCTCACCGATCACACCTCGACTCGCATGCAGTTCCAACACTCGCTCGCACGTGCTCGGGGCACTCGCGTTACTGGAAAAAGCCAAGGAACCCTTTCTGTCAACGATCACGGGGCCAAGCGGCTCTCTCTCTCTCTGTCTATCCGCTACAAAGCAAGAATAGTCCACCGTTTAATGAGTGAATTTGCCAATTACAAAAAAAGAGGGAACAAGAACACTGACATTAATTAGAACTGCAGCTCTGCAGTGAGACGGCAGGTGGCTCGTGGGCTCACGAGGCCAACTTAATAAGTGGCCTCGCTAGAGACGAAAAGAACATAGAGAGGAAGAGAGATATTGTGCAGAGCCTCTTCTGAGGTCTAGGCGTGTGATGGCTCACGGCCCCAGGTGAGAAGACGCTAATGAGCCGACTGCACGAATTGCTCCGCAGAGGCATAAGAGGCGCCAATGATCTCACGTGGCAAGCATTTCTCACGGCGAACGGAGGGGGGCCGTGCAGTCAGGTGCAGTGTTTGGCATCTGCTCAAAATAGCAAAGTCAGTCTGCTTGCTTTGATTGCAGTTCCTGTGGGAATGAGAGCCTCAATTAGGTCAGGTAAGGACCCCTTTCCTTATAGGTAAACAATCAGACAGGCAGTGCCAACGGGGGCTGTTGGTTTTTATATAAACATTTCTACCTTCATTAAAGTGCGCAAAAGTGATGTGGAATGGCAACTTTTTGTTCGTTATTAAAGGCTGCACTGTATTAGTTTCTGGGCCTCTCCTTTGTGTACGGTTGCAAATGCATATTTTTGTGCACATTTTTGCAACCCAAAAGATTTAGCGAGAAGGTATTTTTACTATTAATGGCCTTGTATTGCCCAAATGCAACACTTTCATAGGGTTCCACTGAAACGTGACAAAATGAACACGTTTTGATGCAAATCTGATTGTTTGATATTTGTCGATGCTGAGGAAACTAGCCAAATATTAATTAGGGATACTAAGACTTGTATGTTTGTTATGAATGAGTGCATTTTTGGGGCCATATAAACAAACGTGTTAATAGTAATTATTGTAATAAGTAGAACAGGTTTTAACCATTTCTGGCAATTATGCAGGTGTTAAGATCTTAAAACACCAAAATAAACACATTTGACAATGTGTCTAGTTTGCAAAAGCCACACATACTTGTGGCAAAATATGCAAACAGGAAGCTTTGATAACATATGCATTGTCCTTCAAACTGATTGGCCGACACCAGACATGGCTTTCTTTTGAGCCTGATTGTCAGTGTCAGCCAGATGATGCCAAAAGGCAGTCAGCTCAGGACAATGCAATATCAATGCTTAGTAGCTCAGGTGGAGCTGTTTACGCTATGGGTACCTTTTCCAGTGTACATATGTAATAAGTAGAAGAGGTTTTTACCATTTCTGGCAATTATGCAGGTGTAAAGATCTTAAAACACCAAAGCCACAAGTATGTGTGGTTTTGCAAACTAGACACATTGTCAAATGTGTCTATTTTGGTGTTTTAAGATCTTGCAAAACAACATGTAAAATATGACCAAACTTTCAACTATGCTTAAAAATGCGAAACTATCATAGTTTATAATACATATAATGTGAAATGTTTAATGTAACATTTATCGTATAATAATAATTGCATATCTAGAGCACCCATCACCCGAGGGTCACAAAGCGCTGCACAGAGCTGCGGTGAACGACACATCAACGAAATAAGAATGGCAATGCAGCAATATCGTTTTTTAGAGTATTTTTTTACAAATCCGAGCTGTGGAAAGAATGGCATGTCAACATCAGGACAGCCCAACTGAAAGTCAAAAAGTAGCAATAAATTATCGGACAAAAAATAAGCGACTAAAAAAATAATAACTCTGCTACAAACATGGATGGAATAAATGTTCCTGAGCAGGTGCAGTTCAGAGGATTGCCATCATCCCGGCACGACAACACCGAGCCACATCAAGAGTTAGTAATATTGCTCTAATTAACAAAGTAAATAAAACACAGGACGAATGAAAACGCGTTTTCTACCCATAATGCCACAGCGAGTTGCAAACAAACCTGATCACGTCACTCTACGATATTGGCTCATATCTGAGAATTTGCTCTCACGTGACAATGCACTGCAGTTAAGCTATCAATCGGTGCAGTATTGCCATTGCGCTACGTCTGCTGCTCGCGAAATTAAAATAAGCGAAGGTGATTTTCAAAAGCACAGCAGACGGAGCAAGTGGCGATTTTCATTCTATGGAAGTGGCTGTGGAGCAATAGTCACTGCGGCACTGGCCTCTCGAAAGTCCATGGAATCCCCAATTGGAGGGTATCTGTGCATTAAGGATGTGATTCTCTCTAGAATGGTCAGTTGCTCACAGCTGTCTCGCCAGTCAAATCATTGTCCAGGCTCAGCAGCACTCTGTTTCAATGCCACGACCAGAAATGTGAGACCAGTCTTATTAGTGCATGTATCTGTGTGAGAATGGAGCAGTGGAAAAGCAGCTGACACACTGCACCACGAGCACAATCAATCGATGTTCATTTGGTACACGGAAAGTTCCACATAGCCAGTAACCCAGCTAGCTCGCACGGGGAGGTACGCGGGTCCATCAGCACAGAACAAGAACACCAAAGTGCTTCGTATGGAGAAACAGGCAACAAGACATTGATTACAGCCCAAGGTTAAAAGCAAAGATTAATGATATTTGAAATATCGCTGGGCTTGTCCTAGGTTAGCTTCATGTCTGGTGCGATGTAAAACTATTCACGACAGAGGATACAAAGGTGACCAGACATGGTGCTGGCCACAACCCTCTTCCATGTGTACCAGGCCGGTCTTAATATGTGCTCGCTAACTGCTGTATCTCCGGCAGTCTGCATAAAGCCTTGTGGAGGGACTTTGCTTTTATCTGTACATGCTATCATCAGCTTCCCACTTGAGTACAGACAAAGATGCTTTGTGAGTACCCTGTAGGCATGTTCATGGAGCAGCCCTATGCCAAGATTACACACGTCTATAAATCAAACATAATACACAACACAGGCTCACAACTAAAAACACTGCTTTAAAGTAGCGGTAAAAGATGATACAGAAAGCAATAACACATGATCAAAATAATGAGCACAATTTCTGTGGCTTTTTCCCACGCAAAATTGTGCTGAAAAAAGGTGTTTCACATAATGCGAATCTCTGCAGCAGTTATTGCAGCAACCACTCTCACATTTATACATACTTTTTTAAAATCTATAAACATGGGGCTATTTTAAGAAGCCGAACAAATCAAAAACGTAGTGTTGTGCTCACAAAAAGTAATGAAGGCAGACACAAATGTAGGTACATAATGTAAAGAATGTATACATGATTCAAGCAACAACGCGTGTCATTACAAATTGTAAACAAATGAGATATATAATTAGTGCTTATAGCTGCAGACGGAACATGCTGGAACAACGTTGCAAGAATTAAAAATGTGTTCTTTTAGGATAACCTCCCATGCCGGAGACGAAACGTCGTGAAGGACGGAGAAGGCACATTCGACACGGCAATCCCGAAAGAAAACTATGGAGAGCAATTATCAAATATTGAACAATGGATTTGTAAATCGTTGTAAGATTTTTTTGGCCAAGCCACATCCATGGTATCTAATGTCTTCAATTCCTTATAAGCGTGTTCAAAGGATTATGGGAATATAGAGTACAAAAATGGAGCACTATTATGGATTAGGCCTACTTTGTATTCTAGTTATAGTGCCTTATGCCGATAATCTCCATTCCAAGCCAAAGCCAGCAACTTGAGAAATTGCACTGCAAAAGACACACTGCCGAGGTTAAATGGTCCCATCTCATCTCATTGTCAGAAACCGCTTAGTCCTGTACAGGGTCGCGGTGAGCCGGAGCCTATGCCGGAAGACACAGAGCACAAGGCAGGGATATTCCCACGATGGGACGCCAGTCCATCACCGGCACTGTGGGCAATTTAGTCTGCGAGCCAAATAACCTATGCAGCAGCATGTTTTTGGACTGTGGGAGGAAACCGCAGTGCCTGGCGAAAATGCACGCGGACACGGGGAGAGCATGCAAACTCCACACAGAAAGGCACCCGAGCCGAGATTCGAACCCGGGCCTTTCTTGCTGTGAGGAGACAGCGTTACCCACTGAGCCACCGTGCCGCCGCCGGTACCCATAGTTGGATTAACGTCCCATCCTTGCACCCCGTGTCCACCATGATAGGCTCCAGCTCCCTGCAAACGTGTCCAGGATTAATTGGGAACTGATAACGATGGTGCGTCCCTGGCTTGATGTCCGATGTTTTGCTCCGTGTGCCAGGAGCCACTTCGGCAAATGAGCCGAATTGTGCCCGGCACGTGGAGTGGAACGTCAGACATAATGCCAAACATCACGTGAAACAACCTGAATCCACATAATAATAATAATTGTATTTTTATAACACCTTTCACCCGAGGCTCACAAAGCGCTGCACAGAGCTGTGGAGAGAACGGCATGTCAACGACACAAAAACGTCAGATCAGCCACAATAACGCTTTGGGTTTTTTGTAACAAATCCGAGCTGTGGAGAGAATGGCATGCCAACAGCACCAGGGCAGCTTAACTGAAAGTCAAATAGTAGCAATAAATTACAGGACAAAAATAAGTGAAAAAATAATTATTATTCAACAAACAAGTAATAAATGATCCCGAGCAGGCAAAGGTCGGCAGAGAGACATCATCCCGGCACGACGACATTGATCCACACCAACAGTCCTAGCCAGAAGGCACGAAAGCCTTACGGAACAAGTGAGTCTTGATACGAGATTTGAAGATGCCTAGGGACTCAGCTGATCGAATCTCTAATGGAAGGGCATTCCAGCATCTGGGAGCAGTGCGCAAGAAGGCTCTGTCGCCTATAAAATGTAGTTGTGATCTGGACACATGCAGCAAGCCCGTATTGGAGAATCGAAGTTGTCGTGTTGAGTAGGGTGCCTGCAGTAGGTCACGGATGTATGTCGGAGCAGCGCCAGTGAGAGCCTTGTAGATGAGGATCTTGAATTCAATCCGGTATTAATTCGATAACCAGTGGAGAAACATCAGTACTCGGGATATGTGATAGTGAATGGGTGTGCGAGTGAAGATTCTAGCAGCCGCATTCTGCACACATTGGAGACGATTGATCAGGTAGGCAGGGGTGCTAGGGAGCAGTGCATTGCAGTAATCGATTCGTGAGGAGGTGAAGATGTACATTAGCTTTTCAGCATCAGCGAGTGACAGGATGTTGCGCAGTCTGGCTATATTTCTGAGATTGAAATAGGCTACCTTCGTCACCTTGTTGATGTGTGTCTCGAAGCTGAGTGAGGAATCAAGAGTCACACCGAGACTCCGGACTGCCTTAGCAACTTCAATGGTCTGGTCGTCAAGCATTAATTGGATAGGTTCAGCCTTGGACAATTGGTGTGGGGTTCTGACAAGCAAAACTTCTATTTTGTCACCATTTAGTTTTAGGATATTTGAATTGAGCCAGGCCTTCACAAATGACAGTGAGGACGACATGCAAAGACCGGACACATTGATGGATGGCTTTGCGTGGATATAGATTTGGATGTCATCGGCATAGCAATGGTAGCTGAGATTGAGGCTTCGCAGGATATGGCGAACTGGTTGCATGTAGATGCTCAAGAGGAGTGGGCCAAGAACTGAACCCTGAGGAACTCCAGACAAAACAGGATGGATCTCTGAGTTTTGTCCTCTAAGGCAGATGAACTGCTTTTGGTTGGAGAGCTCGGATGCCAGCCAATGCAGGGCACAGCCAGAGACCCTTATACCCTCCAGTAGCTCAAGTAATATTGGGTGGTCAATGGTATCAAAAGCAGCGTTCAGGTCCAGGGCAAGAATACTTGGCAAGTCTTCATCAGGAGCGACGAGTAGGTCATCAACTACTTTTTACCAGAGCAGTTTCAGTACTATGTCTGAATATGAACCCAGATTGGAAGGGATTGAGGAGGTCATTGTTAAGAAGGTATTTCTGGAGTTGCGCGGCTACGGCACGGTCAAGGACCTTAGAGAGGAATGGAAGATTTGAGATGGGGTGACAATTATCGGATGTTGCAATCAAGGCTAGGTTTTATTTATGCAGAGGGGTACTGCAGCACATTTGAACAGTGGGGGAATGATACCAGGGTGAAGTGATTTATTAAAGAGATTAGTGACGAAAGTGGCAAGGGATATAAAATTTGCCCAGATGATTTTGGATGGGAAAGGGTCCAAGGAGCAGTTTGTGTGCCGATATCTGGTAACTAAAGATGAGACCTCTGATTCCATTAACTCAGAAAGTTCGAGGAGTTTTGAGGTCAAGGAAGGTGGAGGAACATTTATTGAGGTATGAGTTTATGGTTGAGGCTGGGTAGAGATATGGTGGGCTTCAGTTTTTTTCTGATAAAAACTGAATCAACTGATCCGCTTCGTCTTTATTTGTGAACAGAAGTGATGGTGAGTTACTTGTTGGTCGAAGGAGCTGATTAATGGTCGAGAAAAAAATCATGGGCTTGTCACAGGTATCAGCCAGAATGCTGGAAAAATGGTTGGTAGAGGCGTAGTCAAGTGCCTTCCAGTAGTGGTTGAGCTGTTCTTAAAAGTTTTGAGCATGAATGGTGAAGCCAGATTTTCTTCAAGTCCGTTCGGCCCTGTCTGCATTCGCCTTGAGATCCCGAAGTTCAGCAGTATAACAGGGGGATGATTTTCTGCCCGAGACAGAGTGATTTTAATGGAGCCAAATCATCCTGCATGATTGATAGCAGGTTGTTGTCCGTTTCTACTGTTGCATCAGAGGCTGAGTGAGCCGAGGCAGAGACTGATAAACTGTTGATTGCTGCGGTGAATATGTCTGGAGTGAGGGCATTATGGTTTTGGAATTGGATTTGGCGCTTGGTGATGGAAATGGGAGGCAGTAATTGAAGATCAAACCACACAGCAGAGTGATCAGACATACCCGGATCAGTGACGGACAAGTTGGTTATCGATATGCCCCATGAGCAAACCAAGTCGTGAGTATGACCGCATCTGTGAGTGGCAGATGTCACGTGTTGAGTGAAACAAAGTGACTTAAGAGTGGCCATGAAATCCCTTGCAAGAGGGCTCTTTAGAGAGTCAACATGGATGTTTAAATTGCCAAAAATCGGGATCTTTTCAGAACTGGAGAACAGCTTAGAAAGCAGCTCAGACAGTTCATTGACAAAAGAAGTGGAGGCTCCAGGTGGGCAGTAGAGCAGCACCAACTTCACAGGTTGAGCCGACCTCCAATCCAGAGACATGCTGAAATGAATTAAAGGTCGGAGATGGAATCAGTCACATGTCGGCAGAAACATGGTGGAGAACTACAAGGCCGCCACCATGGCCATGTGAACAAGCCTTCTGATTCAGTGCAAGGTGTCACGGTAAAGCCTGATTCAATGTGAGAAAATCATCTTGATGATGCCATGTTTTTGTTAGGCAGAGCAGGTCCAGACTGTTGTCAGAGATCAGCTCAGTGATGAGAGCGGCTTTGATGGTGCTCAGAGAGTGCACATTGAGCAGGGCAAAGTTGGTTTCTGTTGCAGGCAATGTGCGTGCTGGAAGAGGAGCACTAACAAACAGTAATTTTCACAAGCAATGTCGAGCTGCAAAAGGTCTAACTTGTTTCCTTGGCAGCCGATATGTAGGGCTTAATTAAGGGATTGGAATAGGGAAATCAATTGTAGGCAGATTAATGAGCTTTCTATTGTCAGCATCCCGATGGATGTAACAAGGGCCTCGAAATATCATCAGCTCATGGCAAATGGCCAGAGGGCTAGGGGTACAGGGAACTGATGTAGGAATCAAGCTCGTTAGAGCTGCGCAAGTATAGTTGATCATATCGTTTAGCGGCCGGAGCCCACCGCTGGAGACACTGGGCGCAAGGTAGGACTACACCCAGGATTCGTTGCTAACACATCATGTGGCATCTCCCCTGGTGAATTTACTCAGCAGGCCAATCAACCCAGAGCTGTGCATCCCTGAACGGCAGGAGGAATGGATAAGAAGAGTTACAGTGTTAAGAGATTGGAGTCACAGTGTTAGAGATGGGAGTCATAGTGTTCGAGATGGGAGTCACAATGTTAGATATGGGAGTAACAGTGTTATATATGGGAGTTAGAGTGTTATATATGGGAGTCACAGTTAAGAGATGGGAGTCGCAGTGTTAGAGATGGGAGTCACAGTGATCGAAATGGGAGTCACAGTGGATTCACAGTGTTAGAGATGGGAGTAACAGCGTTAAGAGATGGGAGTCAGGATGTTAAGAGATGGGAGTCGCAGTGTTAGAGATGAGAGTCACAGTGATCGAAATGGGAGTCACAGTGGATTCACAGTGTTAGAGATGGGAGTAACAGCGTTAAGAGATGGGAGTCAGGATGTTAAGAGATGGGAACCACAGTATTAGAGATGGGAGTCTCAGTGTTAGAGATGGGCATAATAGTGTTCGAGATGGGAGCCACAATGTTAAGTGATGGGAGTCACAGTGTTCGAGATGGGAGTCAGTGTCAGATATGGGAGTAACAGTGTTAGCTATGGGAGTTACAGTGTTATATATGGGAGTCACAGTGATTGAGATGGGAGTCACAGTGGAGTCGCAGTGTTAGAGATGGGAGTCACAGTGATCGAGATGGGAGTCAGTGGATTCATAGTGTTAGAGATGGGAGTAACAGCGTTAAGAGATGGGAGTCAGGATTTTAGAGATGGGAATCACAGTGTTAGAGATAGGAGTCTCAGTGTTAGAGATTGGCATAATAGTGTTCGAGATGGGAGTCACAGTGTTCGAGATTGGAGTCAGTGTTAGATATGGGAGTAACAGTGTTAGATATGGGAGTTACAGTGTTATATATGGCAGTCACAGTGATTGAGATGGGAGTCACAGTGGAGTCACAGTGTTAGAGATGGGAGTCGCAGTGTTAGAGATGGGAGTCACAGTGATCGAGATGGGAGTCACAGTGGATTCAGTGTTAGACATGGGAGTAACAGCGTTAAGAGATCGGAGTCAGGATGTTATAGATGGGAGTCAGGATGTTATAGATGGGAGTCACAGTGTTAGAGATGGGAGTCACAGTGTTAGAGATGGGAGTATCATTGTTAGAGATGGGAGTCACGGTGTTAGAGATGGGAGTCACAGTGCTAGAGATAGGAGTCACAGTGTTAGACCATTCAGAATGAGATAAGAGTAAAACAGAGATTGTGATTGAAATTGTTTCAGATACACAGAATATGTATGTAAAACGTGCTTCAAGAACACTGGCGGCTTAACTAAAAGGACCGTTGCACCCTAACCCTAACCGTTACACGAGGCAGTGTTGAACGGCAATACACGACGTTAAATTAATGATTTAGACTAATAAGAGTTAAGAAAAAGAATAATACTAAATAAACAATTAAAAAAACGGATTCAAAACACACGCAGAATGACCTGCAAGAAAAAACGCGCCCAGGCCTCGCAGTTAGAAGCGTACAGCAAGAGGACCTAGATTGAGTGGCCGATGATGTTAACGGCAGTGACGATATAGTGGTAAGATGTGGATGGTTAATTGAGTGCTAATGAGGTGAGGGTGAGCGTGGAGTTTTGCTGCGAACCGAGCGAGGTACAGACTCTGGGAATCATGCGAGCGCAGAGGCGCAGCTGTAGCCGTTGTCAAGGCCTTGCCACGCGTGCCGAGGCCTCTCAATCGTTCTAGTCGAGAAGGCCGCCGACGGTTTTAGCGTAAAAATATAATTATCAGTAGAATTAAAGGAAATGGAAACAAACAAAAAACCCAAGGTAACAATAATAAAGTGATTTAGGCTGCTTAAAATACTCAAAAATAGTGGTTTATCTGTCGGATCGGCAAACTCGCCAGCGTAGCCAACATCCGGGGTTGCCACGTGGGACACTAACCGGCACAACGGTGAAAACCTCCTGCACGCAAGTAAAATAAACCATTTAAAACACGTCGTCGAATCGACGAAACCGAAACAATTACACAATGTCGCAAACGAAATAGAGCTTTCGTTCAGGCCCATTTTCTCACAAAATAAAAAAAAAGTTTTGCTCTGCTTTGCGACTAGTAACAATAATAATTACATTCATAGAGCGCTTTTCACCCGGGGGTCACAAAGCGCTGCAAACGATGAACAAGAGCGATCGAACGTGAGTGGCGGAGGCATCGCGCACACTGGTGACGGTTCTTGATCGAAGAGCTGCCGCGCGGTGACAGTGCGGAGTCTCTGGCGAGTGATGCGGGATGAGCGCCGCGTGGCGCCGCACGCCCGTCCGCACGCCCGCACGTCCCATCGCTCGATCGAATTAAATCTTAACTCTCCTCGTGTGATATCGAAAACGTTACTCGTTTGTCTGCGACACCCCCTCGTTTTCACATTTTTCATTAACGCCCCCTGTCCGCCCCCCCCAAAAAATCCTCGTCCCAATCTCACGGTGCCGAGCGCAGGCGCCGCCACAACCTTGTTCATACATTATTTTGCAGGTTGTTTATCCTAACACTTCTCAGTCGTTTTGTAGTTTTTTTTTGCGCAAACACCTCATACCCCCTGTTTGCAGCCAGCGTTTCACAGTTGGGTTGTCTTCCTTAGCCAGACGCCCCGCTGTGAGAGGCCTCTTTGATCCATTCGCACTTGCCTCGCTTATTACGGCTTTGTTTCTTTTTATCTCTCCCCCCCCCCTCTTTTTTCCCTCCGCAGGAAATTATCATGCGGTTACAACAACCCGCGATTATTTTGTGTGTGTTTTTTCCCCCCTCCGCCGCCACTCTTGTTGTTTCGCCGTCGTCACTCGTCACGCTGCCTCCCACAGGCAGGTGAGAGGAGGATGCGGTGCCACTTGACAGCCCTTCCGTATGATCCAATGGCTTCACGAGTGAACGCCACGGCTGTCATGGTTAACGCACTGAGGTTGGGGGCATTTCAGCCCCACACTGAAATGCCCCCAACTTCGGCTCCACGCCGATATGCCCCCCAGCCTCGAGGGCATTTCAGCGTGGAGTTTGTGTGTTTTCTTTCTCTCCTCCGGTGTTATGCAGTGAGTTTCCTTCGAGTCTTTATTCCACAACTAACAATAAGGCCCTCTCATTAATTGGCCGATGACATCGTGGTTTATAGGAAGTAGCATCTGGCGGGCTGGCACCGGCTGAGTGCCTGGGTGGACTTCCCCCCCCCCCATCTCTATAGTATCTTGGTGCCTTGGAACCCGTGTCTCGTCCATGACCAGACGCGGAAGTTGCGTGGCGTGTTACAAATTCATCATCATTCATACCCGCTTAATCCTGTACTGGGTCGCGGGGGGCAGAGAGGGGCGCAAGGCAGAGTTATACCGAGGATGTGACGCCAATACATCGCAGGGCACTGGGAACAATTTTGCTCAGATGGCCAATTAACCTAGGCAGCAGCGTGTCTTTGGACGGTGGGAGGAAACCGGATTACCCGGCGAAAACCCACGCGGATACAGGGAGAGAGAATACGCAAACTTCACCCAGAAAGGCACCCGAGGCAGGAGTCGAACCCGGGGTTTCTTGCTATGAGGTGACAGCGCTACTCACTGCACAACTATCGCGCTGCCCGTGATACAAATTGTAATGCTGCAGAGTTAAGGAATAGGGGGGGGGCGTCAGCTTTCTTGTCTCGTCATGCGGTGTCTCGTGGTGTCTCGTGATATGGTGACTCAGCTTTCCATCGTCATGCGGTGTCTCGTGATGTGGTGACGATGCATAAGGTTAATGATTGACCAACGAGCCGCCGCGGGGTGATAAGGAGCACGGGTTGGAGGGGCGAGGAGTCTCCGGGGGGAATTGTAAGGAGGAGGCCGCATCGCGATGTAAGGAGCGCTGATGTAGGAGTTCGTTGTGGACCGCTACTCCGGCCGTGTGCTGCTGGGGGAATAAAGCATTGAAAAGCATCCAAGAAGTCTCTGCTAATCTGTGGTCGCTGACTGATCTATCGCGTAGTGAATGCTGATCCTCGCCGTGGTGTTGCCACTGTAAGCCGTTACAAGCCCGGAGTCAAGGCCGTGATGTTACAATGCTATTATTACAGCAGAAATGCCCAGCTCGCTCTAGATTCCTGTGATACAGCAAAGCTTCGAATTTCATCCCAAACTGGAAGCACACGCCGAATAATCGTGGATATCGGATGATTTTGAGAATTGCTTTCCAAAGCTGTTCTTTCGGGCTAGCGGTGTCGAGTGTTTTTCTCTCATCTCTTCTTCGCGACGTTTCGCCTCTAACGTTAGAGGAATCCTCCGGCGTCCCATCAGTACGTAGGATGATTTAGCCGACAACCTCCGCTCGTCCGTGAGGAAGTTGTGAATGGGAAGCTGCGCTTCAATACGGATCGTTAAAAAAAAAAACGTGGAGGTGCGCCTGTAAAACAATGGAGTACTTTTAGCATCAGAAAATAACACACAGCACACTCAGCGCACTGCAAATATATAACAAGACGTCTCAACTCAAACCCTTCGCGAACGTCTGATGATGCCTCCAACGTGGGAGACGAAACCCTGCGAAGGAGAGAGGAGGAACGCTCGCCACTGCTCTCCCGACACAACACCAGTTGTGGAGAGCAAGTTTGATCACACATCGAACCGTGAAAACCTACAGCACTACAAATACGTGGCCAGTTGCGGATAAACGGTGGAATATGGGCACGGATTACAGGGCTGTGGATAGGAGCTTTTCCGGGCGCCTGTTACACAGCAATCGAGCGTAAAATATTTATTTTCGAAATAGATGAAGGGTGTCATATACCGCGATTATAGCTCGATTACAATTTGTTTGAAATCAGCTGCTGTAATGACACCTGATGACATGTGTGTTGAGGCCGTGATGGGCCAACGCAAGAGTGTCTTCCAATAGACATTTCCATTAAACAAATTAATCCCCGACTTGCATATTAAATTCCATGACAGCGGGCTTCGTGTGACCTATTTGGCATTGGCGGAGTGTAGGGCGGGCTTGTGGGGGGGTAGGGGTGGGGAGGGTTCCTTTTTCATCGCCGAAGGGCTTGCATAATTTTATTATTATTGAAAAATACAACGTGTTCAGAAAAGCAAAACGTGCACGTACCTGGAAATCTCCCAAACAGCAGTAGGCACGTGTAGAAGCACAAACGATGCCAAAACTTTACCTCCTAGTGTGCACACTGACGTCACACCATTATCCAAAAAAAGTATTTCTCCAGCTATAGCGATTTACGGTAAACCACGAAGTTCAAATGCAAAGTTATTTTTTTTAAATCATTTATTTAGTAGCTTCCACGAAAATATAGTTTGTGAGCATTGAACAGAGGAAGCAATAAACACAATCCCATTTAACCTCCACCCTCTTTGTGACCTTACTCTCGCATTAGTACAACGGCTGATGGGACACAGTAGCTTCCTGCTGGGAACATAACAATAAGGAACCATCTTACCAGTGCCAGGAACAGCATGGAATTGCCACTCGAAGCACCAACGTGAATGTCGCGAAGACTCTGGCTTTATGTTTCAGTGTGCATACGCAATTGGATTTGTACGTAACACAAAATAATAATTATGCTCCGTCGTGGAGAATGTTAATAACGGAATGAACAGCGCCTTACATTTTTATCTCTACCCCGTACATTTCCTCACAAGCGAAACAAAGGTCTCTCATCTCATCTCATTATCTGAAACCGCTTAATCCTATATAGGGTCACGGTGAAGCCGGAGCCTATCCCGGAAACACAGGGCGTAAGGCAGGAATACACCCGACGACGGGACGCCGGTCCATCGCCGGGCATTGCGGGACAATTTTTAGTCTCCGAGCCAATCAACCTATCCAGGAGCATGCTTTTGGACTGTGGGAGGAAACCGGAGTACCCGGCGAAAACCCACGCGGACACGGGGAGAGCATGAAACAAAGGTATTGTTTTTAATAAGACTCATCGACCACATCTCCTAAGGGGAGGGCAAATTGGCAGAATTAGCTTAATGCAAACAAAACTTTGGACTGTCTGTTTTCAGCGTCACAGAATGTCTGAGAGATGCTGTCTCGCGACAGCAGCTTGATGATGCCTCCAGCGTGAGAGACGAAGCGTCGTGTAGCGGAAAGGAGGACCACTCGAAACGGGCTGTTCTGAAAGAACATCTTTGGGGAGCAATTCCCATATCTGGCTTCTTTTGAAAATACATTTGTCGTAAGAAATATTTCATTGGGAATAGTAATACAACATTTCAAGCCACACATCAAGATGGTGTCACTAATGGCAAGTCCCGAGAGTAAGGTTGTAATAGCGACACAACTTCATACATAAGAATGCATGTAGGTTTTATACAAACATGTTGTTTATGTTGGATATGCACAAGGGGTATTGAAACCGCCCCCTCTACCCACCCTCTCTCGCCCACCACTGTTGCAGACAGTTGGACACAGCGAGCGCATTAACGCTCTCAACGCAAGTTGAATGGTGTCAAAAAATGAAAAAAACGCTGTTAATGGGATTTAAATATATATAAACGATGCTTCAGCACATAATTATAGCGTGCAGCTCTAAACATTTCATAGCCTCACAACCTGTCAATGTCTCTATCAAAAAGTGCACACCGCCTCTAAGAGCTAAACATTCATACATTTAACATTGGCATATCGGTTAATCGTCAGATCACATCCTTTAGGGGATGTTTGTTCATTTTTCTACATCGTGACATTTTTAGAGAACAAAATCTATTTGAATGATCCGATTTACAAAATGTATTTAAAGATGTACGATTCAACAATTGACCAGAGTTATTATGTTCAACAGCCCCCATGCTATGAAGAAGAAGGGCTGTGGCCCAAACTTCGCTGATTATATATTTTTATTTCTAAGGCCACGGTATTATTGACGAACGCATTGAGATTTTGATGTTGTTATTTGTGCTTCGGCACCCCTTCCAATGCAGTATAAGCAAATAATTCGTAGTCGTAAAAAAACCCCCAATCAGATCGTATTCACTGTCACAACATTTGAAAATTAACACCATAGAGGACACAAAGCATATTGATATAACACAAGGCAAGTGAGAAATTCTTTCGTTTAAGAGTTTTGCTATATTTTGATATTTTGTACAAATCAATAGGTTTGTTCTGGATGCGATATCAGATTATCTGTTGGCTTCAGATAGAAAAATCGAAAACAGTAAAGTGTAGCATCTCCCACAAAACTGGCTGTTGTCCGTTTACAGAACTGATGTTAGAGACTTTCATCTGGAGGATTTCCTTTGCTGCCGTGCGTAGACGAACTGATCCCCGTGTGCCTGCCATGTGATCTGCTTGCACTGCACCACATCGGTAATGAGCTGCCGTCACATCATGTGGCTCCACAGCCCTCAGCCAGCCAAGCTCATCCATTGCTGGGCAGAAATTATTGCCCGAGGTGGTTCGATTCCTGCCTCGAGCAGCTTTCTGTGTGGGGTTTGTGTGATCTGCCCCTATTTCACGTGGGTTTTCTCTAATTTTCTCCCACAAAAAAAACATCTCATTTATTGGCTAATGGTGTAATATATAGGATGCATTGTCTGGGAAATGGTGACACCGGCTGGCTGCATGGCTGCCCTCCCTCCACCTCTCTGGTTTCCTCATGCCTCCATACCCGTGTCTCGTCTATGACCAGGCCTGCAAATTGCATTCGTAATAAATTATATTATCATTATTATTACAAAAGTCACAGTTTTCCAATGCAGCAATATAGATGACCAATTGCAAATAAAAAAAATCCAATTGATTTGAATACGGACATTTTTTTCCCAGCACTAACTATATGTGGTGGAAAAGAATTTGCCAGTCAGATAAATCGTGTTGTGATGAGCTCCAAACATGGAGTTCACCACCTGAAGCCCAAACTGGGCATATGCCCCTTGCTGGAGTCAGATCATACGTGCCAGCATAAAGGCTGACATTTCGCCACGATTTTTCATCCATACATGAACGGTTATATTATCACTTGGCAGGCATCGTCATTACCATTACTATCAGTCATAATCAATCCACAGCTAGATGAAGGGCTTCCACAGCTGCTGCCATCTCTCATGAAAATCAATTGAAACAATTCACACAGCACCCGTACAAAAGCTGACTTCGTCGCTCCATCTCCTCGGTGGATGTATTCTTGGACATGATCCACTTTTGAGCTGCCGCTAGGTTATTATTCCTGATCGACGGCTATGATGCCCGGCAGTGATGAGTCCCACCTGAGACCACGCACCTTTTGTAACAGGATTTCTCTGTATCTTACATATGTGTTCTTGAGTTTTTCTCTCTCTCGGGCGCTAACCACTGCGCCACCGCGCCGCCCCTCTGTACCATTTTTTTTTCTATATTTGTTTCAACCGTATGCTAAGTGCCCCAAACACCCGAACTTTTGTCTTTTTAGTAAATAACTTTTGCTATCTCATCTAATTAGTGTACTGGCTAAATTGCCCCCGGTGCCATGAGATGTGATGAAATGTGGAAATAATGAACTCTATTAAAATTCTCCACGGGCTGGTCATATAATTCATTCAAAATCCCACTTAACACCATGGGGTTGACGTCAGTGTTGTGTTTTTGTTAGGATGCTGGTTATCAGTATGGATTTTACTCTGTATTGTATTGGCCGAAGAAAGCCTCTTCGTAATTATGGGATTATGAAGAAAAAAAACTTATTCGCCTCTTATTGGTCTCTTGTACGTACTAATGTAGTGTTGCAGTGGTGTAATGGTTTGTACACTGGACTTGCAATCCAGAGCTCACTCGCAGTGAGTAGCGCTGTTTTCTCACAACAAGAATGTCCCCGGTTCGCTTCCCGGCTCGGGTGCCTTTCTGTGTGGAGTTTGTGTGTTCTCTCCCTGTGTCTGCGCAGGGTATTTGTCGGGTACTCCGGTTTCCTCACACTGTCAAAAGACACGCCGCTGCCTAGGTCAATTAGCCTGCTGAGTAAATTGCCCCAAACAAAAAGTACCCTGCGATGTACTGGCGTTACATCCTGGGTACAGCTCCACCTGGCGCCATGTGTCTGCCAGAAATAGACTCCATACCCCCGTGACCGTGTGTACAGGATTAAGCTGGTTTTGATACTGAACTGAACTGATTTTATTTCCAAATGCAGACGTTGAAAAAACAGTGTAAGTTTCTTAAACAGCCCATCTCTGCTCACCAAGCAGCATAAATGTGTTCACCACAGTTAATTGGCAGGTTGGGTTTTATGGGGTGAAGTGTGAGCACTTAATAATAATAATATTTGTATTTCTAAAGCACCTTTCACCCGAGGGTCACACAGCGCCATACAGAGCTTTGGCGAGAACACGTCAAGAACAACATCAAAATAGATCATTTGAATAAAATGATGACTGTAAATCAATTCAATGAAGGACATTAAGTAACAAAGAAAATAATTGTTAAAAAGTAAAAAGGAAGGAAAAAGTGTTCCTGAGTAGGCATGGGCCAACAGTGTGCCTATATCCAAGCACACAGCAGTAAAGTAAGCAGCATCAACAGTCCCAGCCAAAGGACTTCAAGGCCTAATGGAACAAGTGAGTCTTGAGACGGGATATGAAGATGCCCAAGGACTCAGCTGATCGAATCTCCAATGAAAGGGCATTCCAGCATCTGGGCGCAGCGCGCGAGAAGGCTCTGTCACCCACCAAACGGAGGTGCGATCTGGGCACATGCAGCAAGCCCGTATTGGAGGATCGAAGTTGTCGTGTTGAGGAGGGAGTATGCAGGAGGTCACGGATGTATGTCAGGGCAACGCCAGTGAGAGCCTTGTAGGTGAAAAGGAGGGTCTTGAATTCAATTCTGCACTTTTCCCAAGACTACTAGCTAATATGGAAGCGTAAACCAAATATCCACTTGACAGGTTATGCAGAGCTCCCTATAGAGAAGGCCAGGCCCTTCTGCCAGCTGCCAGCAGTGGCGTGAGCAAAAATATTGCAGGCCTGGATCCTCATCAGTTTGATAACAATAATGATAATTGCACTTTTAGAGCGCTTTTCACATGAGAGTGAAGGTCACAAAGCGCTGCACAGAGTTGTGGAGAGAACGGCATGTCAACAACTATAACATATGAACGACATGCCAACAACTATAACATATGAACGACATGTCAACAACTATAACATATGAACGGCTTGTCAACAACTATAACATATGAACGGCATGTCAACAACTATAACATATGAACGGCATGTCAACAACTATAACATATGAACGGCATGTCAACAGCTATAACATATGAACGGCATGTCAACAGCTATAACATATGAACGGCATGTCAACAACTATAACATATGAACGGCATGTCAACAACTATAACATATGAATGGCATGTCAACAACTATAACATATGAACGGCATGTCAACAACGGTAATGTTTTTGTTGTTACAAATCTAAGCTGTAGAGAGAATGGCATGTCAACAATAACAACACCAGAGCAGTTCAACTGAAAGTCAAAGAATGGCTATAATTTAGAGGACATAAAATAAGTGATACAATTAATTGATGTAGGTTTTCATGGCTCGATGTAAGTGAATTGCTCTCAAGAGTTGCTCTTCCAGGACAGCCGTGTCGCAAAAGAGCAGCTCCTCACGGCAATCCGGGAGGACTGTGGTTTCCTCCCACAGTCCAAAAACATGCTGCTGCATAGGTTAATTGGCTTGCAGACTAAATTGCCCTCAGTGCCCGGTGATGGACTGCCGTCCCATCGTGGGTATATCCCTGCCTTGCGCTCTGTCTGTCGGGATAGGCTCCGGCTCACCGCGACCCTGTACAGGACTTAGCGGTTTCTGACAATGAGATGTGATTACATTACACTTTATAACGCTTTAAAATTAAAACGCTGTCTACCGTTGCTTATAAGAAACACCATTTACTTAAAGTTCCAACTCTCTTACAAAACACGTCATGACTCAGATTGTGTGGTAAGCTTTTGCAGTTACTCATGCGTTCTAAATGCTCTGCGGTTGCAAAGTACTTTAATTGTTGTCCAAGTATGCGAAGTAACATAAGTTTCCATTTCAAACCATCTCATTTCATCCGTTTTAAATTGTGTAACATATACTTGTAGCCGGGCAATTCACGAGAGAGATTTGTTTTTACTATAAATAGGAATAATAAGCAAAATATGATAAAGATGCTTTTTAAAGTTATGCTACGTTACAAGGTATGATGAAGATTTTTAAAACAATTTGCGTTGCTTGCTCGACCACTTTGTTTTGAAGCACTCTGCCAAAGTTGACATTGTCAGGTGAAGAAATCTTTACAAAGTACGTGGCTCAGGCAACCCGACGTTTTATAGCCGGGAGCAAAGTGACAACAACGTGTAATGTCCTTAGTGCTGTTTCCATCAAACAGCCCCATTACTTATAAATCACTCTCAAGACAAGGGCCTCTTTAAACAAAAAAAGCCCCATCATCTGCCGGTTCTTCAGTGGAATAGTGACCGCTTCCTGCTTTTCCTGCCCTACAAAGGCTTTACGGCCGCGCGGAGGGGCAGTAAAAGGCACCACAACGTGGATGCTGCCCAATGCTCGCGTACGGAGGACATGTGATCAGGGACACCGCACCGCCGTCCTGTCCGCACTCAGCGGTGGAGATTGTGTCGCTTACAACGGGTTTATGACCTCGCACAAACATTGAGGGTGGCTGTTTGCAATGGCCATTGACCAGTTGTACCCAGACCAGGGGTGTTATTCGTGTGTGTAGGGGAGGAGCGGTGGGGCAGCGGATAGCGTCCTCCCGCCGAGTTCGATTCCCCGCTCACAGCCACCACCACTGACAATTTTGGAAATAGGTCCGAAGCTTCCCCTAGGTCGACTCAACCTCAAGTGAGTTCCACGTGCGGTGTGTAAATAATCTCCACTGGGGAGACAAATAGGGCTTGGAGTGACGCTGGCCACTCACTCCCTCGTGTATCTTGCTGGCTAACAGCACTTGACCCTTCAGTCTATTAAGGCTATACGTGGAATCTTTGTCTTGTAGGTGTGTGTGTGTGTGCGTGGCCTTTGGGGTCGGAACCGATCCCAATTGATGCACTTAGGAGCGAATAGAGTTTAACACTCGCGTGGTTTGTTGATATCAATGTCAATTTGTATCATCATCGTTTATTATTTAGAGCCTGCCCCCAAGCAGCACATCTCTAGGTGCCACAGCAAAACAGCAGTGTTTGAGTTAATGACTCATTTTTCGTCTTCTTTCCTCACGGAGGAATATAAAAAGACAAGATACTGTAGGCAAAAGTGAAAGGAACGTATTTCTTTTTACCTACGGCCATATCGCAATCCGCCTCGTACGATACTGAACACTTCAGCCACTCATCGGTACACCGAACCAGATTACTTTCACCTCTGGTTGTAGGTTACAGACACAACAAACGAGCAGCGGCAAAACTGTAAGGTAAACCGTGCTTGAGAATAACCCCTGCTTGTACGCTCACGCAGTACATTTATACACTTCCTGGGACTTACAAAATTAATATAATGTCTTCACGTTACACACTCATATGAGTTCTATCGTATGAGGTCAGATCTATTTTGTAAGTCCGCATTTTTCATTACAGCAGTTCCATGTCAAAAAAAGTTATTTACAGCACCAGAAAATTGCAATTGCTGCTTTTGTAATGCCTACCGTAATCTGTAATGCAAGTAAATCTGATTAATGAATAAATAGATTTGTAATGCAATGCAATAAAGTAATTACTTATTAGGCAATACAGTAACATAATTGATCATCCGGCCGGATTAACTTGGGCCTGTTGTTAGCCTTTATTAATTTCAAAATAATAATAATATTATTGTTAGTAATTTGAAATGTGTAAAGCGAGCAGATTCGAGATGCAAAAAAAACACACTGAGTAAGGTACAGATCACTAAAATGAAATTCACAGATTTCCTCTGAGATCAGACTCATGTTAAAAGTGGTTTACATCAAAGGCCGGCTACAAGAGAGGCTTTCTGGTGCCCCGAGCCAGTTGAAGTGAGCTCACACTCTCCACCGCCGTCCAGGCAGCAGCAATCCGTTGTTTATTCAAGACGGAGCCTCTCCCTGTCTGTAAACACATTCTCACTTCTCATTCCCCCCACCCTCTCGCACACCCTCTCCAAAAGACTCACCACCAACACCTACGCTCAGGGGATAATATCACGCGGATTGCTCCCTTTAGTAGTGCAAGAACGTGCGTCCGCCTTTGTTAACGCCAAAGTACCTGGCTTTGCATCATTAGTTTTGGGCCGGACAAACAAAAGGCAATCTCTCTTCCCATATCCTGCCTTGTGCTTGGCACCATAAACTGTCTACGCGTTTGAAAGCCTGGCCAAGGGCTGGTTGCACCTGTTTGATATACGAGAGGTTGCGCACGTCTCCACATTTCCCATTTTTTTGATAAGGCTAATAAAGTGTCCGCGCGTCCAGCCCTTCCTCCCATTATATCCCAGGCAGCTTCTGGAAACTGGATTTCCTCCTTGTTCTATCAGGACTACGTCTAACATAATAAAAACATACCCTCTTACATCGGGATAGCGTTTTGTTCAACGATATTGATCTTAATTCTTAGCCCCAATTTAGCAGTTGGCGTTTCAGTTATTGTACTTTTTGTTCAACATGAAGAGGGGGGGGAAGCTTAATACAAACAATGCAATAAAACGCGTTTACGTGGAAATGGAATTGCTTGTGCATTAAACAAATTACGTGGCATTTATGTAAAGGACGTCTGATGAAACGTGTACACTGTATTCGATTTCATTGAGCCTTTTTTTTACTATAGTGTAGCAATAACTACGACGATGATTGTGACTGATGATGATGAAAGGAGAACATTCAAAACGATCCGGCTCCCATTATAAAACGCACACATTATTTCTTTCGAGACAGGCACGCTGTGCATTTTAAATGCATGATTGTCTGGCAATTTCTAACCTCCCGCTTTGATTCCCTGCACTTAAGGCTGGCATTACTGCAGCTAACGCTTAGGCATATGGCAAATGACTGATGGACACGACTGGGCCTAATGAATAATTGATGGCACGGAGGTAATGGATGGGGGCTGATGGCAGCAATCACTTTGTGCTGTTGGGCCAGTGCAGTGGTAATCTGATCAATCCATGGGCCATGGCCTCACCACCACGCGGCAGACCCCAGACTGATGAGCATGGGTTGTGCTCTTGGGGGTGTGCAATTGTTTACAAACAATTGGTCACGTGCAGCGTGCCTCACCAGCTGTCAATCCGAACGCATTTAGGACACTCACGCGGGCACTTAGGCGCACATATTCGTGTGTGCGTGTGTTTTGTCATTTTGTAGTGGGGAACGGATAGCGGCGCTGCGCTACGAACATTTAAAGTCAGAGTTCGATTCCCGCTCGCGGCCAAACACTACGATTTTCTGAAGCGGTCCTGGACTTCCCCTAGATTGACTCAGCCTCAAATGAGTCCCTGTCCCTGGGGCAGTGTATAAAAATTAGCAAACTGGGGAAATAAGACATCCCTGCGTGTGGTACTGGCCACCCGACCCTTCATGTACCGTGCCGACCTTAACAGGTTGTCGCAAATAGCACTTGT
>JAZEWT010000001.1:16836247-16848706 GCA_036362905.1 Mordacia mordax
TTTTACTGATCAACAGGGACTGTATGTACTGTTATAACAATAGAGCTGCGAAAAAGAGAAAATCAAAACTAAACTTGCTCTAAGCGAGTGGAAATATATATATTCAGTTTGAAGGTAAAATCTCACGCACAGAGTTGAAGGCTAACGACCAGTCAGGTGTAACGTCAGAAAATGTGTGCTAGATATACTGTTGTTGTAACAAATTGGTGTATCATCATGATCAATGCCCACTTAATCCTGTACGTGGTCGCGAGGCACCGGAGCCTATCCCGACCAACAGAAGGCGCACGACGGGGCTATACCCATGATATGACACCAGTACATCGCAAGGCATTGGGGGCAATTTACTCCGCAGGTCAATTAACCTCGGCAGCAGCGTGTCTTTGGATGGTTGGAAGAAACCGGAGTACCCAGCGAAAATCCACGCGGACACGGAAACAATCGGCAAACTCCACATAGAAAGGCATCCGAGCCGGGAATCGAACCCGGAACCTTCTTGCTGTGACAGCGTAACTCACTGCGCCTCTGCACCACCCAAGTTGATGCATTCAGTAATTAAATTGTATTTTGAAAGGCATGCAGAGATACAGGGTAATCCATTCATAGACACCGCACTGATTTATAATTACCCCCTTTATTCTCAAAAGGCGATTTAATAGTGCAACAGTGATAGCTTTATATGTTAATGAGTAGAGAGTTAAAATATTTAACAAGTGTTGTGAGCTTGGAGGGAGATATTCGAAGGTTTCAAACACATTGCTTTTCCTATAATATCTCCCCCTTTTATTTTTTGGTGGGGTGTCTATAAATGAAACACACTTATTTAATGTTAATGATTCATTGGGGCTGTATTAATGCAAGCTTTGGCAAGCGCACTGCCAGCGAGCGGCAGACTAACCACTTTGTGGAAGCTTTGAGGGGGGAGATCCCTTGCAAGAGCGTGCCAACTTGTCCAGATTTGTAGTTCCCAGTTTGCTGTGGACGATTAAAAAAAACAGTTGCTCGTTTGGGTAATCTAGGATTTGCGCTCACTGCCAAAAGCAATGTTTGCTTGAAGTCGGCGGAGCACCGGGCACTGCGGGTTAAACTGTGGGAGGTGTTAATGTGAGTCATCGGACGCCAAATCCTCCGAGGTTTATCGAGATCATAAACCACCAGATTTTTGTGACACGAACAAAACACCTGCGCTCGCCGCAAACAAGTATTAATAATACAGCCTCTTGTACCTTTGTGGAGATTAGTCATCGAATTATTCTCCTTCTTCGTTTGATCTACTCGCTCAGATTGCCGAGATTAAGAGGAATGGCTTAGAACTCACTCGTGTGTGCATACGTTGGCACATCACACATGCAATGAGTGTCCTGTACTCCGGTTTCCTCCCACTGTCCAAAGACACGCTGCTGCCTACTGAATAAGTTGTCCTAAACATAGTAGCCTGCGATGTACTAGCGTCGAAGCCAGGGTATAGCCCCGCCTTGCGCCTGTTCTCCACCAGGATAGGCTCCGCTCCCCCCCTCCCCCCGCTCCCCTGTACGGGATTAAGCGGCTATTGATAATATAGCGTAGGGGTTATTGCAATGTAAACAGGCCCCGAACAGTAACTTGGGCTTGATTATTGCTCGTGATGTACAGCGTATGATTTAAGTGGCATCCGATGCTATCGTCTCTACCCATCCTGAAATTGGCACCAGTTGTGATCGTCTGGTTGGCATTAACGGTGGCGCAAGATAAAGGCAGCCTGACATAGTTTAGACCAAAATACCTCCATTATCCCCATGATATTCTCTGGCACACAATATACGCTCACTAAGAGAAATTGTCTAGATGATAAATATCTCTCTAAATGTATAGCAATATGCTATTTACCAGAGCCAATGTTTATATAAATAAAGTTTCAGTGAAGTCTGTCAGCCAGCAGTGCTAAACTACAGGCTTGCAAATTGTTACTTACCGTGCAAACATTTAACAAACACTGCCCTTATAAAGGAAAAGTAAATATCTTATATTTCAGGAAATGACCTTTTGGCCAGTGTGTATATATAGTACCTACATATAATTAAATACTAGTAATCTCAAGGTCCGTGCCTGGTACATGCAACAGTCGTGTATCATTGAAATCGCAGAACAAAGCTGTGGAATATATAACAGGTGAAATATGTGCAATATCGAATAGAATAAGAATAGTGCAATTTATAATTCGCGCAATTTCCACGTGCCTGGTCGTGGACGAGACATGGATTCAGAGATGCGAGGAGACCGCAGAGAGGGGAGACGGGATAAGTCAGCAAGGCGGTCAGCCGGCGACCAGTCACACACTGCTTCCTGTATATTATCACACACATCACATCACATTGTCTGAAACCGCTTAGTCCTATACAGGGTCACGGTGAAGCCGGAGCCTATCTCGGCAGACACAGGGCGCAAGGCAAGGATATACCGACGATGGGACGCCAGTCCATCGCCGGGCACTGCGGGGCAATTTAGCCTGCGAGCCAATCAACCTATGTAGCAGCATGCTTTTTGGACTGTGGGAGGAAACCGGAGTACCCGGCGAAAACCCACGCGGACACGGGGAGAGCATGCAAACTCCACACAGAAAGGCACCCGAGCCGAGAGATTCGAACCCGGGACCTTCTTGCTGTGAGGCGACAGCGCTAACCACTGGGCCACCGCGCCGCCCCCTGTATATTATGTTATCGGCTAATTAATTGATGAGTGTCCATTATAATAGTGCCAGGAAACCGAAGAACCCAGACGAAACCTACGCAGAACAAGAGGAGAACGCACAAATTCAACAGGGAGAGGTGCCCAAGGTGAGAATCGAACTGCCTCTGGCAGGACCTGCTGTGAGGCACAGATGTTATCACTGTGCTATCCTGCCACACTACGATTATGATTTAAGCACAACTACTCGACTATAAAGAGTATTGACGGTTGACCACTTTCATTTGTTTTACACCTCTTGTCGATCACGGACATGGACATCACTATCACTTCATCCTTCCTTTATTTGCTTTAACACCTATTTTATTCGTTATATTTTAGGTCCTTCATCGATTTATCGTAGTTTTTTTTTTCTGAATTCATTTACTTTAATGTTGTTGACATGCCGTTCTCTCCGTAACGCTGTGCAGCGCTTTGTGACCGTCGGGTGAAAGGGGCTTTAGACATTGCAAATATTATCATTATCACCAGCGTGTGGGTGGCGGATGGATGTACGAGCGAGTATTGGTGGAGCGGTAGCATTGTGGTTTGCGCATTAGGAATCAGAAGCCCGAGATCGATCCCCGAATCGGTCGTGGACCCAATGTATTGATGTAAATTTTCACGGACGTATTGGAATTGCTCTCGAGAGCCGCTCTGTCGGCAATAGCCATGTCCAACGAACCCCCGACGATGCCTCCAATGTGGGATGCCACGTGACAAAGGAGAGCGGAGGAACCCTCGACGCGGCTCTACTGACAGAACAGCTCTCAAGAGAAATTCTCAGTCATGTGGCTTTGCTGTAGGTGGGCTCAGCCTCAAGTTGTGTTAAACACCGGCAATGCGGAGACGACCGTGGCTTGAGACACGGGTCGCTTGCAACACGTTGTCCTGAAAAGTGGCTACGCAAGGCAGTCTGGTGATATTTGTCTTATGCTTTGTATGAGTTCATATGTGTGCAAACATCGACGCTGGGGAGGTAAAGATGGCTCAGTGTAGCGCTCAGCACACCGCTCGCGGGATTACTTGAATTGATCTACTCTAATGTTGTTGTTGTTGCTGTCACGCCATTTCTCCATAGCTCTATGCAACGCTTTGCGACCCTTGGGTGAAAAGCGCTGTAGAATTGCAAATATTATCATTATTATTATAATAGTCCTATTAAATGTTCATTCATTATCAGGGCCCGCTTTATTCCTGTACAGGGTCGTGGTGGCGCGGTGGTCAAGCCTATCCCAGCAGACAAAGGGCGCAAAGCAGGCCTATAGCTATGATGGTACGCCAAGCCATCGCAGGACACCGGGAACAATTTAAACTAGGCTGTGGGAGGAAACCGGAGTACCCAACCAGACACGGGGGAGGGAACGTGCGAACCCGAGTGGGGTACCGAACACAGACCTTCTTGCTGTGATGCGGCAGCGCTACTCACTGTGCCACAGCCCTGCACCTTTATTAGATGCTAGCGAATAGCAATTTCATCAGTGCTTTAAGCGAAAATCATGGCTAAAATATCTAAACTTCGGCACCTACTCTTTATAGTACAGAGCTAATGTGTGTAGAAGACATTAGGACGGATTACTTTTCAAATAATTTCATATTAACATCTCACATAGTCGAGTCACTGTGTTGTATTGCGTTCACAGTCTTAACGTTCAAATTTTTCGAGCAATGATCGCTTATTGTTATACAATGGTATACGGACGGCACGGTGGCGCGGTGGCGCAGCGAGTAGCGCTGCTGCCTCACAGCAAAAATCCGGGTTCGATTCCCGGCTCAGGTACCTTTCTGTGCAGTTTGTGTGTTCTCCCCGTATCGCCGGGTACTCCGGTTTACTCCCACGCTTCTACCTTGGTTAATTGGCCTGCTGAGTAAATTGTCCCAGTACCCTGCGATGAACGGATGTCACATCCTGGGTATAGTCCCGCTTTACACCCTCTATCTGCGGGGATAGGTTCCGTCCCCCCGTGACTATGTACTTGTTTAAACGGGTATTGATAATGACGATGACAATCTTATAAAAATGGCCTTTACCTAGAAAATGCCTGTTATAAATATCAAGGCGCTGTTGCCAATGCATTTGTTGAATGTTCGAAAATTATGTTTTGCTTGCGCGTCACTAATTGCCATCACGAAACAATGCTCGTTGTGATAAGTAGTTAAGCATGCAGCCGTGTGCATGAATCATTTATTTGTCTACTTATTTATCTTGTTGTTTACAAGCATTGAGCGGTTGCCAACATTTCCAATGATCCCATGACCATTACGGCGTGCCACGAGCAACATTACGTGCACTCTACTGCCCTCTCGTGGGCCTCATTTGAGCAGCGTAATCATTACAAAATATTTCATCCAATTTTGGGATTACCACTAATTGCTTTTGCCCAGCGTTTTTATGCTATTAGCTCCATAATATAATTTGATTGTGTTATTTTACATAAATAGTGTGAGGCTCGTACACAGAATTTAAAGTTTCACGGATTTTTCCATTTGCCGGCCACAGGTCTGTCAGTGGCTTTTGTTCAGGCTACATTGAAGCAAGTCTATTTTGGATAATTGCATCAAGACTAACCCTTGGATAGCTTTTCCCAAGATAATGCGTTTAGAAGGAGCTAAATCAGTTCACTAACTTATTTATGGCACGAGCATTGTTTAATCACGAATGCACTTAGTCGGGTTTTTCTCATTTAAAACATAACGTATTAGCTTTGCCACAGTTAAGTTACAATTAGGCACCTGCAACTCGCTAAATAATACACATATATATTCTACACAGAAGAGACATTGTACTAGTGGATATTTGTGTGAGGGCGGCGCGGTGGCCCAGTGGTTAGCGCTGACGCCTCACAGCGAGAAGGTCCCGGGTTCGAATCTCTCGGCTCGGGTGCCTTTCTGTGTGGAGTTTGCATGCTCTCCCCGTGTCCGCGTGGGTTTTCGCCGAGTACTCCGCTTTCCTCCCACAGTCCAAAAGCATGCTCCTGGATAGGTTGATTGGCTCGCAGACTAAAATTGTCCCGCAATGCCCGGCGATGGACTGGCGTCCCGTCTTCGGGTGTATTCCTGCCTTACGCCTTGTGTTTCCGGGATAGGCTCCGGCTCACCGTGACCCTATATAGGATTAAGCGGTTTCAGAAAATGAGATGAGATATTTGTGTGATTCAAGAATCATTATTCTGGCTACATTTGATATAGGGTATATACATTAAATGTAACAGCATGAGAAGTTACAGGATACTGCATTATACGTTATTTTAATTTACCTCAAAATGAACATTTTCATAAATAATGGCAGCGGGTGTAGTCGGTTGGTGCGCGCAATGTGTCCGTCAGAGCACACGGGGTGTGTGCCCGTACCCAGGACTCAATGCTTGCTACTGATGTGCAGCAGAGCCGCTATTGGGATGGCACTTAACACATTTCGGCAGCAGTCATCTGTGCTTGCATTTCAGGCTTTCAGGTGACACCTCCCCCGCCCATCTAAAGCCAGATTAGGTTACAACCACTGGGACTGATTTCAGACTCAGAGGTCTTAATCCTATTCTATCTCAAATCAGATTAGTTTGGACATTCCTGGGTAGCTGTGTTTGCTGATTTGGGGATTCCCTTCGTGTAAATTAAGCTTAAGTGCAACATCACTGGGATTGATGAAAACAAGGGTAGCTTTTTTATTTGACCCTGCTGAAAAGGCGAGCTTAGTGATCGCATCCAGGGTGCACATCGTGTTCTCTGCTTCGGCTCAGTGCTCGTTTGCATCTCTACAAGTGTTTCGTTCAGCGCGGTCAAAAGAAAGTCATTTGAATACAGGAATCCCTCTTGAGGTAGTGTGACACTGCGATGGGACAGAGATGGGCTGGCATTTGCGCACGGCTGATCACTCGCTAAAAGGTTGATGTTTCATTCTGCGGGACGGACCCGGATCTCGTCACCGACTCTCCTGAAACGGGATGGAATTCAACTGACGGATGCCTTGTTAAATATCTAAATTGAATATTTCCGAAGTTTTAAACAAGAATGTTCAGTGTTTTGGGCAGTTTTATCGCACCACCCCTCCCCCAACCATCTCTCCCCTGCCAAAGAACGAGCCATTATATATGAGTAGTTTGAGAAATATAACGACAACAAAATGTAGCTCCTGAAAATTAATGTTATGCTGGTTATAAATACGCAAACAATTTGTGAATGAACTGTGTGAAATATATTGTATGTGAGTCATATAGCTTTAATTAAGAAATTCTGCTCAGGGGGGTGAGTGCTTGATCATAAATTTGATCAGTTTGGTGATTAAATAACTTGCTGCTACACGGATCGTTGCTCATGCGTTCAACTGTGATAAAAATGTAAGATAAAATATACACCTCGATAGATTATTCAATTAGGACAATTTCACAATGCTCTGCGAATTTTTTTGTCTGCCTTAACGTCTCTCATTTAAAACATCCGTTTAGTGTCATTTTCACAGTGGCACAATGCTGTCCTTTAAACACGAAAATTAAATGGAATCTTGGGGTGTGCACGGTATCTGCTTAATCGAGTACAGGGTCATAGGACACGGGAACCTATCTCGGCAAACACAGAGCCTAAAGTAGGGCTATAACCAACATTGGATGACAGTCCAGTGAAGTGCAATGGGAAGAATTGGGTCAGGCCAAGTAAACTAGGTAGAATGTGTTTAGACAATGGTAGGAAACTGGAGTACCCAGTAAAAACCCACGTGGACAAGGGGAGAGAATACGCAAACTCCACACAGAAAGGCACCGAAGCTGGGAATAGAACCCAGGCCCTTCTTTCTGTGAGACAACAGCTATTCTAACCTCGCCATCGAGTCGCCAACTTCCGTAGCATCTGAAAAATATTTGGCAGGTGATTTTTTTGTTATAATCACCAGCAGAGTAGCCATCCTACGGGGTGGTCGTGTTCCAGGCATGTAACACGTTCGCCTGACGTCTTCTGTTGATAACGTTTTGTGCTGACGTGACTGCTTTGACCTGAATGTCTTTCTGATGTCCTTTTGGGAATATTGCCGCCGGCTCTCTGAAGTTTCAGCAGAGTAATGAACGAGTGGGAAGTAAAACATTAAAGCGTTGCTGTTGTGCAGATAAAATGTGCACTTATAAAGGATTTCAACCCAATACCCTCCGTGCAGACATACATACAATAAACACTTGCTCCCTTATATATTGTTTCATAAACGTCCCTACAGCTCATAGTTCCAGTGCTTGTGTGTTTATTTGTATTGTTATGGCTGCAGGGCATGGTGTGAGTAAGCTCATGTCCACCTAAAAACTCGATGAAAATATAATTTTACTATATGGTTCCATCGATATATTTTCCTATTGGTTTAAAATTGTTACATTCGTAAGAAAACAAACGTACACATAAAAAAACACGTTTACATTATGAACAGGAAATGTATTTTTCGTCTTTAAACGTATTTCATGTATATACACACACATATTACAACCTGCTATACAAAACTAGGGTGAGAATGTAATGTTATTTATAACAATAGTTTCATGATAAGATCCATTCTGTTATTGCACAAGATGTGCCAATTAAGACCAAATACGATATCTGTGTGTAGTGTTCTTACCTTAGAACGATCTGTTCTGAAACAAACTGTGTGTTAAAAAAAATTCAGACGCGTTGGGCTTCATTTATTGAGCCGCTGCGAAGTCCTTTTTAACATTGCAAGATCTTATATTTCAAGTAAAACTATTTTGCCAAAGGTTTTCTGTAACACACGCTGGGCTGCCGCAGCATGTGTCGGTAGCCTGGGACTATTTCCTGTTCTAAATGAACCGAGCGAATATCTTTCACATTGCTCTGTGTCAGGTGAAAACTTAGCATTTACTTTGTTGCTGTCTGTCAGCACAGTAGTGATGCATTGGTGCATGATTCAACGGTTCGGGAACAAAGTGGTTGGAAGGAAAAAAAAACAGCTCCACAAGCTGTGAATACTTTCGATAACAGAAATGACTTAATTTAAAATCTTCGATATCCAACAGAAATGACTTAATTTATTATCAGAACAAGCTGCCAGAATATATATTTTTAAATAATGTCAAGAAGTTCATTTCTTCTCTAATTCTTCCCACCGCTCAAGATAATATGGGTGTTACATGTGTCATTTAGTTTTGACAATAGCCTTCCAGAGATAAAGCCGTGCAAATGTGAAGGTTCGGATAAGCGCGTTATCTCCTCGGTGTGTGCGTAGCGCCACAATCGGAAATCATATTCAACGCATGAAGTTAAACGCACATGACATGTCGTGACCTGTGTTTATTCTTCACGAAGATATGAGGATCATAAATGCCCGTTTAGCATGTGCCCACGACTGGCTTCGTTGAGAAATCTTCCGTATGAACTGTGATCTTTGCAGACCTTTGCAACCTCTGTACAAAGCACGGTACACAAA
This sequence comes from Mordacia mordax, assembly GCA_036362905.1. Taxonomy (NCBI): domain Eukaryota; kingdom Metazoa; phylum Chordata; class Hyperoartia; order Petromyzontiformes; family Petromyzontidae; genus Mordacia; species Mordacia mordax. The sequence continues at coordinate 16,845,363 of JAZEWT010000001.1, forward strand.
CCGCACCTTCCCATCTACAAAGAGAATATTTACCATCTGTATACGGTTCATACAGTACACGCAAAACCAATGTTAATACCTTTAGACAAATACTAAAAAAATGATTATTAGCAAGTCACACAGTCACTGCCGATAATTGATTTGCACGAAATGTGCAAAATCTACACCGTCGCGATAAGCTAACACAAAGAGAGCTGCCGCTACCGTTTCTGCACCCGCTGCTGGATTTGCATATTTTCCACTGCTTTTAGAGTAAATTTTTAATGAAAGGACTCTGTCAGCATGTTAATTTATCAGGCTAAAACACAGCGCTGGACCCTTTTTTTTGGACGGGGAGGGGGAAATAGAGGATAAGGAAGGCAAGATGGACAAATGGGGGTTTGTTACGCATGATGTTCCGGTAGGTTCATCCAGCCAAGCTATTCATAGTGCTTATTAATAAGCAATGACAATTGGAGGATGCAGTCCCCACTGCCTGGCGCTATAACGAGCTCAGAGGCCACGCTCAGCACCGGGCTGGCTGACATTAATCACGGCACTTAGCAAGGTGTGAAATCGGGTCAAAAGCAGAGAAAACGCTAAAATCGAGGTCGGGGGGTGCGGGGGGGGGGAATTTACCTCATTGTTAAATAAACCTTTGTCTATTTTTCATAGATATATTTTCTCTTCCTCTAGTAATAAAATCTTGGTTACCAGAACTTTGTGATGTTTGTAGACCAAACTCAAGATTGGATCTGTCTCAACACTTGACACGTGATATGTAGGTCAGATCTCAGGGCAGAGACCGTTGTGTCATTATGTATAATAATGTTATACTACGCTGACAGACAATCCATCAGCATCATCATATATGACGGCCTCCGTTTTTTCTATGTACACGCTTATTAATGTAAATGTTCAGAATAAAAATGATTTTTTGTGTTGAAATTGTAATGGCAACTACACATGGCTTTAATAACAAGCATCAGTCGTTTCAAAATGAAATACTGCACTCTAACGAGATATAGCAGTGTTCAAATTTACGCACCTGCAATTGCAGCCACACATTCTCCGTGGTAACCGTCATATTCCAATTATGTTTGTGGTAAGTATCAGGCGCCTTTAGTAAGCTCATGGGCTATAAAATAAGTGATCTTCCCAGCTGCAAATATGTACGCACTAACGTGCACGCAGCCGGACAAACAGACAGGGACACTTAGACACCTGCATAAATGCCAAGACGCTAACGTGTCCGTGCACGGGTACGCTGGCGTCCTCAGCCACATTGCTGCAGCGCCGTCCTTCAGACAGGGCATGGCAGCCTCGTGTCGAATCACGTTAGGCGGCGCATTACAAATCCCAAAACACAGCCCGCGTGTCACGAAGCGCACGGTCGCAGTGGAGGTTGGCGCGCTCCGTTACGAACCCCGCGACCCGAGATCGATTCCCGGCCACAGTGAGCATCGGTGGCGATTGTCTGAACTAGTTCTGTGCCTCGCCTAAGTCGACTCGGCATAAATGGGTATGTGATCCAATGTGTAAACATCAGCAGTGGATCGGGCAAAGGTCACTAGGCACAGCACTGTGCCAGACGTAATAAGTCCTCGGTGAGAGAACTTACCCCAACAGTCTGATAAATGCCGCAGGAGCGATCTTTGTCTTTGAGAATACTGTGGGTGTGTGCACATAATTAAACCCAGAGCCACACCAAGCCCACATTGCAAACTTGTACACTTGCAAATTACATTTTTCCAGCACAACGTCATTCTGTGAAAATATGTTGCATATGGCGTCTCGGTTTATCAGTGAAATGTATTTATGTACACGAGCTTCATGTTGCAACACAAGCAGATGGCTGACATTTCCAGAGTATGTTTATTATTGTAGTTGCATGCTTATACTTGTAAATGTGATTATTATTATTGATAATATATTTCCAGTATAGCCAACAAAATACAGATGGATTTTAGGTATTTCGCGTCATGTTAGAATTTCACGTCTCTGTGGATTTATGTAGGTGTCATTATTGTTTTGATTCATTATTTGCCAATCGTGTGAAAATTTAGAAGCTGCTATATTTGTTATTAACTTGTTTTATCACCATCAGCCACGGCGAATCTACTGCTGGATGAAGACCCAGCCAAGCCGCCGACACCTCTCCTTTGGCTGCCCCTATTGTTACAATCGCGTTAACGGAGTTCGATACCTATCCACGGTTAGCATCATTGGTGATTATTTGAACTGTTTCTGACCACTGGCCACCATCTCTCTGCTGGAAACCTGCCCTGCCCTGGGCCACTTACTTTTCTTAATAGTTCAAACAAATTACATTATCCTGTTTACTTTCTCTAATCCATGCATTCCTCTTTCTATCTGTGGCAATGTAATGATATTCTGATACCTCCCAAACAAAATGCTATTTTTGTAGTAATGTACAATATTTTATTGAAAAAAACTAGACTTGAAATAAAGCTGAGCGCAATGTGAATACAAATCGCGTTGCCTCTAGCTGGTGTGTTGTGTTACTCTCTGAAGGGGTCCAAGGGCTTTTAGCTCTCCAGACACAAAATACCATCCTTGTGATTCTACATAGCCATATGTGTCATTCCAAAGAGGTTTTCAAATACAGAAATTATACAGCAGTGGTTGACAGCTTACTAATGTTAAAAGCAAGCGTTAAAAGGGCGCATTTTGCAACATTTTTTTCATCGAAATGTTTCACCGTTAATGGAGGATACATTAAGTGACACAAGTACTCTCTACTGTTTAATAAAGTAAAACAATAAATATCCCTGTTTGAAAATCCTTTACGTGAAATTTCAGCATGGCCAAATCCATAAGATCAGCCTTAACTTAAAAGTCGTCTCTCGTCAGATCAGAATTAGTTTCAAATTGTTCCAAAATACAAGCTCAAAGGCTTTTTTGATCGTGTCCAACAAAGTCACTCTGTTTTGGAGGGCGGTTAATCGACGGAGACGATTTTAAGCCACAAAGGAAAGAGTTTAATTTCGAGTCAAAGTGCAGACTTTAAAACATTTATCTTTACAGATGTAAAAGTGGAGCACGATCGCAGCGAGACATAACCCAAAGAGCCTTAAATTCCCGCCAGTTGCCCCCAGCGCTGGCTGCCCGGTGCAGAGGCAGGAGTCCCTTGCACAGCGAGGAGTTGCGACAACAACAGGCCGCATTGTCCACCCCTGCTCATTCAGCTGTCTATTAATCGCCAATTATTAGCATTTCAACGGTGCCCCTCAGACTTTTTCACACCGCCTAAAATGCCCAGCTGATGGATTCTCTCTTTAACAGCTAGCCCCATGCCTTCAGTCACCCCCCCCCTCCCAAGTCACCCGTCCCCCAAGTGCCCA
>JAZEWT010000001.1:16856761-16885121 GCA_036362905.1 Mordacia mordax
CTGTGTTTCCGGGATAGGCTCCGGCTCACCGTGACCCTATATAGGATTAAGCGGTTTCAGATAATGAGATGAGATGAGGTTTCAGATAATGAGATGAGATATCTTAGGGGAGCGGCGCTGTGGTCCAGTGAGTAGTGCTGCTGCCTCACGCCCAGAAGGCCCCGGTTTCAGCTCCTCGCTTGGGTGCCTTTCTATGTGTAGTTTTCGTGTTCTCTCCGTGTTTGCGTGGCTTTCGTCGGGTACTCTGGTTTCTGCCCACCGTCCAAAGGCACGCAGCTGCCTAGGTTTATTGGCCTGCTGAGTGAATTACCTCCAGTGCCCTGCAGTGAACTGGCATACGATCTTAGGTATAGCCCCGTCTGGCACCCTCTGTCTGCCAGGAGAGGCTCCGTCTCCCTGCGACTCTGTAAAGCATTAAGCGGGTATGATAACGATAATATATAGGTTGTCAAAATATATGGTTATTACTTTGTATATAAGATCGTCATTTTAAACATCTTTATTTCATGGCTTTTCTAACATCCTAATAGACCTTAGAATCGATGTTTTAATGTTAATACATGTAAAGTGGTAGCCCTGCAACCCCATGCTCAATCCACTGTTAGGCATAAGGGTCCTCATTTACAGGAACAGAACTCCAAATAGACCCTATGGAAGGTTATTTGGCCTACTATGTTATACTGGCAAAAGCATTGGAAGAGATGGGAGAACACTCAATACCCCAACACACGCGACCTACCACTTTGGTGAATAGAAGGCCCTCGGGCAGGAAGGGAGGGGGTTACGGATTAAATAATCTTCACTTTAGAAACTTGATATGATAATTTCAACTGCCGCACCAAGAATAGACCGAATGACTTCTGGGTACCGCACCTAAATCTCTACATCGTTCCTTCGGTGTCAATAAATAAAATCGGGATTTGTTTAAATGTAACAGTGTTAGTTAACCTACGGGGCCAATTAACGCACACCACGGGGCATTTGTGGGGCCACAGGACCATTCTTACTGCGTGTGCTTGGGAATACATTAACAGGTGTATGGAAGGTATCCATCGGGTGTAGCACACAAACGCTGCACGGAGCACGTTTTAAGTTTCGAGCCGTGATGAATGCCCACCATATCGTGTATGACTGCGCCATTGACATCACTCTTACTCGTGACAATCGGTAAAGCTTGTGATCTTTTGATCTGAGGGTGAAGAGGTGGACAGCTGTCACACCACACTGTCATTGATTAACACTCTATTAGCCCTGTCATGGGTTTTTCTTCCTCCTCCTCTCTGGAAATCACTACACTTTCCTCATTGTAAGAACATCAAACGCGACTGGCGGCCTGTATGACACGGACTCCGCGATGTTTTGCAATCTTGCTCGAATAAAAAATAGTCAAGAGAGTAAAGAGCAGCAGTTTTGTGTGTTTTTGGCATCGACTTTCCAAAGATGTTTTTTTTTTGTCTCTCCCTGTTTTTTCGTAGTGTGTCACGGTGAAACCTTTACGGAAATAACGGCAAGCAATCGGCGTATTTAAGAATAATAATTGCACTTCTAGAGCGCTTTTCACCCGAGGGTCACAAAGCGCTGCACAGAGCTGTGGAGAGAACGGCGCGCCAACAACAACGACTCATAAACGGCACATAAACAACAATAACATGTTTTTATTTGTCTTGAGCTAACGTGCCTTCCATGCCTGTCGCGGACTGCACAGCTCTGTGCGGCGCTTTGTGACTCTCAGGTGGAAAGCGCTCCAGAAGTTAAATTATTATTAGTATTATTATCCGGTGAGACAAAATACATGCGTTGTAACGCATTTTTGTGAGGTCTCGCGTTACACCAACGTGACGATAACAATCGAACAGTTTTACAATTACCACAACTTGTATTTGCTTACTTTCCAATAGGTATAGACAAACTAAAATGCGCAGAGAGACGAGGGAATACGGGGAAGGCCACCACTGTGTAGGCTGGAGTCAACATTTGTCAGACAATGCGTCAATATAACCAGATGTTATCAGCGAATAACGAATGCTTTTATATAAACAGAGAAATGGTTGTCCCTTTTCTGACATTTCCCCCCTCTGAAAATCGTCACACTTTCCCCATTGTGAAAATATCAAAGGCGACTGATGAGCCAGAAAGGGTCAACCCAATTCTATTTTTACGTCGCCGGGAGACTGGGAAAAAGTGTATTAATAGTAGGTGCTTTATTAGCTGTGGGAGGAAATTGGAGTATCCAGCAATATCCCACGTGGCTACAGAGAGCACACAAGCTCCACATAGAAAGGCCCCTGAGCCGGGACTCGAACCCAGGGCAAGCAGCTCTTTCTAACCGTTGTCCAAAGGGACAGGGGTAAGCAAAGTACATCTCAAGGCACCGGGGACAGTAAAATCAGGACAATTAACCTAGGCAGCATGTCTTTGGACTGTAGCTTCTGGGGGGGGGGGCGGAGTCTATCCTGGCAGACCGAGGGCACAAGGCGGGACTATGCACAGGATGGAACGTTCGAACATCGCAGGGCACATTGCTTAGGGCAATTTACTCTGCAATCTACGTAACTTAGGCAGCAACGTACCTTTGCACGGTGGAAGGAAACCGGGGTACCCTGCGAAAACTCACGCAGGCACGGGGAGAGAACACAAACTCCACGCAGAAAGGCACGCGAGGCCGGAATCGAACCCAGGTGCTTCTTGCTGTGAGGCGACAGAGATACTCACTACGTCACCACGCCGCCTTGAGTCACAATTTGTTACAATTCATATATTTGTCCTCGAATATCATGGCGATTATGGTGGCCACTAGTGGCTGGTTGGTGGTCACGTAAATGCATTGCATTTAACATATGAATCCAACATTTTTTTCTCATTGCACTGTTATACTTTACACTGCTTCGTGCCATAAACGTATTGGCATTATCTGTTACTGTTTACCCTGATTATGGTTACGGTTTCATTTTTGCACAATTTCTTGCTATGACTTTGCTTATTTGCCTTCAGACTTGATGCTCTGATGGGTTGCTTAGTTCGAGCCGTCTGTTGCGTCGCAGGAACCCGCATCCGGAGCTTACGAGCTCATCGGTTATTTTCTGCTGTAATAATAAACATCTTTCAGCACGCATCTTTCAAACATAAAACGTGATGCATGCACGGTGAGCTCAACAACAATGGCCTATTTCTCGATGGCCTCTCTGTCCACCCGATTGACTACTTAGGAGAGTGTTTGTTCAGGGTTACTGTTTGAGAATGGGCTCCTCCTTATCATTGGGGCGTAGGCTCCGGATTTTCTTCCGACGACTCCTGGGGTGGGCAAAGGCACAGGAAGGACAAAGATTTTTTTGTTATGGTCCAAAGTCCATGGTAACAATACACTACAACAATGAAGCCCTCTGGGTTTATAATGGCACGCGCACAATATTTATAAGCACAGAGTTATGTTATCCACTTCCATAACGTGGACATTGTACAATACGCAATGCATACAGTTCACATGAATAATGTGTTAAGCACCAACGCCCTGTCAGTCTTATGATGCGTCACGGTTTGTTGCGGAGGGACATGAACCTTACATGAGTAGTGAGGTTTTTTTTACTTAAGCTGGAAGGAACCGTTGAGCTGTTCAACTCTTTTAAAGAGTTGTTCAGCAGAGAGGGGGAAAATAAGTTACACAATTCCAGTGCACCGGGAGGCAATTTATTCAGCGCATTCATCTTAGGTAACAACATGTCGTTGGACTGCGGGAGGAAATCGGAGCACCCGGTGAAAACCTACGCGTATTCGGGGAGAACATGCAAGTTCCACACAGAAAGCCACCCGAGCAAGGAATCGAACCCAAGTTTTCTTGCTGTGAGGCAGCAGCGCTGCTCACTTGCACGGCAGTAGTAACAACGATGCCCAATCTCCCCCCGCAAACAAAACGAGATCAGGTTTCGTGAGCGATGCCGCCGGCAGTGTTACCTGGCCTTCTTTTCAAGGTGAGCGCCCTAAGCTGGAATTAAGTTTAGCCAAACGGGGTGCGGGCTGAGTTCTGGAAAATACTTCTGCCGTTCCCTATTACTTTTTGGTGTTTTATTCAGTGTGTGTGTGTAGGACAAGGATGTCCCGTATGGCCTTCACCGATTGTGGGGTCAAGTGCTGTTAGCGAGCATGTATAAAGGTCAGCACGGCACACACGCGGGTGGGTGGCCAGTACTGTGCTACGCCCGGCCTGTTTCGTCTACCCCGTGGCGGTGTTAACCCCGCACAAGGAACTCGTTTGAGAATGAGTCGACCGACCTAGGGAAGGCCCAGGTCCGGATCAAAGAATAGTCACACGTGTTGGAACTCGGGTTGCCCGGTTCGTAATGCGGCGTGCTAACCATTACACGCTGTAACAAAGTTACATGATATTGTATTGACACAACATAAACAAATACGAACACCCAGTGCACGTACAGGATGTGTACGCTATTGCTAAAAATGAATAAAACACATGGGCAGCATTTTCTTTAAAATTTGACCTCACGCGTAATAAAACGTAACACCACAAAAAAAGTCAAGCGAATTTGGTTTTAAGCCAAGTGTCGTGTTACTCGTGGTATTTTGATCGATGAGGCTAGGTTTTTGTTTTCAGTTGACATGCTCTCTCTATTGTCATCTGGCACTGGGACTCTGTCAGGTGGCTTCCTGACCAGTCAACAACAGCACCTCCCAGCGAGCCTTCCATTCTCTAACGGTGTCGGCTCAGAGAGAATGGGGGACGTGCTTAAGCCATCTGTGCGCAAGCGTTGTTATAACTTCCGGCGACAAAAAAAAAGCGCACGTAAAGTCACACTTCATTACTTTGTTTTATGTACCGAAATTAGAGACACTGTGACATCAACAGCAATGTTCTTTTGATTACAATTTCGTAATAATGGTTTGAAATTTACAAACACGCACAATTGTCGTTCACTCTCAAGACAGCGAATGGTTCAAAGACGCGGATTTAAAAAAAAACACAGGCAAGAAGACAGTGAAAACAGGCCCAACAAATGCCCAAGCTCTGTCGTCCTATTTTGAGATGTTTCGCCAACTCGATAAATTTGAATAGTCTGTAAAATATGCAAGTGCAAAATGAAATATGTAAAAAAATGCTTTATAAATGTTAGTGCAATCGCGTTTTCTCACACTGGCATTTCACAATTTTTGCTGTCACGTGAAAATGGACTTTGTTTTTCTGTCACCACTACATGAATATCTACTATTAAAATTGTACTTTGGATGGTAATGGAAACGTTAAAATGTCAATTTCCTCCGCAGTTACTGATGTAGCAAACAAGCACTGCATATGACCCAGGCGTCTATCAGATAAAGCAAATCGTCTGCACGTCAGCTCCAGAACTTATTGTTCATCTATTTTTTTCCGAATGCAGTTCCACATCCTCAAATCCTTGAACTCTAATGTCTCTGTAGAGGGTCACCCAGCTGGGAGGGAAACAGCTGTTTCCATACAGTACTAAGCTGTGTCATATTTTCCTGTCCCTGCCCTTTCCTCGCCCTGTTTACAGGAAGCAGCCAGACATGATGCAACACCCACAGACGAAGGAATACCTGAGCATGCTTGGGTAATATGAAATTCGTAAAATAAAAAAAATATATATCATATACCACATATTAAAATACAAACCTGTGGCTGATTAAGTCACAGACCTGAACCGAGCCATAAATACGGAGATCCTGGGATTTCTTTAAAAAAATAAATGTGAAATGAAACGTAATATTCAATTGCAGTGAATGGATGTTTTCAAAAGAAAATTGCATTCATTTGGATTCAGTTCATCCTCAAAAAGGACCGCCAGCTAAATTTACACGTGTATTTAACAGAACGTGCACCATGTGGCTCACTGTACATCTGGATGAAGGAGCATTGTTGGGTTACAGAGGCCTATTAACATGACTACCGGAGAAGTTCTGTCATGTCACCTTCTGGAGTCATTCCCTGACATTATCATACGATACCCTGATGGCTGAAGGCGTTCCGGAAGACCAATAAACGTGTCTCCTTGCATGCCTCGGGTAACAATTTGTGACCTAATATGTGGTAAAGTAAACAAATGTGGTACACAATGTACAGTAATGAGTATTAATTTACACGCATAGCTTGGCTAAGCATTTAATATTGTGGAGCATGTTTACATTAAATTTGTCAATAAATGGAGAAGTACGTTTTATCATTCCGACAGATGTAATACAAATGAGAATAATCATATTTGGGGCCAGATATAGCAAACTACCATGGTGGATAATTATTTACGAATCGTCATTTTCGTGGGCACATTGGCGCAATGCACACTGCTTTGTGGAGAGGCCAACAATGACCGGCTTCTGAATATATGCGCACCTGCGATAGGAACGTGAAATTTCCACCATTGCTATCAGGGCTGTAAACAGGCAATGGAAATCACGTTGAGTGTTGGCCCATGCTGTTATACATTGGAAGATGATGTCACAAGGCCTTTTGTGTCTGTCTGACAACAGTTGAAACACTGGCGATTCCCTGTAGACATATCTGCGTGGTTGGAAGGAGTCAAACCATTTAATTTGCGCAAACTGGCTCAGTGGGTGATGCACTAACTGCTGCAGCAGATTATCCAGTCACATAAATAGTTCAGAGAATTTAGGCTCTAATTTCCCATTAACGACTTTGAATATATTTTATATTTATTTCTTCTTTCGTATGAAAGAGCAAATTAAGAAAAAATGTAAAACCATAGACTAATTGCTGACCTCAATTATGAAATGTGCTTGTCATATTTTGGGGGTAAGGGGATTTTTTTACTGGAACAAAAGGTATAACAACATCTTACAAATGTATGACCTAATCCTATGAGGGTCCCTTTTTCTGCCCCAGTGACATCATCCCTGCAGTGCCTCGTTAATTTTAGTCCTGCTGTGTGCGCATTTCATAATGGCAGCAGGCAATTAGCAACAAGCCTGCGGGAGGGCACTAGTTGAGACAACACTCTGTGTCAATGAGCGAAAGCAGAAAAGGGACTAAGGAGGTGACCACCCAACCACTGTGCAACATTGACGGATCACAAAACCACAGTGCACCTTCCACACAGCAGCCAGGCCCTTTCAAGCGTTAAACATGTTATGTGCATGCCCCATTTTCTAGGCGGGTTTTTTTTTCACTTCTGCCTCCAAAACGTTTTATCGACATGAGGCATTGGCCTGTCAATTTGTATGCAGGGGTTACGTAAGCAATATCCCTTACGATATTATTTGAATCGATGCATTGGCTGAAAAGACTTCATAGGTGTGAACACAAAATCCATTCAGATTTTTTTAAGGAATGAGAATATATTAATCTTAGTCACTTCGATAACATCTATATATTTAGGTAGAAGGAATCCCATACAGTTATATAAAATGGATATTGGTGAGAGTGCATCCCTGCAATTCTGTGCTCATATTCCTCTCTGGAAAAAGAACTCCTCCAGAGGGAGCTCGAGGGCCCCCCTCTCTGGACGGTACATGGCCGACTCTTCCACATCTTGGTAGAGGTGAGAGCACCCACACTTTATACAACGGTGCGAAATCTGCCAACCGACTGTGTTCTACCCGTTCATGCCGTGAGATTGCATCGAACCGGCTTTTCAAGTCCTGTGTGCTAATCAAGAGACCAAGGCAGCATCTGTGAAGTTATACAAATCAAACTTGAATATTTCACAAAAGCCATTTGAAAGCAGCTAAAAAAAACCTCTATTACACAATATCTATGCTATTAACAAATTGTCATCTGAGCATCACTCGCAAATTGGGTTTAAGAGTGACTGAATTCTTCTCAATTTGGAAACAATTTCCCACCTTTCTGTCAGAAAAAAAATATTATCATGAACCGTATGATGACTTGATAACAGAACTGAAGAATAATATTAAAGACCAATCTTGTTGGCATTGCTTCAGCATGAACAGTGAGTTGTGCTAACATGAGATACCATGACATTTACATTTTAAAGTTTTTGTTTTTCAAAGTTTCTCCTCATTTTCCTTCTGTGACAGAAGGACAGCTTGATATGCTCTTTGACGAGTATACCAGTAACAACAAGGCGAAAGTATGTTTTTACAAGTCTATAAACTACATAAAAAGGTCAGTTAAGTGCTTACACAAAAGTATACACCTCCCCCAATATATGACTAGATGAATGCTATGTATATATTGTAAACAGTGTAAGCAAGTGGCATGATTACAGCTCATCCACAGTTTTGGGTTTAAAAAAGAAACATCCATTGTCAAGTTTTAAGGCTTCTGTGCCAACTTGTCAGAGTGACTGCTGATCACAACTGTTAAACTGTGGCACTCCTAACTCATTATCAGTCCGACAGTCTAAATGTGTAGGAAATATCCCATATTGTTGCTTCACAGTGGTATTATCAAGGAATATGCTCACCTGCCATACACATTTCACATTTCCAGGTCAATTCTCTTACGTAGATTTCTATGAAAGTAGCAAACAATAACGTGCTTACATTAATTTACCGGTTTTACAAAAACAAAGACAAAGATCCCCCACGTAGCCTGAACGGACTATCGGGTTAAGTGGCGTTAGCGAGCACCCATGCAGGTTGACACGGAACACGAGGGGATGGGTGACCAGCACCACGTCCGGCCGCCTTTGTCTCCTGAGTGGCATTACTTACACATTGCGCTAGGTACTTGTTTGAGGCTGAGTCGATCTCGGGGAGGCCCAGGACCGGTTCAGATAATCGTCACTGCGTTGGCCGTGAACAGGATTCGAACTCGGATCGCCGGACTTGTAGCCCAGCGCGCGAACAACCGGTTTTACACACACACACACACATCGGGGCTAAGTGAGATGTAAGCATGTGAACATGCCAATTTGCGTTTCAAAGGCAGTGTTTGGCTTGTTAAGGTTCACCGTGAGAAAAGGTAGCTACTCTTGGCAGATCGCTATGGTAATTTTGAGATATACATTCTTAATGTGGAGCACCTGGCCTATGTGCAGCACTTAAGCTGTGTGCACTTCCAACCAGATTGTTATGAATGACTGATGCCCTGTATTAAAATTCATGCAACAATCGAGGTGAACTGAGTTCGGCTAACTACACAGGCCAAGAGAATAAAAACTTTCAAGAGAATAAAAACTTTCAAGCGAATAAAAACGACGTATCTTAACGTAAACATAGATTCTGTCTTAAACGTATCTGTTGTGTACAATTTCTGTGTGTTTTGGGGTTGAACTGTGGACACTATGCCACCATTTTTTTTCTCGACACTTTGGAAGCTTCTGAAAACCTTGAATTGTGCATTAGTCCAGCGAAGCGACCACGCAGCACAACCCTAAAACGCATGGAAGAGGGAGGATCTTTCTTCTGCTGTTCTGGGCCGAGTTGCGTGGTTTGGAAATCCTTCTGAGCACGTGCGGTCCGTAGGGGGTGTTTAGAAAGAAAGCGGACGCATTCTGTTGGGTTCATTTTAAAATTATTGCTTACACCTGCTCTGGGAAACATGCCAGGAGCCACTTTGACCGTGATAAAGGCGTCCACTTAACCCCCTGCAAGATAACACCGGGAAAATATGTACTATGTTAATAAATTCATTTCGCTCTTTTTTACGCAATTTTCATGGCAACCCGTTGAAACGTTTTTTTGTTGCTAAGAATCAAGGCCTGGCTGTAATAGTGAAATACTGCACGCCCAATATTTCCGTCTAGTTTCGTCGCTGTCAAGAGTTGATTCGTGTGGACACGGCTATCCCTAAAGATCAGCTCTTGGGAGCAGTTCTCATACACGGAGCCATGAATAGTACATCAATACAACATCTAATTTACCATTTGGTCCACGATACCTCTCCTTGTCTTTAATATCCACGTTATAGCAAGCAGCAGGCTTCGGTAATGCCTCGCAGTCATTATCAGACAGATGCACAAATTACCTATCTGCCTTACAATCACCGTCATCAATCATCGCCATCAGCCATGGTCACTCCACCTATGGATGAAGACACCCCAAAGCCACTGCCAGCACTCACGATCAAGCCATGTATAAATCCAACTAGCAGCTGAACATGCACTGATGTATAATCGCTGCCTCTGCTTTGTGTATGTCCTCCAGGACAAGTCCCATTCATTAGCTGTCTTATAATACGACTGCTGCAGTGCTCCCACTTTGTTACCGCCTGTCAGAAACGCGGATAGGCAATCACAATATTCAAAATGATGTTATTTATTTATTTACTGTAATACTAAACATGACAAAGACACAATGTCCTCAACAAATTGCATTATTTTATGGAATAATTAAATCAAGTCGAGTTTAAATACGTAATCCATTAACAGATACAATTTATATATGCACATTAAAGACAATCTAATGAAGGATCAGTAACTGGATTTCTCTGGAGGCCACGCTTGGAGGACTGAATGAATGATTGATTGAATGAGTGAATACATAATGCTACTAATAATAATATTGCGCTCATTTGGGGAAATGTCAGCACCCCCCTTAACATTTTCGCAGCTTTTATTTTAGAGCATTAAAAGCCAGATTGGGCTATGAATCATTTTAATTACTTTGTTGCTTGTAGTTGCGACAGGTAAAATAAAAATGAATGGAAGACATCAGTCATTGTCAACGTACACAGCTCTGCTTTTCACAGTGACAAGACCAGCATGTAATCACGATTAGATTCATTTCGCGTTTATTCTTGTTTTTATTAACAATTTAAACTGCAGAGCCATAAAATGTGTCACCATATTGAGTCGGCTGTATTCCCTGAAGTTGACAATAATGGTCATCACAGCGACTGCAGTCGTGGGAATCACGCAATAATATGCTGTTATGAAATTGCACTTGAACAGACTACTTTTTTTTCTTGAATGCTACTCCGCATTAATTTGGAATGGATAATTCCTATTATTCTTGTAGAATATATATTAAATGCCGTATTTTCCCATTAGTGTGGTTTTAGCTGCTATAAAATCCATTTACATATTAAGAGATGCTATATAAAGCTTATAAGCACTTGCATACCTGTAGTAATCTACTATATTTAAAATTGCCACAGCATGAAAAAAAAAGATTAATTGCACCCAAACCATATTTATTAAAGTAGTGGCACAATTAGAAGATGATATGGCTCAAAGCCTCATTTAGAGAAAACCTAATTAGAAACAAGTGCTATGATGAATGTGCAATGGGGCAAGTTAAGAAATTTGCAACGATACCATTTATCATAAGGAGATAATAGATCCATGAGCCATTGTTAGCTGTGAGATGTGCTGATGCATCTCCCGTGGGCTTGACGTTTAGGGGATGGGCTTGGGGGAGGGGGTCGAGTGCCCGTGGGGCGTGCAGACTGAGGAGTGTTAGCGTGATTGCGGAGATGCGCGGCACTATTATAGCCGATAACAGGGCAGCAGACGCCACATCATCAATCTTACTCCCGCTGATGGCACAGGATCTCTGGCGTTGCCTCCTGGACACTGGGGCGGGGGGCGGGGGTTGTGTAGAAAGGGGGAGAGGCAGGCGTCGGGGAGGTTTGAAGGGAGCGGCTGGCTGACACGCTTTCCATTCTATTACAAATTCACAATGGGCTCGTCCCTTGCCCTTTCGCTGAGTGAAAATGCACAGAGCCCACACTGCTCCGTGCTGATAAGTGTTCAAGAAGCGGCTATTAAGCCAATTGGGTGCCTTTACCAAATATATTTAAGTGACAGTTCACCTCACGCAAACAAATTGCATTTCTTGGACCATTCAAAAAGGGGCTCGGATTGTTGGCTACAAATTGCACTGTTGGCATACAGCAGCAACAAACAACAAAAAATCAGTGACTTTTTTTGTTGTTGGAATATTCACAAGTGCACGTTGTCTCATTCTTTAGAGAGAGAACAACATTTGGTTATTGGTTCGGTTCAGACAAGCAATTTGCTCGTATGAATAGAAATCCTCCCTAACTTCTCCCACGATAAAACCTGTCATTGGCCATAGCATCTGTCCGAGGTTGTTGCATTATCTGGAGATACTTTATTGGATTTTTTTTTAGTCCATTTCATTAAATTTATAAACACAAAATATATCTACAATTATGCTGTTTTGTTCACGTGGAATTTATTTTCCCAAGCGTAATTGGTAACCTGATATTTTTGACCAATGTAAAGGGCAACGTTGGTTAAAGTGATTATCGACATTAGCTAAGCAAACTGAGAGAAAAAAATCTTTCAATTGCGAAATAGAATTTTCTCCCCCTAACCCATCCAAAGAGTATTAATCTTTCCATACACCTTATTATCATTTTAATTAGAAACATTTTCATGCAAAAGGCAGAGCAACGTGAAAACCTTTGCGATTTTTCATTCGGATTAAACAGCAATTACTCAAAACGAGCAGTCATATTAGCTACTGTCAACTAAGAAAGAACCACAAAGTACTATTAAGCCAAGGCTAACATTTACCCCTCGATAAACAGTGTACAGCTATGGCGCTGTGTGCACACGGTGCGTGTGAGTGGGAGGATTCGTGACAGCCACCGAAGCTGATCACACGGCCTTGAAGTACCTTTTTTTTAATCCACTGCGCGCAGATCACAGCTACAGATTAATGACACTTTAAGTGGGACAGGTAAATTAATGAGCAATGAATTGCCATCGGTGGAGAGTTTCTCAGCCAGTCAAGGCAACACTCGGAGATTCTACCGCGTGCACGCGCCATCAACGTTTACATTTCAGAGTGTACGTTACCACAAACTAAACAAAAACGATGTCGAAATGATGTTTCAAGCTGCCGTCCCGTTACGAGTAAAGAGATGTGCCAGCCGTAGTGACAGAGCTACGTGAGATTGCGTTTATCAAGCATTACTGTCAGTGTTTATGGGTGCATGTGTGTTGTATTTTACTGCAGTGAGTATTGGCATACCTCTTGAACATAAATCGCGCGCAAAAAGTTGTTCTTCATTTTATGAAGGACTGCACATTCAGAATGTTATGAAAGTACTTGACGCATATTAATTGGTCAGCATGATCTTTTGGTCCATGTTCTCAGAGGTCCTTTCACAAGTCAAAAAGCTGAATAAAGGTGGCGTGGAGGCGCAGTGAGTGGCGCTGCTGCTTCACAACAACTTATGGCACCCGAGTTCAGTTCCCGGATCGGGTGCCTTTCTGTGTGGAGTTTGCGTGTTCTCCGGTTTCTTCCCACCGCCCAAAGGCATGCTGCTGCCGAGGTTAATTGGCCTGCTGAAAAAAATGCCCCCAAAAAAATGTTCTTGCGATGGATGTACTGGCGTCAAATCCTGGGTATTTCCCCACCTTACACCCTGTGCTTGCCGAGATAGGCTCTGCCCCCCTCCCCACCTCCTCTGCGACCCTGTAGAGGATTAAGCGGGTCCTGACACTGAACTGAATATTATGAATAAGCTCCCAGAGTGTGGAATGAAACGTCGGACATCGTAACAAACAATATGCTGCACAACCCGACAATTCGTTAGATACACAGCACTACCTCAAAACCCTGCGCAGCAACATCACGCAATTATTCATTAATTCCATATTTATTTAATGGAACATCACATATCTGATAATATGCAGCATCACTCCTTTTTTTTCACAAAGGCGATGCCCCTCAGGCATTTTTACAGGATACCCCCACGTCTCTGGTAGCAGAGCTCAGCAGCCGAGGCTAAGAGCTGACATTTACCCCTTTTCACAAAGCCAGATTTTTAACCTTGATGTCCACAGGAAGACAATGACACGGCCGTGGTCACTTCGACGAACCGCTCAACCGCGGCGTAATCGGATTATCAAACGACAACCACAGCTGGCGGAGTGTTAAAGGGGGCATTTTTTTTTCTTTTTCCATTTTTTAACGGTAGGAGGGGGGCTTACTCGTATCATTTTCATGTTGACACAGATGCAAGGTGCGGCGTATGGATGCAGACAAAACGGAACCGATCGGCGTGGCCCTGTGTCACCTTCCAGTGATGGGGTTAACTGTATAACACAATGGACATTCCATCCTGATTTCATGCTGCGGACATGCTGTAAAGCAGACTCGCCCCCCAAGCCGAACGGTCACATTAATCATCGCTCGCTCTCATAAAAAAAAGAGTGCATTTTTATTACACTGAGCTCAGGGTCTGTGAATGTGGACAGTGATGTATTGCAATTGCATGCCTAAATCTGATACAACCAGCGTTTGGAATACCGGTATCGGGTGGAGTTTTTTTTATATATACATTTTTTTTGTAATATGCTATCAATGTACGATGGCTCAGTGTTGTGTCCGTAATACAAGATTCCATTAGTGGCAGTTCAGCGGTTTGCACCTCTGGAAGATATCCCGCCATAAGTGAATTGCAAGCCACTACAATATTTCACACAGCTACAAAGGGCAAGCTCAAAGGAGATTGACTTTGCAGCCCTTTATTATTCAGCAAGACAAATGCGACTGGGCTCGAAATAAAACACTTTACCGTTTATTCCAAAGTAACTGATGCAATTTGGGTAATGTATTGTCCTGTTTGTCTCATCCACGGCAAAAGACCATTGCGGCAGAGCAATTGAAACATGCACGTATATTTATGCAGTGCACATTCCTCAATATAATGAGGTGCAATGTCCCATGCACAGATGCGTTACGAGTGATACATGTGCAGTAGAACTGCTGAGTGCCTTTGTCACAGGTCTAAGATGAATTAATGCCCAGTAGCCATGCTCTCCGTGCTGTGTGCTCACGATACAAAGACTAATCATTGCAGTCAGCTCCTCCGATGTCCACCACGCTGCAGATCAAACCGAGGCAGCCAGGCGGCATTACTTGGGACGTTTCTCCCGTGTACTCTGTGATCGCTTCCTTTAGTTTCGTGCTGTTGGAGTCCGTGGGAAATATTCACCGAATGTAGCGAATTGTCAACGTGCTACAGTGCGACGTAGGCACAGGTGCATAGTAATTTCCTGAAAATTTCTTTGACGAATTGTTTTGTTATTACGAGCAGAGTACCTGCCCCATGGGTGGTGTTGCTCCAAGCGTGTAACACGTTCTTCGGACGTCTCTTGTTGATGATGTTTTATGTTGATATGACTGCTTTGACCTCACTTTCTTCTTGATGTTGTTTGTGGAATATCGTTGGCTCGTTGAAGTTCCAGAAGCGTAATCAATAAAGAGGAAGTAACGTTCAAATTTGACGTTAAAGTCTGGGTGCTGTGCAAGCGGTGGTGCGTCGACAAACTGTGTGCTTAGAAAGGATTTGAACCTGACACGCTCGATGTAGCTATAACAACAACAACCGCCATTCGCCAATATGTAACGATGTTGGCACTATGGTGCCGGTGCCAGCCCATATGCACTTTGAAGCCACGTGAAGTAACGAAGGCTTGCCGACAAAGAGTAAATGGACAGACCCAGGTGTTATGGGTTGCCTGACTTAGATCACTGGCAGATGCACCACCTGTGCCCCGACTGAGCCAACTTCCTGTGTTTTAGCCACCCGGTGCTCCACTCGTTGTTGTGAGCATCGTTCCTCCACCCTCTGTTGTTGTTGGAGGGCGACTGCCTCCAAGTGCCCCGTAGCAGTCTTCACGAGCCTCCTCCACAGATACCGCTGGTACGAGTCTTTAGCAAGTCTACCCAACTCCAGTTCCACCTCTGCTACATCAGCCCATCTCTTCTTTAGCCCGTGCCGCGCCTGTTCAGTCCACTGTATCCGGCCAAATAGAAGCTGATTGAGCATGCGGTAGCTGGGCATGTGAGCTACGTGACCCATCTACAGCAGCCTCGCCTGCTGGAAGAGCCCACGAATGGATCATTGTCCAGATCTTTCGAAAATTTGTGAGCTCCACACACAATTCAACCTTGTTAAACCCAGGATGAATCGTAGGCAGGCCAATCAGAAAGTTTCGAAAAGGCGTAGATGTTCCGCCAGGGGGGTCCACGTCTAGCAAGCATAGAGAAGAGGGAGCATGACTGCAGCTGAGAGGAACCGAAGCTTCGTGTGGAGCGACAGGTCAGGCCGCTTCCACAAAGCGTTACGTGGCCGTTGAAACGATAATGAGCGAGACATCCACTGATAAACCGGAACTGGCAATAAGCACACAGCCTCGGAATGGAAACTCCTCCACTCGCTCCACAACTGCCCCATCAATCATGGAGAACTGAGGGGGTGGAGTCCTTGATCGCACAAAATACTCAGGCAGATGCTTGGAAGTGGTGGGGCTGATGGTAAGACCCCACCTCTCACCACCTCTATGTGGCATGCTCCAGGTTCAACAGCAAAGGCCTCGACTCCTGCTCAGAGTGAGCAGCAATTACCACATCATTGGCATACGTGATATGGTTGCCCAAAAGAGAGTCATCCCTTGACCATACCCAAGCATAGATCAGCCTTCGATTGTACCTGTGCCAGATATACATTCCTCTGGTACATCCGTGGAAAGCCTCTCTAAGTATGTGATCAAAAATATATTGAATAATGTAGGAGCCCGAGGGCATCCCTGTCACACTCCAACGTGAGCAGGAAATGGCTCTGACTCCCGACCACGTAGCCTTACCCGGGCTTGCTCATCTTTATGAAAGTCATTTATGAAAGTGAACAGATTGTCAGGGACCCCAAAAGCACGAAGAGCAACCCATAGCCCTAGCCTACTGATGGTATCGTAGGCTTTGACCAGGTCAAGAAATCAGAGATGCAGGTTCTGTTGGAATTTCTTACACTTCTACTGTAGCATCCGGACAGAGAACATGGCGTCTGTGCAAGACCGACCCCACATGAAATCACATTGGGGTTCCGCAAGGATCTCCTGAGCATGCCTGGCAAGGCGATGTTGAATAATCCTTGCCAGGACCTTTGCCAACTACAGATATGTCCCTGTAGTTATTTTAATTGGTGCGGTCCCCCTTCTTAATGAGGGGGACCACTGAGGAATCCTTCAAATCTGGCGGCACCAGTCCTGTGCTCCAGACGGTTTTAATGATGTCATACAGGGCAGTCTGCAGACAAGCACAACCTTCCTTCAGCATTGCACTTGAAAGATCATCTCTGTCCAGTGCTTTTCCCTGGTCTCACGATCTGGACCACTTTACGTACTTCCTCTTAAGATGAGACTTCTGTCAGATTTTCAAAGGCGTGGCTACGTCTTCCATTATCTGAGGTACTGTAATCCCACCAGGGTCACCCTCATGTTGTACCATGATGTTATCTAAGCTGGGGGGGGGGGGGGTTCCCATCCCCCCAAACCTTACAGAAATACTTTGCAAACCTGCAAAAAAAATTCCTGGGGTTTGAAGATCGGATCACCATTTTCCCCTTTAAGGGAGGTAATCGGTGCAGTGTTTCAAGTCAGTCTTTTGATCGAATTAATAAGTGATTTTTGATCACGGGCTACCGAGGCAGACTTCTTCTACTCAGTAGCCCACCACTCATTCTTGCCACGCCATACAGCTCTCCGAACCTCCGAGCGAAGGCTGCAGTGAGCCTCTTCATTGTCAGGCATGGGATGTTGCAAACGGTGGGATTGGGCCTGTCGTTTTCGCTCAACTAGCTTGAGCATCTCCTCCGTCAGCCAGGGTATCTGCGGAGGTCTGGACGGTGTATCCAGTGGAGCCATTCCAGCTGCATAAGCCGCAGCCTTAAGCCTCACCCATTTCTCCTTGGCACCAGGAGGACGAAGGGACATGTCAGCCCCAGCTGCAAAATATGATGAAATTCTCTAATACAGTTTTCATCAGCTAGCCGAGACCAGCCACTGTGGGTTTCAATGAGGTCTTTCGTGAACGCCCACCACTGCCGTGGAAGAATTGCAAGTGGATCTTAGAGATGACAAACCGATAGTTAAAGGTTAGATCAGCTCTACGGTAGGTCCTGGTGTCAAGGACATGGGCCTGCATTCGCTGCTCTGCCACTGTCGTCCAGATGTTCTTGCTTGCACCTGGCATGCATCCATGATATTTTGTGGATGAGCCGAACAACATGTTGATGATTACGAGCCCAATGGCTGCACACAAGTCTAGCGGCCTCCCACCGTTGTTGTTGAACTGATCTGGCCAATTCCTTTAAATCACTCCAGCCCAGGTGTCTGCATCATTATCCACTCGGGCATTAAAGTCACCAAGCACGATGACTCTCTCCGAGGGACCACTTTAGCTAACACCTGGGAGAGATCATAGAAGGCATCTAAATCATCAGAACAACATGCAAAATATGATCTGACTTTCAACTATCATAAGAAAATGCTATATTAGCAGTGTTAATAATATATATTGGGAAATGGTTTAATGTAACATTTATTGTATAATAATAATAAGAGCATTTCTAGAGCGCTTTCACTCGAGGGTCACAAAGCGCTGCACAGAACTGTAGAGAGAGCGATACATCAACAACGAGATAAAAACGGCAAATCAGCAGTAACGTTTTTTTGGAGAGTTTTTTTTTACAAATCCGAGCTGCGGAAAGAACAGCATGTCAACAACATCAGGACAGTTCAACTGAAAGTTAAATAATGGCAACACATTTCAGAAGGACGTAAAAGAAGTGATTTTAAAAAATCAGCAACAAACAAGGAAAGAATAAATGTTCCCAAGCAGGCGCAGGTTGGAAGAGAGCCATCATGCCAGCATGACAACACTGAGCCACATCAAGAGTCCTAGCCGGAGGACTTTAAAACCTTACAGA
Source organism: Mordacia mordax (assembly GCA_036362905.1). Classification (NCBI taxonomy): domain Eukaryota; kingdom Metazoa; phylum Chordata; class Hyperoartia; order Petromyzontiformes; family Petromyzontidae; genus Mordacia; species Mordacia mordax. Next base: position 16,875,396 of record JAZEWT010000001.1, read on the forward strand.
AGAAATGAGTCTTGAGACGAAATTTGAAGATGCACAAGGACTCAGCTGAACGAATCTCCAGTAGAAGGGCATTCCAGAGCCTAGGAGCAGCGTATGAGAAGGCTCTGTCACCCATCTGATGGAGGTGCGACCTGGGCACATGTATCAAGCCTGTATTGGAGGATGGAAGTTGTGTTGAGGAGGGTGTCTGAAGTAGGACAAAAGATGTATGTCGGAGCAGTGACAGTGAGAGCCTTGTAGGTGAGAAGGAGGATCTTGAATTCAATCCTGTATTTTACAGGTAACCAGTGGAGAGACATCAGTACTGGGGATATGTGATCATGGGTGGGTGTACAATTGAGGACTCTAGCAGCCGCATTCTGCACGCGTTGGAGACGAATGATCAGGTAGGCAGGGGTGCCAGTGAGCAGTGCATTGCAGTAATCGATTAGTGAGGAGATGAAGATGTATATTTGCTTCTCAGAGTCAGCAGGTGACAGGATGTTGCGCAGTCTGGCTATATTTCTGGGAAGAAAATAGGCTATCTTCATCACCTTGTTGATGTGTGTCTCAAAGGTGAGTAAGGAATCAAGAGTCACGCCTCGACTCCGGGCTGTTTTGGCAGCTTCCGTGGTCTGGTCGTCAAGTATCAATTGGATAGGTTCAGCCTTGTACAATTGGTGTGGGATTCCGACAAGCAAAACTTTTGTTTTGTCTCCATTTAGTTTTAGAAAAATTGAATTGAGCCAGGCCTTCACAGTTGACAGTGAGGATGACGTGCAAAGACCAGACACTGATGGATGACTTTGCGTGGATATAGATTTGGATGTCATTGGCATAGCAATGATAGCTGAGATTGAGGCTGTGTAGGATAAGGCCACGAGGTTGTATGTAGATGCTGAAGAGGAGTGGGCTGAGAACTGAACCCTGAGGAACTCCAGACAGACAAAACAGATTGAATCTCTTAGTTTTGTCTTCTGAGGCTGACTGCTTCCGTAGGGACAAGTAGGAGCTCAGCCAATGTAGGGTACAGCCAGAGACACCGGTGTCAAAGGGAGCGCTCAGGTGCAGGAGGACAATAATTTTTGGAAAGCTTTCATCAGTAGCGGCGAGTAGGTCATCAGCTACTTTTACCAGAGCAGTTTATGGCTGAATCTGAATCCAGATTGGAAGGGATCGAGATCATTGTAAAGATGGTGTTTCTGGAGTTGCGCGGCTATGGCATGTTCAAGGACCTGAGAGATGAATGGTAGATTTGAGATGGGGCGATAATTATCAGAGATGTTGCAATCGAGGCCAGATTTTTTAAGCACGGGGGTAACTGCGGCACATTTGAATTGTAGGGGAATGATACCAGAGTGAAGTGAGTTATTAAACAGATAAGTGACACATGTTTAGTTTGCCTGGATAATTTTGGATGAGAAACGATCCATGGAGCAGTTTGTGAGCCGAGATCTGGTAATTAAAGAAGAGACCTCAGACTCCGTTAATTTGGAATATTCCAGAAGTTTTGAGGTCAAGGAAGATGGAGGAACATTTATTGAGGTATTGGTTGGTAATTGAGGCTGGGTAGAGATACGATGGGCTTCCGTTTTTTCTGAGCAAAACTGAATCAAGTCATCCACCTGATCTTTATAAGTGAAGTTAGATGAGGGCGAGTGACTGGTAGGACAAAGGAGCTGATTAATTGTGGAGAAAAGAATATTGGGCTTGTCACAGGTATCAGCCAGAATGCTGGAAAGATGGCTGGTATGGGCACAGTCAAGTGCCTTCCGGTAGCAGATGATATGTTCCTGAAAGATTTGACCATGAATGGTGAGGCCAGATTTTCTCCAAGTCCGTTCTGCTCTGCGTGCATTCGCCTTGAGATCCTGGAGTTCAGCAATATACCAGGGGGCTGGTTTTCTGCCCGAGACATAGCGTTATTTTAATGGGGCTATATCATTCCGTATACTTGATAGCACGTTGTTGTGAGTTTCTGCTATCCCATCAGAGGCAGAGTGAGCCACAGTGGAGAGTGAAGTACTATTGATTGCTGCGGAGAAATAGGTCTGAAGTGAGGGCGTGAAGGTTTTGAAATTGCATATGGCGCTTGGTGGTGGAAATGGGAGGCAGTATTTGAAAATCTAACCACACAGCGGAGTGATCAGACAAACCAAGACCAGTGACAGACAGGTTGGTTACCGATATGCCCCATGAGCAAACCAAGTCGAGAGAATTGCCGCATCTGTGAGTGGCAAATGTCACGTGTTGAGTGAAGCCAAGTGAGGTTAGAGTGGCCATGAGATTCCTTGCAAGAGGGCTTTTTAGAGAGTCAACATGGATGTTGAAATCGTCAAGAATCAGGATCCTTGAAGAACTGGAGCACATCTTAGAAAGCAACTCAGACGTTTCATTGATAAAAGAAGTGGAGGCTCCAGGTGGGCGATAGAGCAGCATCAACTTCACAGCATGAGCCGACCTACCATTCAGAGACATATGCTCGAATGAATTCAAAATCGACGACTGAATCGGTCGGATGTCAGCAGGCACATGGTGGAGAACTGCTAGGCCGCCACCACGGCCAGCAGAAATAATATGTACAACGTATAGTGTCTCGATTAAACCCAGCCACTTGATACTGCTAATCTCCATTGCCATTCTTGAGCAAGTGTTGGAAATTCAATATTGCTATGGCAGGGGATAACCTGGTATAAAGGGTACGTTTTTTTTATTTTCATAAGCTCTGAAGTTTACCATAAACTTACAATTTTATGATCGAGTGAAATTGTCTAATCTCAAAACCACCTGGCCAGATATAGTATTAATAATTTATAGCTCACGAAGCTTTCCAAAGTCTCAAGTTTTATTTTTTTGCGATGGTACAATTTATGATGTTTGGTGAATTCCCTACAGGGAATTTTGCATTTATTTGGAAATTGGATTACCTGAAGAAAAAATGAAGCAACGTCTAATGTTGGTAATCAACACATCTTTTAATCTTGTGAAATGTAATGCATCGCTGAATTGTTTCAAGCTGATAAAGATGCTGCTTACTACACGCGCCCGTTGGGTGAGAGTAAAGTCTTGTTCCATAGGGCCCGGTGTGATTTATACACAGAAAATAAACGCTATTTTATTTTCATATTACACGCTGTCATGTGTGTTCTTTTCGTGATCCAACTGACCAACGCACAAGTATACTAAATATGTATGTAAAAAAACCTCCACTTTTTTTCCCTCCCAACATTTCGCCAAATCCATTACTGGATAATAAGCATCGCGGCTCGAAAAAAAAGAGAAAATATGCCCAGAATTCAAAAGCTCAGCCCTCAGATGTACCACCGTAATTAGCATTAGCTGCCATGGCTTGGCTACTTAGCAGTCTGCTCTCACTTGATTCGACTACCATCTCAGGGTGTCATCTGAGGACACACTGGCAGCCATTCAACTGGCAACTCTCCAAAGCCAGCAGGAGTCAGCTTTGTGGCCCTGGAGATCTTTAATGCAGCAAAGTAGAGCTCTGACAAAGGACCGAGCTTTGCAGATGCATTTGAGCTAAGCTTCAGCTGCACGGCCAAGACTCAATAGATGGCAGCAACACAACATTGTCTCTGGAGGTGACATGATGGGTATGACCGATGTTGGGAGGTGAGAATCATATTTGTCTTGCTAGTCTCGACCAGGAAAGGTGGCGTGCTTTGGGCTGTCACCGCCGTCGCGAATTTTCATTGACAGCTACAAGGTATAATACGGTATAATACAGCGGAGCAAACATGTTACACGCTTAGGTCTCGTTAGAGCATGATTTTAAAGTCATGTAACATGCATGACCAGGCATTTGTGTGGTGTAAAGTGAGAACATGCATCGTAATATAATGCTGGCAGTTTTATTTTTAGTGTGAATTTACACGGCGTGTTGCAAAGGCATTGGAAGGTGTGAGGTGACAGGAACTACGATAATATACCGTATGGTATAAAGATTAGCGCACTGGACTTGCAACCGCAGACGTCGCTGGCTCGATTCAATCTCCCGGCGTGGCACATAAAACATAGGTGCAAGTTTAAAAAGAGAGATTTTTGTCGGTCGTCATACAAAAAAAATTAAAATAGTAGATTTTATTACTCCACAACGAAATAAATATATAAGTCTTTGGTAACTTTTTAAACTACTTATTACAAGTCAACACTCTTTTTATAATACACGATGATAAAAATATCATTTGCGTTTTTGCTCCTTGAATTATCACAAGTTCTCCAGACAAAATGAGTGCAGACTGCACATTAACCCACTATAACCGGGCCACTCATTACAACAAAAAAACATAATGACAATCTTTGAATTATGCATGACAATATAAGTTTAAAAGCTGCACATATCATGACATTTTATACCAGAATATTTCATCATTGTGCAATTCCCTAACATTCTGAATCACTGCATATGCATGCACCTGGCAGTTTGGGGGGCACAGTGCCAGAAAATAATATCAGACTTCCTTTCACAAAATAAAGTGCTTTGCCTTTGGCTTCAAAGAAAAGCTATTTCGAGGATTGTTTCTGCCTTGTAGTTGCGTGCACAATAACAACAATAAAAGAACAAAGATATACACCCCCACCGCCGTAATAATATTCCTCCATCAACCTCATGCAGATCAATGCATGGGGCATTCATTTTCACGTTTTTTTCTCCCGCCAGTTGGTACGAAGAAACGGTGGCAGGAGAAAGAGGTTATTGGAGAGGGAGGAAAAAAAAGGGTAAGGGATTAAATACTGTACCACACGCTCAATTTGTCTGATTGGTCACGGCCCGGCCACACATCGGAGGGCCAAAAAACTCACAGCTGCCGTAAATTGCAGTCTGGGGGAGGGGGTCAGAGGGCACGCGCCGAGAGTGGCGGCTTCTCGGGCTTCTCGGGCTCCTTCCGAGCCGAGATCAGAAAAAAGCCATTAGCCAGGGTCGCGCAGTGCTCTGCGCCTCGTCACGAAAGCCCTTTGTGGACCACTCGTGCCCTAGTGCCCATCTCGAAGGTCACTTCCGTTTGTGCTGGTTGCGCGATATGTTTATACTCGTTTAATAAATTTAATATAATCTCATACACATATATAATTGTATACTTTTTTTACATAGCTCAAATGCTTCGGTATGATTTACAATACACATGCTGCACGGGCTCGCAGTTTAGATGTTAGCACGCTGCACTCGCAATCCAGCGATTGCCGGTTTGGTTACATCTCCCGGAGTGACAGTTCTAAACGATGGTCGAATTTCTTAAACCTCTCCCACCACCACCCGGCGATAGACGTGCATATGTCATTGTCGATCGGCAACTAGTGTGTGGTTGGGTAAAGCGCAGCTACTCTCAACTCTTCAAAGGTGTCTGACCAGCTTGGAATTGCAGGGCTGCACCTTTGCCTTTTAAATTTTAAACATGGATGCATTATTTCACCTGAAATAACAGAATGAGATCAAGATTATCTTACTGCGTGTATTCTAGCCTGAGCTGTCGATCGAGAACTGGATTGGATTGCATTACATCAAAGTTATTTGAATGGTTTTTATTTGTATTTGATTCAGCTACTTAGAGCCAGTGCTCACATTGTATTACAAAATAGGGAGTTCAAGTAAGATTCACCCACTGATTGACTCTATATTAACACAATTGTTATCCAGCGTCATTAAATAAAAGGCTATATGAAACACACAGGATTGGTTGACAAGCTAATGGTTGGAAAATTGGTTGAGCTGACCTATTGTGTATATATATAAAAAGAGCCCAATTAATTTGAATACAAACATTTTCCAGCACTTGCTGTTTGTTGTGGAAAAAAGTTTGCCGGTCAGATTATCTATGATGTTTGGATGTCACCACCCAAACTGGGCACCTGCCCCTTGCTGGAGTCGGGTCTCAAATGCCGCCGTAAAGGCTAAAATGTCGGCACGCTTCCTCGTCAGTGTCTGAAGATTGGTAACATTTTTCATGGCATTCGATATCAGAAGCAGGCTCGCGTTTGGCAATCATCGTCGCCATCATCATTCTCGTGAGCCACCAATCACGGCCAGATGAAGGGCTTCCAACGCTGCTGCCATCTCAAATGAAACTTAATGGACACAATGCACCCAGCACCCGCACAAAAGATTATTTCATTGCTTCCATTTGGTCGCGCGACATTCTCTCAGATGCGTTCCGTCCCTTAGCTGCCACTCTATCGTTAGTCTTGACCATCAGCAACCTTCATCTCCCTCCAAGCCACTTATCCTGTCCAAGCCCGCTTCCTTTTCCCAGTAGTTTTGGGTCTTTAATCTGCGTATGTTCGCTAATCCAAGTGTTCATCTTTCTGTCTCTCAGTGCAATTCCAAGGCTACGTATCCCCATGCTCGTGTGCACACGTTTTATGATTTGTTGCATTTTACTTTGATAATGACCATGTTTATAAATCACACATTACAGCAGGTTGTGTACATTGATTACAAACTTCCCTCATGAGGCACAATGGTCCATTACTATTCATTATCAAGTTCGGTGGTCTTCATGAAACAATTATAGCAATTACAGCTAAAATTATTACAATTACAACCATGTCACGACTTAGTGATATAAAGTTCTTCATATCATGAAATATGTTTTCCCCCTCACCCTCCTCGTGTGTTAAAAATAAACTTGAGGGTGCACTTTATAATCCAGTAAGTAAGTGTATTAAGATATTTCAGTTCAGTATCGGTACCCGTTTAATCATGTACAGGGTCCCGAGAGGCCAAAGCCTATTCTCCGGCTTACAGAGGGCGCAAGGCGGGGCTTTATCCAGCATGTGACGCCAGTACATCGCAGGACACTTTTTGGGGCAATTGGCTCAGCAGGTCAATTAACTTCGGCAGCAGCATGTCCTTGGAAGGTGGGAGGTAAACGGAGTACCTGGAGAAAACCTACGCGGACACGAGAACACGCAATCTCCACACAGAAAGGAATCCGAACCGGGAACCGAACCCGGATATTTCTTGTTGTGAAGCAACAGCGCCACTCACCGCGCCAACGCGCCGCCCCTACGACTATATCCGCCCAATTAAATTAACACCAAACCCGAAGTTCGGGTTTCGCCTTCATTTGCGGAACATCGTTTAATCCAGCGGCCCCATCTTACTTTACAATGCCTCGGCTAAATTAACAAACGGGCAATAAGTGCCACAGCGCCGTGTGGCACACGCACGGAGATGTCCGACTTAGCATTGCAGAGCAAGGGATGTGCGGAGAGCTCTTGAGAACTATGTCCTCTCATCTCACAAAGCGCGGTCATGAATGAGCGTTCATCATAAGCACGCGCGCGAGTGCTCTATCTGAAAGGAAGTACTTGCGTGCCTGTGAGTGCTCTGAACCAGCAGACCTCCCACCCTTGCACAGCCCAATACCTCACACTGGTAGCGCAGCATCGCATATCTTTTATGTAATGAGCATAACGCATTTACAGCTCGGTCTCAATTCACTGCTACATGAAGGTCTTTTGCAGAGGTGAGACTTACTTATGTTTACGGTCGTACTCCAACCCTCCATTCTCACACGTACCGTAGTGAATGCTTTGGCCACTTTCTTTCCGGTACCACGCCCTACCGGCATACTTTCACCTCCGATCCCTTCCTATGTCGCGTGGGGAATAACAATAATGCTACTACAGCAATTTGTAAAAAAAAAAAACTTTGCAAAACAGATGAAGCGTTGTTCGAGAATGGACTTGAAGGACATTGGGCGCCTTCAGTGGACTTACGGGGATTGTTTGACCGTATTTCACCACGCCGGTAAGTGTGAGTCGGTTAAGAGTTGGTGGGGAGGTGAATTGGCAAGAACCGAGGTTCTGATATCGCTGATGGCCTGGTCTTGGACTCAAACTCAGGCAACGGCGTCCACAAACTGACCCCGCTCAGCTACCAACGCCTCCGTCGTGTTATAGAGATCATACATTCTACAAAATGGCCAATGGAAAAATCTTTTGTTTTTAAATATCTTGGCTGAGTGCGCGCTGAAGAGGAGCTCTGGGGACATGCCTGCAGGTACCAGCATGCGCGCTTGCTCGAGACGATGATGGGCGAAGCCATAGCTCGTCAACTCACATCCGACGGCGTGTGCAGAAGTGGTTAATCACAATTAAATTCATACCTTCATTCATCCGCAGCTTGACTAATAAGGACCGAAACGCACAAAGGGTATCGCAAGGATCCAATCAACACCCTTTCAGCAGCGTTTTAAATATAGCCGCTGTGCGCAGGTTGCGTCGCGACGAGCTCATTGACGCGTCGCAGACATTTGCAAGGCAATGAAAATGATTGTAACAACACAGAACATGCGCGTTGCTCTGCAATGCTGCTATTACTACGATTTCTGCTGCTGCTATGACTGCAGGTTGTTTTATTGTTATTAATAACTACCACTGATTCGACTGTTCATTGGTGGAGTACGTGTTTTTTAAAAAATAGATTATATGTTATCGTAAACAACACAAAAATGACAGCGTGCGGACGAGGTAAGTCACCGAACAGAATAGAGCACACTTCCCACTGGGCGACACGGTGGCCCAGTGGGTAGCGCTGTCACCTCACATCTAGTAGAACCCGGGTTCGAATCTCGGCTCGGGTGCCTTTCTGTGTGGCGTTTGCATGTTCTCCCCGTGTCTGCGTGGGTTTTCGCCGGGCACTCCAGTTGCCTCCCACAGTCCAAAAACACATGCTGCTGCATAGGTTAATTGGCTTGCAGACTAAATTGCTCTCAGTTGCCCAGTGATGGACTGGCGTCCCATCGTGTGTATATCCCTGCCTTGCGCCCTGTGTCTGCCGGCATAGGCTCCGGCTCACTGCGACCCTGTACTGGACTAAGCGATTTCTGATAATGGAATAGAATGGAACATTTCAAAGAGTGTTTCTTTAAAAGTTGTTCACCTACATAAACACACTTTCTCGCCAATTTCTTTGTGATGTGCTCTCATAACGAGGCGAGCCTATGTCGATGACTAGAACCGCATCTCGGTGTCTCTCCAGGTGTCCTGTCGTTTACGGCAATGGTCATTTGTCGGAACCACCGATAGTCTTCACATTTAAATGCTTAGCCGTCTTAGCAGCTTATTATTCCGATTAATTGGAAAAATGCGGTGCTCACATTTAACCTTGACCACGGTGTGCATTTCGCTTATCTTCAGAAATTGGTGTCCAGACACTGGGAAAGTGTGCGTTATCGCGATTCAAAAACATCATCGAGGGCGCATTAGCAGTGGCGTATTGTTTCGCCATTCGGTATTGAATAACGCACACCGCTGAGAGGCTTTGATTAATTGTTCAAACGTTGTTGGCGAGAGGCTCGCTTCACCTGCCTTTCCCAATTTTCACAGCGCATCTGCTCACGGATCTCCAAGGTAACTGGCATCCTGTGGCTGTAAGATGCGTGTGGAGTGCAATGGGGTACCAGCCCCTAATTCTCCGAGCCCACCCACCCGTTGTTGCCTCTGCCTTCACGATGATGTGCGTTTGAACGAGAGCTCAAATTCCCCACGCAGCAAGGGCGGGGGCTCCTGGGCAGTGAACACATCTGCCATCGCACATGTTTGGCTCAATACACGTAAAATATACTCATGAATTATTTCTCTAAGATTAATCGGAAAGTAATGGCAAGGATTCAGATACATTTTCTGCCACCTGCACCGGACCATTTGGTTACTTGGCGAGAAAACACTCGGCCCAAAAAAAAAAATGTAAATGAAATCCGCAGCCACAAAAGCGTCTGGGGGTGG
>JAZEWT010000001.1:16893020-16908695 GCA_036362905.1 Mordacia mordax
CGGGATAGGCTCCAGCTTCCCCGTGACCCTGTATAGGACTAAGCGGTTTCAGACAATGAGATGAGATGAGACAAAATGTACGTTCGTTTATCAATTCATTTGAATAAGGGCCCCTCACATCCATGCTTCATCATGCTGGTCAAGGCAGGTTGGTAACTAAGGACTGGCTCAGAAACCACTCAGTCACTGATGTTAACCGTGGCTGGGTATTTCTCGGTTCATCGCGCAGTGCGCTAACTGCTGCACCGCCGCTCCGCCTCCAGCCTATTTTATACTTTGCACGGTAACTGATGTCAGGTGAACGAGCACATTACCTATGATAAGAGTAATCTCATTGCAACAAAGCAATTACAGCTCCCTACTAAAGTGATGTAGTCACTGCTGACTGTTGATAGGTTTTGTTTTCAAGGTTGATCCAGAAAGCCAATGCTATTATCTTAATGGGGTAATACCAGCTGCAGCAGCAGCAGGTCTCGTCAATGCTTATAACAGAGATACCACCATCAGTTTAGTTAACACAGGTAGATCCATGGTTTGTGATTTGGCAAAAGGGACAGTCGATAGGGATGCTGTGAGGGTGCGTGTATGCGCGTGTGTCGCTGTGGCCAGCGCACTGTGCTACGAGCTTGAGATCCCCTCCTTACTAATATTTACATCGCTGACCGGTTCTGTGGCTCCCCTAGGTTGGCTTCGTCGCAACTTAGTGCTTGATCGGGGTGAGTAGATATCAAGAACGGAGAGACAAAGTGGCTGCTCAAGGTTGTGGCCACACCACTTTCTCCTGTGGCAATTCGTCCTCAATGGGTGCTCGCTAACAGCACTTGCCGCAATATACAAGGTCACTACAGTGAATGTGAAAGCACATTACCGTGTAATCCCATCGTTGGGCGTTTCAATTGTTCTGTGCCGCCCCAAGATCATCTCGACCTTAAATGAGTACCAAGAGCGCTGTCTCGACGTAAGCACTGGGGAGACGAACACATTGGGGTACAGCTCTGACCGCACCACCTCTTCACAGGCCGTGTGGGCTTTAATAGCACTCCACTAACAGCGCTTGCACCCCTGGGCTACGAGGCTAAATGGGAGACCTTTGTCTTCGTGTGCGCGCGTGTCTGTACGCGCGCGTCCGTGCGTAACGCTGTTCGCCCCCGTGCTGTCCTGTCAACGAACGCTTATAAAATGCGAGAAGTGAAGCCAGTTCCTTTTTTCTCGGGCTGACATCCTGCCTTCAAAAAGCCCCCCCGACCTTTGTGTCTGATGATGTCTAGCAGAGATACAGTCCCGACTTACCATTCACCACCCACAGCCTGCCGCGGCCACCCCACACTAGCTGCTCAGCATTAATAATAATATAAGGAATTCATCTTTATCAGCACCGTACAGATGCTTTTTTCATTAGAATTCTTTAGTCACGCTGGGTACCATGCTGTGGACATCAAGGAAGACGAAGAACAGTCATTAGGAATAATATATCAGATCATCCTCGAAAATATAACGGTGTGCATGTGAATCAATAGGTTGCTCTGCTGCAAGGAGCATTAAGGGGTCTTGGTGATGTTGCGATTGTATACTTGCAAAGCTACGCAAGGCTACCCTTTATGGCTTTTGATGAATTATGTCCTAATTGGGCAGGTGCAGGATGGTAAAATATAGTTGGCCATATAAGTTTCTATATTTAACTGGTATATCTTCTTGGCAGATTAACTTTGCTTCAATATTTTTCTGGAAGTTAACTGTACGGCTAGTCTTGAAATGTGATTTTGTAAAAAATATATATATATCCTTAAATAACCATTGCAATTATATTCTTGGGGTTTTTTTTATTTTCACGAATTAGTACTTTATAATTACTTTCCAAAGGCGTTCTTTTGAGATAACCGAGTCGACCGCTTTGTTTCGTTGCTTTGCGAAGTTTCACCTTCCACGTTGGAGCTGAGACTCCAACGTGGTAGGCAAACGTTCCGAAGGAGCAGGGAGGAGCGCTCGACACGGTTATCCAAAAAAAACAACTTTGGAAAGCAATCATCACGGATCGAGCCGTGAAAACCTGCATCGGCATAAGTGCTTGATAAAAACTTTGGAAATGTCCATATGTGGAGAGTGCCACACCAGGAAACGTTATCTCAACAACAACAAAAATAGCCGAAACATTATTTTATAAAATACAAAGAATAATCTTCTGTACTGGTTCTCATTATTTCTGAAGGCAGACGCCGAAATTCGTGTCACAACAATTAAACGATACATAAGGCAATGATCTACGGAATCTCCACTGCAGGAACTGAAGAGAGTCTCTCTACGGACTCTAAACTGAGACGCGAAATACTTTAATCCGCCAGCAGTCGAAACTGCATCAATAGCGAGTGTCGCTCTGTGCTCAGTCTGTCATGAAACAGGAGGAAAATGAGATAACTTGCACCGGCGTGCACAGCGGAAGGTCACGATGATAGTCTGCGATGGATACAGTATCGATTCATTTCAAACACCCGCCTGTCTTTGCGCATGCACTAGAGGGGCTTAAGAGAGGGTCTTTGATCACGTGTCTCTTGATACGACCATTGATCTAACTTGCTGTTACATGCCACAATTTCAAAACGAGAGCATAACCCTCTCGCCAACACACAGTCCACCGTCTCAAGGAAATGACCGTAGCCTGAGCAGAAAAGGCCGAAGGCAACCCTGTGATGAAACGTGCAAGAGTAGGCTGAAAAAAATGTTATCTGCGCAGGTTTTTCACTCTGTTTAATGTTCATTTAAGATATACACTCTTATGGGTATTCCAGTTAAATTTGCTGGTGGGCTTTCAACTCATATATGGGTCTCTGCTCATGCATATAGGGCATATTTATAATTCGATTTCTCCTTGCAATCACTGCATTGGCCACATGGGAGGGCTTTTATTAGTATTCATGCAGGTAAGCAATTTCGGTTTGTCAATTAAGAAGAGACAGGTTAGGTCACATGCAGAACTAGCCGTGTAGGGCGTTGCCTCAATTGCAGTTTTGCTCATTGCCTGATCACCTGTCTTTTCATGTCTTGGATACGATGCATCAATATTGCCTGGTAACCCCTTGTTGGTTACAAGGAGGATACCTAACAGATCCAGTCTCATCTCATTACATCACCGCTACTGCACCATTACTCAAATATGCGCATGTAAGGACAATCTAGGTCGCTCGTTGTGTTAAAATTCAGTCAAAAGCGTTTCAGTAACAGCACACTAAATAAAAGCGATCGATGCAGTATTTAACAATTGTATCCTTCCATTCGTGTGTCACAAAATTCAATGCAAGGTTTTTTCAGCACAGGCATAGATATTTAAACATGTATTTACATTGTTAGCAGTTGCTAAATCTACTTGAAAATAATTCTGCCTGGGTGGTTGCAGTTATTCGAACAAATTGACTCACAATCTGAGAAACTGTGGGTTTAAATCCCAGATGAGAATTAACTCATCTCATCTCATCTCATTATCTGAAACCGCTTAATCCTATATAGGGTCACGATGAGCCGGAGCCTATCCCGGAAACACAGGGCGTAAGGCAGGAATACACCCGACGACGGGACGCCGGTCCATCGCCGGGCATTGCGGGACAATTTTTAGTCTGCGAGCCAATCAACCTATCCAGGAGCATGCTTTTGGACTGTGGGAGGAAACCGGAGTGCCCGGCGAAAACCCACGCGGACACGGGGAGAGCATGCAAACTCCACACAGAAAGGCACCCGAGCCGAGAGATTCGAACCCGGGACCTTCTTGCTGTGAGGCGTCAGCGCTAACCACTGCGCCACCGCGCCGCCCTGAGAATTAACTCAAAAACGAATTCCTGCAATGGAAATATATTGAACTCTCCTTTGTGGAAAATCGTCCAATAGAATTACTGCCCCCTGCCATAGGAATGTCACATTTCCACCACCTCCTCAGGGCCAGAGGATTAGGGCTAATAATAATAATTGCACTTCTAGAGCGCTTTTCACCCAGAGGTCACAAAGCGCTGCACAGAGCTGTGGAGAGAACGGCATGTCAGCAACAATATCGACATAAGAACAGCAAATTAACAATAATAACGTTTTTAGATGCTAATACCTCTCACTACATGTTGTTCATTTGAGCAAGGAGAGGATTTATATGATTTTGACTTGATTTTCAGTACATTTAATTACTCTATGAACAGAGCTAATCGGGATAATTTATGGCCCAAAGTCAAGTTACTGCTGGATGAAGGCCTTTCCACACCATGTTGGCCAGAAGGGTTGTTTGACGGTACATTACCACGTTGGTGGAGCCAGAGGACAAGACTGCTTCACAAATCACTTTTAATAATGAACGTGATCAGATACCAATGTGAATGAGGCTTTAAACTTCATGCCGAGGATTGTAACTCTAAAGTTATTTTACACCGTAATTACTTGATGATCTTAGATAATTATATTTTAGAGTGTCTTATGTCATTGTAGTTAAGAGTCACTTGAAGACACAGCTTTTTAAATATTTGCACATGTTTTTTTGCCGACGAATTAAATGTTCTTATTATAATGTGAAGGGGCGGCGCGGTGGCCCAGTGGTTAGCGCTGACGCCTCACAGCAAGAAGGTCCCGGGTTCGAATCTCTCGGCTCGGGTGCCTTTCTGTGTGGAGTTTTGCATGCTCTCCCCGTGTCCGCGTGGGTTTTCGCCGGGTTCTCCGGTTTCCTCCCACAGTCCAAAAGCATGCTCCTGGATAGGTTGATTGGCTCGCAGACTAAAAATTGTCCTGCAATGTCCGGCGATGGACTGGCTTCCCGTCGTCGGGTGTATTCCTGCCTTACGCCCTGTGTTTCCGGGATAGGCTCCGGCTCACCGTGACCCTATATAGGATTAAGCGGTTTCAGATAATGAGATGAGATTATAATGTGAAAGCAACTATTAATATATTGAGCTGGCCTTATTATGCAAGACAAAGCCAAAAAGAGTACATAATCATAAATGCATCATGCGTTTTTGCGGAAACGTGAGTGCGTACTTATGTCATTATTACACAATACATGTATTGTAAATGTACATCGTTTAACAAGTAACATCAGTAGGTAAGCAATAACCGTGCAAATGTTTTTCGTCTTATTTTATTTTGATGACGAGACATTGTAAATTCAGGGACAGACGAGGAACAAGCTTTGTTTCCATCAGCTACAAATTCTGTCTTTAAAGTCAAGCTCGCGGAGAGACGTTTAACGCAGCACATTAAGTTGGTTACAGCAGCTTTATAGGCTGTTCACAGATGTTCAAACGTTGGCATTCCAGAGAACATGCATGGCAATGAATTTAATATCCTCGGCTGGATCACCTTGTGATGATTTTGTAGTCAAATTCGTGTGATGTAGCAATTTCATCCATGGCAATGCATGCAGGCTACCCTTATAGTCTCACCGGGCTGGGCTTTCACAGTGGCTGCTCAATACAGAAGCATAATTTAGTGATTTAAAAATGTAAGCATATAAACAGCCTCCACTGGGGGGTTTGAACCAGACCAGAGACAAATACCTCTCACAACCCTTTCCCTTGCAGCCCCCTGCGGTCAGATACAATTACTCATTCTTAAAGTTTTGTTTGCTCGCTATTGTTTCTACTACGTCCACGCGCTGCAAATAGTTCACAGACCACGCTATGATCTACACGATCCTGGTTTGATCACTGTTCCATTATCATCATTATAAATGCCAGCTTAATCCTGGACAGGGTCGTGAGGGGGCCGGAACCTATTCCAGCCGACAGAGGGCGCAAGGCGGGGCTATACCCAGGATGTGAAAACCAGTACATCGCAGGGCACTGGGGGAAATTAACTCGACAGGCCAATTAACTTAGGCAGCAGCATGACTTTGGACAGTGAGTGGAAAACGGAGTACCCGGCGAATACCCACGCGGACATGGGGAAAACATGCGAATTCCACACAGAAAGGCACCCGAGCTGTGAATCGAACACGGGGGCTTCTGGCTGTGAGGCACTGCGCCACCCGGCCGCCCATCACTAGCCGTGGCTAACGTCATTGTAGGAATAGTCTTGCAACGTGTTCAGGTGTCCAAGAACGTTCTCTTTTCAAGGAAACTTTCCTGAAAAATCTCTCTTCCCAGGACATTAAGAATTCTGGTGTCAATTGTATAACAATCCACCAATCCATGTAGTTGTCCCTTCTTGTGATATTGGGAGATATTGTTATTACCATAATATGGCCTAGTTTTTTGCGTTTTTATTTCGACTCATCGAAGGTGGTAACCTAAGTGGTGAGTGACGTGAACAAAAGTCTGTGCTCATCTACATGAACTGGCACTGACCAGCATGGTGAAGTATGGTCAAACAAGCTTCATTACATGTGAAGGTATTCATCCAGCAGTGAATTGACGAAGCTTTGGACGTTACTGCTCTTATTTCCATACTGTTTAGCATTCATTACCAGCGCGCACATCAGCATTATACAACGCAGCCTTTCCTGAGCCCCTGTGCGTCTGCTGAAGCCTCTAGAACAGCCCGCCAGGCCAGGATAAAATCCCTGTGGGTCTCTAAAAATTACCAGGGCCCGGCACAGCTGTCATCTTAGTGCTCCCCTCTCTTCGAGGCCCTAATGTACGAATAGAAAACCATATGCTGCAAATCATAAGTGCACATAGTAAATGTAGATTTGCACTCTATCAAGACTTTTACTGTTTTGCGAATGTGATTGCCTCGAATCAAACCATCTGTGCTTTAACGCATGCACCACTGATTGCACGCTGCGCAAGCTTGTTCACAGGTCGGTATCATGTAATAGCAATATTGGTACTTTATTACATTAAGTAAACAATATGGTTGCGTTACATATTCCAACGCAAGTGGTTCTATTTCTGACAGTGACTTTTATTTTGACGATTCATCCGCGTAAGATCGACATGAAATAACTCTCCAACACACTTGTGCATGTGTCAGTGAGTCAACAGTTTATCTTACCGATACATGCAGTCTTGTGTTTGTCAATAGATGAACCGCGTGGTTAACTGTTTTTGGCAAACGGTCATTAATAATCGGCTCGTTATACCTTGGCTTTAGTGCCACGACCTCATTAGGAATTGGACAGCATCCACTGCTCTCTCCTGCTGTAATGACACCACTTTGTGAATGCGCTGCAGTTCGATAGAAGCAGGACATGTAATGAAAGCCCTATATATATTTTTTATCACAAAGTTGAATTACGGTAGAATCCAAGTGTTCAACACTTGGGCAAAATTTTGAGTGACTGATCTTTTTTTTTCAAGCTGATGAGTATGCATTATGTAGATTTTCTCATTAAAATAACCTTTAAAAAATGTCAAGCATCGAGAAATGTCAGCAAAAATATGTCACCGTTAACATGTTGGAAATCAAATTTTCCATGGAACTACTCTTCACTTATAGAAGAACAGAACGTGTCTAAGAGAACGGCCACCAGGGAGATGGAGCAAAGAAATCAGCTTGAATGCAACAAATGTTGGGGGCACCGTGAGCGATAGTGATGACTTGGGGAAGTCTTGATTCAGCAGTGGTTTGATAATGGCTGATGATCTCATCTCATCTCATTATCTGAAACCGCTTAATCCTATATAGGGTCACGGTGAGTCGGAGCCTATCCCGGAAACACAGGGCGTAAGGCAGGAATACACCCGACGACGGGACGCCGGTCCACCGCCAGGCATTGCGGGACAATTTTAGTCTGCGAGCCAATCAACCTATCCAGGAGCATGCTTTTGGACTGTGGGAGGAAACCGGAGTACCCGGCGAAAACCCACGCGGACACGGGGAGAGCATGCAAACTCCACACAGAAAGGCACCCGAGCCGAGAGATTCGAACCCGGGACCTTCTTGCTGTGAGGCGTCAGCGCTAACCACTGGGCCACCGCGCCGCCCCATGGCTGATGATATTAATGATATTTTTAGATTATGTTTTTTGAAGTCCTGCTACAGAAACGTGAACATGCACAATCCAACAGCATTTTTGATGATAATGATGATGATGTCTATTTAGTAGCCTGGTTTAAAAAAACCCACATTCATTGATTCTATATTGATAGCAGAACAAATGAAGTATCATATATTTTTATTGGAATTTTTTTTTATGTAATAAAGTGCATGACCATCAGTTAAAAAAATGGTGCTATGAAGAAAGTTATTTGATAATGAAACATAACGATCGTTCGAAATATATTTGAACACTGAAGCACGTTCGTCTTCACGAATATTATCACTGTCATAACATGTGGTGTTCTTCGTCTATAATTTTGTTAATCTTAAGCCCTAACACATGCTATCCACTAGGGTGTCATTTTGATCTGGAATACGCATTGTCTAATACTCTAATTGTAATGGAAAGTGACCCTATTCCGTCACCAATACTTAAATAACAGGTCAAACTTCTTTCTTAAATGTTTCCTTCCGAAACATTTGTGCGGAACACCTTGATGCAAATTAGGGCGCATTACTTTTTGCTTGAATTATATTACCTAATGATGATTCACCGAGTGATTTGGGCAGCAGGCACGGTCCGTGTACTTTACGCGTGCGTGTTTAATAGCTCGTTCCGTTCGTCGAGCACGTGTGGCGTTTGGCTGCAATACCGTATATCAATACGGTATATCAATACAGTATATCAATCACCTCGAACCTTAGCAACAGCGAAAATCGAATCACGGCTAACAACGAAATGTATCTATCAGCGATATTACATTATGGCCCAAGAACGTATGAGAAATCGGGAGGACACATTTTTCACACGTTTCTTAGCCTATTCCTCTCAAAAGTAGCACAAATACATCGTATCATCAAGCATAAATTGTAACAGGATACAAGTATTGAATTAATAAAGAGCACAATTATGGAATGCTGCGGGGAATAACCTATGGATGGAGCAGTAGGTATCGTGCTCAATAAATTGTAGTAATAAAATTTTACATACTATCTTTCCATCCACACCCAGAAGAGACTGCGGTGAAACAGTATATCACACGGGGTGGCTTTTGCAGCCAAAATCAATGGTATATGAAGGTCGTGTGTGCACAATGAAATTGTGACCAGTTGGTGAACTGATACACCGTTACCTGAGAGCTGCAGACAAACCACCGTACTATTAAAAATATAAATAAACCAATTTGTTGCGCTTATGGATGACACGTTATGTCCTGAACGAATTACAGAAGACAGGAAAGCAACGCGTGGACTCGGTGGCTTCGCACCATCTGCAGAAGAAGCATCTGTCTGAACAGCTGGTTTCGTGAAGGATCTGATATCAATCACCAAAGTAAGAAAAGAAAGCACAGTGGGAGGTTGAGTATAGCTTGAAACAACAAGGTGAGGTCACAACCCAGGCTCGGAGGGAACGCAGGTTTTGTGTTTAGTCCACACGATTGCACCCTTTCATGCTCATTTCCGCGCACGACTACGGTTTTTGTCTTGTGCTGAGGGATACGTCGAGTAAACTGTACATAGGGAAACCAACTATTGAAACTGAGCATCAAGTAATAATTTGCTTTCCAACAAAACACTGATGCAAAGTAAGCGTAACGATTTTCGCTTGTTGCGCATTCATGATATTTGTAGCTCAAAGTGAAGTTATCGCAACTCTTTCCCCATTCTACCACTAACCAACAAATGTTGTTTGAGCTGCTGGTCATTCTCATTGTGGCCCTTGAGCTAGACCTGGAATTTGCACATTTATATGACGTGTCAAGTATGTCCAATGAACTAAAAATGTTAGTTTCCTACATAGGGGCAGCGCGGTGGCGCAGTGGTTAGCGCTGACGCCTCACAGCAAGAAGGTCCCGGGTTCGAGTCTCTCGGCTCCGGTGCCTTTCTGTGTGGAGTTTGCATGCTCTCCCCGTGTCCGCGTGGGTTTTCGCCGGGTACTCCGGTTTCCTCCCACAGTCCAAAAGCATGCTCCTGGATAGGTTGATTGGCTCGCAGACTAAAAATTGTCCCGCAATGCCTGGCGATGGACCGGCGTCCCGTCGTCGGGTGTATTCCTTGCCTTACGCCCTATGTTTCCGGGATAGGCTCCGGCTTCACCGTGACCCTATATAGGATTAAGCGGTTTCAGATAATGAGATGAGATGAGTTTCCTACATGTTGCATTGACTCTCCACATATCTGTGCCTGTAACAAACGCAATCATGGTATTTATGCAGTATTTAGATGTGTGATAAATGCTCTCAAAAGCTGCTCTTTAGAATAATTCTCAAATCCAATCATCGTCGTCACGTTATATCCACTGCTCGATGAAAGGCCATTCCAATGTCATCACCATGCTTTCACCATTCTGAGGCCACAATCCATCTCACAGAAGCACAAGAACTGGTCTCATCGCTCCATATCCTCAGTGGTTGTCCCCTCAAGCCTTTTCCTTCCTTTGTCTGCGGTTGAACCACCACCTTCAAAAATATCTTCTAATTAGGCTGTCAACAATTTTAACAAGCGCGTAGTTATTAAACATGCCCAGTCCCACTCATGATTTACATTTTGTTACGTATTTAAAACGAAAGAGTGCAGTCTAAAAATACAACTGATAGTTGAACATATATTAGTGAGTCATGAGCATGGGAAGAGAAGTACTCTGAATGAAAATCTATATGTGTGCACAGTTAAGGATTTGACATATTTGAGGAGGCCTACAAGTGTAGTGTGTAGTGCACGTGTTCTTGTCGGTCGGGTGCCCTCTAAAAGTGTTACACAAGATGATATACTGTCCTCATGTGCAAAAGCGGTGCATTTTTTAAAGATGACACAAGAAGTTTTGCATGTGTTTGAGATTTGTGCGCACACTTATTACATATCTAACCACGCCCGCGCTTTAAGTAACCACGTGCGAGATAATATTATCATTAAGTAAGTCATATTTATTGGTTGAAATAGCGAATGCAATTTCCCATCACGTTTTGGTCTGGCTGCTTGTCATTTTCACAGACGGACACACAATGCAATTAACTAAATTGGCAGCTCTGGGTGATGTCATCGAGAGTCACTGTTGACGCCATTGATCATTTATGCAGTAATTTGCTAAACAACACGGCATCTATCTCCCCTTGGCCGTGCTCGGTAGCGTACTACGCGACACAGTTTTGGAACAAATGAGCCCAGTTTGTTTCAAGCCAGTGGCTTATACGATGCTTAGAATCTAACGGAAATACCAACGAAAGGCACCCTAATGTGCATAGAAAGCAAAACTCCGAATCTGGGTTTAATAATGCTTCTTTGTAACCTTACGTTTTTAGCCGTATTTGCGCGGCAGGTCAGTGCCATTTTCCGCCAACTCAGGCCCAGAAGCGTAAATCTATATAGCGTCAATGTACTGTATTATAATGTAGCGCCTGTTTTGCCATCAATAAAGTCCAAGTCACTAGGTGAGTATGTGCTGCATTAAATTAGCATTATAAACAGGGCACATATGGTAGGAGAGGCGTTTAAGAATATAAACCATCCTCCCCTCAGCCCAGCAAACCACTGGGCTGTGTGAACACGTGTTCAGCTTTTGACTGCTAAAGCGACTTCCTTTATGGGATGAACTTATATGATTTTGTTACCGCAGCCTTGAATACAAGAGGAGGATAGAAAAACATACAATAATTTGTATAAAGCTTCTTATTCTAAATGCTGCAGGCCTGTGTTAAGCCTCATGTAGCCAAGTGATAGCCTAAGTCAAAGGAATTTTCTGTTTTATTTTTTAAAGGCGATTTTGTTCAACCAAGCAGCATTATACTTGTGGGTGAAACTTCATTGCTGATCAGCGACGAAGGCTTTGATACAAGAACACAAATGCCCCGACCATGTACACAATACGAGAAGGGTATTTAATGTCTCCTTTACAATTACGCGTTCTGGAATTACACTGCTAAATCACTGGACTCTTTTACATTTCAAACCATTGACAAATGCAAAATGAATACGGTCAAGAGGTCTATAGAGTTTGTATGCCAAGCAATCAAATTGCAACTACACGATTGTTATTAGTGGCCATGGCCCATCCACAGCTGGATGAAGGCTACCACAAGCTGCCGCTCTCCTTTGCGATGTGACAATCCATGTCACATGTGCCCACGAGCTCAATTCTAGATTTGTGTGTTTGCATTGTTCTCATCACCTCCAAAGCTACATCGCCTGGAGTCCAGCACTCCTGCTAGGATCTACCTTGGTGAACATGTCTGGAGGGGAGGCAGCAGACACCTTATGATCCGAAGTCCCTTCAACTAAAAGAGGTTTGAAGAGTATCTGGACGTAAAATTCTGCTCCAGTGTCTGAAGGGTTGGTACTGAACGACCCCCTCCCCCCAACTCACTACGGTATCCTCGCACCTCCGTATCCGCGTATCGTCCACGACCAAACATGGAATTTGCACGCGTTATAAATTTCTCATCTCATCTCATTATCTGAAACCGCTTAATCCTATATAGGGTCACGGTGAGCCGGAGCCTATCCCGGAAACACAGGGCGTAAGGCAGGAATACACCCGACGACGGGACGCCAGTCCATCGCCGGGCAATGCGGGACAATTTTAGTCTGCGAGCCAATCAACCTATCCAGGAGCATGCTTTTGGACTGTGGGAGGAAACCGGAGTACCCGGCGAAAACCCACGCGGACACGGGGAGAGCATGCAAACTCCACACAGAAAGGCACCCGAGCCGAGAGATTCGAACCCGGGACCTTCTTGCTGTGAGGCGTCAGCGCTAACCACTGGGCCACCGTGCCACCCTGACCGGTCAAAATGATTTATTTAACCTGAATATGTTTTCTCTTATCACATCTAATTCTTACTTATGGAATTATATACAAGACAAAAAATATATTTTAATTACCGTGAACAGTAGGGTACTGAATATCAGAGACTAATGCCTACTTTAAAAACATTGTTATTACCCAGGTAATTTGGGAATTGTCAGCCCTGCGATTGATTAGATTGAGGTGACGTGGATTTGATGGATTTAATTGGTTGGAACAGGGTCATGCTAGTTTGACAGCTTTGTCAAGGGCAATGTTTATCCATGGAAAGAAATTGGTGGCCAGTTTTTATATGACAGATACGTATACCTGAAATAAATTACAATGAAACTTGTTAACCTTTGTCAAGGTAATGTGTGTAGCGTAATTACGTTACATATAATCTCTTGGTGTGACAACCTACATCGAGTTTTCACGGTTGTGCCGCACAGCGCTCGGATATGTTTTCGGGTTT
Organism: Mordacia mordax; assembly: GCA_036362905.1. NCBI lineage: Eukaryota > Metazoa > Chordata > Hyperoartia > Petromyzontiformes > Petromyzontidae > Mordacia > Mordacia mordax. The sequence goes on from JAZEWT010000001.1 coordinate 16,906,217, forward strand.
GCATCGCGTGGTGCTGTATGAAGTTTCGCTGTACGTGCCGGGCAGCTTCTTCACGATCTTCTTCAAAACCAGATTGTTTTGGTGTCAAGTTCTCATCTCATCTCATTATCTGAAACCGCTTAATCCTATATAGGGTCACGGTGAAGCCGGAGCCTATCCCGGAAACACAGGGCGTAAGGCAGGAATACACCCGACGACGGGACGCCGGTCCATCGCCGGGCATTGCGGGATAATTTTAGTCTGCGAGCCAATCAACCTATCCAGGAGCATGCTTTTGGACTGTGGGAGGAAACCGGAGTACCCGGCGAAAACCCACGCGGACACGGGGAGAGCATGCAAACTCCTGGTGTCAGGTTGTGGCTTTTATTCATTCAAATCAGTAATGCCTCGACGTACTGTTGGTTTAACAGCCGGAACAGGTCGCAGATGGAGTGCTTCTGAAGCCAAAAGGTCCAATCTCGTGTGAGTAAGCTCCTTGGGCTTAGTCGTCCAAAAGACAGTGTACAGAAAGGCGATATTACAACAATGTCAAAGTGATTTCTTACTCAATGTGAATTTCTCTCCATAGCTGTTCTTTCTCCGGCATAGCCGTGTGGAGTGTTCTTTCTCTTTCCTTTGCAACGTTCCATCTCCCACGTTGGAGGCAATTATCAGGCATTTCAGAAACGCAAAGGAGAAAAGGCACACTCGATAGGGCTATCCTATAAGAACAGCTTGGAGAAGCGATTCGCATGCATCTAGTCATGAAAAACAACATTCATAGTCAAAGATCACTGTGACGGTGCATGTCTTCTCTTTATAACCCGTGGCCAGTGGTGGAAATTACATATTCCTGTGGCAGGGGTGAGTCACTCCACCAGATAACAATTACTGACCTATGAATTCCATTTTTTGGGGGTAGGTGACGTAAAAACGTGCCAATTATTCACAATCTCATAGTGAAGAATTGGCACGTTTGTTCACGTTGACAAACTTTACTAATTGGCTGTTGTTCGGTGGTGGACGGTTTCCGACAAAAAAATTTTACGTGACCTAACCCAAAAAATGGAATTCATCGATAACATTGGTCAAGAAAGCCTTCGAGTTAAAATTACTGACCTGCATATAGTGGTCCTCCGTTTATCAACCACAGAGAGATGATCGGCTGCAAGAGTAGGCCCCTAACCATGATTTTATCTTTCACCCTTACAATTTGTGAGCTGCTCTCTCGACAGCTGGGCCACCTGGCCAGTTACAAGGGAGGATGGATTTAAGTTTATGGTCGGCATGCACTCACGGACAGTTTCCAAACGGGAGGGATCATGAGTTGAAGAATGAGGCTAAAAGAGGAATTATGAGCAAGGTTGATGGCGGTTTGCATGGCAAGGACAGGTAACGGGTGTGGATATGGGGCACTGGCAAGGGTCAAAGGGTTGCTGGTCCAGATCTGGAAGGGGGCGATGCACAACGATTGTGAAGACACCGTGTAAAAGATAAGACAACAAGCTTTAATCCAAGTGTACCACAGCAGCACATTCGAAGCCATTGCTCGAATTATTGTATCTGTCAAAGCGAAGGCCAGGATATCAATGAAGAAAACGTGAAGCGTATTAGATTTGCTGACAAAAATTATAACGTCCAATGGAAATTAATTGCAGGCTGCATGGATTGGGTCAGCATTGAATCAAAGGTCATGTACAACAATTTTACTAAACAATTAGAGATGTCTATCACAGGGACATAAGTGGAAAACACAGCAGATATGTATGGAGGCCAGCTATTGATGATGGCCAGAATAAAACATTTCAAATATAGCAGTGGACAAGAGCTGGCTGAAGTGCAATGAGAAAGTTGATCTTGGCCGGTCATAGGTACCAATGCAAATGAGCGGTGTGTGCTGAATGCCTGCCATGACATGTTGATCCAAAACAAATGCTAAGAATTGGGCAAAGAATGAATGGAGAAAAAAAAATATTCCTCGAATTATGAAAAGAGGCAAAAAGAGGAAACGTGGATTAGAGATCATACGCCAGTTACTGACACAATTCAAATGATGAATAAAGGGTGCACGGTGGCACGGTGGCCCAGTGGGAAGCCCTGTCGCCTCACAGCGTGAAGGTCCCAGGTTCGAATCTCGGCTCGGGTGCCTTTCTGTGTGGAGTTTGCATGTTCTCTCCCCGTGTCCGCGTGGGTTTTCGCCGGGCACTCCGGATTCCTCCCACAGTCCAAAAACATGCTGCTGCATAGGTTAATTGGCTTCCAGACTAAATTGCCCGCTGTGCCCAGTGATGGATGGGCGTCCCATCGTGGCTATATCCCTGTGTCTGCCGGGATAGGCTCCGGCTCACCGTGACCCTGCACAGGACTAAATGGTTTCTGACACTGAGATGAGATGAGGCTTGCATCAGACACGTCACTGCAAGGTGTGATGGCTGCTTGTCAAGAATCATAATAGTGGCAGCCTACGAATAGGTGGTGCCAAACTCTGCCAGGGTGCCAG
>JAZEWT010000001.1:16908738-16936606 GCA_036362905.1 Mordacia mordax
GGGTTTGAGCTGGGAGAGAGAGCTGCGGTGTGAATGACTTAGTGGGGTGTTATGCATGATTGGCTGGGATAATGGGTCAGGGGGTGCTATCGCTGGGGTATAGTCGACCGAGGGGCGGGGGGTCATGGAGAGTTCAAGGAACGAATGTAACAGGCCGTTTTTGTCCAGTTTTTCCCGGTTTGCCGGAAGAGAGGAAGACGGGTTGAAATTCGGTGTCGCACCAGGGGCATATATAAAGCGCCACTGGCATTGGGTTAGAGAGTCAGTGAATGGGAGCTCGGCACGCTGATAACGTTGACGATGTAGAGGGAGAACAACGGGCTGTTTGGACGGGAGCGTGGGGCTCGGCGCTGATGTACTGGCGTGTTGGAGAGAGTTCGGTTAGCGCGTGCAGTGCGGAGTGTTGTCGAGCTTTTGTTAATAAAGTTGATGTCAATTGAGAAGCTTCCTGTCCTCGTCGCTGGCGCCGATGGTGAGGAGAGGCGCCAGCATGTCACCGGGATCGACGGGCGCGACAACGGGCGGTCTGCGTTGGAGACCGGGCTCAGTGTGGCTGCCCGGCAAATATAACGAGTCCAAGAGAGATTCCCTCCGAGGAGATTGAGACGAGTGATGAGTTCAGCTTGTGTGGAGATGCTAGGCAGGATAGTACTTCACAGAATCACATGACATGGCAGTTGCTTGAGTGGGCCTTCATCAAGCAGTGGATTAATGATGATTTTCAATCTTACGCATTCATAAGGACACGAAAATGTGCCAAATTAACTATGATCCCAAAATGTGACAGTTTAATTACTGAGCAAGTGCATACATCCTTCCCTAATGCATAACATTGATTGAAATATTATATTTTACATATAATCCATTTCAAGGTGAGAAACGACCATTTGATTGGCTTACCAGATACCATTTAGTCAGCTGATCATGAATTTAAATATGTGAATGGTCGTTCAGAATATCCCATTCAATTTGATGTTTCACGAAAATATATGGGTCCAATTCTGATCTGAAACGATGGTTAATCCGGAATCACCATTGAACCTGTTATCATTATGGGGCAGCACGGTGGCGCAGTGAGTAACACTGCTGCCTCAAAGCAAGAGGGGCCCGGGTTCGGTTCCGAGCTCGGATACCTTTCTCTGTGAATTTTCCGTGTTCTCCCCTTGTACATGTGGGAATTCGTTGGGTACTTCTGTTTCCCCCCACAGTCCAAATACACACTGCTGTCTAGATTAATTGGCTTGCTGAGTAAATTGCGCCAAAAAAAAGGGCCCTTCGATGTACTGGCGTCATATCCTGGGTATAGCCCCGTCTGTCTGTCGGGATAGGTTGTGGTCCCTTCGACCGAGTACAGGAAAAAGCGCGTACAGATATTGACTGACCGACTCATCGTCATGCTACGCGCTGCTGATGGTGTGAAGATAGTTTTGCAGCACACATTTGTATTTACTTTTATTCCACAACGAGGCGTTCGGAAGCAGAACTCACAAGGTGTAAAGTCAAGTCATGGAGTTGTAGCACCACGACTCGGACCGCAGACTTGTGGCGGCTCGACGATAACGGCCACGGCGAGGATCAGCGTTCACTCCACGATCTTTCAGCCAGCGAGCAGAGACTTCTTGTCTTTTGATTTTTTATTGAACAGCGCGCGCGGGCCCGGGCATAACGAACACGAGCGGCGAGACTACATCCTGACGACTGATGACTGCTTCGTCTGACCGCCTCACGACCAACTGACCACCGCTCCGTCTGACCGATTCCTTATATTTCCCTCCGTGCCGTCCCATCCCCTTCGCACCTTCCGGATGACCGCACCCGTAGTCACGAGTTCCAATCAATCAAGCATGGCAGGTTCGCTATCACGAGATTATGAGTAGGGCGGCGTGGTGGCCCAGTGGTTAGCGCTGACGCCTCACAGCAAGAAGGTCCCAGGTTCGAATCTCTCGGCTCGGGTGCCTTTCTGTGTGGAGTTTGCATGCTCTCCCCGTGTCCGCGTGGGTTTTCGCCGGGTACTCTGGTTTCCTCCCACAGTCCAAAAGCATGCTCCTAGATAGGTTGATTGGCTCGCAGACTAAAATTGTCCCGCAATGCCCGGCGATGGACTGGCGTCCCGTCGTCGGGTGTATTTCTGCCTTACGCCCTGTGTTTCCGGGATAGGCTCCGGCTCACCGTGACCCTATATAGGATTAAGCGGTTTCAGATAATGAGATGAGATGAGAGATTATGAGTAAACAAGTCTCGTAATCGCCCGTGCCACGGGTTCACGTGAGCCAACAAACAAGAAACTGACGCACCGTCCGCTCGCGCGCCTTCCAGATGACATCATGTATATACCTTGGAGACAATGGGTAAGCAACAGAAGCTCGCCAACACGGGTTTCGCAATCGCACTGTCCGTCCCGAAAAACTCTGCAACTCCACAGAGTAATCGTACGCCATCGGTCAGGTGTGGACATCACTTGCTTACAATTGCCTAATCCTGCAATGTCATGGGATCTTTTTGCAACAACATAAATTAGCAGATGGTATGCTTATTATACGAAGACTCTGTAGCAAATTATCCTGGGGCTGAGAACGGATTCAAAGCCATTAACCAAGAACCGAGTTATACAAGAGCACTAATCGCTAGGCAGCGCACATGGCGCACGAGTGTACGTAACGTGCAATCGCATGTTTACACACGTGTTCCGCACAGGACCCGAGGGGGAAATGTGCTCTTTCACCTAACGGGAGTTATGCGCAAATTAGTTTTGCGTACTGTATGTCCAAAAAAATAAAAAAACATTTCCAAAAGCAGCAGATAAAATCAGTCGGTTCCATCCAATCATCACCCCCCCCCCCATGGGGTCTCACATTACCTTCATACTCCTGAGGTCACTTCGAACCTTCTGGGGCTGGGCCCTCTGTGGTTTAAGCCCCTCACAGAGCACCGTTGCAGATAATGACATATTGTAAATCCATTTAGATATCGTGTTTCACTACCCAGCCTTCAAAAGCAAGCACTTCCACTGTCCTTCATTCCAACATGTGGGTGAGATTTATGTTATCACACTGTATCTTTTTTGTGTTAAACTTTAATAGCCTTGCAGCCACGGTATTTTTATTGAGTGGGGTTTTCTCCAGCACAGAGGACAACTTTGTTCTGCTGGGCAGTTAAACCTGGAGTATTGGCCTCGGCGTTAGCCTCTGTAAATTAACGCGCGGCCCTTCGTCAGTATGCAGCTGGGTGAAGGACTCCCTAAGATTTGGCAGTCGTGGAGGTTGCTTGACCATACTTCACCTCACTGATCGGTGCCAGCTGGTACAGGAAGATCCAGGATCAGTTGAGACGTTACTCTCCACTGTTTAGTGCCCAATGACCAATCAAGTCATTGGGCACTAAACACTACGCCACTGCTCCCCCCTGTAAATAACTAATTGCATGTATTTGTTAAAGATAACGACGTTAATTCGTGGTGTTTGGGACTATCACCTTGATCACTGTTGTAAAGCTATGCATAATAATATAATACGGTGATAATACATTTCAGCCTTTTGTCAATGCATTGTTGGACGAATGCGCACCCATGCTGGTCTGTTTGACCATACTAGACCACACTGGTCAGGTGATAGGATGGTCCCACGCTAATTCAGATATGACGTTGACCCTGACCGGGCATGAGACTCGAGTTACTGATTCAAAAGTATTTCAGAACTTCTGGTATGTAATCAATCTCTTGTTACATATTCAATCATAGGTGAAATCTGATAAATGTGTAGCACTGAACAGTCTTGCTGATGTCTGCAGCTGAAAGGGCCTCCATGTTAGGAGCTCTATATAGCACCTCTGGTAGATATTTGGCCTACTCCTCCAAGCTGGCCAAATGTTGTGGATGTACCAACACGTTACTCCCCAAAGGGAGGGAGGATTTAAGAAATCGTAAAATCATGCAACGGCCGCACCAATAGTTCGAAATAGTGACCTCTGGATTATACGTTTCATTGTGTAAACAATGACACCCCAGCAGTACAGTAATATCTCGATTTAACGGACCTCTATCAAATGGACTTTGGACAGCAGACTGCATTGGCAATAATGGAAATATATATTTTTCGGCTTAGTTTTTTTATTGCTCTGCTAGATATATGTAGTGCTATTATTATTTTAAGGGTGTTCATAATATATATGTTGTTATAACATATCGTGATTACTCTCTGCATACAATCGTGATATTAAAATCCGGATTTAACAGTCGGGCGGCGCGGTGGCCCAGTGGTTAGCGCTGACGCCTCACAGCAAGAAGGTCCCGGGTTCGAAGCTCTCGGCTCGGGTGCCTTTCTGTGTGGAGTTTGCAGTATTCCTGCCTTACGCCCTGTGTTTCCGGGATAGGCTCCGGCTCACCGTGACCCTATATAGGATTAAGCGGTTTCAGATAATGAGATGAGATAATGAGATTTAACAGTCTTCTAGACACGCATCCCCCATCAGTCCGTTAAATCGAGATTTTACTGTAGTTAGTAAAAAAAGTCCATAAATTATCTCCACAGATTTTGTTAATGTTGGCTTCCACCGTCAAATTGCATTCTGTTCTGTTAACTATTTATTTTATCCTGAGTTTGTTATATTTTATTTACACTTCACAAATGTTTTATGTAAGTCCGCACTGAAGGTGCTGGGGTTGCATTCTTCACAAGCACTGGTTTTATCTGCAAAACCCCAAGGCGTATGTCTTATTTCAGCTTTACTTCCCACTTTTTATTATTCTAAGGAACGTTAACACTTATTTTTGTTTGATGTCCTTAATTGATTTATAGTCATGTTACTTAAATTATCTCTTCTGATGTTGTTGACTGCTATTCTCTCCATAGCTCTCTTTAGCGCTTTGTGACCCTCGGGTGAAAGGCGCTTTAGAAATGCAAATATTATTATTATGGGCGGCACGGTGGCCCAGTAGGTAGCGCTGTCGCCTCACATTTAGTAGAACCCCGGTTCGAATCTCGGCTCGCGTGCCTTTCTGTGTGGAGTTTGCATGTTCTCCCCGCGTCCACGTGGGTTTTTGCCGGGCACTCCAGTTTCCTCCCACAGTCCAAAAACATGCTGCTGCATAGGTTAATTGGCTTGCAGACTAAATTGCCCACAGTGCCCGGTGATGGACTAGCGTCCCATCGTGGATATATCTCTGCCTTACGCCTGTGTCTGCCGGGATAGACTCTGGCTCACTGCGATCCTGTACAGGACTAAGCGGTTTTTGACAATGAGATGAGAATATTACTATTATTTATCTAGGAGGGATACCAGGATACCAATAGCTTGAAGGTCTCATTGGTTAAACATGCATATTTGCCATTCCAAAGAGAATACATGTTCTAAAAAAATACATAAGCAAGGTCAATTTGTAGTTGTAAGGTTTCCGCTCAGTTCTTCCCAAGAGAATTCTACTGCATGACAAGGCCACAGTCAAACGTGCCATTCCCTCAAACAAAGCTTCTGGTAGAATTCGACTTGTTTTATGGAAAAATATCCTGTAAAAATATATATTTTCATTATTTGATTAAACTTCATTATCACATCTGGAACACTCACATCATATATGCCAGTCTCCACATTGCTTGGATCATATCGAACATCTAATCCACCTTCATCTCTGCAGGTGCTGGAAACCCCAGACTGCTCTGGAGCACTATAAATTCAATATCGCATATTCCCAGTAACCCAGTATCCTCAGAGACTCGGTCGACTGTCAAGACAGAGAAATTTGCAAAGATATTTCCTAAAAAGGTTGAGAGACTCACAAGAGGCATTCTGGTCTCTTATTACTCCACCTTGTGCCTGTCCTGTGCTCATCTCTGTTTGATAGTCTTCACACCAGGTTCTTTTAAAGACAATTTCTAAGGCTTAATTTCATATGTGCTGACCTGGGCTGAGCTATGGATAATAACGTCTATATAAACCGAACAGCAGTTGTTTCAGAAGTCTGATATGCTATGAAACTCGTAGGTTCAAGCCTATTTTTGTCACTCCGTTCCACTCCTCTTGTCTTCTAGTTCAACGATCAAGGCCCTTTGTTAAAACCCAGTCTTCGGCTTACGTCCGATTAATAGGAGAGATTGACACATGTTTATTATTACAGCAGAAAGTACCCAGTGAACTTTTGCAAGCTCTAGATGCGGGATTCCTGCGATACAACAAACGTTCGAATGGACCAACGTAACGACACATAAAATCAGACGGTAAATAAACATAGTCACAGCACCATATTGTGCAAATATGAAAGGCTAACCCTAATCATAAAGTAGACTTACACCAAACATTGTCAAAATAAATGGGAGAGCATCCATTATCTGCTAAAAGGGTACTCTCACTTCCTTGTCCTGGTTGCCCACACTCCTGATTTCATTCTCCGATTCAAATCGAGACTTGAGACTGTCCTGTTTTTCTTTGCCTGCGATTACCATCACATTCCTCGCGTGCTCTGCTCGGGAGCGGGAGTGTTTCTCCAGTTGTGTGTATGTGCCACGGACTTATCGAGCGCCGCTCTCAGTGTCAACCCGGTGTCCTTACGGATCTGCTTGATCTGTGATTAGCAGACTGCCTACGCTGGTGTATCCCTCTTCGTGCCACTCGTGCCAAAAAACAAAGACACGCTCTTGCCTAGTATAATTGTCCTGATTAAGTTGCCTCTGATTACCTGCGATGTTGTAACTTGCTTACCCCTCTCCGCTGGACAACTGTTAAAAATAGGTACATAGCTCAACGCTTCCTTCCAGCATAAATAAAACGGACTGTGAACAAATCATCCAGGACATATCTGATCTCATCTCTATCCTAGAAGCTAAACAGTATTGAGCCTGGCTCATGATTGGATGACTGACCACCATGCCCAACGAGGCTATCATAAGGATTATCGCGCTATGTGGTGTGTCTCAACATTGAATGTACTGCTTGTCGTCTTGCCTTCACCTGCCAGTACCAGTCAGTGTAGAGAAAGTATGCTTAATTACTCCTATGACTTGCAGAAATGTACTTGTATTGTTTCCTTCTCACCGTTAAAAGTACAAAATAATCTTCCTTTCGTGGTTGAATGTGTAATGTAGTCACAATTATGCAGTTTATTAATCCAAAGCCTCGATGTATTTTAGTAACTTTTATATGCTTTTGTTAAGCTGATGTGATTTTATAAACATTTTAAACTGTGTTTTCTCAGCTTTGCAAGAATATAGGAACTAATAACACCGTTAGGATTGTGACCTGATTTTGAAACCTCCACTCTTGGCATCCTGACTGCATTTATTTTGCAGTAAATGTTCTGTTTCATAATGTGATTATTTTCAAAATGGTATGCATTTTATACAGCATGTTATTATTAACTGTCCATTCCTTTTATGGTCATAGTGTTTTTATCATGAGCCTGGTACAATTATAATAACAGTAAAAGTTTATAAATAAATAGACTGCTTTCTGAATGTACTGTTGATAATTTATTTGTAATTGTCACGGATTTGGGCTAATTTGTTTTTACGCGTGCACAATTTTACATACGCAAACATATGCAAAACCGAAATGGACTGGAAGTACACACACAAGGCACATAGACATTCCACGGAAAAGACCGAACGAATGTATAAATGGACTGGGCGACTGCACGTACGCCACATACACATAACGACGCAAGACATAGTACCATGCATAAAGACAAATGGTGGTCCCAGACAGGGTGCCGCCCGTGTGATACAATTGAGGTTGCCGGAGAGCGAGGTGCATACGTGGCAAGCGGCGTAACATAATAATAGTGCGGACATAGCTGCCTGCGCAAACATTTCTGCCGGGCACAGATTTTGCCACAGCCATCTCACACTACCAGCGCGAGGGTGTGAGGGTCGGCTAACTGCGGATTCCACAGTTCCGAGCCAAGACTCCGCCGGGTCATGTAACCGCCCGCTCACACACATAAACACGTGAGAACTGGTACGAAGGTATACAGACTCCAACATATCCATAGTCATACGCACACTCACATGCGTGAGCGTATGGGGTTGGGAAATGACGTGGCGCAGATAAAATATTGACGGTACTCGTTAACATTCATACCTGGTTTATTCATACGATCGGACAGTATGCAGGAAGTGACGGGGTTTACTATTTTGACGATGATGCGAGTTGTGACACTGATTCACTATGGCTATTAATTTGACACCGTGTTAACGCAACCGCTTTGTAACGTTGGTTGATTCGCGTGTGGTAAAGCCGTACCTCTTCCCTGCGCAGCTGGCCCCAATCGAGCTCCTGGGGCGAGACCACCCCTTGCGATCTCAGCAAACCTCTCCATCTCCAACTACATTGGTCAGGAGTACCCATAGCCACAGGTGGTCATGACAATAATATCCAACTTTATGGCTGAATATATTGTTAGAAATTATTTTATGGAATCACTTTCTGCAATTTACATATACATTAATGGCTAAATTTCTTCTAAAACAAATCTCATCTCATTGTCTGAAACCGCTTAATCCTATATAGGGTCACGGTGAGCCGGAGCCTATCCCGGAAACACAGGGCGTAAGGCAGGAATACACCCGACGACGGGACGCCAGTCCATCGCCGGGCATTGCGGGACAATTTTAGTCTGCGAGCCAATCAACCTATCCAGGAGCATGCTTTTGGACTGTGGGAGGAAACCGGAGTACCCGGCGAAAACCCACGCGGACACGGGGAGAGCATGCAAACTCCACACAGAAAGGCACCCGAGCCGAGAGATTCGAACCCGGGACCTTCTTGCTGTGAGGCGTCAGCGCTAACCACTGGGCCACCGCGCCGCTAAAACAAATCATTTTAAATAAACATTCATAACATCATAACATTTTTTAAATCATTAACATCAAACCCAGAGATGATGACATTTTCCAAGACAATGATGGAGTGGTAGTTGAGACAGATATCTCTTCGCTGTTTGACTCTACCTATCCAGTCGTATTGTCTGCGCTTCCCTTATCTCGCATCATCGATACTACTTGCCACTATCTCTTCGGTCATCTCACAAAGGCTTTAATATCTGATTAGAGGTCCACACTTCTGGATGAGTGCTCAGAGTGGAACCTGGTGACCGAGATTAGAACCATTCAGTGTAGAACCAAGCCATCATCTCACCAGATGTGATGGTGGTGGTGGTGGCTCCATCTCGATGGATCATATGCCACTAATCATAACCTAGAGATTGTGTTAAGTATAAGCACACTTCAACGTTTTGCCGCCAGTGTTAACTTCAATTTAGTCCTTCGGAGGTTAACGCAGTTGAGAATATTGCACATATTCCTGCACCTGGTGACGATACCAGGTGCATACAGATGTTTTGAAAAACTCATTAGACGCAAACATATTCCATCATAATTTTGTACTTTTTGAAGAACGTGGAAGTTAGTAACTTGTTGTAGTAGCAGCAAACGTCAATACATTCACTTGTTCAACGAAAAGTATCAGTTGTTAAATCTACCAAAATCATAATTCACAAATTATGGCCGGGAATCACTTGGAATTTCACATGACAGCATGGAAATTAACGTATGCTAAAAATAAGGCATAAAATAAGGTTTTTGCTTCTTTCATAAAAAAAAAACCAATGTAACACCAGTAGCATATTATACTTATGTTTAAGATAGTGGAAAATTATGCACATTTTAACAGTATATTATCCTGCTTTAAAAATATTTAAGCTCTAATCCTAATACATCCCTAATCGTGTAAAATGTTGTCTGTATACACATTTTTAAAAATGCCAATTTATATGCATGAAGCAACAAATTTCTTGCGGGGATTAGAATTAATACACGAGACTGGAAATGCACAGCTTGCATCTGCAAAAGACTTTGTTTTAAACAATCACTTCCTTTCAACAGCGACCTCGGAAAACCAGTCGACAACGGCCTTCTTTCCTTTCATTGGTATCATTCGCCTACTGGCAAAGGATGGTAATGAAGACACGAGTTGCTTTAATTATTTTAGACTTACAGTGTAGTATTTTTTATTGTACATTTCCTTTCGAGTTTTTTTCTTTCTTCCTTTAACAGAAACACAGCTGTTTTATGTAAAGTTGCCAGAGGCTTTTGACCAAATAAACGCACGAGTATCACTGTTTGAGTGCATTTCTCTGTTCCAAATTCAATCAAGGCTGCTGAGTGAACAGTATGGTCCCATTCATTAAGCATAATTAACTCTGGGGATTAGGTGAGAGTTGGCAACATCCTCTGCATAGCAGGGGAAGAAAAAAATCTGGGCCAAATCACTTCACAGAATCGGTATCGGAGGCTGTTCAATGGAGCCTTACAAATAATTATTTCAATCCAATTAAAAATGCGCAGAAACCTGATTCTTTTTTTTACTTGAGTGAACATACTTTGCCTGCAGCCAAATACAGTGATTCGCCTAAAATTGTCTATATAATTTCATATCAAAGAAACCGCTGTTTGAAATGCGCCGTCATTACAATTGCATCGCAGCGATGGTTCACGTACTGCAACATATCTATTAGCAAAATGTGTAATATCTTAAACCGACAGCTATTAAAATACACACAGTGCACATGCTAAAGATTATTCAGACTGAAATTACGCAATGTGTAAGAAATGTTGTATTATGATTGCTTCGAAAAGCTGCTGCCTCGGGACAGCCGCGTCGATCGCTCCCTCTCTCCACCTCACGACGTTTCGCCTCACACGTTTGAGGCATCTTCAGGCGCAGATGTTATATCAATCATTTTTATTGTAATAATGATGGAATAATGTAAAATTGTGATACAGGTAGGCCGAGGATCCACAGTTGCTTGACAAATGGATGCACAATAAATAAATGTTGGTATTTCTAAATCTAGAAAATTTAATCAAAATTCTAAGACCTCATCCAAGCATAAAGTAACCACACTTTTACACGGTTTCAGTATGAAAATGTATCTATATTCAATAAAAAGTTGGAACATCATTCTAAGATCGCTTTAAATTAAGAAAAGGTACAGTATTACAAAGCAATGAAATGCTGACAGGTCCCCATGTTTATGGGGGCATTAGTTTGGTGACCACATCATGACGCGTTCATTACCCACCCAGGCAGAACAGACGAGATTTTCCAGACAAAAGAGGCCTTTCACATCGGGTCAAGTGCATGTCCTTTTTAACTATGGTTCAAATCTAAAATCCCAAGTTAAAACAAAAAAACCACAATGTTTTATAGCTCCTACCATAAAGTGTTCACCCGCATACCACATTTATATATATCACTTTTTATGGAAAGACCACACAGGGATTCTAATAAGAAGATTTAGTCTGTAAATCAATTCTAAACAACAACAAAACCCATGTAGGTTGTTTTACACTATCCCCGAATGTCAATAAATAGGATATTTCTGACTTGGGCGTTTGGGGAATTGCCGTAACTGCCAACAGAAACATACATTTGGCTGAACTTGTATGCATTCTTTGTCTCATTTGTGCACAGACCACACGTCTAACCAATGGTTTGCTGCAAAACAAGTAGCACAATTGTTCTAATGTTTAGTTTCAGCTAAATACTCCAAAACGCGATACTGCATTGTGTTATTTACGGTGAATGTGGGAATGATTCCATGATACGAAGGATGCTATCGACTGATGATACTGTACTGATAATGAAGCCGTTTATGTTTCATTGTGAAAACATTTTACTGGCGTATGTTTTCGAGGCTCGATGCATGACGATTGCTTTCCAAGGCTGCTCTTTCGGGAGGGCTGTGTCAAGCGCCCCTGCTCTCTCCTTCGTGACGTTTTGTCCCTAACATAGGACGCCTCAGGATACCTCCAACGTGGGTGGTGGAACGAGGAGCACTAGACACCGCTATCCCGAATGAACAGCTTTGAAAAGAAAACCTTTTTGTTCATGGACTATGATAAGCGTTAGCAATTAAATACAAATATTTATTGTCCGCCCTGTAGTTCAAACATTAAAACACACAGTGTTGTTTCAGCACTAAAATAAACATTTCCAAACAGAAGACATATTCTCGAGTAAAGCAGCACCACATTTCATATTCTATTCATATCAACATTAATTTTTCCACATAAAAACCTACGAAACGAGTTAAAACACACATAGCCCCACAGTGAATTATTTAACTCCTTCGAGTGTTTTCGAGAAAGAGAAAAAATCGTATAACCCGTTGAATTAATGTTTATCCTTGCACATCACATAACACATATTTCAAGGCGAGTTAACGTTCAGAGACTCCCAAGTCATATCGCGGCGTCCTTGAACGTTTCCACTAATTCCTCAGAATCTTAAAACTCTTGAGAATCCCGCAACATTGTGTGGCAAGAGAGCGAGAGGTTCAGGCTATAAATTTGCAAGCGAATACTCCTCAACAGATGGGTGGCAGGCAAAAGCCACACGGACGGGGTACAACCTTCGTTGCGTTAACGCGCTGTCTCTGCCGCGGACAAGGAGCAGAGCACGGGCCCTTCTGAGCGCCCTTATTTGTCCCATCGGTCACAGTCTGTGGCTGGCAGCGGCGAGCTCGATCTGCCAGCTGCCGCAGCCAGGCGCAGGTCAAAGGGCAGCAAGCTCGAGTGACTCTTGGAGGTGTGGGAGGCAGGCGAGTAAGAGCAGACAGGATGGTCAGCCGGCTCCTAAGGAAAAGGGAGGAAGGGGGCAAAACGTACGGACAGTTTTTTTTCCGTACTGAGGCAGGAAATGACAAGGGGAGGGATGAGAACAATGGGGAGTACAGAGGCAGCTGGAGAGAGGAACGGACAGGAATTGGAGGACAGCGAGAGTAAGACGAGAAACGTGGTGGTGGCAGAGGAGGCATCGATATAGCATGCCAGTGGAAGAACTATAACGCATTGTGCCATTTCCCTGACAGAAATACCAATTGATGTAATATGAAAGAAAATGACAATGTAGCCCTCTTTTTGTGCTTAAAATTACAATGTAATTGGAAATCCCCCCCTCCACCTCTAGACTGATAACATTAAGTGGAAATTGACTTGAGTGTGCTTAGTTATAGTTTTTAAAGCTGACTGGCGAGTTGGCAAGAAAAGAGACATGAAAGACTTTTTTTTTTCCAAATGAGTGTAAAATGCGTCGAGTTAAATCAGGGTCTTCTTTATTTAATTTAGGGTGGGGGTGGGTGGAGTGGGGGGAATCATTGAGTAGTTTTCCAGTTTCATATTACTTTCATAAAATATATTTCCCACTGCAAACAACACGCACCGTCTAATGCATTGCTGTTTTTACATTTCAGTAACGTGGAACAATTTAGCATTGGCCATCAATTCGTTGCTTGTCCTTTTGCCAACGTTGCACCTAGGCTCGAGTGCTCGTGTATTTGTGAACAATGAATAATAAATCTGTATCATTTATACAAACTGGCTTAAGGCAGATAATAAATTACGTTAATTGATGAACAAGCAATAGTATTGTTTAAGACTTACCTTCTGCAATCAAAACACTTTTACAAGAAACTTGCAAAGGTGTCTTGGCTGTCTCATTGCCCCAAGGACAGATTAACATTTAATTTCACTGCGCAAGCACTGAAGTGCTGCCTTAATCAGTAAACGTTACACATGAGAGGCCACGAATTGGCTTTCAAATGAGTGCAAAGCAGAGATGACTTTTAGCATAATTTAATTGTCTGCAAGCTGCATATTATGATTGTTGTTTCTGATATCTTATCTACATATATAATTTCTTATTTTATGGATATGACTTCTTTTATCACGAAGGCTTTCATGACCAATGTTAATCCATAAAAAAAAATTGGGGTTAGGTCACGTAAAAATGACTTCATATATATGGATATGCCCTCCGTTTAATAAGATTATGGCTGAGCAGTTGTATTAATTGCCCCTTACTTACACAAGACATTACCTGCTATAAACTCTAAAGAAAAACTTTGTTCTTTTATATGGCAGTAGGTATAAGAAAAAAAAACGATGATGAATATCTTTACAAAGTATTTATTTTTTGTTACACATGCTAATAATGTACGTCAGTGTTTTTGTGAAATACACAATAGCAAAAAAGACGCCATTATAGGCGGGGGAATAAGACAAAGAGTGAAATGTCACATTGAGTGACTGCTGCTGTGGTTCAGTTATAGCCGTTAGATTAGGGAGTGGCTTTAAATAAAAAAAACAAAGGTAAAAGAAAAAAACAACCCAACTGACAGCCCTGGGGGTCCCAGCGGGCAGCGAGCGCTCAGCCAGGGGCCACCACAGATGACTTCTCAAGGCAACATCATGCGCTTTGTCTTCCCGCCTCCACATCAACCGTCTTATCCTTCGCTAAGCCTAAGGCTGCGGTTTTAATTAAAACAGATGCCACCATTATTTCTTTTTAAAAAAGTAAAAAAAAGTAGTTATTTTTACAGTTTATTATTTTATCTCGACACCTCTCCCCTCTTGCCACCGCCAACCCAGAGGCATTTGCTCATAAAATAAAATTCAATGTACCGTTTCGCATACATGACACAAACATTCCATTGCAGAAGACAAAAGTGTTTGGGCCATCCGCAGCCGAGAGAAAACTGGGTCTCTGCTAAATGTATTAGCAGCGACAGATTGTTTTATTCATAAAGTCTAAAACGCCACCGAGAGTGAAGCCATTCAGCAGAATCATAGTCTCATTCGTTTAACCAGAAATTAAACGGTGTTTTATTTCGTGTTTCCAGAGCAGTTTCAGCTCACTGTACACAATCAAAAACATCTGTAGAATAACAACGCAAAGATTCTAAAGTTCACCAAAAATCTTAAACAAATGACCCACTCCAAAATCAAACGATCAGAGTGGAACTTGTAAATTCTATATTAAGTTCCAATAAAATAACAATAATAATTATTGCATTTATAGAGCACCTTTTACCCAAGGGTCACAAAGCGCTGTGGCCGACCGTTGTCTACATGTGTCCTTAGCAATTTCCAACAAGATAATAGGGAGAGATGGTGACGGTGGGCGGGCGGTGAGTGCAAAGGAAATAGCAGCGCGTGTGACATGTCTGCGATGTCAGCCATACAGGATTTATGATGACCGTTGGGAATTCAACTGAGGACAGCGCTGTTAATGTGTTTGAGAAAATTCTCACCGTGGATTTATTATTCGGTTTATGGACAACAATACTGTCGTGAATTCACATTAAGTAATTCGGAGGCTGTTGTCGGCGATAGCGGGGCATCGCATCAGTGGCGATGCCAATTTATGACGCCATCGGGAAAACAAACGCACAAGTTATGTTTCCTCCGGTGTGAACCTGTCACAAACGCTGACTTGTCGATATTGTGTTACCTTGGTGGAAATCACCGTGCCTTTTTAATCCACGAGGTTTTCATATAAATCCCTTCAATGTTAACTTGTCACCGTTCGAGCGCTTAATGCCGCCATCTGCAATTCTGCACGTACGGTGCCACACGTTCAGGGTTCTCGGACGAACGTTACCGAAGAGAAACCGTTAACCGGTAGGCTGAGCGGAGCCGGTTAAGCGGCTGAAATTGAGCTCACAATGCAGAGTTGTTGTACAATGCTCTCGCACGTACCCCTCGGTTTCGGTGGGAGCCTTGTTACCGCGCAACTGTTGTTTGCCTCGCACTAAAGGGTACCCTGCTGTGGGCTTATGCCTTCTTGCATTTACCGTTCTAATGAAGCTGCCAGTGGAGCTCCAAAAGCTCAGAATGAAAATGGCTCCTTTTGCTCAGAGAAACGGCAGAATGTGGGCTTTATCGGGAAAACACAGCTTTGCTGTTTCACTCTCGTGTCTAAATGACTGGGGATTCATTCAACTCCTTCCCAGCTGGAGTTCATTTTCAGAAGTGGAATTTAAAATCAATCATACATGCGCCGATCATACGATTTTGCGTATAATTATTTGGGATGGCATAGATATGCATGCTAGTTAACTTCAAATGTGTGTCATTGTGTTAACGGTCACGGTCTCGGTATGCAGAGATCATTCATGCCATTTGAGCCCCATTCATTAGCAATGCCCATTTATCCTGGCAGACACAGGGCACAAGGTAGGGTTGTATCCAGGGTAAAATGGCAGTCTATCAGCAGAGAACCGGGAGCAATTTAGATACCAAACTATTTACCCTAGGCAGCAACGGCGTCTTTTTGGATTGTGGGAGAAAACTGACGGACCTTGCGAAAACGGGGAGAACCTACAAATCCACACAGAAAGGTATCCGAGCCGGGAATCGAACCTGAGTGCTTCTTGCTGTAAAGTGGTTACGCTACTCACTGCGCCACCATGTCACTCAGCTTGAGATGCAATTAATTTTGTTCTCTTCTTTTTCTGCATGCTGCCATATATAGAACATTCTGCTTTATTATACATTAAGAATGTACTTCTGGGTTTAAAAAAACAAAACATCTATACATAAACAGACGAAAGTGTCTAAATGCACATTTTTAGAAGTTGACAAAAAGAAAATGTGTTTGATCCGAAATATAGCATTAGAGGAAAAGATGTTACATATTGCATGATACTGACAGCACGGAGACTGCTGTTTCACGGCAAAAAAAAAGTCCTGGCTGTAATGCCCGGATTTTGGACCTTTCTGTATCGAGTTTACATGATCTCTCTGTGTCCGTGTGGGTTTTTGCCAGGTATTCTGGTTTCCTCCCACAATCCAAATACAAGCTGCCTAGGATAATTGGCCCACTGACTAAATTGCCCCGGTGCCCTGCAATGGACTAGCGTGCTATCCTGGGTATAGCCCTGTGTCTGCTGGCATTATCCCCGACTTCACAGCAGCTCTCTAGAGGATGAAACGGGCATTCATAATGAATACATGAATACGACGTCATTTACGTGTTTTCACAAAGAAAGTGGTCTCACGTGGCATCAGGTGATGTCACTTTTTATAGCATGAAGGCTCGTTAATTTATCACATAATGTAAGTCATTTGAAAATCTGAAAAAAGATTCAAAGTTGTAAAAAAAGCGTTAAAATGTATTAAACATTACTCACTATTGTATATCAGCGAAAGGATTTCTGATATGAACACACATCTCTTGAAGCAAGAAGTGCTTTACGGAGGTTAGGTGAATTACTTCATTATAAAATCCAAGCTAATCCCACTTTGTGACTTTGCGTTTTAAGCAGGGACCTTGCACTATCAACAGATTAATGGCGTTGCATTATCAAAAGCACTCAAAATCATTTACAAAAAATCATGTCACGTTCCAATAAAGATTATCAATACCCTAAATTAGGCTATCGTGTAAAGAGAATTGACTGCATTTTTGTGAACTATAATGACAACAGAAATGTACTTGGAATAAGAATACATTTATTAGGTTAAAACATTACCGTCAAAGCGGGGTTCCTATCTGTGACTCATCGGTCAGAGATGAATGTTGACAGTGAACGACAAACACTCTAGCAATTAATGCTGCCTGTCAGTCGGTGTCTCAATTACAGATAAAAAATACTGACGGTTTGAACATTATTTAAAGCTTTTCGTGATAATTTGGACACAACAATTTTACAAGGGCCTATAAACTGTCAACATGCAAATACAGTGGGGTATGCAGTAGCAGCGCCAGACACGAAATATTCTATTTATCAGTTGCTACCCTGTAACAAATATTGGTACAAAGCAGTTAAAGGCAATGCATGCATTTGGAGGACCAGTAAACGCCCTAAAGAGTCCCTGATGAATTATCAAGTGTGCATTGAGTCTTAACCGCTGTTAATTTAAGTGCTTTGAAATTCCAACAACCACTCACTGCAACAATAGATCTGTTCAGAGTAATCATCATTATCAATACCCGCTTAATCCGGTACAGGGTCGCGGGGGACCGGAGCCTATCCCGGCAGACAGAAGGTGTAAGGCGGGGCTATACCCAGGAGGTGACGCAAGTACATCGCAGAGCACTGGGGGCAATTTATTCAGCAGGCCAATTAACCTAGGCAGCAGCGTGTCTTTCGACGGTGGGAGGAAACCGGATTACCCAGCAGAAACCCACGCAGACACGGGGAGATCACGCAAACGCCACACAGAAAGGTACCCGAGCCGGGAATCGTACCCAGCCACAGAGCTACTCACTGCACCATCCTGTATAAAGCAATCTAACAACCTGATTTCAGAAACAGAATGTGACGTTGCCTACATTCTGCCATACCAAAAATATATGAGCGTGCATAACCATATGTCACTCAAATTTTTCGGTCCTTAAATTACAATTTGGCGCCCGACAATAAATGGTATGGATATAGAAGTTTTGACGTGCAAACCTATGCGGCAATAACATCGTCTGCCTATTAATGGTTGAACTACTGTTTATTAGACATCACATAAAAGCTCTTCTAGCAATTTGACAATGCTTTAATCATAACGGAAGCATGGAGCACAGTCCTAAACCCACGCTACCAATGTGGGGAAATCTTTGACATTTATTCCTGAGCTTATAGAACAGAGGCGCTTGCATGGCAGGTATAATTTCAGCAAACGGACATTACAACATGGACAGTAACAAATGCCAACATCTCATCTCATCTCATTATCTCATCTCATTATCTGAAACCGCTTAATCCTATATAGGGTTACGGTGAGCCGGAGCCTATCCCGGAAACACAGGGCGTAAGGCAGGAATACACCCGACGACGGGACGCCAGTCCATCGCCGCAAATGCCAACAAATATATTAAAAACATAACTGAAGTTATTTACTAAACATTTCAGCACGCTGTGTGTATGAGATTATAATACGAATTATTTTAAATATAAACGCAGGTGTTATGGCTAACAATAGCAAAATGTTTGCAGAGGTGTGCAAATTTCCACGAAATATTTGCCCCAGGATATGAAAATAAACTCTTCCCTTAGCTACTTTGGAGCATTGCATTTATGCTTAATTTCAAGATAGGTTCCCAAAGGATATTTTAACAGATTGCGTGCAAATTTATGCATGACAAAATTATCACTAATGCCGCTGGAAAAATTAGCAGAAAAGTGACAAAGATAAAAAAAAACGGTTCATCGCAACAGGCTACATCTTGCAGAGATGTTCCAAACATTGCCGCTTGGTTGTCCCAAATTACGTGCTTACACGCTTCTGCCGTACGAAATACATAAAAGGTTCACTTACTTAAGTATGCAATACATTATTAATCGGCAAATGGCAAAACAAGTGCATGAATGCATAAAATAACGAATATTTATAAAACTCTTCGATAAATAACATTGTGTTTAATACTTGATGGAAGCATTCGTCACAATGGTCATTTTTAAAGAGGACGTCACAAATTAATATCGACAAGTTTGACAAAAATAACATTGTGTTGGAGGCATCAGCACTGTTTCCTTTAAACGCTCATGGCACTGCTGGAACAAATGCTCCACTCCTATTGGGGGAAATTGTTCATTAGTGCAGGGTGCTGGCAGCTGTTGTTCTTTGTTTTTTCCTCCTTTGCAGGGAGTACATCTAATGAAGCGTGGTAAGGGGTCCCAGTGGACACCTGCAAGCAAGCGCGGACCATGCCGCCAGATCCTGCTCTCTCTCCCGCGCTCTCGTTTTCTTTCTCATTCACTTTCCCCTTTTTCTAAAGTCTTTCATCCATCTCCATCCACTTACGCCCTATTATTGTTGTTGCTCCCTCTTCCTCAAACTCTATCAACTCTCCTTTCTCACCGTTTTCACGTTGACCCCTCCACCTCTCTAGCCGTGAGGAAGAGGTGGCGAGCAAGCGCACGCGGTGACATCACGCGCGATGTCATGTCTGCCCTCGTTATTGTGGCTGGGTTGGCCGGGGGGGGGGGATGGGGCACGGTGGGGCAGTAGAATCAGCTAGGGACCCAAGCCCTGCAAAAGGAGGGAAGTCAACCATGCGTTGCACTCAGACCTTAGGTCATATTGATTGTTGTCTGCTTCCCAGACGTGAATCGGTTATGCCAATCTCCGAAAGGGCCTTGGGAAAATCTTTGAAATGCTCTTGTTAAAATTGAAAAAATTGAGCCCTTGTCAAAAAGCAAGATGCAATTAACACAGGCGCTCAGCATGGATTTTGCATCTTCACGGGGTGGAGGCGGGGGTTGCTAGAATCTTGTTAGAGACGAAGTGCCGCATTTGTAACAAAGAGTACCGAAAACGAATAGCACCGAAACACATTGCGTATGGGAGAACGTTTTGTAATTGCATACTTTAGTGATGAAGAGACAAAGCTGCTATTTTTCGTGTGTGCTTGGGCATCACACGCTTGTCCTCGTGTAATAGATTGCTGCGCTATCTAACACATTGCCACGGAAATATGTTTGCTCTGCTATGATGTTTGTTTAAGAAATTTCGAAATGATTACAAGGCACAAGCGAAAGCTATCGCACCATGTTGTTACAACGTGGACGCGTTTTTAAACGTAGAAACTCAGAGGGCACGTGTGATTTCGTGATCTCTCCGTACGTTTCTACAAAAACACTATTTTGCGTGTTGGTTATGATGTGTAACAGCCATCACATGTGCGCCATTTTAACACCGTGCGTTATACACAGTGAGGGCATATTAATGTAGATAGAAAATACAATATCCTGTACGTATTTCTCATCCAGATAAAGGTAAATATCTGCCACGATCGATGTGTTCACGACCACCGCAGGTAAAGGAGGTTCTAGTTATTGTTTCCTGAATGCATTTCCATTCAAACAGCCACATATTGTTACGGTGTAAGGAAAAAACATATATCATTCAATGCCACTGAATTTCAATTAATAGGCTACTCCGTTATTTTGGGTGGATTAAAAGGCTTGGATGGAGAAGTGGGAGTCGCTACTATCACAGTGGTGTGTCGAACGTTCTTGAGGTCGGTTCCCGGCCATGTATAAAATCAGTGGCGAATTATTTGTGAACTCGTTCTGCATCCTCCCCTCCCCTGTAACCTTCACGACGTCTCGGCTCCAATGTGTGAGGCGAAATGTCGTGAAGGAGAGCGGGCAAACGCTCGACACAGCTATCCCAAAAGAACAGCTCTTGAGAGACATTCTCATACATAGAGCCATGAAAGCTTATGTCACTATAATGAAGTGTGGTCAAATATTTTTTAATGGCCAACAGAGTATGGGGAGTCCTTAATCCAGCAGTGGTTTTGTAATGCCATAGCCATCACGCACCCCACACCCAACAACGATATAGCATAGAGGACCCTTGGTAGGAGGGATAACCTTCCAAGGTTTGTTTTCCCCAAGGAGTGGAACTCGGTTCACTCAGGGGCACTGCCAATGGTCAGGTTCCAGTGAGTGTGGTCGCGCCTAGAGCTAGCGCATCTGCCATAGTAGGAACGAAGGGGGGCTGACCTCTCAGGAGCAGAGATACTGGTGGGGGGAGGGGAGATGACAGGGGTAGCAAGAGGACCAATGATATACGGAGATGCTAACAATAGTCTGGACGAATCAGAGAGGAAGAGGGGGCACGTGACTCGGGAGAGAGCTTCTGGGAAGGAGAGAAGGGGAAGAGAGGATCACTGCATGGGTGCGCAAAAGCAGAGAGAGACGGCCACTGTTGGGCAGTGGGGAGATGATCACTAGAGATACGGGGAGAGAGAAGGAGAGTCACGGGGAGGCAGAGGGAGAGACACGAGGGCATTGAGAGGAAGGTTCTCAGAGATGGGCACATGTGGGCACAGGGAGACACGTGGAGACAAGGGGAAGCAGCGGTCATTGTTCGGAGAGAGCGTGAAGACACAGAGGAGAGGTATTGAGTGCGGAGGGAGACGCGGAGAGAGGGAGAGACTCGGGGACAGTGAGAAGAAGGCTTTCAGAGGCGGGCCGCGTGGGAGAGAGAGAGAGACATGGGGACAGAGGAAGATATAGAGATGGGCACGTGTGTGTAGAGGGGAGACACGTGGAGACACGGGGCGAAACGGTGGCCATTTTGTAGCGGGACAGAGTAGGCGGGAGAAGCAGCCACCATTTGGTAGGCGAAGGGCCAGCTCAGAGACGAATCTGACGGTGGCAGAGATTAAAGTGGGTCTACATCACTCATCGTGTGTATGATAAATGTATCGCTGGTAAGTGTGGCGAGTGTCGGCACGGAGTGAAACCTAACGCCGGTGAGGGTGACACAGCAGGTGGAATGCTGTGTGTGTGGGGAGCGCTGGTGCAGTGGGTAGCGCACTGTGTGTGTGTGTGTGGAACAGCGGGTAGTGCGCTGTGTATTTGCATGATGATCGGTGGCTCAGCGATTGGCGTGCTGTGTGTGTGTGTGTGAGGATCGGTAGCACAGTTGGTGGGCGCACTGTGTGGGTGAGTATTGGTGGCACATCGGTTGGCACACTGTGTGTTGTGGGGAACAGTTAGCACGCATATGGGGAGTGCTGCGTGGTTAGCGGTGAGTGCGGGAGTGTGCAGAGGGACGATGGCCTGGGTTCACGCGCCGGGATGGCGCGTATCGGCACACGAGCGGACCTCGCGAGGCAGGTGGAACTTGCGGCACAAATGGAAAGTGGGGAGGTGCCGGACAGCGGGGTCTCGCCGTGTCCCATCACGGCAGTACTCTCCTCGGGCCGGGTCTCCCTTTGAGGGGTTAGGATGCACAAGCGGTGGGGGGGCCAGCAGCGGACGGTCAGACCCCTCTGCTCCTTCCCCTGGCAGCTACCCCACTCATTCCGGATGGCATAGGGATTGAGGGGGCTGGGGACAGTGACCCCTACAGTTTGAGAAGGGTCTCTATATTATTATTTTATATTCAATTGAAATTGTTCATGTTATTTCCACATTACCCATTCAGAAAGAATTAAATAACTGTCATTACTCTTCTAAATGTTATGCCATGTGATCATTCTATATAGCTGTAGATGGATGCAATCATAGGTTAAACACCTTTGTAAAGTCTTCTATTAGAGAAGGAATATCAGATTATTTTAAGTAGTCTAAGTACTATGGTTGATTTCTCAAGTAGTTATTGGTTCCATCACTCGGCTAATCAGACTAGACAAAGGTATTTGGAAAAAAAAATGTTCTCACCTCTGTTCGCACATGTGCCGCTGGACGGGAGGTGGTGGACAGGCCTTGTTGATGTCACAACATCATGCAGCCTTGTCATGCTGGGTGTAGCATTTAGACTTTAGAGGATTTCACACCTTCAAGAGACAGGGTGTACATGGTGACTCATTACATTTTTTTTCCTTTGCTCATTCATTTCTGTTTAATATAACCCTTATTTATTTTATACTTCTAAAGTTTGTAATTGTCACATTGCTTACATTGCATTAAGCACCCGTTGGTATTCAATATATATTTAGATTTAGAGAAAACTTTCAATAATATAAGGGCTATACGCAGAGTAATCAGTGTTTTTTTTTTTCAGAAATCTTCGCAGTGCTGCTGCCGCCGTCGATGATGAACGATTAAGCATCCGAGCCCTCCTACAGCTGCGCTCGTCCTCAATTCACCATAATTAAATTAAGCAGGTGTTGTTTCCAAGCGCATAGAGCGTCACAATGGCCATTTATTTAATTCTGAGCGAAAGAATCAGAGCACGCAGGGGATTTAAAAACATAAAGGGGAAGCAGTGTGGAACCGTTGCTCCATCTGCAATATAATGCTTAAAAAAAACAACCAGGGAACAGAACTAGAAGAAAATGAAATTTGTTACTTTAATGAGTATATCCATGTCCAATCACCATTATTTAAATTAGTCGAATGGTGTAAGGAATGCAAATTTAAATCTCAAAATATGCTGTTGCTATGCTGTACAAGCTGTTGTTCAAATTGGAGTGATGGCCATGCAGACGAGAAAGTGATTATATTTATATAACTGTGCCTCGTGGCAAGGCACTGGTTATGAGTCAATGCTGTAGGGAAAACACATTTTCTGTTTATTAAAAAAAAAATTGTGATAAAACTGAAAGTGATTTTGAACTCAAATGAGCATTGATTCAACGTTTACAGGCTTGAGACAGTGATGTAAATTTCAAATTCCTACAGTGGGAAGCCAATCTATCCATATGCTATGGGAAGCCAATCTATCCATATGACAACCATTGTTGACTATCCACAAAGTGATGCTTGCGTTACCGGCCCCATAGGCATGATTGGGCTGAGTCAACCTGCCGACCAGGAGTTGGACTCGCAAACTCTTTTACGTAGGAAACAACTAAACGTTCATTAGTTACTGTCAGTAACACACTCAATTTACCACTGTCAAACACACGATGGAAAGTGGAGTGAGGAAATGTTCTCCCTATGGATTCTGCGCCCGACATACGATTCCTTGGATTGCAATCTCCATCGGCAATCACACCTATCTTAGTGTTTCAATCCTGACCGTGCTATCCTCATTCTGAACATTCAATGTATTTGAATAGCTGAGCTGCCCTACTTTCCCAGGGGACCAACATTAATTTATCATCCTGCACCTGCCCATCTTTGAATATTATCCTTGGATTCATTACCGTAGCCGCAGACTCGATAAGGTCCGCGAATGATAATAATTCAGTTCACTATTAGTACCTCCTTAATCCTGTACAGGGTCGCAGGGGGCCAGAGCCTATCCCTGCAGACATAGGGTGCAAGGCGAGGCCTATACCCAGGATGTGACCTCCAGCACATCGCAGGGCACTTTTTTTTGGACAATTTACTCAGCAGGACAATGAACCTATGCAGCAGCGTATCTTTACACGGTGGGAGGAAACCGGAGTTCCAGGCAAAAACATCCACACACAGGGAGAGAGAACACGCAAACTCTTCACGGAAAGGCACCCGAGCCATTAAACCGAACCCATAACCTTGCTGTGAGGCAACTGCGCTGCTCACTGCGTCACCTCGCTGCTTATGAGAATAGTAAAACGTACAATAACACGTGGCACAGATTAATTCAGTGTTGAAGGTATTGATTTGAAGCGAAAACGACTCAGAGGTGTGAGGAAACTTGCAGAGTCAGGGTAAGTCAGCCACGCAGCTAACCGGCGCCAACACTTTCCAGACACTGCGTCCAATATATTATGTTGTTATGAGCCAATTCATTCATGAGTGTTTTTTAGTCGCGGTAATAAACCGGAAAACACGCAAACTCCGCACACAAAAGCACCCGTGGCGGGAATCGAACCGCTTTGGGCAGGACCTTGCTTACATGAGGTGAAGCTATTACCACCATGCATTGCTGGATTGTGCAGGATGGCAACGAGATGTGAGTTTGTTTGTGGACCGAGTCTAGCACAAGCGCCACGCTGACTTCACGGCCACTTGGAGGCTATGATTGCTGTCCTGATATTAGATTTAAAAAGTGATCCGTTGCAAAGGGTGCAAATCACGTCTCAGGACTCACTTGTGCTGGAAGGTCTTAAAGTCCTCTGGCTAGGACTGTTGATGCTGCTCACTGCTGTGTGCTTGGGGAATGGCACACTGTTGACCTGTACCTGCTCAGGAACACTTTTTCCTTCCTTTACTTGCTTTAACAATTATTTTATTTGTTATATTATGTCCTTCATTGATTGATTGTAATTTTGTACACAATTCATCTGTTCTGATTTTGCAGCTGACAAGTCGTTCTCTCCAGAGCTCTGCACAGCGCATTGCGACCCTCAGGCAAAAGGTGCTTTCGAAATGCAATTATTATTATTTAATCGTGCAATCTTGAGTCTTATTCTTTACTAAAATGATGACAGTTAACGTTTCAGTCATGCACATATTGCTGTTGAAAGTTGATTTTCCCTTTAGTTTTAAACGTTGCTGCGTTGGTCACTTCTGACTCTTGTTGCGTGTCATGAATCCCGTATCGAGAGCTTGCAAGCTCACCCTCAGCTGAATAATAAACATCCCTCTGTAGGTTACATCCTGCCTGTGAGTCCGTTCTCGCTTGGAATGAATACCATCTAAGTTGAATATCATTTTTCAACTGCACACGAGTTGATCCCATCGCTACATCTGCCCAGTTGACATCCTCTTGGATGTTGTTCCATTCCTTGGCTGTCGCTCCAACATTATTCTTGACCATCAGCAATTATCAATTCTAACCACACGCCCTGCCCAAGCTACACAATTTCATGTTATTACAGTTTAACAGATGTAATTTACAGGACACTCACCTACGCACGTTTTCTAATTAATTTGTTCCTCTGTTTTTCTCTCGTCATGATTTCAAGCATGTCTCCATTTGACACAGTTTTGAGTTTTTTGCATTTTTTTGGGATAACGAGCATATTTCTGTACAGCTGGACTGTTTGTTTAACTTCAGTGCTGAACAATTGTTTTAATAATTAAACTCCAATTCATAATTTGCTTCATAATTATAATTCATAATTATCTCTTTGCCATCTTTCTCAATGTGTTAACAGCATATCAGCCTCCAAAGCCCCATCAGTCTTTGGCAAGCTCGTTTAATCGAAACTAAGAAAAACAGACTCGTTTTACAGCATTAGGTGATGTGCAGAATTACTCTGGCAAAAGCGTACTAAATGTTTAATTGTTACTTTAATTGCGATTCAATTTCAACCGCTCTGTTGGCGATGCAATGAGATCTACAACAGTTTGAATTGTTCACGATTGAAGAAGCCACAAAAACCTTAGCGCATTCATTCATATTAAAGTTGCATAGCATCTTTCAGGTTGGCTACTCCACTAGTTAACGTATGTCCAGCCACTCTATATTATTAAACTGCCAGTTATACGCTGTCTGAAGTGATCCACTTCTGCATGTACTGTCACTGCTAACTAAACAACCGTATCACTAAATCATTAGCATTCTGGCTCAGCTGCTAAGTGGCAGTTCATATTAGAGCAGCATTGCATATCTTGGCCATGTATTTTACTCAAGGGCTGCCCGTTACAAAATTAAAACAAGAAAAAAAGGGAAGTCCGGTATTGAGACATAAATAATGCAAGAGCTTGTTAACCCTCTTAACAATTCACACCTGCAGCTCCCATTATGCAGCGCTCCCTTGAATAATTTAGTGCAGTCTGTGTAGGCATATATATTGGCCAGTCAAACCAGAAGACAGTTGTCAGGTTAATAGATGCTCACATATTGGTTCAACCATGCGACTTGCACAGACTCTCATGGTAGGGAGGTCAAACACTGGATACACATTTCGCACTGCAAAAAAAGAAATGTCAACATTAAAAAGGAAGGGAGGTTACTCAAAATAGCCGGTGTGTCCTCCGACCAAATTTGCATTCTAAGTAGGCAAAGATAATGTGACTCTTAAACAAGTGGCGTGAGCTCTCGAGTGGAGATAGAAGACAGGCAGTGCAACTTCACTGGAGATCACGAGCCGAAGGGGAATAGTATGGCAGCGGTGGCGCAGCGGAGAGAGATTGCCCAGTGGTAAGATTCCAAGAGGTTTTACCGTATCTGGCGATTATGCAGGTGTTAAGCTCTTAATATATAGAGATCTTATATATGTATACTGGCAAAAAAGTACCCATAGCGTTGTCCAGTGGTGTTGGGGCCATTTGGTTTCTTGCACCAGGACTCATACCAACCACGCTACACCTCTGGTGGACACGCCACACAACATTTTATTCCGCGTTTTACGGGGGAATAATTATCTCTCACAAGAAGTCAGATTTCACTTATGGCCGTGTTTTAAACTGACTAATGAAGGCAAACTTTTCCCCCCCCGCTGCTCATGGAAAAAAAAGTCACTAATCCTTGAAGCACAAACCAATCTGGCCAGGCCAGAATATGCAGCAAGAAGATTATTGAGATGCTTTAAAGCAGAATAAAAGAGGAGGCTGGCCCTCATTTGCATGCTGACACCATTAGTAGCACCATTGCTGCCTTAACATTTGCATAAAGACAGTGATATGGAAATGGAACAGCTGGAGAAAGGCCCGAGTCCTCTCTTGGCCACTCCGTGGGGAGTATTGCGCTTCTCAATTAGCATCCGCCAGCGTTAACCGCCAAAAATACAACTTTTTACAACATCAAGACACATAGAGACATTG
>JAZEWT010000001.1:16989503-17001591 GCA_036362905.1 Mordacia mordax
TGTATAGGACTAAGCGGTTTCAGATAATGAGATGAGATGAGGTTTCAGATAATGAGATGAGATGAGAGTTAGCCAGTGCCTATCTGCCAAATACTGCGTCCACAATATTAAGTTATAGGCCAATTGATTAATGAGATTTATTTTAATTGTGAAAGGAGACTGAAAAACACAGAGGGAACCCACACAGAAAAAGGGGAAAATATACAAACTCCATGCAGACTGTTACACAAAACTGGTATGCATTTATTTACTCCCGGCGATGGACCGGCGTCCCGTCGTCGGATGTATTCCTGCCTTACGCCTTGTGTTTCCGGGATAGGCTCCGGCTTCACCGTGACCCTATATAGGATTAAGCGGTTTCAGATAATGAGATGAGATTTATTTACTCAATAAGGTCTTCAGAAACACTTTTTGTCAGGATGGTCTGTCTGTTATATATTTAACCAACTCATTAATGAGTGATGATTGCTTCGAAAAGCTGCTCTCTCGGGACAGCCGCGTCGATGGCTCTCTCTCCTCTCCTCGCGACGTTTCGCCTCACACGTTGGAGGCATCCTCAGGCGAAGTGTTCGTGCGCGGCTTCTATTGTCTCCTTGGGCGTGATTCGTGTGTTCTTTGTTGTGTGAGTCCGCTTCTAAGTCACCTTGACACTAATTTCCATATCCTATTCCCACCCCCGGAACTGTGATTTCCCCCTCCCTGCTTTGTCTGTGGCTAGTCCCCTAATTTCCATCTCATGAAAAGATGCCCCTCACACAATTAGACGTTCCCTCTCTGATGTCCTGCTGTCCTGATTGTCATGATGATCGTGCAACACCCGATATATGCAGTATTGTTAGCCGTGGTCGTCTGATCCACCAGTCAAATTATCTGTTAACCTCAGTTATTACATAAAAGAGACTCAGTACTTTATCATATATAAATGCTTAATTATCTGCAATAACCATCGGCAGTTATTGTGCATTTATTCAATTATATTGTGAACAATAATTGTGAATAAGAGACGAATTTTAAAACGAATTTCAATGTGCCTATTAACTGATGGAGTTCTCCCACTTATTCAAGGCTAAGATGTCTCGAGTGTGCTTAAGCAATATTTTTGGGGAATTGTATATGTTTACGATATATCATCATGTCTGTTTGATAAAAGTTTTAGTTTGGGAGCCCATTTCCACTTATATTTCTAAAAAGATGTTTTAATAAGGAACAGAAATCATACATATGAATAATTATGTCATGCTCCGAAACATTTCATGCTTTCAAACATGTGCATGTACTTAAAAGTATTGAGGTAGCACTAATAATTATACATTTAACGTCACACAATGATATGTAAGAGAACTCATGACAGGTGACCTCGCAAATCACAGCTTGTTTAACGATGTCATGGTGTGGCGAGGTACACACATTCCATGTGGCGTCACCACCTTGTCCAAAGGCCTCATCCATTTAGCACTATTTTACAGCCACGATTTACAGAAATCTTGGATCAATGTGGCCGGTTTTCTGTTAAGGTGGTACTCAAATATTAAAACTATCCAAAAATATTTTATATGGATACTCTTTACAAGCATGATTGTGACTCCGTGTTGGAGACAGAAGAACCAGACGTAATGCAGTCAAACTTTTAACCTCCATTGTATTGTTTAGTTAATTTTCTTGAGCAGACATTTTTGATGAGTTATATAAAAGCAATATTTTTTTCCTCTGGTCTAGGATCTACCACTCCTGGATGTATTTAATACATGATATTACAGTATTTCATTCCAGCTATATAATTGCATGCGTTGATTCAAGAACATTCAAGAACATATCCATTGGTCATTATGTCCTGCCTCCAGCAAAGCTTCATGACGGTGTGTATCACCTATATTTTGCATTTATTTTCTGTAAAGTTTCGTTCATTGCTGGCGTTCAACATTGATGAAAGTTGAGATGAACATAGACGTTCTTGTGTTTGTCAGATATGTCATGGTTATTTTAGATTTCTGATGTGTTTACCATGTATGAGAATGTCAGCGCACATTTGAAGAAGCCTTCATTTATTGTGATTTTACCACCGTTAATACTGTTAGATTGACCTTGCACGTTGAATGATATATATTTATTACAATGACGGTCAAACATTGTTAAATATAGCTATGGCTTCTTAGAAGATGGAAATTCCCCTTACGTTCAAAAAGCAGGTGAATATTTATAACCTCGATGTTTTGCATGGCTGTAAGGTGGTTAGGTCATAAAAATGGTACATAAGCTTTACAGCATATTGCCACACAGCATATTAATAGCCCACTGGTTGATGTTTGCATCCATACCCCTGTGGGTAAGGTTGGTTATTTGACCTGGTTTACTGCATTTTGTCAATGCGGCTTTGTGAAGACGGAGAGAAGACATGAGAGAGCAGAACCACAGCAGACTGGATATCTTTTTTTTAACGCAGTAACTGAGCAGAGGCCCAACATGTTAAGTTGATCAACAACAAACGGCATGAAAGTTGAATTTATAAAATATCGAACATGTATTTTTGCTGTGCTGCTATCTTTCATGTAGCTCCACAAGCCATATGACAATGCGGTCTCAATGCTTTATAGCTTAGGTGAAGTTGTTAACGCTATGGGTACTTTTTGCCAGTATACATATATAAGATTACAACAGGTTTTACCGTATCTGCAGGTGTTAAGATCTTTACACCTGCATAATCGCCAGATACGGTAAAGCCTGTTGTAATATTATACAGCTGTACTATTTAATCTGAGTCTCTGTCATTATAAGGTAGAGGTGGACTAGGGTTAATATTTCATGTAAATGAAGAACAGTGCCCTGATAAATTAACATACACATGTTTGTAATGTATTTGAGTATAAACGTTAAATAAGAATTGTACACCTTTTGCCACACTTGATGTTTTCTTTTTAAGACATAAGAAAGAAGATAGGAGCATTTATATGGGAAGTTATGTCACCACCATATACTAAGGTGAGGTTGCAAAAAAGTGAGTGTCCTTAAAATTAAGTCTTAACATTAGATATACAAGACAGAGAAAACATCGGGGGTTCCCAGACCAGGGAAGTGATTTCAGCACCCACCTGATATTTGGGAGGGGGCTGAGGACATGGAGTCCGAATGGACCCAGTTTAATGCCTCCATCGTGGAAGTGGCTGCTAGCAGCTGTGGCCATAAGGTGGTCAGTGCCTATTTTGATGGCAACCTAAAGGCCTGCTGGTGGACACTAGTGGTGAGGGTAGCTGTCAAGCTGAAAAATGAGTCCTTCTGGGCTTAATTGGCATGGGGGACCCTTGATTCGGCATGGACAGGTACCAGCAGGCCAGAACTGCAGCTGCAGTGGTTACAGAAGAAAAATCCCGGGTCTGGAGCAGAGACGATGAAGAACAACTTTTGGCTGGCTTCAAAGAGGTTCTGGGAAATCATCTGACAGCTCAGGAGGGGAGAGCAGGATACTGCCTAGGCTGTTATCAGTAAGGGCAAGGAGGTGCTGACCTTGACGGGTGGAAATCTTTGAGGAACTCCGAAACTCTACAAATGCACCCTCAGAGGAGAAGGCAGGGCCAGAATGTTTTGAGGATCAGAGCTCATCTCCTTGATGGAAATCATTGTTGTAGTTCAGAAGTTACACAGTGGCAAAGCGCCAGGAATGGACGAGATACAACCAGAAATTCTGAAGGCCCTGGATGTTGTGGAGCTGTCATGGCTGACATGCCTTATCAATGTCGCATTGGTGTCGGGAAGAGTACAAGTGAAGGGAAGACAGGAGTGGTGGTTCCCATTTTCAAAAAGGGGAACCGGAGGGTGTGTTCCAACTACCAAGGGATCAGACTGCTCAGCTTACCTGGGAAGCCTATGCCAGGGTGCTGGAAAGGAGGGTCCAGACGATTGTTGAACCTCGAATTCAGGCGGAACAATGCAGATTCCATCCTGGCTGTGGACTTGGAAAAGGTTTATGACCATGTGCCCCGAAGGGTTCTGCGGGAAGTACTGCGGGAGTACAAATTCAGTCTGTATGTGTTTTGTGGACTTGGAAAAGGTTTATGACCATGTGCCCCGAGGGGTTCTGCAGGATGTACTGCGGGAGTATAGGGTACCGGGGCCATTACTGCATGCCATTCAGTCCTTGAACAACCGGAGTGAGAGCTGTGTTCGCATTCCTTGGCATTAAGTCAAGCCCATTCATGATGGGCATTAGGCTGTGCCAAGGGTGCGCCTTGTCTCCTATTCTGTTCATAATTTTCACGGACAAGATATCAAGGTGTAGCCGAAAAGTATATCCAGTTAGGGGGTCTCAGAGTGGTATCTCTGCTTTTTGCACATGATGTTGTCCTCTTGCTTCATCAGACTGTGCTCTATAGCGTGCACTGGAACAGTTTGCGGCCGAGTGTAACGCGGTGGGTATGAGAGCACCTCTAAATCTGAGGCTATGGTTCTCACCTGGAAAAATGTGGCTTGCTCCTCTGGGAGGGCAATGAGCAGCTGATGCTAGTGGAGGAGTTCAAGCATCTCAGGGTCATCTTCACGAGTGAGGATACGAGGGAGTGTTAGAGGGGGGCAGCATCTGCAGTAATGCAGGCATTGTACCGGACCGTCGTGATGAAAATCGAGCGAAGTCGGAAAGCAAAGCTCTTTATTTACCGGTCAGTCTTCGTTCCAACCCTCACCTATGGTCATGGGCTTTGGGCAATGACTGAAAGAGTTAGGAACCAGATAGAGATGGCTGAAATGAGGTTCCTCCGCAGGATTCCTGTGCTCAGCCTTAGAGATAGAGTAATGAGCTCAGTGATCCGGGAGGATCTCAGAGTAGAACCGCTGCTCCTCTGCATTGAGAGGAGTCAGTTGAGGTGGTTCGGGCATCTACTTAAGGATGCCTCCTGGGTGCCTCTCTCTGAAGGTGTAGCGGACACAGCCAACTTAGAGGAGACTCCGGAGCAGACCCAGGACCCTTTGGAGGATTTATATCTCTGAAAAGGCCTGATAATGCCTTAGAATCCCCTGGGAATAGCTAGAGGAAGTTGGCAGGGAAAAGGACGTCTGGGCTTCTTTACCAAGCCTGTTACTTCTAATGACCTAACGTGGATTATAAAATTAATTTGCGGAACAACAGCTATCATTGTTGGCCAAACAGGACCACTGTGTCTGAGCGATTATTTGCTCAGGTTCTCGCTGCTTCTATTCGTGTCGGTGGTTTCCTTTATCTCTTTGCGGGAACATTCCGCAGTGTTTCGACATGCATTTAGCATGAACCACGCTGTGTAAAAATATAGTATATGCATGAAACGCACTTGGCAAGTAAGAATGTTTGCCCATTCAAATAGGGGCACTGGATAATAGATGATAACAGGACTGTCGAGTCGATTATGTTGTAATGTTATTAACGTAAGTATCAACTTATGGAATTGCAATGCACTACTCCCTGGCATCCCTGCCGACCTAATCAATCGTCTCCAACGTGTGCAGAATGCGGCTGCTAGAGTACTCACTCGCACACCCATCCACGATCACGTTCCCAGTACAGGTGTCTCTCCACTGGCTACCGGTTAAATATAGGATAGAATTAAAGATCCTCCTTACCAACAAGACTCTCACTGGCGCTGCTCCAACATACATCTGTGACGTACTTGAGGTACCCTCCTCAAAACGACAACTTTGATCTTCCAATCCGGGCATGCTACATGTGCCCAGATCGCACCTCCATTCAATGGGTAATAGAGCCTTCTGACGCACTGCTCCCAGACCTTGGAATGTCCTTCCATTGGAGATTCGGTCAGCCGAGTCCCTGGGTATCTTCAAATCTCGTCTCAAGATTTTCTTGTTCCATAAGGCTTTGAAGTCCTATGGCTAGGGCTATTGATGCGGCTCACTGTTGTTGTGCTGGGATATTGCCTCGCTGATGACCTGCGCCTGCTCAGGAACTCTTACTCCTTCCTTCGTTTAACAGTTATTTTTCTCGCTTATTTTATGTCCTCTAAATTATAGCCATTATTTGACTTTCAATTGAACTGCTGTGATATTATTGTTGTTGCTTACATTCCATTCTCTACACAGCTCTGTGCAGCGCTTTCTGACCCTCGGGTGAAATATGCTCTCGAAGTGCAATTATTATTATACGTAGTTAAATGCTTTTTATTTCATTTACCTCAGTGTACAATACCTGTCATGAACAATTTATCTTGCAATAATTTTTGTCAACGTAAACAGACAGGTTACTATTTAAAATAGCAAAAGCATATTTTCACAATGAGAAGGGTGGATGTGGTGTAATTCTGTCACCCCTTTCTGTGGTATTCGCACATGCATAGTGAACAT
Source organism: Mordacia mordax (assembly GCA_036362905.1). NCBI lineage: Eukaryota > Metazoa > Chordata > Hyperoartia > Petromyzontiformes > Petromyzontidae > Mordacia > Mordacia mordax. Next base: position 16,995,819 of record JAZEWT010000001.1, read on the forward strand.
ACTACTTAGCGTTACGTAGATTTCATCCTAGAACGATGGATGATGTCAGTTGATATATGGGCGAGAGGGTGGTGCAGTGGTAACACCTATGTATCATAAAAAAGAAGGTCCTGCCAGAGGTGGTTTCGATCTCAACCTCGAGTGCCTTTGTGTTTGGAGTTTGGGTGTTCCATCCCTGTTCTGCATGGGTTTCTTCTAGGAATCAAACCTGGGACTTTCTTGTGTGAGGCGACAGCACTACCCACTGCGCCACCGTGCTGCCCGATTTGAATATATGCTTCTGTCAAAATAACTCTCAATACTCAACCTGCATTCATAGTACCTCCCATTACCATAGTAATATACAGTAATGTTAATGCTTGTAATGGGAATATATGTAATAAATGTAGATATATATTAATTTCATCAGCCAAATGGCTCGACAGTAGCTTCTAAAGGAATAACATTGCATGTAAATTCTAAAATTTAATAAAAATAATATTACATTAACAGCAGTAAGCCATTGTTAACGATTAAATATGTGTAATATCTACCATTAAATAATTTGGTATAGAAATTATTGTAGTTATTAGCGATTTACATAGCTACTGTACTTCTTAGACCATCATATTGTGATCGTGCATCAAGTGTCAAACTTTTAAAATTTTGGTCACACTATATCTGTCCCTCACGCAGTCGGAACAGACGGCCGATCTAGAAACGTCACAAAGGGGATCAGAATGTCCATAAAAGTCAAACATTTTGTATAATAAAACATACATTGCAGGTATTTTTTCTAGTAAGTAGACATTAAAAAGTATCATTATTTGGCATCTTAAGGGACCCTCTCCCAAAACTTTTGAATTCACCACTGAGCCAGAATGGATTGGAGCTGTATGTTTACTATGCAAAGTTCCATGTTGCTTGGTCAAAGTAGCTTCCTCTTGTGGCTATAAGGAAGTGGAAAAAAATTCTGCGTTGAGGGATGCATCACGGAAACAACGGCTGTGAGCTGTTAACAAATGTAAGAATCTTGGAATATAATTTTGCTGAATGGAAACTTTAAAGATGCTGAATTCTGAAGTCGATAATTCCCATGTCACTAATTCAAATTACATTTACCCATTGTGAAAACATTGTGCAGCTGACATGCCTTAATTATCTGTTGTGTTTATATTTTCATAGTCTTTCATGGGCCCATTAAACCTGCGTGTGTTTTGCCTTTTTTTACAAAGGGAAATGCACTGAAAAGAAAGCGAGACACTAATGGATTCACAACTAAAAATGCTCTTTCGAATGATAGAGAAATTGATGTGACAGTGGATGGAAGAGAAATGTGAGTATTTTGTACAGTTGTATGTGTGTATATATATTATTATATATTGTCACCATGGTGCTTTTAACTTAAGCTGGTTTCTTGATCCCGATTTCAGAAAATATACTCCTTTGGTAATAGGTTTTAGTTACATTTAGAAAAATAATATCTCCTGAAATTCATGTTTTCCAAACTATTTTAATCACATCTCTAAAAGCATCTTGTTTGTAGCTTAATGTGAGCTTGTAATGTGATCCATGTCGTTAGCGCTTTACGCACAAACTTTTCTTAAATACTCGTCATTGTGTTAGGTTATGGGAGATTCCGCAAACAACTTGTGAATTGCGCAGTGATATATTTTTGTTCGATCGTGTGCACTGGATGCTACCTGATGAGACGGTTACTGCACAGCAATTAAAATCCAAATGTCGCTGGTTCTCTGCACAGCAGTTAAAACAATTGGCAAGTTTATTAAATCCCCCACCTTCGTCCATCTAACAGTAAAACGTAATTACCCCACAGTCGATCGGCAGGTTGAGTGTGGTGGGGTAACGTGTGGGTACTCCCACCCATTGCAGAATATCTGGCAAACAATGACGAATCGGTCAAACGTCATTCTAAAAGGAAGCAATTAGAGAGCTACACCTTTGTTGTTGTTGGTGACATGTTGTCTCCACAGCTCTGTGCAACGCTTTGTGACACTCCAGTAAAAAGCGCTCTAGCAGTGCAATTATTCTGATTTAGCTTTTTATCTCTTGTACATTGCGATCACTAAAATAAATTTAAAACTGGCATAATTACATGCTAAACTTGTTTATGGTTAACGTCAGTGTAACATTTCAAAAGAACAGAGGCCATAAATATGATCGATTATACTTCCAGAAGGTAGCTTGAAAAACCATGATAAATTGTTTTCATGAGTCGTATATATTTTTTTATTGCAACAGTAATTCATTCTGGCACGCATTGTTTTAACAAGCCGTTTTATTTTTCCACACAGTAATAGTTTCCTCCATCACCTGGACACCAATGGAACCTGCTGTCCACCAAGGCAGCATAATTACCAAGTCAACAACCTTGTTGGTAGTAAGTATTAACCTGTACATTATAATCTTTACAGGTTTACTTAACTGGAACTGTAATACGCATTTCCATCATCATTAACACTCCCTTCTTACAAAGATACATAGCAGGGTAACAATGTGGTAACTGGCCATTCATAATGGGCTATTGAAGTAGTAGTTCAATCAATACCTCCTTACCAAATTATTGACTTGCTGAAGCTTAAGACAAGTGAATTTCTGCATCACTAAAGAAGTGCCACTGACCATAATGTTAACCTAAGCGGGCAGTGTATAAAACCTCAAGATCAACAACTTGGCATGCCCCCAACAGAAGCCTTCACATATTGATTTGATATTCGATACTCATCGCTTTAAATCAAGTATAGCAGCTAAAACAGGAACTAATTCTGCTGCCAAACATCACAAGAGAAAATCACAATGTGTTGATGGTCATCACCATGAAACTGCAACAGATGTTTATATAATGAGCACATAAACACTAAATGTGGTGTAGATAAACTCAAGGACCCATAAATACTCGGTGAATGCTAAACTAAAATCAGTGGAAAGTGTGCAGCACTCAATACACTCAAGAATCAAATCAATAACTTCACCAGCAGCTTTATAACCACTATGAGAAGGGGCTGTAAGAATGAAAGAAGTGACACCTAACAAAGCGCTTACGTACATTGAAAAAGCATTCCTGAGCTCTCAATATATTGAAAAGTATGATAATTTCAAAATATAAATTTAAAGAATGTCAAAAGCAAAAGATGAGTGGATTAATCATAAATGCAAGAAGTAATTCTGGAAATCATGTATACATTTGGGCTGGAGCGGTTTCGTGGTAAAATAGTTTCTGCGCATGTAAATGGATATCCTCATACATTATGAAAAGTAAGCTACTTTGTCGACTGTTCTCAGTTTTTACCATTACGTATTACATAAGTCATGATAACATAATATTTTAGTAATACAGAGTATATTGAAAACTTTATTTTAAATAGTAGACATGTAACAATTCTTTCGAAAAGCTGCTCTCTCGGGACAGCCGCGTCGATGGCTCTCTCTCCTCTCCTCGCGACGTTTCGCCTCACACGTTGGAGGCATCCTCAGGCGAACACTTCGCCTGAGCCGTGAAAACCTACATCATTACATGTAACAATTCATCCTCCACTTAAGAGTCAATTGTTTATCACGATTCAGGCTTACACAATCCATAGGGATCATGAACTGCCCAATTCAGTTCTGATAAAGCTATCAGTACATGGGGTGAAACGTAGGATGTAACGCTCATCAACACGCCATACAACCTGTAAACATCCCAAGTTCAATTCAAGATTGATTATTTTTGCCATTTAACTAGTGTTTGAATATAATGCCTGTAGTAGCCTTCAAAATATTCAAATTTATAAGATATACATCCAAAATAGCATTCTGACACAACAATAGGTGGAAGAATTAATTTAAATAGCTTTGCATATTTATAGAGGCTTGTTAAACAGTTAAGGCCAATATCAGAGCATAGACAACGTTTGACAATCTAATGAAGTTATTAAAATTTCACAATTTGTTTTTCCTTGTATTTAAATTCCATGTAATAATTACCTTAAATGTTATTGCAGCCTTCACTCATGCCAGTGACATGAAGCAGTACAAAGGAACCCTGCACGACTTCATGTTTGGTGCCACCAGCTGTGCAGTGAAGCGTATATGATACAACTAAATCCTGAAAGTTAACCATAACCACAGGAGAATAACACCATGTTATGGTATGAAACACAGCAACATTGTAATTCTACAATTATCTAACAATTTTCACACAAAATACAACATTACTAGTATTTCGATTTTGATTTGTCATGAGTCTTGCTATTAAAGTCGTGATAACGATTTGTTTTTGATATCACGGACTCTACAATGGGGCGTCGAGGAGTCCTTTACACGTGATATGAGATTTACTTCACACGTCAAACATTCAAGAAGGCACAAGTTGACACAAAGCATTTGGGCTGCAAGCAGACATTCGTCTGCCAGTAAAGGGAAGTTTTTTCTAATGTTATCTTTTATTGCGTATTGCGTAGATAATTGCGTAGAATTTGGCGCATTTGGACCATGAGGCAAGCACACAATTATCTACTCGTTTTAAATGGCACTGGCCTCTACGGTAGCCTGCTGCGTCTTGAGCTGTTTGTGCTGACCGCTAGATGGCGATGGTGCGATAAACTCCAAAATGAGAAAACAGCCAATAGCTGATTGGCGAGAACCTCTGCAGAGTTGTCACATCACACGACCAGGGCAATAAATAAATAAAAATCTCATTGATGCAACGCAACAAATAAGGCCATAAAATTATTGGTGACATGACACATGCTGCCTACGACCATATCACCCTGAATATGCCCGATCTCGTCCGATCTCAGAAGCTAAGCAGGGTCGAGCCTGGTTAGTACTTGGATGGGAGACCGCCTGGGAATACCAGGTGTTGTAGGCTTCCCGGCGATGGACTGGCGTCCCATCGTCGGTATATCCTTGCCTTGCGCCCTGTGTCTGCCGGGATAGGCTCTGGCTTCACCGTGACCCTGTATAGGAATAAGCGGTTTCAGACAATGAGAAGAGATGACACATGCTTAGCCCTATTATATAGAGGTCAGGGAATGTTTTAACATCTGCTGTGAAACTAATGGTGTATATTTTTAAGGTTAATACACTCGTACTCATACCCGGGGCAGCCTGCTGGATTCAAACCACGAACCTGTGCAACAAATGGCAAATGCGCTACCACTGAATGCAATCACCTCCAGCATTACAGCTGTAAAAACAAATAACAATACATGTAGTTTACTTTTGCATATTTAGACAATTGTCATGAAATTATGTTATTCGTTATATCATTCCATATAAATTGCACACTTAAATAGTTGGGCGGCATGGTGGCGTAGTGAGTAGCGCTGTTGCCTCACAGCAAAAAGGTCTTGGGTTCGGTTCCCCAGCTCGGCTGCCCATCTGTATGAACTTTGCGTGTTCTTCCCATGTCCGTGTGGGTTTTTTCCGAGTATTCCGGTTTCCTCCCACCGTCCAAATATATGCTGCCTAGGCTTATTGTCCTGCTCTGTAAATTTCCCCCAGTTCCCTGCGATGTACCGGTGTCATATCTTGGGTATATCCAGCCGTGCGCCCACTGTCTGCTGTGATAGGCACCAGCCCCTGTGACCCTGTACAAGTTAAATGGGTATTAATACTGAACTTAAATCGTTGAAATTAATGTTTCCTTTGGCAGATTTGACACACATTGCATTGTTCAGAATATTACTAAAGGGCGGCGCGGTGGCACAGTGGTTAGCGCTGACGCCTCACAGCAAGAAGGTCCCGGGTTCGAATCTCTCGGCTCGGGTGCCTTTCTGTGTGGAGTTTG
>JAZEWT010000001.1:17006172-17019487 GCA_036362905.1 Mordacia mordax
TGCGAGGCGCCAGCGCCAACCACTGGGCCACCGCGCCGCCCCACTTACTTTATATCCTATAATTTATTACTATTATTTGACTTTCAGTTGAACTGTCCTGATGTGGTTGTTGACATGCCGTTTTTTCCACAGCTCGGATTTGTAAAAAAAAAAACCCAAAAACAACGTTACTGTTGCTGATTATCCATTCTCATGTGTTTGTTGACATGCCGTTCTCTCCGCAGCTCTGTGTAGCGCTTTGTGACCTTCGGGTGAAAGGCACTCTATTAATGCAATTATTATTATTGTATGTGCGCAAAATGTCCCTCTCGCCTTAAATGACTGGGAATAGCAAAGAACCTGCCAAATACCCCAATTCTTTTGCAAACGTGACTACTACTAGCATAGGTGGGGCTGTTAACGCTATGGGTACTTTTTTGCCAGTATACATATATAAGATGACAACATGCATAATCGCCAGATACGGTACTAGCATGTCTATCTTTATGCTAAGAAGGTAAACGCAGAAGTGCACCTCTGCGATTGCTTGTTCACAACACTGCTAACGTGCGAGCCTCCATTATTGTTTGCGTTCGTTAGCTCGCACGTTTGTTGTATCGCAGAAATCCCGCACCCAGATCTTGCAAGCTCACTGGGCAATTTCTGCTGTAGTAATAAACAGAAAACAATCTAATCTAATTAAACAATCATAGGGAGCTCTACGGAATCCTTCGAAACGGTATTTGTCATATCAGAGGTTCGCTTTTGGCCTGAAGACTTGGACAGGTTGAGAGTATCCATGCTTTTGACTCCACCACACACGACCTGCCCAGTCGGCTGTAATTTACCCATGTATACAGGTAGATGGACTAAGGCAGGGGGATTTCATAGTGATCTCTGAATGGCAAGTCGGGTCTTCTGTTGACTACATCACAAGAGTGGTGTAGTCTACACCACGTGGTGCAAAGATAACAATCTTTCCCGAAATGTAGGGAAAACAACGGTGATTGTCATTGACTTCGAGAGAGCCCATAACCAACACCCCCTGCTGACCATCAACGGTACTGCTGTGGAACGGGTCAGCAGCACCACATTTTTGGGTGTGTACATTATCGAGGATTTCTCCAAGACAAATAACACTGCATGACTGGCAAAGAAATTCCAGCAGCGTCTTGACTTCCTCCAGAAGCTAAAGAGAGCAAGAGCCCCGGCACCCATCATGTACTCCTTCTACCGAAGCATTATTGCGAGCATTCTGACCAACTCCATCACTGTGTGGTTTGGGAGCTGCACTGCCTCCAACCGCAAGACCCTGCAAGCGCATAGTGAACGTGGCTGGGAAGATTATTGGCGCTTCACTCCCCTCCCTGCTGGACAATTTACCACATCTGCATAGCCCGCAAAGCCACAAAGCATTGCGAGTGACCCCACCCATCCATCACACAGCCTCTTCAGTCTCCTGCCATCTGGAAGAAGATACTGGAGCCTTCGAGCTTGCTCCACCAGACTGTGTAACAGGCTGTCAGAATGCTGCATTCTGAGCCTGGACTGTAACTTACCCATCCCACTGCCTTTACATACAACGTCACCAGCCATAAGAAAATTTAAACAAACATATAAAGACAAAGACCCCCCCCCCCCATATAGCCTTAACAGACTGTAGGGTTAAGTGCCGTTAGCGGGCACCTCTATGAAGGTGAACACGGCACACAAGGTGGGTGACCAACACCACGCCCGGCCGCCATTGTATCCCTAGTGGCAATATTTTCACATTGTACTGGGTACTCATTTGCGGCTGAGATCACCGTGAGCTGGATTCGAACTCGGGTCGCCGGGTTTGTGGCCCAGCGCACTAACCGCCGGGCCATGGGGGGAGCGGTGTAGGTGTGTGTGTGTGTGGACATATACAAACATATATGCACTCACACCTACACTCAGCACGAGCCACCTTGTAGAGAACATTACAAAAAACTACTGTTAATCACTCATGCTGTGCATGGCATATTACTTGCACATCTTTTCATCCCTATTTGCATTATGTTTGTTCTATTTGCACTATTTGTGTTATCATTACAGTTATTGTTCTTGATCTGTGTCTTGTTATTGTCCCCCCGATCCCCAGCTTTGCTTAATTTGTCTCATCTCATCTCATTGTCCGAAACCGCTTAGTCCTATACAGGGTCACGGTGAACCGGAGCCTATCCCGGCAGACACAGGGCGCAAGGCAGGGACATACCCACGATGGGACGCCAGTCCATCACCGGGCACTGCGGACAGTTTAGTCTGCAAGCCAATTAACCTATGCAGCATGTTTTTTAGACTGTGGGAGGAAACCGGAGTGCCCGGCGAATTTGCAAATATTAAAATTGTTCGTGGGGTGGCACGGTGGCTCAGTGGGTAGCGCTGTCGCCTCACAGCAAGAAGGTCCCGGGTTCGAATCTCTCGGCTCGGGTGCCTTTCTGTGTGGAGTTTGCATGCTCTCCCCGTGTCCGCGTGGGTTTTCGCCGGGTACTCCGGTTTCCTCCCACAGTCCAAAAGCATGCTCCTGGATAGGTTGATTGGCTCGCAGACTAAAATTGTCCCGCAATGCCCGGCGGTGGACTGGCGTCCCGTCGTCGGGTGTATTCCTGCCTTACGCCCTGTGTTTCCGGGATAGGCTCCGGCTCACCGTGACCCTATATAGGATTAAGCGGTTGCAGATAATGAGATGAGACCACGTGGTGAGTAACATCCCAGCCAATCCGAGGCTCTCCTTTCACCAACCTGCCTTGGCCAGCATAGTGTAATATGGGAAAACTACCCACTGAATATCATAAGATGCCTATCTGCATCAGAGGGCCTGGATAAGTTCATTATTACCTTCCACATTACCCCAACATTTAGCCAAGTAATTCAGGCATCTGATTATGACACGATAACAATGAAGTAAATCTTTATTGACACCTTGTAGAACACGAACGACACTTTACTGAACAGTGACAATTATGGGGACCGTTTACAGGCATACACATAATGAAGAGAATCGGTGGAAGAGTTCGACCTGAGCTATTAATGCCTTGATATCTGCGTTATCCTTGAGCTGTCTGCCTTTAGCCAACATTTGGCCTAAAAGTGGTGAGACAAGCACACAAAGAAGGCTCTTTCCAGTGTGGGCCAATCAGTTTCAAGAACAATATATGATCAAGACATAGTGTTTGCATGTTTTACCATAACCGTGTGCGGTTTTTGTAAATATGATACCTTGTAAAAAGTGTCCATTTGGTGTTTGAGCTTGTTTACACCTGTATTTCAAGAAGGGGTAAAGTCATTCTCTATTTCTATCACCGTAACAATATACTTTATACGCTGTGCAGAAGTAGTTCTTTTCTCGCGTTTCCACCAGTTACATATATATGCATGCAAGCACGTTTTACCAGATTACGCATAAATGAAAAGTCACTTTTAAAATGTTGATTTGCTTCCGTGGTTTTTCAATGACATCTCACTAAGTGTTACAACAACAAAAGTTAGGTGTGGATGTGGTGCTCTTTGATACGCACAATTGATATCATCTTCATTCAAAGAAATCAGTTTAAAATGATACTTTGTGAGTGTGATTTTAGACTACTTTCCATTCGAAAAAAAGTACAGCAGTCACACTCCAGTGTCAATCACTTCACACGTTCCTACTTAGCTCGAGTGTCGCTGGTGCCTAGAAGGAGGGTGCAATTTACAAGCCAGGCTCTATGATAACACACACTTTGCGGATTTGTTCCTTGTTTATCTCCATATTTTCTCAGCCTAATGTGAAAAATCGTAAAATCAAAAATGAGACAAACCAGAAATGAACTGACATCCTGAGTATTCCGTCGACTTGTGCTCTCTGTCGACCGGGATAGGCTCCGCCCTGCCCCCCACAACCGTGTACAGGATTAAGTGGGTATTTATAATAAATCGATCATCTTCATATTTTGTCGATTCGAATTGAAAATTACACTTTAATCGACAAAGGTGGAATCACGTAGCATCAAGTGAGGTTACCACTTTTAGCACAAACTTGCTTGTTATTCTGCAACGCTGTGTATATAAAAAAAAAAACACAAAAATGTTGTTGCTGCTAATTTTCCGTTCTAGTGCCATTGTTGTTAACGTGCCGTTCTCTCCGCAGCTCTGTGAAGCGCTCTGTGACCCTCGGGTGAAGAGCGCTCTGTAAGTGCAATTATTATTACTAAACACAAACACATTTTAAAGTAGTGCTTGATGCAAATTATATGGAGTCTAAAATATATCTGAAAATGTCCTTTAAAATCTAACATTTGTAAAATCCAAACTACATCCCTATTAGAACATTAATATTGGATTATCTGTTACATGCCTCATCAATTGGAACATCTGTTAAAGTTTTGCGCAAAAATAAATAGCCAATAAAAAGTGTCCGTCTTATAAAAAAACTTTAAAAAATGTGTCAAATATTGCTAGTCAATACTATGGCACAGTAAAAAATAATTAATTTTAGATGTACTTTTTTTAGCGCTTTTGCTTATCTTACATTGGGCGATGTGTGTAATGGTTAACTTACGTTGGGGGATGTGTGTAATGGTTGCATTCGGGGATACGTGTATTGGTTAAAATCTTTGAGCACAAATTTAAAGCATTTCCAATAAAGCTACAGAGCTGAAATCTTGCACACAGGCATAACTTGGATGACAGTGCAATCTAGTGAAAAAAGTTTGAAAACCGGTGACAAGGCAATCCTGAGCCCGCCATAGAAACGATCCTTTCAAATTACTATTCCTTTTTCAGTCTGATGGGGGCGATATTTTCCTAATGCCAGACACGCACTGAGCTGATTTGACATTTTTACGTGGCGAAGACTAAAAAAAAGTAGTAAATAAAATAGGAAGAAATATACATTTTTAAATGACCCGCTTTCACCGCACTCAAAATCAATGTATCTAGGAATACAGACTTAAAGCGGGTAGCCAAACACTTACCGTATAAAACTACAAGAATATTTTCCTTTAATGAAAACCTTTAAACCATACTGATATTAAGTGATAACTGATAGTTGTTCCTTTAACAAAACATTGGCAAAAACACGTATTTATGACTAAAATAATTAAAATGTAAAGCTCATTGTATTTTCAGTCTATCCAAAGTCACATATTGTCAGTGGTTGTCTATCCCTAGATAGATTGATTTAGTATTCAAAAAAAATATTTTCTACTTTTGAGTGCAGTAAAAACGGGTGATTAATTATTTTTAATTTTTATCTTTTATTACATAACAAAACCTGTGTACTAGGGTTGATCATTGTGAAACTCGATCCATCAGTACTAGATTACTGGACACGTTTAAGGCACAAACTTGATTAACATGAAAATAATTCACGACGGTTTTAAGGCAAGGAAATGTATGCAAGATTTAAAACAATAATTCCTTTATCTGAAAAGGTTGAATTTGTGAACATTGAAAATTACTCTTAAGAACAGCTGTTCATAGCAATTCTCATATATCAAGCTGTTAAAACATCTAGTCCAGAGTTTTATAGCTGTACACTCTAAATAAATAAACCTGAAACTCGGTTAAACATTCGGGGCAGAAATGTATGGGTTGGATATCTACAGGGAAAACCCAGAGATAGCACCCACAGTGACCACTTCTGACTCTGCTTATCCGTGAACAAAGGGAAACATTGATCCACGAGTCACGGGGGTTTTTGTTGGGTATCCACAGGGAAAAAACTAGAGATAGCACCCACAGTGACCACTTCTGACTCTTCTTATCCGTGAATAATGAGAAGAATCGATCCACGAGTAACGGGTTTTTTTGCGGACAAATCCTGGGCCGTGGATTATATGAGGTGCGGATAAGCGAGTAACAAACAAACGGAGCGTCATTGTTCTGTGCGTCACATGTCCCACTGTCCAATCACCACCCTGATCAAGTGATCATCCACATCTAGTGCAGTTTGTTTACGTTAGGTAATTGTCATTTTGCAGAGATGTTCACATCATTATCAGTGCTCGCTTAACCGTGTACAAGGCTATGGGAAGCCAGAGCATATGACGGCAGACACAAGATACAAGAGAGGGCTGAAGCCAGGATGGGACGTCAGTCCATTGCAAGGCGCCGGGGATAGTTTAGCAGGCAAATTATGCTAGTTAGTGTGTCTTTGTTCAGTGTAGGGGAACCGGAGTACCCAGCGAAAAACCACGTGGACGTGGAGGGAACACGCAAACGTCACGTAGAATGGCACTCGAGCTAAGACTCGAACCCAGAGGTTGTTGATGTGAGGCGACAGCATTCGCCGCCACACTACTCTGCCACCTTAATAGCTGGTGCGGTGTGTAAATATCAAAACTGGGAATAAAAAGGTAGTGATGCTGGACACATCACCCAGTCCTGCGCCACGCCATCCTTCATAGAGGCTTGTTAACAGCTCTTGCCCAGCAGCAGGCTGATACAAGCTATACGTGGGTCATTGTATGTACTTGCTCATGTTTCGGAACAATGGCGTGGTGACGGCGAGTTTCTGGTCCTTCTGACCCCTATGGGGTTCTTGAGACAAGCTGAGTCTCCTTAGGTCACCAACAGCGCAATCGACCTCATATTTCCATTTACAATGGCAATGAGGTCGATTGCGTTTATTTGGAGCGTGGGGTTTGTGAATGGACACTTTCAGGTTTGTTTGTCTCAAGTAAGCTGAGTGTAGACGTCTTACCGATATTTACTCATTCTGAATTTGGTTTTATGTGCAATGGATAATTGTATTCAGAGAAAAAAGTGGTACATAGTCGCATCTTGTATGAAAATAGAGGCCAGTTTAATGGGCAGGTCTGCAAGTTTGAATACAAATGAAACTAGATAAAGCATCTACAATACCTTGCCATTGTTTTTAACAGGATTGAATTCAAAATCCTTATTCTCACCTATAAGGCTCTCACTGGAGCTGCTCCGACATACATCCGTGCACTACTTTAGGCACCCTCCTCAACACAACTTCGATCCTCCAATACGGGCTTGCTGCATATGTGCCCAGATCGCACCTCCATTCGATGAGTGACAGATCCTTCTCGCGCACTGCTCCCAGACTTTGGAATGCTCTTCGATTGGAAATTCGGTCAACTGTGTCCTTGGGCAACTTCAAATCCCGTCTCAAGACTCACTTATTCCGTAAGGCCTTGAAGTCATGACTAGGACTGTTGATGCTGCTCACTTGTGGTGCCTTTGGATGATGGCTCGCTGTTGACCTGCGCCCGGCCAGGAACACTTACCCTTCTTTCATTTGTTTAACAATTATTTTTATCTGTAATTTTATGTCCTTCACTGATACATAGCCTTTCATTTTATTTTTAAATGATCTACTCTGATGTTTGATGATTGCTTCGAAAAGCTGCTCTCTCGGGACAGCCGCGTCGATCGCTCCCTATCGTCAGCGCCTGAGGATGCCTCTAACGTGAGGCGAAACGTCGCGATGGAGGGAGGGAGCGATCGACGCGGCTGTCCCCAGAGAGCAGCTTTTCGAAGCAATCATCATGTATCATGCCGTGAAAACCTACATCACTACTCTGATGTTGTTGTTGTTGACATGCCGTTCTCTCCACAGCTCTATGCAGTGCTTGGTGACCCTCGGTTGAAAGCGCTCTATAAATACAACTATTATTATTATGAACGCTTTTGATGGAATATTTTACTTCTTATTGTCTGGCAGAGTTCAGTGTACGTCAATAAAGCATTAGTCGTTTTAATTTAACATTTATTTTGCTTAACGAATGTTACGATGAACATGTATTACATTACTCCTTATAACTCATTCTAAACGTAAAGGTATTAAATACGTTGTTTAACATGCTTCACGCAATTTTTTACTTTTACATTATTACATCCTAGTTGTAACTTTGGTTTAAACACAAGATTAAGCATCATGACGGATAGCATTAGGCCTGTTAAACTTGTTAAACTATAACCACAATTGGTTTGTGCAAAATAAAACCAAAAATAAATGTACCCCAATTCTTGTCCAAAAACATCAGACAAGTTATAATAGCTGCATAGTGAAACTAATAAACTAACTCATTTTAAAAAATGTAACAAACCTGCAAGTGCGATGTAAAATTGTGACTTTTAGGAAATGCATTTGCGCATTTATATTGCAAAATGCCTGATAACGCCCGGGAATTCTGCAGGAGTATCTGGGTCCATCCCTAGGAAAAGGAAGTCTGGTCCACTCTATTCAGCTTGCTGCCATCACACATCTTACCAGGAAAACGGCCTTTTTAAATTGGATGGCTAAAATAAACCAGTTTTCTAAACCTTACATTTGACTAAAGCAGGTTTAAATGTTCATGAAAGCAACTGATGAAAGACTGACAGAATAAACTATGGTGTAGATACCGAGAGAAAGCAACAGAAGTTGAGGAAGAGAGCAGAACAGATGGCAGTGAGATTATTCAGAGCCCACTTCTGAGCAGCAGCAACTAACAAGTCAAGGCATTGAAAAGAATGAGCGAGGCCTTTTCTGCACAAGTACAGCGAACATCTTAAGAACACACGGTCACGTGTCATGAAATGCAGATAATCCAAAACGTCACTACCGGTCTTTTCAACCAAATCTGTAAATGTGACTACATTCAAAAAGGCTCACCGCAACAACTACAACATGTATTAACTGCACTACGAGCATTAAATATATAGTTATAGAACACAGAACAGAGATTTTATGTGAACATTTGTAGTTTGAGCCTGAATATCAGTTTTAAAACATAGCTTTGGAGTGAAAATATGGCACATTATTATTTGGTAACTAAAACCAAATTTTACTGTCACGGAAATATTTTACCCGGAAAGGATTCTTATTTTATGACTTATTTTTCTACTTAATTTTTGACTGCAAATTACAGCAACAAAATCCAAATAACAAAATAAAACTATATGATAAGGTAAAATTATTAAACGGTTTTCATGACCAGCAAGTGAATAGTTGTATTATTGATGCGCATGAGTTTAGATTTCATGAGTGAATGTATCTTGGATCTCCGATGAGTGCACATTTTTAAATCAGAAGTTCTCGTAATGGTGCACAAAGCGAGCTTGGTCGCGGCGGTTTAACTGGCGGCAAGACTTCTCAACGGTCTTCGTAAGGCCTGGAGGGCCACAGCTAAAAATGCCGATCTTTCCAACCTAAAACAGAAAACACTTGGCATAAATCACATTTAGTGTCTGACATAAGTGTAAACACCATGAGATTAAATTAAATTATCACGAAAATAATATTGGTCGCAATGCATGTGTGGTTGAGTAAACGGAGCTTCCAAAACATGTGCTCACTCTTAAAAGACAGGGGGCATATCAGGTAGAAACACTTCAATTTAGAGAGCCACTCAGACCAACAATGAGGGCTCTTGGCCCATAATTCTGCAGGTCACAACATGGAAAGCTTAGATTAGAATGATCAAGATTCATTATTAATAATGTACACTCTACTTCCTAAAGTCAACTTACAAACAGAAATTTGTGAGTTTCAATCGCAACGTGGAGTTGACAGTCCATTTTACATCTGAGATCAATAAAGTGAGTATCAGTGTATGTGTGTGTGTGTGAGATCAAGAGTGGGTTTCTGATATTAGATCGTCTAGTGTCATAGGAATGTCTAACATCCATCACGGGCAGAAGGCCACCAAATGAGACTAGCTGCCCCATGTCTATCTGAGCAGCGATAATATTTGACTACTCACTGTCAATTTGAAGAAAATTCGCGAGGCTATAAAAGGTGCATTGAAGTGATGTTCTGTTCGATATCAGGAGTCGCTTAAACCTGTACTCAGTCGCGGGGGGACGGAGCCTATCCCGGCAGAAATAAGCCGCAAGGCGGGGTTAGCGCATAATGTGACGTCAGTACATCGCGGGCACTCTTATTGGGGCGGCAGACCGATTAACCTAGGCAACAGCGTGTCGTTAGACTGTGGGAGGTAACTGGAGTAACCAGCAATAACCTACGCGGACGCAGGGAGAACATGCAAACTCCACACAGAAAGGCACCTAAGCTGAGGACCGAACTGGGGACCTTCTTGCTGTGAGGCCACAGCGCTACTTGCTGTGCCACCGCGCCACCCTGAGGTGATGTTTCAAATAATTTAAACACGTGTATTAAGTGCATTCTAATACCTTAACAAATCAATGTTATCAAAAAGTATTTTAGCTCCGGAAAGTTATTATATTGATGGAGAGTTATATTCACGTATATTTCCACATTTGCCTTTACACACAGTAATTTTTATGCATGGCAACACTCAATGAGTTTGGGTGATGAATGAGAAAATGAGTGCTCAGAACTGCAGGCCAGAAACACACCTTGGGGTGGAGAGCCTGCAGGGAGTTGAGGAAGGGCACAAACTGTGGGCGGCCAAAGTGGGTGATAGAGCGAAGGCCCGTGAACAGACTTCGGTTGGACACCTTCTGGAAGTGTCGCTCACAGATATACTGCAGGAAAGGTGAAACAACACTGTTAGGATGAGAAATTATCATGACATGGGGAGGGGTGGCACGATACCGCAGTGAGTAACACTGCCGTCTCATAGCAAGAATGACCCGGATTCGAATCTCGGCTCGGGTGCCTTTCTATGTGGAGTTTGCGAGTTCTCCCCGTGTCCGCGGGTTTTCGCCGGGCACTCCGGTTTCCTCCCACAATCCGAAAAACATGCTGCTGCATAGGTTAATTGGCTTACAAATTAAATTGCTCGCAGTGCCCAGGATGGACTGGCGTCCCGTCGTTAGTGTATCCCTGCCTTACGCCCTGTGTCTGCCGGGATAGGCTCCGGCTCACCGCGACCCTGTACAGGACTAAGCGGTTTCTGACAATGAGATGAGACATTTGAAAACCTAATTTCCATGCCAGATCATAAATAATATTGGTGGTCCTGGCACCCCAACCTTCATCAACCATCAAACAATCAATCTACGATTTATATCGTGTCATATTCAGTAAAAAGAACTGACAAAACAGCAGATGACACTTATAAAATTCTTAAGCTGGAGGGGGAAAATGCTAGTCCAGAAGTTCGTTTATAATAAAAATTGCACTTATAGAGTGCCTTTCACCCGAGGGTCACAAAGCGCTGCACAGAGCTGCGGAGAAAACGGCACGCCAACAACAACGACATAAGAACAGTAAATCAGCAACAATAACGTTACATCATTACATGAATAACATAATTTTTTTTTTGGGGGGGGGTTAAACACATGTTAATATGACGATCTTATATACAGAGTAATGATCATAACACCATTAAACATGATACATTACTAATATCAGCATTAAATGCACCATAGTAAACATATTATCATCAGTGTTTCCAATGCAGTCTGCTGTCCCGGAAGTCGCTGACAGAGTCTGTAGCTTCCGAAGGCTATTGAACCAAGGTCCGTTAAGTCAAGATTTTACCGTATGCTCAAATGTGTGCTGTATACCAGCATGGCTGTTCGCAGATCAAACTTCTCGGCGAACTGCGTGATGTAGGTGTGCGTGGACACCAGGTCGTTGGTGTCGTTCTCTTCCACCTCCCGGATGATGTCAGTCAGCCACTCGAACTGCCGCTGCGTCCGTGTCACCCAAATGAAATACACCTGGCACAAGGTACATCCATTCCAATATGAATAATAAACCTCGGAGACATTCACTTGAACAAAGCAATTGTTGTACTGATATAGGTGTTCACGCCTCGTTGCATGATAACTGTCTTCCAAAGCTGATCTTGGGGATAGCAGTGTTGAGCACTTCCTCTCTCCTTTGTGAAGTTTCAACTCCCATGTTGGAGGCTCCCTCAGCCGTGATGAGCGTTCGACTCTGAGATTGAGACATTGCATTCTCGGGATTTCTGAATTGATATTGGGCTTGTGGTGATATATCATAAAAGGCACAATTATTATTTTAAGCCACTGCTGGCAGTACGGCCTTCACTACAGGGAGCTCAACTAGACAGTGTTTCGTCTACTTGAGAATTGCTCTCCATATTCCAGAAGAACAGGTATGGAGAGCAATACTGTCTCATAGAGCCATGAAAACCTACATTAGTACTTTGGTCTACTTTCTACACTGTTTAGACATCCTTAAATATGTTGGAATATCCACGCTTAATCCCATTACACATTGCCTGATATTTGACTAACTCATCTCATCTCATTATCTGAAACCGCTTAATCCTATATAGGGTCACGGTGAAGCCGGAGCCTATCCCGGAAACACAGGGCGTAAGGCAGGAATACACTCGACGACGGGACGCCGGTCCATCGCCGGGCAATTTGACTAACTGTGCTGTACCCATTTATACCTTTTAGTGGACAGAATTGTGGTGGACAGAATCGGCCAGATTAAAGAAAGATGCCCGAGAGAGCAGCTTTTCTAAGCAATCATCAAAGGTGCCCATCGTTTAAATGACCATCAAGCTGACTATCCAATCAGTCAGTTTTTACTTAAGGGTGAGGGATGGAAGGGTTGGTGGATGAGGGTAAGACGATAATAAGATAAGGAGGGTCGTGAGGGGAGAGCGAGGTGAGAAGGTGGGGTTAAGTGTGGAGGTGAGCTATGTGGTGAGTGAAGTGCCATTACTGGTACGATGATGGTGACTCGTACTGCTGTGAGGTGAGGCGAAGGCTTCACTCACTCAGTTTGTCGAGTATTCCCCAAGAGTTGAGACGTAAAATTATTGATTAATAATAATAGTAGTAAAAAAAAATAAAACCAGATTTACAAGAATAAAACGATTGCAACTTTGTAGTGATGTAGGTTTTTACGGCTCGATGCATGATGATTGCTTCGAAAAGCTCCTCAAGCGCAGTATACTGCACCTGAGGATGCCTCTAACGTGTGAGGCGAAACGTCGCAAGGAGAGGAGAGGGAGCGATCGACGCAGCTGTCCCGAGCGAGCAGCTTTTCTAAGCAATCATGATTACAACTATTTCAAATATTCTCAGATCTACTTGTAGATCTCGTATGTCTGGCATTTCCAACAGTGGCAGCAGCTCGCCTACATTTGTTGCGATGGTTAAAGGGTACCTTAGTGTCCCCTCCCGCCCATCATTCACAAACGGGTAGTACACTTCTAATGACAAGCATTCAACTCAGACTCATGAGCACTGGAGCCAAACACACCCTATCGATTACACGTGGTTAGCGTTCCTCCCAGACTTATACGCCAATAAATAATCATCCTCAACACACCATTCTCTTAGACGTATGCAGCATGCACTGGGTATATATCCATCCATCCATCTTCTTCCGCTTATCCGGTGCCGGGTCGCAGGGGCAGCAGTCTAAGCAGCGATGCCCAAACTTCCCTCACCCCAGACACTTCCTCCA
>JAZEWT010000001.1:17159004-17173401 GCA_036362905.1 Mordacia mordax
AATCCTTGTTCTTTGCCCGTGTGTTAGTACTACTGGCGAGACGCGAACGGGCTGTGCACGCGCCTCACCAACCCACGGTGCTGCGACTCGGCGCTGTCCTTTATGGACCAGGAGGAGTTTCTGAAATGTAGGTATTGCTGCTCCCGCTCACGCGTCTCTCATTGGCTCACTCGTCCGTCGCTCGTTTGCTCGCTCAATCGCTCATCCTGGAGCTCACTGCATCGCTCGCGGACTCGTGCACTCACACACTTGCTGGCAGGTGCACTCCCTCACTCGGCCGATACCTTACAGCTAATGCTTGCTCACCCCACTAACCTGCACGCTCACCCACCCACTAGCTCACTTTACATTCTCAGTTGTGAACTATTCACCTTGTCCATGTACTCTCTCTTGCCCACTAATGCTCTGACTGGCTCACATTGTCACTTGCATGCACCTGTGCAGTTGGTCGGCTCATAAAGATGAATGAACTGAAGCTCGGTGAAGTCATTGGGAGTGGCGAGTTTGGAGGTGAGTGCTGCTCACCAAGAGCCACAAGCCATCACAGTCGACGTTGGGGTTTGTAGCAAACGAGGTGGGGGCTGGGTGTTGGCAAGTGGACAGCAGGCTGTGTGGGGACGAGGGTGGGGAGGGGCCTTTAAAATTTCACTCATGGGGTCTCTAAACAACCTGAGTATGTGGAGGTAGCCACATTATTTGGGCGAGGGAAGGAGGTAATTATGGTCATGTCGGAGACACAGAGACCACTAAGAAAACTGAGTTGGACCTTGGGTTTCAGCTGCCTGTGATAAAATCCACGTTCTCATGTCTAGCGAGACGAAGAGGTGTGGGGGACCCGTGATGAAGTGTGTGGGACCCGTGACGAGGTGTGGAGGACTCGTGACAAGGAGTGCCATGCACTCGTGACGAAGTCTGGCGGACATGCGTGTGCGTCCTGCAGACGTGTACCTGGGCGAGTACAAGGGCATAACCGTCGCCGTCAAGACGCTCAACACAGAAGCATCGTCGGAGGAGTTCCTGTCCGAGATCAACATCATGACGTGAGTGCTCGCGTGTGCATCGCCATGGCTCCACAAACCCTGAAGCGAGAGCAGGAGGGGACCTGACTCCCAACCTAACCCCAAATCCTAAACCCAATCCTAACCCTAGCACAGCCCCTAACCACAAAGCATAACTCCAACACTAACTCAGCACGACCCCCTAACCCCGAATGGTAACCCTAACACACGAACAATACTTGAGATCGATCCTCATTGGTTACTGTCTTTAACTCAACTGCTAACCCTAGGAAGCTCCATCACCGGAACCTGGTGAACCTGCTGGGCACGGTGATCGGTGAGGTGCTCTACATCGTCACTGAGTACATGGCCAAGGTGAGGCCTCGTCGGGCCGGTACTGACAACGAGGTGGCACCATCCACGGCCTCCAAGGCAGAGCAGTCTCCCTGCTTCCAAAGACAGAGTTCCCCCATGTATCCTGAACAGGCTGTAGGGGAAAGTTCTGTTAGCGAGCGGCGTCTGTGAAGGCTGGCACGACAAACGAGGAGGTGAGAAACTGACACCATGACAGGTCGCGTTTGTGTCCCCTGCGACGATATTTGCACATCGCAGTCGGATACTCCTTCACGTTGAGTCTACCCTAGGAGGCCCACTGGTATTAGCCATGAGGGAAAATCTATCTCTGGTCACCAGGATGCTGATCACTACTCTACCACTCTGAGCTTCCAACAGCACTCCCATTCATGCGTGCTCGCACACACACGCAGTACTTTTTTTTTTATGAGCTGGAATGTGTCTCCGTTGTGTGAAATACCACATTAATCACTTTGGATTGTATTTGTTGTTGAGTGCGCCGCCGGGAGTGGGGGAAGAGCTGACACAATCGCCTCGCCACACTGGAAGATCCAATTTACTCAGCTGCCAACGGTCAGGTGGAACCTGGAGCCCCAAAAACCTCTCGTTCTCTCCACTGTAACGTGCCCACTTTAATATAAAAAAATGTATTTGCTTTGTATGTGTAACGTGGGTGCAACGCAAAAACAAAGCATCACCTCCACTTCACTCCGGCGAATGTCATCAAACCGGGCAACCGCTGCCTCGACCCAATTGGCACATGCGGCGATGCCGCCAAACCTGTGGCTGTCACCGAACGACGGTGGACGAAACTTTTTCCGCAAAGCCGACACGCGCACAGTTTCGGTTCACGAGCTCAGCGACGTGCGCCTAATGGCGAGGTCAAAGAATAGATGAAGCACAAATTCACAAATTACGCAAATATGTGACGAATTCGCATAGGACAATCTTGCTTGAAGGGTTGTACGATAACTCTAGGAGCCGCATTAAACCTTAAAAAAAAAATCTGACCCATAGCCCATTTCATTCTCGTCACCAACGACCTGACCCGTTTGTTACACGATTCATTCTTGCTTGCTGTGGGAGGTTGCTGGTTCTATTTCGGCAAGCCACCCTGTTTAATTCTGTGGGTGTATAAACAGTGATGTATGCGTGTTCTGCTTTGTGCTGAATGTTCCACATTCCCTGACATCAGCGAGTGTGTGTCGGCATCACTGTCCCCAACTAGAAACAGCTACTCGTGTGAGAACTTAGCAGGACCCTGAATAGAAGAAGTCTTGAAGCTCAGCGAGGCTATCCTGGGTAATAAAAAGAATAGCTGTTTAAGCTATGGGTATTTTTTGCCAGTGTACATATGTAACGAGTAGAAAAGATTTTTACCATTTCTGGCAATTATGCAGGTGTTAAGATCTTAAAACACCAAAATGGACACCTCTCACAAAGTGTCTAGTTTACAAAAGCCACACATACTTGTGGCAAAATATGCAAACAGGAAGCTTTGATAACATATGCATTGTCCTTCAAACTGATTGACCTACACCAGACATGGCTTTCTTTTGAGCCTGATTGTCAGTGTCAGCTGCACAAGTATGTGCAGCTTTTGCAAACTAGACACCTTGTGAAAGGTGTCTTTTTTGGTGTTTTAAGATCTTAACACCTGTATAATTGTCAGAAATTGTAAAAAAAAAAATTCTACTCGTTACATATGTAGCTCTTTTTAATAGTTGTCCAATCTACTACAGACAGCTTGTGTATAATAAAGAAAACCTTTAACTTTGGTGCAGGGTGCAAATTCCGAATATCGCTAACACCATTTTTACTTTGCAGTAGATTCCATAGCAGATTCGGGACGCACAGCGATGGTGGATGTTGCTCGTACTTGTTCCCATGTCGTGTTGAGGCCAGGCAGCAGCCTCACCAGGAGTTTTGTTCTGCAACTGTGAATTCGTGAAACTGGGAATTTTATATAAGCAAAAGTTAAGAGTTTACTATGAAAGTGAAGTTTGTGAATTGAAAAAAAAAGAAGGCTGATACTCCAGCAGATGGTGCTCTGCCCCTCCCCCTCCCCCCCAATGTTGTTTTGTTAATCCAAGTGTATCTGGGAAGGTTCGAGCGTGAGCAGAGGGCCTTATTTTGGGTCTGAGCCATCACCCTCCCTCTCCCCCAACAGGGTAGCCTCATCAACTACCTGAGGTCACGGGGTCGCGCAGGGATCACCAAGCTGGAGCAAATCACGTTTGCGTTGTGAGTCCTGACACAACACCGTAACTGTCGTCATCATCAGCAAAACTTTTTAAAATTATATACAGCCATCGCCTCGATTTACGCATTAGACGCGTTCTAAATTCCTAATTCAAAAAGCGTGTGAATCAAACTTATACTGCTCTGGGTACTTTTCTGTCAGTAAGAGTTGTAAAAAAAAGAGGGGGGTCTACCAAATTTCCTGGCAATAATAGCGTTAAGTTCTTAAAAACACCAAATCGACACTTTTCATAAAGTGTCAAATTTGCAAAAACCACACACGTTGGTGTTGAATACTGCAAACAACATGCTTTAATAATATATACATTGTCCTTGAATGGCAATATTTGCTTTTTGGCAACATCTTGCTAGCATTGAGACAAAGGCTGAAAAGAAAGCCGTCTGATGCAGGCCACTCAGTTTCAAGGACAATGCCTAAAAATGCATTTGTATTTCTATTTCCCTCACTGTTTAATTTTAAACTGTGTTTGTTCATTACTGAAAATAATGAATACATTAAACGACCTATCTAGAATAAGGAAATATTTTTTAAACAAAAAGTTTTGCTCCTGTACAAACATTGAACGCTGGCTGGGACGGCTTGCCTTCAGTGGTGATATTGGAGAGATGGGCGCCGAGGTACGGGGTCATCCGGGTAAGATGACTTGTGAGCCAGCACGGTGCGGCCCTGCCGCACCGTGCATGGCAAACTTCAACTACGCTGCCACCGCGCACGGACCGCGCTGCACGCAAACCACGTAATCCCAAACAAATATCTGCATGTTTAAAAAACGGTATTAACACATCCGCGTTATTCCACGAACGCGTACATAATAATAATTGTATTTATAGAGCGCTACTCACCCGAGGGTCACAAAGCGCTGCACAGAGCTGTGTGTTAGAACGTAACGTCAACAACAACGGCATTAAAGCAAAAAATCAGAAACAATAAACTCGTTTTTTCGGGGTTTTATATATATATATATCCACATCGTTGCAGAACAACATGTAAAATATGATCAGACTTACAAATATAATTCTAAAATGCAAAATTATAATACGTATAAATTATATTACATATATTTGGAAATCGATTAATTTAACATTTATTGTATAATAATAATTGCATTTCTAGAGTGCTCATCACCCAAGGGTCACAAAGCGCTTGCTCTGTGCCGCGGAGCGAGCGGCACATTAACAACGAGATAAGAACGTTACAATAGGTTTTACCGTATCTGGCGATTATGCAGGTGTTAAAATCTTAACACCTGCATAATTGCCAGTAATTTTATATTTGTATTCTGGCAAAAAAGTACCCATAGCGAGATAAGAACGGCATATCAGCAAAAACGTTTTATTCGGAGTATTTTTTTTTTACAAATCCGAGCTGTGGAGCGAACAACATGTCAACAACATCAGGACAGCCCGACTGAAACTCGAAAAATAGCAACAAACTATAGAGGGACAAAAAATAAGAGATTAAAACAAATTTTCGCCACAAACAGGCAGGAGCATCAGAGGCAAAGCGAGTCGAGGCAGAGAGTGAAGTACTTTAGATTGCTGTGGTGAATATGTCAGGAGTGAGGGCGTTAAAGTTTCGAAATTGGATAAAGCGCTTGGTGATGGAAATGGTGCATGTCTCTCTTGATGTGGTGCTTAGTATGATCATCATCGATTCTGTGGGAGTCTGATTGCACATCCATTAGAAGCAGTAACATTGGGCTAAGTACTAACCGTGTGTGTGTGTGCTCTATGTGTGAATGACTGCTCGTGCGTTTGTGTGACGGCACGTGTGCGTAAACGCGTGCATACATGCACGTTCGTGCGCGTGTATGCACGCACATGTGTCCACTTATGGCCGGGCATGTGCTTGTGTTTGAGCTTGTACGTGTATGTGTGGCTGTTCCTGTGTGATGGCTGGCATGGATTAATGTGTGTGCCTGCTGATGAGTGTGTGTGTGTGTACTTCCGCATTGAGGAGCAGTAACTCCGTAGGTTACAAACCTGGCGACCAGAGTTCGAATCTTTGATCTCCCCTAGGTCGAGTCAGCCTCAAGGCCATACGGTATATAACCTTTTAAGGCTATACGGTATATAACATTTTAAGGCTATACAGTATATAACATTTTAAGGCTATACGGTATATAACATTTTAAGGCGATATGGTATATAACCTTATAACCTTTTAAGAATATACAGGGATCTTTGTCTTGTTGTGTGTGTGTGTGCACGAGCAGTCACGTGTGTGAAGGCATGAGCTACCTGGAGGAGAAAAACTTCGTGCACCGTGACCTCGCGGCCAGGAACGTCCTCATCTCGGAGGACATGATCGCCAAGGTGGCCGACTTCGGCCTGGCCTGGGAGTGGGGCAAGGGTGGCGAGACCAAGAAACTGCCTGTCAAGTGGACGTCGCCGGAGGCGCTGCGGAAGCATGTGGGTGATGCATCGCTTGCTTGATTGTTGTCTCGATGCATGTACCCACTCACTGTTTCGTCCCACTCGATCACATGCTCGTTGTCTCGCTCGCCGCATGTCCCTCACTTTCGTGTTGTCTCGCTCGTCCACTCGTCTGTGGTCTCCCTCGCTGACTCGGTTTCTGCCTCACTGTCTCCCCAGCTGTCCGAATCTCTCACTCGTAATAGAGCCGAGGCTCGCAGCGCTGTCACATGAACAACAGCCATAGTCGTACGTGTTCGTGTGGGAGGCATGGTCATGAACAGTGAGCAAAATGTTGGCAAAGTTGTCCCTGGTAATTGAGAGGAAGGGGGACATTTTTTACGGGCATTAGATAGACAGATGTTTGCTCTAACAGCAGAAAGAACTCAGTAAGCTTGAATGCTCCAGATGCAGAATTCTTGCAACAATAAAGAGTCGAACTAACATATGTAACAGCGTATGAAATTAAAGGGTAAATAAGCATACAGCAAGAATATGTAATATGTGCATGAATTAAGCTTAAATCATAAAAGTAAACAATAACATGCAAGACTGCAAAATTAAACACTCAGTGCCATCTTGCACAAACATAAAACCTCAACCATAACCATAATCAGTGACGCCATCTCAATGCACGCTAGCTTTTCAGCCACTGTTGAATTGCTACTGTATGAAAATGCCATACGATATAAGAGTTTTACGAGTCCATCTTTGTGTATTTTAAACATTTTTAATATTTTATGCTGGTTTTATTTTATTTCCTATTAGTCTTAATAATTTTATGTA
Organism: Mordacia mordax; assembly: GCA_036362905.1. Taxonomy (NCBI): domain Eukaryota; kingdom Metazoa; phylum Chordata; class Hyperoartia; order Petromyzontiformes; family Petromyzontidae; genus Mordacia; species Mordacia mordax. The sequence continues at coordinate 17,165,820 of JAZEWT010000001.1, forward strand.
CCAACTCCTGGGCTCTTCTCCACTCACTGAGAAAGTGGAGCCTCCATCTTGCCTACCAGTAGCGGAAGCAGCGGTCTCTACCTCGTCTCGTTGTACCAGTATCAACACATCACTCACCTCGTATCTCGCCTCCACGCTCATCCTCACCTTGTTCTCCCTCAAGACCTTCCTTATCTTCTCACCCTCATTAACCACCCCTTCTCTCCGTCACCTCGCCACCTCTCTATACTGTCCTTCCTCACCTTCCTCTGTCCTAACCCTCTGCTCACATCATTCGCCACACCACCGTATCTCACCTTTTAATTCACTTAGCTATCCTCACCTTCCTCACATCTTCACCAGACATCTTCAAGCACCTCACCATTTTCCTCAACCTTTTCACCTCACCTCACTCTTCCCTCATCAATATTTTACCTTCCTAACCCTCTCGTGACACCTTCAACCCATCCTCTATCACTATAGTCTCACCATCTTCCTCACCTATTACCACTCTCACCACTTCTCGACACATTCATTTAACTAACACCACCACTAATCCTCTCCTCACTACCATTCACCATCCATCCACTCATCACCTCACCGATTAACCACCCACCACCTTGCTGCTGCACTACCTAATTACTTATCATTCCATTAACTCATAGAGGCAGGCAGGCATAGTGAGTGGTGCTGCTTCTTCGCAGCAGGAGGGGCCCGGGTTTGGTTTCCGGCTCGGATGCCTTTCTGTGTACGGAGTGCGCGTTCTTCCTGTGTCCGTGTGGGGTTTTTGCGGGTGTTCGGGTTTCTTGCCACCACCAGGAAACATGCTGGTGTCGGCTTTGTTGGTCTGTTGGGCGCGTTGCTCCGCTGCCCTGCGATGTGCTGGCGTCATATCCTGGGTATAGCCCTACCTTGTGCCCCTATCTTCCAGGAGAGTCTCTACCCCCCCCCCCATACAGGATTGTATGCTGAGAAAGCAGCTCAAATTAACTACCTGAGCTGCTTTCTAAGCTGTGCTCCAGTTCTGAAAGGATCCTGATACTTGACGATTTCAACATTTATGTTGACTCTCCAAAGAGCCCCCTTGCAAGAGATCTCATGACCACTGTGAACTCATTTGGCTTCGTTCAGCATGTGACATCTGCCACCCACAGATCGGGCCATAGCCTGGAGCTGATTTGCTCAAGGGTCATACCTGTAACCAACCTGTCCAATTCCAAAACCTTAACTCCACCTCGGATTCATGCTCCACTTCATCACTCTCTGCCTCGACTCACTCTGCCGCTAATGCGACAGTTGAAACTCACAACAGCTCGCTATCACACATACAGGATGCTTTGGCACAAATCAAAACATGCTGTGTCTCTGTGAATTCAAGGTGAATGCACGCAGGACCGAATGGACTTGGAGAAAATCTAGCCTCATCATCCATGCTCAAATCTATAAGAAGCCGCTCAATCGCTACCGGAAGGCACTTGATTGCACCGCATCTCTACTCAGACCCAACCTCCACCCACTACCTCAACAATTGTTCCCTCTCCTATCTTGAGCGCAAGCTCCTGCAATGTTCTGAGTTAATGACATCTGATGTTTCTTCATGAGTTACCATTTCTCAGCATACAAACTGCTCTTTGGACCCCTTCCCATCCAAACTCATCGGGGCCACCTTTATCACGAATCTCTCCAACAACTCACTTCACTCTGGTGTCGTTCCTTCATGATTCAAATGTGTTGCAGTTACCCCTCTGCTCAAAAAACCCAGCTTTGATTGTAACATCCCTGATAATTATCGACCCATCTCCAATTTACCATTGCTTTCTAAGGTCCTTGAGCATGCAGAAGCCATGCAACACGTCCTCAATGATGGTCTCCTTAATCCCTTCCAATCTGGGTTCAGATTTGACCATAGTACCGAAACTTCTCTGGTCAAGGTAGTAAATGACCTACTTATCACTGGCGATGAAGGCTTGCCAAGTATTTTTGTCCTCCTGGAGCTGAGTGCAGCCTGTGATACCATTGACCACCCTATCTTACTGGAGGGCTATCTGACTGTGCGCAAAACTGGCTGAGCTGCTACCTCTCTGAACGGAAGCAGTTCACGTTGGAAAATGTAAATCGGAGACCCATCTTGATTTGTCTGGAGTTCCTTAGGGTTCAGTTCTCAGCCCACTCGTCTTCAGCATCTATATGCAACCACTTGGCCATATCCTGCGCAGACTCAATCTCAGCTACCATTGCTATGCCAATGACATCCAAATCTATATCCACGTAAAACCATCAATCGATGCATCTGGTCTTTGCATGTCATCTTCACTATCAACTGTGAGAGCCTGGCTCAATTCAAATTTCTTGAAACTAAATGTTGAAAAACAGATGTTTTGCTTGTCCCCCGCATCAGTTGTCCAAGGCTTAACCCATCCATTTGATGGTTGACAACCAGACCATTGAAGTTGCTCATGCATCCAATGTGTAGGAATGATTCTTTATTCCTCATTCACCTTAGAGACCCACATCAATAAGGTGATCAAGGTAGCCCATTTTCATTTCAGAATTATAGTCAGACTGTGCAACATAATTTACACTCCGACGCTGAAAAGCTAATCCATATGTTCATCTTTTCATGAATTGATTACTGTAATGCACTACTTCCTGGCGTCCCTGCCTACTTTATCAATTGCCTACAATGTCTGAATTATGTGACTGCTAGAGTCCTCACCTGCATTCTAATCCATGATCACATATCCCCAGTACTAGTGTCTCTCCACTGGCTACGGGTGAAATAGAGGATTGAATTCAAAACCTTCATTCTCACCTACAAGGCTCTCACCGGCACTGCTCCGACATACATTCGTTACCTACTTCATACACCCTGTTCAACACGACAACTTCAATCCTCCAATACGGGTTTGGTGAATGTGCCCATATTTCACCTCAGTTCAACGTGTGAGTCATCTCGCACGCTGCTCCTAGACTCTGGAACTCCCTTCCACCAGAAATTCGGTCAGCTGAGTCCCTGTGCATATTCAAATTCCATCTCAAGACCCACTTGTTCTGTAAGGTCTTGAAGAAATTCTATGGCTGGGACTGTTGATGGTACTCACTGCTGTGAGCTTGGATGATGGCACGCTGTTGACCTGTGCATGCTCAGGAACACTTATTCCTTCCTCTTTTAGAATTATTTTATTTGTTATTTGATGTCCATTGATTTATCGTCATTATTTCATTCAATTGATCTATTCTGTTGTTGTTGACACCATTCTCTCCACAGCTCTGTGCAGTGCTTTGTGACCCTATGGTGAAAGGTACTTTAGAAATGTAAATATTATTATATTGTTGCTAAAAATAAAGGGCAGCTACCACAAAATTATTTTCCCTAAATTTTAAAGCCCATCTAGGAGCATTAAGCAAAAAGTAAGTCTATTGGAGTAAGCGCATCAACCAGACCCAAGCGCTTGGTTTAAACGTAAAGACCTGTAGCCCTAATTTTAAGCAGACAGAGGCAACCAGGCCAAAGCTTTTGTTCTAACCATAAGATGAGTCGTCTTAACAATAGACCTAATGCCAGCCCCGGCACGAAGGCTAAGGCTAACCCTAGCCCAGGTACTCTACCCTTTCCAGTCTCTTATGTTCATGGTGCCGAGATAATCGTGTCTGTGAAGAGGCCTCTAGTCGTTCTCACACCAAAAACGATGCACTCTATAAATCGGAGGTCAAGGCATCTCCCTGTTTATTAAGATTCAGGGCGGCACTTTGTTTATCTCCAATTACAGCAGTGGCTCCAGTGGTGGAAATTCCACATTCTTCTGGAAATCTCCAGACTGAAGGCCACTTTGAGAGAAAATAATAATAATAATTACTTTTATAAAAGTGCTTTTCACCCAAAAGTCATACAGTGTTATAACATAAGCCAGTGCCCAGATAGTAGGTGCCCTTGATAAGGAGGAATTACCATCATAAAATGCCAAGTGAACGCTGCCCCCCACTCGCTGGCGATGTTTTATTGTCAACGCGGCCGATTGTGTGTGAGCATCACCCTCTACTGACGGCTCATATCATCGGCGTGAGATATAGCACGGAGTGGAGATTTGTCCGAATGTTCACAGCACTCACTTCCTGCTATATTTAGGGCCCCGTGGCATATGTGGTACATATACAGCATGTATCAGAAATCTGAACCCATAGGATATATATGCAACATTTTCTGATTGTTATTCCACTTAGAATGTCTGTTTACATATTTCTAACATTCGTACAATAATTAACGTGTATAGATGTGAATAGCAACCATTCTGAATAAGTGCATTAAGTGTGCATTGTTTAATATTCCCTAATATAGCGGTCTATACAATACAGAGTTGTATATACAGTGCATTGCATAGTCTCTAAGATCACTTTATTTCTGTGCTGTTTTGGGCAAGGGCCCTTAATCAGAGTGTATCGAGAAGGGCCATTGCCCAAAACGTCACTTGTTTATATATTTTTCCACTTTTAAGTGCATTGCAAAATGATGGATTGTTTGAAAAAAGTCAGGTTTATAAAATATAGCTTGCTTCTTATCAGGCCCTCCATGGTTTGCCGTCTTCCTATTTCCTGGAAACACTGACACATGGTGCTCGTAGTGTTCACATCTAGAGATTTTCTAATGCGTAACTTTGTCGGTTCCTGGAAGTCATCTCGAATCAGACGGGGCAATGGCCTTGAAAGTTATTCTCCAAATCTCATGAGTGGCTGCTGGCTCAATTGAATCCCATAAACCACATTTATAAATACAATTGCGTTGGCTTATGATTGAAGCCAATTGATTGGGAGATAGCTTATTGAGTTGCTTATTTATTACTTATCAGAAAGCCTCTTGGAATGCCCTGCACCAGGAGAAATATACTGGATGAAATTTTCATCTTTTGTACAATTAACTGCATGTGATCATTTTTTATATTTTTCACGCGCTCGAAAATAATGCTTACAGGATCTGCACGTGCGTATGGATGCAGGAATTTTCCACCAAGTCAGATGTGTGGAGTTTTGGGATCCTCCTTTGGGAAATCTACTCCTTTGGCCGTGTGCCCTACCCCCGCGTGGTGAGCAAAACTTAGGATATTTTCCAGCACGGTCCAGAAACTCACACCCTTACTCGCACCGACACCCATAGATGTACACATACGCACAGCCTCACATGGAAACCATCGGCTCACACAGAGACCAATATGCAGAGGTGAAACTAAGCTGGTGTGGTCCCATACAGATTACCGGTAAGAAAATCACCAAAATATTTCGTGCAGTACAAGCGGAAATCTGGCTTGCGATACGAGCGTACCAATAAGAAATTTACATTATTTTTACCCCCAACAAATGTCGTTCTACAAAACAACAATTCTAACTGTTTGTGAACACCGGCTTGCGATGCGATAGCGATGCAGCAACGCTTCGTTGCGCGAGGGCCTCCTGAACCACTCCGCCCCATTCCCCTCGGCCTCCTCTCCCGTGACCTCCGACCCCGACCCCTGGGCGCGTGCTCACACCGCAGCCCTTGAAGGACGTGGTGGAGTACGTGGAGGACGGCTACCGCATGGACCCGCCGGAGCTCTGCCCCAGCAGCGTGGCTGACATCATGCAGGACTGCTGGAAGAAGGAGCCTGAAATGCGACCCAGTTTCCGCGAGTTGCGTCGGACCCTGATGCACGAGAAGGTCCGCGATGAACTGCAGGAGCACTGAACAGTGCCCACGAGGTTCCCATTCGTTGGAGGGAAATCGGTTTATGGGGGGAAGGGCAGTGTGAGTAGTTTATATTGGGGTTGTGTTGTGCCACCTGTCCCAGATTTTCCACAATCATTCTTATTTCGAGGTACGTAGCCATTTTGGGGAATCTGCAAGTCTTTCTAGAACGTTATAGGGCCATGGTTATTAGAATCATATGCAATTTGAGGTAATACATTTGCATGTAGTTTTCCCATCCTCTGGCACTGTTTATTCATTTAGCCATGGTACATCAGGGTCTGTTTTTAGCCAGAGGTGGCAACCATAGATACCGGGGGATAGTTTGGATGGAGGGGGTGGCATGGTGTCAGGGCAGTGCCATCACCATCAGATAGCTTTGTCCATTACTCTGTATTGCATCGCTGAGATCATAAGCAGGCAGCGACATGAGCCAGGCCAGAGGTTGCATTGAGTTTCCAGGTCTCTGAAATTGCATGAGCAACACGTTGCGATTTTTGCGCAGCGATTTTCACCTGAGGCTCTGCCGCCATCCTGTAGTCTCGGCGAGACTCAACAAGACTCACGTTTCAAGTCAATTTGATTCAACCACGTGAGAAGTTGAAAGACGAAATCTCATTTGCATAAGGAACCCGGGTGAGCAACGTGACAGAAATGATAGCATAACAAATAAATACAATAATGAAGCAAATAGAAATCTGATCAAAAACAACCAGAGAGATTGGAGCAAGAATAATCAAAATTAAACATTTTATCGAAAGAGGCGCACAAACATCTCATCTCTCATCTCATTATCTGAAACCGCTGAATCCTATATAGGGTCACGGTGAGCCGGAGCCTATCCCGGAAACACAGGGTGTAAGGCAGGAATACACCCGACGATGGGACGCCAGTCCATCGCCGGGCATTGCGGGACAATTTTAGTCTGCGCGCCAATCAACCTATCCAGGAGCATGCTTTTGGACTGTGGGAGGAAACCGGAGTACCCGGCGAAAACCCACGCGGGCACGGGGAGAGCATGCAAACTCCACACAGAAAGGCACCCGAGCCGAGAGATTCGAACCCGGGACCTTCTTGCTGTTAGGCGTCAGCGCTAACCACTGGGCCACCGCGCCGCCCGCGCACAAACATATGAAGTAAAATAAATATCGAATAGCAAAAGTTTACTTGCCCATATCCGTTTTTAAAACAGACTCAATTTAAGTTGAAGAAACGTCAACATAGATGTTGGGTGATTTTTGCGTCAGTTTGCGAATATAAGACGTGTGTCTGGTGCATACATTTCGAGGTATCTGTTGGCGAGACAGAAAGTGCCATCACATCATCACTTCAAGCATATTGCCCATGGGTGTCGTGGCTGCCTTGTTATTGGCTCGTTGATGACGCCATGCCTCTATCACCCCGGTCGTTGTTCCAAATGTCCTCAGGCAACAGTCGTCTTGTTGTTGAGTGAAACCTGTTTCGTGTGAGTCTAGGCTTAAATTGAGTAATATCTAAGTGTACGTTACTTCGTGTCAAATCACGGGTCTACACCAAACATAGCCAGATCGATTTTTTTACTTACTCCATAATGTAATACATCGGGAGGTGATGGTATTAAATAAATGTAAAACCTTTAATTTTAAATAAAATTCAAGTGTTACTATACGCGCCTGTTCTGCAGTGCTCATGTAAAAGGTGCAGCCTTGCAATGTCTTGCTCAGCCATTTCTAGCAGAAGGGCCTCGACTAACAGAGCGCAATTCTTTAGAGGAGTGGTCTGCAACCCGTCGATGGAAATGGACAGGTCCATCCCAGTCTTGAACAGTCGATCTTAATATTTTAAAAATATATTGAGACAGACTGAGAAAGGCCAAGATCCTGCATGGTGGTTGTATTTAAAATTGTGGCA
>JAZEWT010000001.1:17181289-17211588 GCA_036362905.1 Mordacia mordax
CGGAAGAAGATGGATGGATGGTATTGGTGACCCGCCCCTCCGCAGGATTCCCTCTCGAGCACTAATGCGGCCCCCTCTCACGTGGATTATAGGGTTCTCCCCGAAAGGAACTTGAAACTCGGAGCTTCCGATGGAGTTTGTGTGTGCGTGCGACGAACGTGTTTGTAGTTATCGGAAGCCACGATCCATTACTGCATGAAGGCCTTTTATAATAAACGTATATGTAACCAGGTGAGAACCCATTGAGATAAAAGTGTTGTATACCAAGGAAAACTTGGGGTGAAAACATACAATGTGGAATATACAAAAATAAACAAAAACATTATAATGATGTAGGTTTTTCACGGCTCGATGCATGATGATTGCTTCGAAAAGCTGCTCTCTCGGGACAGCCGCGTCGATGGAGAGGAGAGAGAGCCATCGACGCGGCTGTCCCGAGAGAGCAGCTTTTCGAAGCAATCATCAAACAAAAACATTCTTTGAAAATATACATATTTTACAGTTTAACAATAAAACTAATGTAAATATTTAAAAAACTATCCCCAAATACATGAGTGATTGGTGTTGATGTGAGGGTAGTTGTATGGACTGTGTACCGTGTGTAAGGCTGTGCGTGTGTGACGTTTGATGTTCTGGTGTATGTATTGTTTGTGTGCAGTGTGAATGTATGGTGTATGTGATGTACATGGGTATGTGTGACGTGTGGTGATTACTGGCTCAGTGGTTAGCCCTCTGGGTTACACACCTGGAAACCCGAGTTTGACTTCTTATTACGGCCAACAACAGTGATGATTTTCTGAACCAGTAATAAGCCACCCCGCGGTTGACGTAGCCACAAGTGAGTGCCTTGTACAGTGTGTAAGTATTACCACAAGGAAGACAATGGCGACCGGGTGCAGAACTGGCCACCCATCTCCTCGTGTGCCATGTCGACCTTCGTAGGTGCTCGCTAACAGCACTTGACCCTACAGTTTGGTAAGGCCTTGCGGGGGATCTTGGTCTTGGTGTGTGACATGTGGTGTGCTGTGATGGGTGAGGGCAGGTGATGGTGCACCCTGGACTCACACCCAACACTGACGACTATGAGCCGTGTGCGACTGTGCCCAATGTGGTTCTGCCCCCGCGCGGATACCTCGGCATTTCTGCGGCAACTGGGGGCTTGGCCGGTACAATACAACTTACAGGCTGGCCAATTCACAGGCTCATCAACTCACATGATAACCAGCTTACCAACTCACAGGCTCACAGTGCACAGGCTCACCAACTCACAGGCTCACCAACTCGCAGCAATACCAACACAGTCTCACTAACTCACAGGCTCATAATGCACACGCTTACCAACTCAGACTCACCGATCCAAGGCTTACCAACCCATCAACTTACACATTCATCATCTCGTCCGTTAACTGGCTCAGCAGGTGACATGCGATGGCTCATCAGCTTACAAGCTCACAGACACACCTGTGTAAAAACTCGTGACATTCCGTTCTCAGATGATGATGGTAGTGGTGTCAATATCCCACGATTGTTTGTTCCATCACAGATGACCACGACGTTCTGTCACTGCAGCTGTACAGCTTGGTAGAGCCCGGCCAGGAGGTGAGTGGTGGTAGGTGGCGGTGGGGTCGTGTAATGCTGTGGAGTGAGTGCAGGATGTACATCTCACGTTATTATTCATTGTATGATTGTATGGGTTTTTTTTCCTAGGCTGACATGTCACGTATTGCTCATGCGAGAGTTGTGTGCTATTTGTGAGTGGTGCGTATATGCGTTGGACGTGGCTGGTTTTTTGGCCGTGTACAGTTTGTGTGAAGAGTGTAATGGTGTGTTTATGCTTCATGTACCCTTGTATGGGCGCTGTGTGAACTGTGTGCATTATGTTACCTGCGTGTGTGCTTGTACGTTGTGTTCATCTTCATCACGAGCCACGTAATGTTGGCGTGACTTCTGAATGGTGTGGCTGTACATTGTGCGTGCGCATCTACGTTATGTGTGTGTCTACATTGTGTGTTTATTTTGCATATATGTGTCTACATTGTGTGCGGTGTGGAGCCAGTCACAATGCAGTTACTGTGGCATGTGCAGAGTTTGTGTCATTGGGTGTGTGCGTCCGGTAACGTTGTTATTCCTGTGTTGCACCACGTGCCATTGCCACTGCTGCTGATACTGCTCTGCTCACACATTTACCCTCTGCAACAATAACAACAACAACCGCTCTTCGCCAATAAGTGGCCGTCATGTCACCACGGCACCTGTGGCAGGCGATGTGCACTTTGAGGCCATGTGAAGTGTCGAAGGCCCGCGACAGGAGGTCACGAGACAGACGCACGTGTTATGGTTTGCCTGACTGAGATGACTGGCAGATGCATCACCTGTGCTCCCTACTCTGTCAACGTGCTGTGTTTTACCCGCCTGGCGCTCCACTCGTGAGCGTCGCTCCACCGCCCTCCGTTGTTGTTGGAGAGCGACTGCCTCCAACTGTCCCGTAGCAGCCTTCACGAACCTCCTCCATAGAGGCCGATCTTGACACTGCTGGTACCAGTCTTCAGCAAGTCCACTCAGCTCCAGGTCCTTCTGTACATCAGACCATCTCTCCTCTAACCCAGAGCCATGCCCGTTTAGCCTCTTCAATCTGGCCAAAAAGAAGCTGCTTGGAGATGTAATGGCTGGGCATGCGGGTTACATTACACAACCACCACAGTCTCGTCTACTGGATGAACTCACCATTGAGACTTTTTCCAGATATTTGGAAAATTTGTGAGCTACTCACACAATTCAACATGCTTAAACCCAGTATAGATTGTAAGCCGGTCGGCCGGAAAGTTTAGAAATGGCTTAGAAGTTCAGCCAGGAGGGTCCACGTCTCACAAGCATAGACAAGAGACAGCATGACTGCAGCTGAAAAGACCCAAAACTTCGTGTGGAGTGACAGGCCAGGCAGCTTCTGCAGCGTTACATAGCAGATGAAAAGATAATGCCACCCGACTGGTTTGGAGTCAGACCACTGCTGCTAAATCGGAACCGGCCACACACTACCTAGGTATGAAAACGTCTCCACTCTGTCCACAACGGCCCCATAACTCATGGAACACTGAGAGGGTGGAGTACTTGATGGCACAAAATACCCAGGCAAGTGCTTGGTTTTTGTGGGGCTGACGCTCTTTGTGACATGCTCCAGGTTCAACAGCAGGGCCCCCAACTCCTCCTCAGAGTGAGTGGAAATTATCAAATCGTCGACATAAATAAAATGCTTGGCCAATAAAGAGCCATCCTTTGACCACACCCGGGCATCGCTCAGCCTCCCATTGTACTTCTACCAGATTAAAATTCGACTGGTACATCTATGAAAAGTGTCTTGAACTACAAGGTCAAGAAAAATGTTAAATAATGTAGGAGCCAGAGGACATCCCTGTCATACCTTAAGTTGAACAGCGAATGGCTCTGACTCACCACATAGCTTTACTTGGGCTTGCCCACCATCATAAAGGTCCATAATGACAATGAGCAGAGAGTCAGGGACAACAAAAGCATAGTCCTAGCCTACTGATGGTATCGTAAGCCTTGGTCAGGTCAATAAAGCAAGAGATCCAGGTCCTGTTCAAATTCTCTACACTTCTGCTGTAGCAGCCAGGCAGACTCTATCCAGAGGGGCCACATAATCCAACACTTGAGGCAGGAGGTCATGGAAGGCATCTGACTCGTCAGCCTTGCCGACATCCCTCCACTGATGTTCATCTTCAGTGTGAGCATAAGCCACCATCACCACCGTCCGTCGCCTCCCATTTATAGGGAGGCGAACCGAGAGTGGCCTGGTACTCACAGGTTCCCACACCTCACCACCATGCTCCCATGCCCCCTTCATTCTTTTATTCAGAAGAAGAGCCACTTCCTGTTGTTTGGCAATTTCTTGCCCCGAGTGGAGGACTGTCCAGCACTCTTATTGACTGGAACCAGAACCAGTCCACTAGACCTCCTTTATCCCAGAGGTCCAAGCGGTACCGAACCAGTTTCCAACAGCGGATTGGCAGCCTCGCCTCTGCAACTAGCGTTCGATCATTTTACGTGGCCACATGCAGTAGCTTTTTGTTGTTTCTGGAGGAAACCCGGGGGTGGGTATATATGTTTCTGGCTCTGCCAAATTGCAGTTTTGGCCAGGAGACATTATAAATATCTGTATGCCCAGAGGGCCTCTGGCAGAGCTTAGGTTTTTTTTCTTCGTATTTATTTTTTTTATAACTAAATTTAAGTGGAGGGGTTACCAGCCCCCTGCAACCATCCAGAGTACCCATAGCTGCTGTAGTCTCGGAACGCAGCCACCACAGCATAACAGACCTGCACCACGAGGAGGAGGGGTTATGTTGCCAGACTCTGCACACACACACGTACACACGTGTACACTCACATCACCGTATCTCTGTGTACTCCTAGCCGCCAGTGGTTCCCGTGCCGGGTGTCGACGGAAACACTTTCCAGGAGGCCGCACAGGGGTCAGAGCCCAAGGGGCCTGTGGACACAGACGCCCAGGAGGCCACAGAGGTTAAGCAAGCGACCGACACCAAGGATGTGGATTGGGCCCCAGTTGTGGCCACCGATGGGCAGAGGGAGGAAGGTACGGTCAAACACTGAAACCTTTTCCAGGGCTTAATTTTAATTGGGCCAGTCAAGGTCAATAACAAATAAAATATATATGCATGCAGCGTACTACATTCAGTAATACATTTTGCTGTTGCTGGCTACTGATCATGTGTCTACATTAGGCTATTCTCACCAATGACCCAGGGTGTGCTCAGTGAGAAGTTTGGGAATTGACTAGTACGTGGTGACTGCTAAAAAAAATAACACTGAGTGCTGCTGATCCTGTCAAATTGTGTAAGATAAAGAGGGTTGAGCCCTGCTGGTACTTAAACAGGGGGACTGTTTAATACTGGGTATTATAGACTTGGGCTATGAGAAGGTCCAAGGTTCCATCAGAAGCTTGTGGTGTGACCCCGTGGTGCCCTCCCGTCCTGTCCAGTTGCGGCCGCGGGCATCGCGCTCTATGTCGAGCAGAACATGCGGCAGATGCTGGAGGCTCAGAACAAGATCCACATCGAGATCAAACAGCTGGGCCGCAGCCTGGGGCTCGTGCTGGAGGAGCAGCGGCGCCAGGTGGACCTGCTGGCCCGCACCACCACCGGCCGGCCTGCGGAGGCAAGTTGCCGCCACGGTCGCCACCGCCGCCGCCACCACTGCCATAGCAAACACAACGACCGTTACCCTTCGCCGCCATTCCATGCAGCCTTCAATTATCAGCCACGATCTATTACTCCTGGATAAAGGCTTCCATGAGCCATCACCCTCTCTCATGGTCCTACGATGTAATGAGCCGCCTCGCACATGCACACAAGCGATCTCGTTGGCTGCCGCTCCAGCTCCAGTTTTAAACATTGTCTGTCATCCCTTCTCTTGACATGTCCTATCTGCTTATGACTTCTCATGCGTCTGTTCAAAGTGAAAACATACGCCGTGTATCTTCAAATCGTTTGAAATTCTGTTCCGTGCACGTTGTTTTGGTTGTGCTTGGTGTTCGCCCCGCATAGTAACCGGCGTTCATGTGCGCTTGCGTCGGTTGCTTCATCTGTCCATTGTAACGGCGAGCGACGATCCTCCTCCTCCTCCTCTTTCCCCTACGTGTCTGGCAGACGCTAGGAGGGGCGACCCTGGAGGAGCTGCAGAGGCACCAGCAGGAGCTGCTGATGCAACTCACACACCTCCGGTACGCTACGTACGCCGGACCGGCAAGAACTTTGTGAATAATGCTGGCTCATCACCAAAGGCAATAATTTCAGCCACGTTGCTTCAACATATGCATACCCTGACACCAGTGTCGATTTTCTATTCGGACTGGTTTAACTTCCCCACTCCCACAAGGCCATGTGGATGATGTGGATGTGTAGCAATATATCATGTACACAAATTTAATGGGGCGGCGCGGTGGCCCAGTGGTTAGCGCTGTGGCCTCACAGCAAGAAGGTCCCGGGTTCGAATTTCTCGGCTCGGGTGCCTTTCTGTGTGGAGTTTGCATGCTCTCCCCGTGTCCGCGTGGGTTTTCGCCGGGCACTCCGGTTTCCTCCCACAGTCCAAAAAGCATGCTGCTACATAGGTTGATTAGCTCGCAGGCTAAATTGCCCCGCAGTATCCGGCGATGGACTGGCGTCCCATCGTCGGTATATCCTTGCCTTGCGCCCTGTGTCTGCCGGGATAGGCTCCGGCTTCACCGTGACCCTGTTTCGGACTAAGCGGTTTCAGACAATGAGATGAGATGAGACAAATTTAATGGACAGACACCTAAGTGGACATGGCAGCTACATCTATGGGCACGCTAATAAGACACACATCAGCATGTGCATATCCACACTGATTGTGAACCTTGTGAAATGCAAACGCATATTATATATCCTTCACTGACATTAGTCGTGAGCGGGAATCAAACTTGAGTGGCTGGGTTCATAGCGTAACTCGCTAACCATTACACTACTGACAAACACAAGCTGGACACCTGCACGCACTTGTCCCTTGGCCTCAAGGTGCACCTGGCCTGGCACAAGAACCTTGATGACATCACCGCCACTTAGCGGAGAATGTCGGCTCTTGTTGTACAGGAGTGCGGTGGAGGAGGTGGCGGCGCACGCCATCACGGTGCGAGACGCGCCCGCCCCGGGCAGGGACAACCCTTACGACAGCACGCACCACTTCACCCACATCCGCGACACGCTGGAGGTCGTCAAGCGGGACGTCGGCAGCCTGGCTCAGCGGCCCGTGGTCAGCGTCTCTCTCCGCTCAGTGCTCTCCAGTTCAGCGGAAATTCGTGACCTGGGTTGCTTCGTTTCATCGACTGCGTTTGCCGTCATTGTTCCTGCAAAATGTATTGCTCGCAGTCGTTGAGGAAACCACAGAGATGAGCCGGAAGGTGACCAGGCAGTGAGCTAATGCAGTTTCCAAAGGTCTGTTGTCCTTTATATATAAAGATGTCTGCAATTAATTAACAAATAAATGGCCAGGGTGCAAAAAGTGGATGTCAGCACCTTTAGTAGCTCACTGAAGGAAGATGTACCTCACAACACAAAGAGCTATTATTTTGTAAGACTCTATAATAATTTATATTGTAGATAATGCAAATATAGGGTGGCACGCTAGCGCAGTGGGTAGCACTGTCGTCTCACAGGAAGAAGGCCCCAGGTTCGATTCCCGGCTCCATTGCCTTTCTGTGTAGAGATTGTACTCCCTGTGCCCGCGTGGGTTTTCACAGGGTACTCCTATTTCCTCCCACCGTCCAAAGACGTGGTGCTGCCTAGGTTATTTGGCCTACAGAGTAAATTGCACCGAATTGTGTGCCCTGCAATGTACTGGCGTCATGTCCTGGGTATTCCCCTCTGTTAGCCGGGATAGACTCCGGCCCCCCGCGACCCTGTACAGGATTAAGCGGGTATTGATAATGAATGCAAATAAAATGAAGTGGATTAGCCATGTTTCCTTTATATAGTTCTCTCTAGCAACCATATGTGAATCTGACTGGCAACATGTTACAATTAAGAACCGTTGCCCAAAAATTTTATTCCAACTTTGTAGTGGTAGCCACGTTGCCTACCAATGAGTTCATCTTCCTGCACCTGTGTTTTATGAGTCATTGATTTAATTAGACCAATGTGTAATCAGATAAACAATATTATTGACTGAACTCAGACTCTAGGTTTATATTTCAGGGGTGAATCCAGAGAAATAATATGGGCCAGAGCATTACACTGGGACACTGCCAGTCTAGAATCCAATAGCTGCAGTGCAGCCGAAGATGAGCGTTTGTTTTAAAGTCTGTGCAGAATTGCGAATGACGTCACCTTCTCGCAGGCGATAGTGCAGTTCTGTATGTGCTTATGTGCCTGTGTGAATGCGTAGTGCAGCGGTCAGCACGCTGCGTTACTAATCTGGCGACCCGAGTTTGATTCCTGCTCACAGCCAACGCCGTTGACAATTTATCTGAAATGGTCCTGACCCTCCCCTAGGTCGACTCGGCCTCAAATGAGCACCGAGTGTGATGTGTAAACTTGGTGCTGGCCTTCATAGGTGCTGGCGAACTGCACTCGCCCCTGCAGTCTGTGAAGGCGATACGCGGGTCTTTGTCATGTGATCGCAGGAGCATCCTATACGCTGCCCGGAGGTGACCCCCCCACCATCGTGCGTGCCCCCCACAATATTCCTGCTCGTCCTGACGCTGCAGACGATCGTGACCCTCGGCTTCCTCGCATACAAGTGAGGACGAACACTTGCAACCTCGTCGCTCGAGGGTAAACAATGTGGGAGTTTGCGGTTTTGGAAGCTAAGGGTCAGGATTTAGAATCCTGCATTGCCAGACTATGGAATCGGTTCTATTCAGTATTAGTACCCACTTAATCCTGTACAGGTTTGCGGGGGGGGAGACAGAGCCTATCCCGGCAGACACAGGGCACAAGACGAGACTATTCCCAGGATGTTATGCCAGTACCAAACCCAGCACCTGTAAGGCAACAGTGCTACTCACTGCGCTGCCCCTGAGTATGAGATCTGGAATCTTGTATATGGGAAGTTCCAGTTCTGAGTGTGGCGTTTATCTAGGATACAGCATGATTCGTTACAACTAGCGCAAACAGCATAGCACATCGGGTGCAAAATGCTTGCTGGTGTACTTCATGTGTTTATGGTCAGGAAGTATGTGCTCAACAAAATCTTTACAGGATGCACCAGTAGACAGCTGGGCTCATGTAGATGGAACAATGTGGCCTTATCTTGTCGAGCACCAGGGAGTTAGGAGAGTATGATTGGCAAAGTATGATTTGATGTTTGTGTTTACACAACGGGGACTCTTGTCAGACAACTAAAATGGAAAATTTCATGGAAAATGCTACAACATATTAAAATTAAGTTTGCATTAAAATATAATTACCATTTTAATGCCTGAAACCAGCGCCTGAGAGTTTCATGTTTTGTTTAGCTCAGTTTTGTGTTCCGTCATACATTAAGCAGGAAGAGTTGGCGTATATTAATTCCAAATTATACATACGACCACAATGTACACGTAATTAGCCTATGGCTTATGGCAAAAAAAAAACCCATCTTAGCTTTTTAGTTATAACCTAGCTTTCAAATATATTTTACGTCAGTAAAAACTAGTTTTTTTAAGTTATTGTCCTCCATTGGGAGAAGCCGATCGTAGTATTTATTAGCCCAGTGGTAAAACAGAAATGCCAGACAAATTTTGAAGGTTTCCTTATGGCATTTCAGATAACAATTTATAGGGGGTTTTACTACGGTCACTGTGATGTCATCACGTCGTTTTTGGGTTATGACCACGTGGCTTCGATAACTCAACTCTCTCCATGTGCAGGAACCACAAAGATGCCGCAGCAAAGAAGTTTTTTTGAACGACCACAAGGGACAGGGACGCAAGCCACCACAGCCAATGGGAACATTTTCTATTGACTGGTTGAAGTTTAATTGGAAAAAAAAAAACATTAAAATCAGTTTTCCTTTTTTACAAAAAAATGTTGCGCTTAGAAGTCGCTGTGATGCCCAGTGTCCCCAAGAAACATGTACCCTGGAGTTTTTTTTGTACCCACGAATATAACGGCTGCAGAAAAAAAAAATGTGCTGCGCCTAGTGCCATCGGCATGACAAATCGACTCAGGATGAAGACTGCACTGCAATGTCCTGTTTTTATTTACAAATGTGTCCAATCCTCATTAAATGGTTTGCTGGTGTGCAAAAATTCGCTCGACGTGGATATGAATTCCTCTTTTGGAGGAAACCTCCCGTATTGTGGACGACCAATACGAGCGCATGCTCTGAAATGCGTAGCGAAGACCATGGAACTAAAATTACATTTCAATTAATCGAAAAGCCAAGCAACAAGCATAAATGTAAAAAAAATAATAATAAAGTTTTGAAGTGCATGACATGGGTTGCATTTGTAATTTTCTAAAACGGTGAACTTCTTCAACGCCTATTAATCGCCTCTTATTAGACATCAGTGCCTAATGCAAGAAACATTCTCCTTACATCACAGCTTCCTGAGGCAGCAGAGACAAATGGCCAATAATAACCAGCAAATGCAATGCTCTTTATTTATAGTGGCATCTGCAGCCGCCTCAGCCAGATCTGTGCTGACGGCCGGATGGTGATGATGCAATGAGCTCTGAGCCGGTCAACCAATGAGAGGCCAGGGTGGTGCAGTGGTAACATCTGCGCCACAGAATGTCCTGTCAAGGCGGTTCAATGCCCGCTCTGGGTACCTCTCTGTGGAGTTTTGTGGTCCTCGCCTGTTCTGCATGGGGTTTCCTCCGGGTTCTTCAGCTCCCTGCCACAACTAAAAGAAAACATATTTAATTGACCGATAATACGGCACCAGTTGACCACCTGGATGACTCCCCCAGCAGTCTCCTCGTACCTCCGAATCCCTGTCTTGTCCATGACGAGTCACGGAAGTTGCGTGCATTACAAATTAACATATAAAATTTCTATTTATGTAAGCTGAAATCTTTAAAAACTTTATACTTTTTTACAACTCGTTGCCTGGCAGCAAAGTGATGGACTATGCCGTAGAGCTTAAATCCCAGTTGGCATCTCTTCAGGCAATCAATAACTTTGGAGCTAACGAGTTCCTCCTCTTTACAAGGTTACCAGGTATTGGACACTGCACTGAATGTAATCTGAGTTACACCACCGGCTAAGAGCTGAGAATGAGACCAGATTGGCCCCAGTGCTTTTTAGGCAATTACACTTGAGCTGTGACAGCAGTATAATCGTGGCCTGCATGTGGTTCAATCTCGTATATATATGAAACAGTTTCACATTAAAATAGAAAATCCCACTCGTGAGAGAATAGCAGCACCTTAAGCAAAGGAAAGAAGAAAACAACTCAAATGTACTCCATATTTGTACACGGCAGATTCACGCACTCAGATTGAAATCCCCAGGTCAAGTGCAGGAGACCATTCACCGTGGTACAACATTTAAGATGATGCAAATACCCAGTTCTACGAAACGTGCCAATCTCAACCAGTGGGTTGCGCCGCGCAGTACATTCGTCCGTGGGGACCATACCCAAGCGGGCCAAGTGGGCCTTGAGGTGCAAAAGGTTAAGATTTTCTTTGTTGTATAGTTTACCTCTGTTACAACAGTGAATGTGTCCTAAGCGTGTGTGCTGCACATCCAAGCAAGTTCCCTGGTCGCTCGCAGCTGACCCAACAAAAACTACTCTTGTGCACTGATGAACTATACAGAGTTTTATTTTAATGCTTACATTTAGCTAAAAAAACATGTGTGACATAAAATGTTTTTCTAATATTTAGCATAAGAACTGTTACAAATGGGCAGCTCAGAACCAACATATAGCTAGTCAAGTGACTAATTTGTTTTTTTTTTTAAGCCACAGCGATTTTCTTCAATGTAAAACAAAACGATAATTACAGAAATGTAAAATGTAATAAAGTACAGATAAACACGCCTCTGCAAAACTGGTCCAGAAACATCCGGTAGTAACCCTGCACGATTTCTAAACATCTTGACCGACTGCCAAGTGCCGCCTACACCACTTTTACCTGCCCTGTACTCGTTAACCTAACCATGACGAGCACAGTGCTACGGACGTGCGGTGTAATCAACACGATCATACATCATCTGCATTACAAGCAATAGCATTTACACAGCTAACATTCCGAAATACAAAAAAATTGACAAACCATACGCAAATATTCGCAATAACTTCAGGATACTCAGTGGCATGTGGAAACCGTAATTTATGTTACACCCAAAATGTTTGTAATTTCTTGGCAATGTTTAAAACACTGCTCTATTACCAAGTTACGTGGATAATGGAACTTATTCTGACAAACATTCACATTTACATGTGCACACTATTTTACAAGCATCGATTCTCTTTAATACGAAAGCTTTCATGACGATTATCCATAAAAGACCAATGTTAACCCTCTCCAACGTACCGGTGTGCTGAGATAGTAAAGAATTGGCACGTTCTGTTCACGTGACAAAAACCTTACTCATTGGCTGTGTTGGGTGGATGAGGGTTTACGACATTTTTTACTTGACCTTACCCAAAAAAATGTATCGAATCTCTTGATTTCCAATTTAAATCGGGGCAATGGAACAGACGGGCAGAACGTGCGTTCGATTCTAAAATAAAGGGAAAAAGGATTTAAACCCTCATTATATAATGTACTTAAGGAAAATCCATACGTATAATACACATAAAATCTAACAGTTATTTACAAAAATCCATCCAAAAAGATAGTTTTGAAAGATTTGGCAGCATTACAGAGTGAAACGTGTAATGTGTCGCTGTTTGCCCGCGTAGGGAATGCTCCACCAGCCACAACAGTTTAAACGCGATGTTGACCTAGGACCAAGTTGGGGGGGGGGGGGCAACGATACTGAACAACACTGCCCAGACAGCGTGGCAGGTAACCAGCCACTTCAGTCCTCCCATGAGACAGTGCACCCCCGTGGTCGTAGCTTTGGTCGAGATAACGTGTGCCACCCCAAAGGCATAAGTTCACCCTGTGCAAGGACCCGCAACCTGCGTTGACACGTGCGTGCTGTGCACGGTTTAAAAATTAAAACACCAACGTGCACCTGTGGTGTTGTTGTTTTTGTTGTGATTAGACTTCATATACTTAATTTACAAACTTCGGACGCAACTAAATGTTGGCCGAGTCATTTTTGAAATGTAGCACGAGCGGATTTCGGGTGAACGGCAGTCACTTAAATAACGCATTGTCCCTTTTCGTGAAAACAATTTCCACCGCGGCTGGCTTCCCTGTGCAACACTCCCTGTTCCAAGGCCGCACGAGCACCTCTCGGCAACAGGGTCAGTCTGGCATGTGGCGCAAGAACAAATCTAGCAGCTCGATTCCCTTTTATGGGTCACAATGGGCAATGAATATACATCCCAGCACTGTCCTTGCACAGGCATGAGAGCAGGACCGCACGACAATTCCATTTCGTTACACATGGCTGCACTGGTGCTTGGTCAGCGTTGCTCTCTGGTAGCCAAGATAACGCCGTACAGCTCGATTGATGAAGACGAACGCCGTCAAGCAAGGATGCGGGGCATCTTCCGCTTCTGACCTTTAACCTAACAAGCAACAATGACCACAAGGCCTGGGCACGGCCACGCTCTCTGGCTCATGCCGCCTTCACTTGTCTGTGACCCCGGCCCTCTTGGCCTTGATGAAGGCCATTCCGTGCGTACGCAGGTGCGTGTTGAGCGCCCCCTCGCTGTCAAAGGTCTTGCCGCAGACGGTACAGCCAGTGGCGCCTGTGCCGTGCTCAGCCGTGGTATGGTGCTGAGATGGCTGCTGCCCTCCCCCGAGTTGATCAGCACCGTTTTCCGGGACGCTGCCACTGCCGCCGCTGCCACCACCACCGATCGGTGGCTCCCCAGTGCCACCAGCACCAGCACCGTCACCACCATCCCCACCGCGATCAGATGAGTCGGTCTCGATGGGGCTGTTGTACATATTACAATGTGGACGTGTTTACGCAATAAGATGTGAAAAATAAATGAGCACATTAGGTCTAATATTTGTTATATAACATTAAAGTTGGTCTTAAAGTTAGAATTTAGCGATTAAATTGCTAAAATCCAGATCGATAATTAAATAAAACATTCTTGGCACAGCAGCCATCCCTGTAGCAATTTAATGATCACAGTTCAGTGACACGATTACACTAAAGCGTTGATTTTTTTGCATCCATTGTATTGTTTTCATTTATCACCACGTAGTGTCATCTGTAATTTGCATTAACGGTAATTAACCAACCGTTATACACACAATGCGACGCACATATCATAAGTGTGCAAATACATTTAAAATCGATTATTCACTGTAACCCTACCACTCACAACGTACCTGGCACGCATGCGGTGCACGATGTAGAGGTGGCGGTTTAATGATGGTTGTGACGTGAAGCAGAGGCCGCACTCGCTGCACTGCCACGCGACGCCGTCGGTGCGGTGCTGCGGGATGTGGCGCTGAAACTCCTCGCGCTTCTCCGTCGTGAACTCACACTTTGCACACACGTACGGCCGGTCGGGCCCACCAGCCTCGGGCCCACTCACGCTGCCGGCGCCGCCCACGCGCAGGCGCTTAGCGGGCCGTGTGATGGCCTGGGCACGAGACTCCGGCACCCGGCCCTCGTCGCCGCTCCCCCGCCGCTTGATCCCAGTCTGGGCGATTAAACAGAGATCGAAGGAAAACGACGCCACACCTTAACGTTGGAGAATAGACGAAAGCTCATCATTCAGTGACATGAGATGACAGAGGTAAGGAAGTGGATGTAGCTGAAGGGAGCGTGATGAGGAGGCAGGAACGGGTCCACAAAGGAATGCCAGCGCATGCGCGGTCGCGGTCGGTTGGGTACCAACCTCTGGGCTAGTGTTCTCCGCCTCGTCACTACCGGCGCTCATGCCCGGCATCTGGGAGAAGTCAGGATCCTTGATGCCATGCATCAGGCGAATGTGATTCTCCAACATGAAGCGCTTGGTGAACGTGCGCTTTGTGTCCTCGCAATACCTACACTCGGCACGGGGAGGGAGCAGGTTGGCACAGATGGAGGTGTAAGGACAATGTCACCACCAGGGTAGCTCATGAGCAACTAACACCCTACCACCCCCTACCCCCCTCAACTCACTTAGTTATTCATTGATTTGTAACAATCCCAGACCAGTCGAAGAATCCCATTCCTTAGTCATGTCTTGTTCATACAATTGTGGCGGCTTCATTGATATGGGGGTACAATGGACACCCACTGTGATCATGACAGGGAGAATAGAAAAAGCCTAATACAGAAGATATTGGTGGATTTAATTTGCCGTACCCCAACAGCCCAAAGGCCTGGGCACCAGAAGTAAAATGTGATTAGAATTTGCATGAATTATAAGTAGTCAATTCATACACACGTGACTTTGTGCAAGTTCCACGATTGTATGGATTGATTTTTAAAAAGTCATGGATGTATGGTTACATGCCTGGTACATCGCCCATGATCTTCGTGTGCACATATGGGTGCTCTCCACTTGGTAGTGTGCGTGTACACGTAGGTGAGTGTGCGTGCTCATGTACGTTCGCGAGTGCGCGCGTGAAATCTCACCAATACGGGGAGCGGTGATAAAGCGGGAAGCGCGCTGCACTGCCAATCCGCGAAACCAAGGTTCAATTTCCGCTCATGCCCAAATACAGAGTCACGAAGATATGAACCAGCCCTCGGCCTGCCCTAGGCCAACACCACCTCAACTTGAGTATCTAATCATGTGCATTAACATCACCACTAGGGAGAAAAAACAGTCAGGCTTGGTGTTGTCCACCCAGCCCTTGCGTGTTGGCTTTCATAGGTGATCGCTAACAACACGACTCTACAATCCATTAACACTATACACAGGATATTTGTCTGTGCTCTCTCCAACAGGCATGCATGGATGAGCTCTCTCCAACAGGTGATGTAGGTGTGTGCGCAGGTGTATGAATACATACATGGGTAACGTGTGCTTATGTATGTGGGTGGCGTGTGTGGATGGAGTGTATATGCACGTTGGTGGCATGTGGTGGGTGGCGTGTGCGTGGGCGGCATGTGTGTGGATGGCATGTGCGGATGGAGTGTATTTACACGTTGGTGCTGTGTGCGTTTGTGCGTGGGTGGCGTCTGTGGATGGAGTGTAGATGCACGTGGGTAGCGTGTGCGTATGCACGTGGGT
The DNA here is from genome assembly GCA_036362905.1 of Mordacia mordax. Classification (NCBI taxonomy): domain Eukaryota; kingdom Metazoa; phylum Chordata; class Hyperoartia; order Petromyzontiformes; family Petromyzontidae; genus Mordacia; species Mordacia mordax. The sequence continues at coordinate 17,197,071 of JAZEWT010000001.1, forward strand.
GGCGTGTGCGTATGCAAGTGGGTTGCGTGTGCGTATGACGTGGGTAGCGTGTACGTATGCACGTGGGTTGCGTGTGCGTATGCACGTGGGTAGCGTGCGCGTATGTGCGTGGGTGGCGTGTGCGTATGTGCGTGGGTGGCGTGCGTGGATGTGTGTGCGCTCACCAGCAGGTGTACACCTTGCGGATGCCCTCGTGGTTGATGCGGATGTGGCGCCGCAGGCTGTGCGAAGAGCTGAAGGAGCGGTCGCACTGCCGGCAAGGGTACTTCTTTATCGGCTGAACGCAGAAAGACACTACATCTATAAAGTACTAAATCCCATATCAAACAGCAAACTGCTGCTAGGTACTGGCGCTGTCAGCTTAAAACGGTCTTAAACTCAACACCAACCGTAGTTCTACTCTTGTGCACGTTGCTGTAAGCTGCTAATTTACTGGAAGTCATGAACAGCAATCTGTTTATAGATATCCGATTGCAATAATAGGAAAAAATTATAAATATTACAGACATCTACACATATCCCACCAACCCTAACATACTTATAAAAAAAATAAAACACCCACCTGATACTGCTCTGTCCAACACTACAAGTGTGACTTGCTTAAAACATTCAATGTTGCACCATCTAGGGTCATTAAAAATTAGTGAGGAATCTATAAATATATCTGTGCACGCAAACAGTAAAATCGCAGCCCGTATGACATTCAAGCCACGGTGCGTACATTTCATCCCCAGCACTAAGGAAAAACATGAATATGCTCCTCAGAATCAATAATAGTTATAACTCTGAAGAATTCTCAGTGCCGGGGTTTCATTTTATATTTCTATCTTTTCAAACTTCATAGCAATTTGCAACAGCGATGACCGGCAAAGATGCGTTGTGACTGAAGATAAATGCGATATATAAGCCAAGCCACAAATTGCAAATATGGTGAAAGATGCAATAACAGCATCCTTACCCGCCATCCCCAATCAAGTGAATTTGAAATTTTCACCATATTGTTATGGGCAGGTAAGGATGCCGATAAAGTAGATTTTATGGGTGCTCCTGTTGCTTCCTTCCAGCATCATAACAGGTGGATTTCACCACAATCTGGTCAGATATTCATCTGTTATAAACAATACCTTTACATATCTCATATTAGATATATGATAATTATGGCTGAGATGAGTACAGACATATACAAATTATGCCCTACAAAGATATAATGTAGATGGTACTATAATCGTGGAAATAGAAGTTTTAGTAAAATTATTCAAGTAAAATTATTTAAAAACTGACTCGGAGCCTTTATTACACAATATAATGACCATGTTTAATTGAAAAAAAACAAGAACAGAACTCAGAAAGCCTCAGGATGCCTCCAACACAGTAGGCGAATCTTCGCGAAAGAGAGAGAGAGAGGCAGTGCTTGACATGGATGGCTATCCCGGAAGAATAGCTTTGAAAAGAAATTCTCAACAATAATAGTTAAATTAAGTTCAAATTTGTGACGTTTGTTGTAGTTGTTTCAAAATAAATAACATATTCTTTAATAAAGAGGTTAATTAAAGTACAATAATTTGGTGTAATTCTAATATTTTCCCCCATGTTAATTAATTTTGGATATTGGCCAGTCTATCAGCCTTCCTGCTCTCGAATATATCGCTGTCGGCCATCAAAAATCCATATCAGTCAACCTCTACTGGTGACTGCAGCGGCAGCGGCTCACCTTGCCGTGGACGCGCTTCACGTGGCTCACGTAGACCTCGCGCTCCGAAAAGTGCTCCTGGCACTCAGCGCAAGTCCAGCCAGAGTTCTTGAGCCGCAGGCGGCGCCCGCTTGCAGGCCGGCGGCTATTGTCCTCGCCGGTGCTCCCGCTGCCCGACTTTTCGGAGGCCGGAGCGCGCTTGCTGTTGCTGGACCCGTTCAGTCCGGCCTGTCGACACGGGATGCAAACACAAGGGAGGGGGGAGGCGGGGAGTCGGACTAGCAGGCGCGCCATTTAAATCAAGAGGCCGAAATGAATATGTTGTTTTATAAAGCTTTCCCCGTTCTTCTCGCTCTTTATTGGTGAATAGAAAATGTAAGGATGTACCATCGTAACAATTTAAGGTAGATATTTTTCACATTTTATTTGCCCACTGTAGCATTGTTTAAGTCTAGAGTGTTTGCACTGTATCCATGAACCAATGACATACAAAGCATAGCAATTTTTTAAAATAATTTCTTATGAAGAAAACTTGAGGCGTTAATCACATCAGTTTTAATAAACAAATCTCACCATTGACAGAGCCTTCTTGGTATGAACTGCAAATTGCCTCGGTTTGTGGGATTTTTAAAAAGGCCACCAAGTCACTTACTGGCAGAATAATTAAAACAGTACTTGTTAAGAAATACATTTCCCCGCACGCACAGTTGACCTGCAACTCAAAAAACCTGCCTCATGAAATGTCACTGTAGACACGGCATTAAGACTTTACCCCCACTCCTCATGTACAGGCTGCTCTTGGATGAGAGGTACAACACTCACCTTGGCGTTTTGGTCGCTGGCGCCGTTAGGCTTCGCTGAGCTCTGGCTCGACCCCGTGGGCGACTGCACACCAGGCAGGTTGGGGGGTCCCTCTGAGCTCTTCAGCTTCCCGTGGGCGCTCTGGAATGGAGGGGGTGGTGGCCGGCATCTCGATCAGTCAGTGTTTCCACAAGATGGCATGTCACCAGGTAAGACGCAGCAAGTACGATGGGAGCAGTTTTTGAGGGGAGTTTATAAGGTGGCTAAATGCAACAGTTTAACAGGATTAAGTGCAAATCACGCCTGAATGAGCATCCGGGATGCATGGCTGGTGCTGTAGCATCCAGCAGTTGACTGACAAACGGGCTGAATATATTAAAATATCAGCATATGCGTATATATTGATGCGCAGCAATCATGATGTGTGTATGCGTCATGAGTGTGCAAGCTGGGGAAGAGCATATAAGCAGCATATAACGGGGTTTTTCGTGGCACGTAGTTATGCATACCGCACTACGAGCTCAGTCACTTGTGTTCACTTCCTGGTTTAACACACCCCTCTAGGGGCCAGCATTATCTCAAGCTTGCAGGGACCTCCCCTGTGGTCACCCCAGCCTAAGAAAATCGCCCAGTATGATTTTAACAATCGGCACTGGGAAGTCCAATGCTAAGCATCATGCTGTCCTACAGTCACCCTTGATATAATAATAATATTTGCATGTCTAAAGCGTCTTTCCCCGATTGTGACAAAGCGCTGCACAAGGCTATTGCGAGAACGGCGTGTCAACATCAGAATAGATCAATAGAATAAAATAATGGCTATAATTCAAAGAAGGGCATCAAATAACAAATAAAATAATTGTAAAAAAAAAAGGAAGGAATAAGTATTCCTGACCAGGCACAGGTTAAGCGCACGCCATCATCCAAGCACACATAATTGAGCATCATCAACAATCCCAAGCAGAAGTCTTCAGAACAAATGATTCTTGAGACCAGATTTGAAGATGCCCAAGGACTCAGCTGAAATAACTAACCATAATTACAATATATAAGTCAAACAGTATTCCATCAATATTGAAGGTATTTGTTTGAAGACAGAATGACTCAGAGGTGCAAGGAAACCACAGAGGGTATTAGAGTAAACCACACGGGTCAGCCAGCGCCTACCTGCAGACAGGTAGTGACTGAAGTGCCTCACAGACACAATATTACCTCCCACAGAGTTTTTCAAGACCAAATGAGTTACTTGCATTCGATGGGTGTAAAAAATCTCAGAACTTAACGGAGAGAACCACGCCAGCCCGACCTTGACGTGCTCAAGCATAAGCTGCTTGTGTGCGTAGAGGAGAGCGCAGTCGGGGCACTTGAACACGGACACCTTCTGCTTGGCGACGTGAGTGTCGAAGTGGCTGCAGAGGAGCGTCTGCTGTGTAAACACCGTGTCGCACATGGAGCACTTGTAGATGATCCTGTGTGGGCAAGCATGCAAGGGCATGGGCTCAGGCACAGGATACCACTCCCGTAAACTACAAGCAACCTATGAAGGTCACCGAGATATAGGGGGACATGAACATGGAACGGACAAAGCAAACGAATGCCAAACCGTACACCGAAATGCAATCTTGGAATTGCGCAACACACACAAATGCAAAATAATCGATACCCACGGGCACTATGGGAAACACGCTTCATCACCATCGTGAAAATACGATTCAATCAACGATTCGATGTGTAGCAAATAATTATTACCACTCTACACAACAGTTATTTCAGGACAGCCGTGTCGAGTGTTAATTTGCTTTCCTTCATGACACTTCGCCACCCATGTTGGAGACATCATCAGGCGTTTCACGAGGCACCATCACAAACATCTAATGATGCCTCTAACGTTGGAGGTGAAAAGTCTCAAAGGATAGAGAAGGCACACTGGACATGGCTATCTTGAAAGAAAGACTACGGAGAGCAATTCTCATTAATCGAGCCGTGAAAACCTACATCGGAAAAATAATTATCATCGTTAGGTTTGCATTATTCCTCCGATGATTATTTCCTTTTGATAAGCGAGTCACTCACTTAGAATCCCCGACCTTCACCCCCGGGTGTTGCGTGTACGCGTGCGAGTGGGTGCTTGGCGCCGACTTGAATGCCATGGGGCACAGTGGGCACTTGTAGAATACTTCGCAGTGCGTGCCCTGGATGTGCGATTTCAGGGCGGGCAGCTCAGCAAAGATCAGTCCGCAATGGATGCACCTGATGTGGCGGAGACAAGAGAGTCAAAGATCCCATTTAAAAATGTTGCTTTTTATTTCATTAAAAACATGCCACTATTTGGTTTAGAAAACAGGTATTCATGAGGTTTCTAAAGAAAATGCACCCATTGGTATTGAACCCTGATGATCCCAGGAGAACCTTGGGTTCATGTTGAAGTTTGAGTAACTTATTAGGCTTGGGGGTGGTACAGTGCTTAGCATACTGCTCTATGAACCAGGCAACCTGAATGAGTCCTTACTAAGGCTTGACTGATGATTGCTTCGAAAAGCTGCTCTCTCGGGACAGCCATGTCGATGGCTCTCTCTCCTCGCAACGTTTCGCCTCACACGTTAGAGGCATCCTCAGGCGCAGTGTGCGTGCGTAGTTCCTATTGTTCCTTTATATGTGTGGGCACTATGCACGTGTCCTTTGTTGTGTGAATCCGCCTCTGAGTGACCTTTCCTTATCCCATTCCCATGGGAATAGGATAAGAATTATTGTCCTTATGGGAATGGGATAAGGAAATTAGTGTCAAGGTGACTCAGAGGCGGACTCACACAACAAAGGACATGTGCATAGTGCCCACACATATAAAGGAACAATAGGAACTACGCACGCACACTGCGCCTGAGGATGCCTCTAACGTGAGGCGAAACGTCACGAGGAGAGGAGAGGCGAGCCATCGACGCGGCTGTCCCGAGAGAGCAGCTTTTCGAAGCAATCATCATGCATCGAGCCGTGAAAACCTACATCATTACATAAGGCTGGACTGTTTTATGAACTGAACCATGAAGGAAGAAAACACTCAGAGAACTCTGCCAAAATTACCACCCATTAAATTATTTCTTCTTCTTCAAGACTGTGTTCTTGACAAATTTGAGTTGGTATATTTGCTTGTGAAGAACTGCCAAAAAGGTATGGCAAATATTTTTTCCACAAATTCATTAGCGCTTTTAACTATTTTGCTCCCATGTAACAAGGGCACATTTTTGTATGATTTGCAGGCCACAGCCATTCACCCAATATGATGGCAAACCGACCATCCAACACGGAACAGCTGGTGGCTGTACCAACGCGGACTTGGGCAGACAGCACTCACCTGTACCCCACCTTGCGCGTGTAGTGCAGGCAGATGTCCTTAATGTGCGATTGGAAGTGAGACGAGCGGCACACGGCACCACACTCAGGGCAGGTGTACGGTGACTTGTGCTGGTGGATGCGCGAGTGTGCCGCGAAGCTGCACTTGTTGGACAGCAACATCTGGCACACCTGGCAGGTCTGCACGGATGGTGCCACACGTAATGAAGTTAGCGCTGCAAACGTTAGCGATGGTCCTACCGACCACGTCACTCAGAATGCACCCAAACCCGACAGACACGAAGAAGGGTTGAGACTGCCTAGGGGGGCTTGAATGGGCAACAAGTGCTTCCCACAAATTTTCTAAGCGAGAAGGCACGACAATCATTCTTTTGATTAGCGACATGTCACAGAAAAAATACAACTTCTGATTGTACCCCCTTATTGACTGATCAAGCATCAACAAAGCTGTGAGAAAACATTCTTAGTATTGGTTTTATTTTAACCTTGTAAGTCAAACATTTGCATGTGAGGGGATACATATCTATGTGCCACTATTATATCCTGAATATGCACATTACATTTAGGATGCTTTTCTCAGTGTTCTATGATCAAAGCTCAGTTTTAAGTCTTAATATAGTAGTGCATCAAATATTGCAACGTTATGATGACATTTCCAACCGTTGAAAAGCAAAACTTATAATGCCCTTTCCAAGAGTGGCCATCAGGTGGCGTCAGTGCAAGGCGTCTCAAACATCTACAAATCAGACCACATCTCTCCATTTGCTCCTAATCCAGTTCTGAATCAACTTATATAAACCCAGTTGTGACTTGATGTATATTGTCAAAGTAGATGATTTATCATTTAATGCATCAAAAATTGATCATTAAAGTAACACAATAAACCTACACATTTTTAGCCACGGAATCCTTTTTTATCCATAAAATACGTTTTTTCTATTAAAACGAGTTCAAATAAAATAACCAGCACTTAAGCCCGATGGTGAAACCACGGTAGCGCATGTACGTGCGTGCGTTTGGGTACACGCTCACCTGCGTGGCTGAGTCGTCCTGCTGCTGGAAATGTTTGGCAAGCGACGGGCCGTCCACAAACTGGCGCGAGCACTCGAGGCAGCGCGAACCATATCGCGTAAGGCGCATGGGGTCCTCCTGCAGGGGAAGAGCGGCCGACGGGCTCGGCCCATCCGAGCTGCTGATCACACCGCCTGACAAACGAAAAATGTAATATTTCGTTATCGGTAGCCGCATCGTCCTGCAGAAGGTGGCATTGTGAGCCAGAGTCTAAAACACGGCAGAAAAATGGAGCAAAGCAGGGCTGTACGAATGATGGGACGCCAGGAAATTGGATGACTGGGGCAATTAAGTCAGGACAAGTAACCTAGTAAGCATGTCTTTGGACAGTGGGAGGCAACCGGAGCACCTGGAGAAACCCACACGGACACAGAGAGTAAAAACAAAAATAACGATTGTATTTTTAAAGTGCTTTTCACCCGAAGGGCACAAAGCACTGCACAGAGCTGTGGAGAGAACGGCATGTCAACAACATCAGAGTATATGAATTAAGCAAAATAATATATCATGGTAACTTTTTGCGATGATCCATAAAGCATAACAGATTACTGTAGTGGAGGAAGTTTTTGCAGATATCTGTAGCAACACAACTATATATCATAGGAATAAAACGGCTATTCATATAAAGATAATGTGTCACTCAGAGATATACACAGTTCTTTGCACAGTATTGAAACGAGGGAAGCTCGTGGAGCACATGGTATGACGATAGACATCATTAAAGAAGCAGAAACAGTTCTTGGAACAAAATTAACAGCTTATTCACGAAGCGTTTGCACATAAATTACAGACCTTTATCATCAAAAGTATAAACACTCAGTAACTGATGGATAACATTTAAATATACGGAGGACCACAGAGCCTTTGGGTGTGTGGGGGGGGAAGGAACTTAGCACTGTCTCACCATCTGGCTGCCCTTTTTAGCTTGCCTGTGGTTCCTCCGCATGCCTCAGCCGCTCTCGCTCAGCGAGGGCGAGTGAGGACTGGGAGAGTCTCAGTTGGTCACCCTTAACATTGTCACTGAAGGTTGTTGAGCTTCGATACAAATTACGGTTTATATTGGGTTAAGCCAAGTTTGGCACTGTACAAATATGTAATCATATTATAAACAACAGTAGTCTTACACATTCGCACGCTCACAAAACTACTCATTATCCTCCACGTGGTCACCAGTCCGCAGAATCATGTCCCAAATAGCTCTTGATGCCAAAAGCACGCCAACGGCCATTTTTATAACACTGACTGAATTTCACATTTGGTACTGCACGGAATCTAAATGCACCTGCAGGTATTGAACGCGGATGGGACTCAAATGGTAAAACCAATGAAATGAGGAAACAGGCGTACATTTTTAAGAAGTATCTGAGAAATATAGGCATTGAACATGAAATAATATACACGCACAAAAAAACGCATGCTTGGAATTACAATTACACCGAGACAGAATAAGAACCACCATGTTATTGGTAACACAAATTACAGGCACTTCATCGACTGTAACAAACGGTAGTTGGCGTTGCACTAGACACAACTCATGCACGGAAGACAGCCGATGATCGAGAATGGTGTCAATGTGGCAAAGCAGACGATGGATCCAATGAAATCCACTCACATGTAGAAGATGTCATGTGACCACAAGGGATGATGATGGCATTGTGAAACCTTCACCAATGGCTGCGTCATCGAGGAAACGTTCACCGAGTCTCTGAATTCTTTAAAGGAAGCTACTGCATTGAAATATTTGGCCGATAAAAGAGCACTGTATTTGCAATCTCTAAACAGCATGCAACAAGCCCACGGACAGCTTACACCCCACGTACCTAGGGCACTCTGGCTTTGCGAGTTTGCGGACCCACCAGTCCCAGAGGCCCCCGTCGGCGGGTCGGGCAGCCCGGAAGACGGGCCGGAGCCTGGCGCCACGGTGGTGAGCTCGGGGCCTGGCACACTCAGCTGGTCGAGTGGCAGGGGCCTCATGACGAGGTGGGAGCACTGCATGACGACGCCGCGCTCCTTGTGCTGGCGTGCATGCGACAGGAGGCTGCACTTGTTGTAGAAGACGAGGCCGCGCGAGCAGTGGTTGCACGTGACCTCGATGCGCAAGCTGCGGCGAGCGTAATGCCGGAACAAGCTTGCCTCCAGCGAGAACGAGTCACCGCACTCAGGGCAGCGGTAGCCGCTCGTCGGGATGGTAAGCCCGGCCGTCGCCGGTGGGCTCAGGTTCGGTGTGTAGAGTGGTACGGGGTTGGCGCCGTTGAGAAGGCGGTTGAAGGCCTCCACCACGGAGCTCTGTGCCCCGCCCGTCTGGCCGGCCGCCGCCACCACCTTGCGAAGCAGGGGCTGGCCCTGGAGGCCGGCGGGGCGGCCAAAGCCTACGTGTGACGTCGTCTGCACGTGTGTGTCCTTGGCCAGGACGACGGACGACACCGCCGGGGCCACCGACGTCACCACGGCAGGGACCGAGGTGATGGCCTGGGTCACGAAGGTCACCGCCGACGCAGCCGAGGTGGGGGCAATGCCTGCGGGCGCGAGCGTGGCTGTCTGCGGGATGAGGTTGAGGCTGGCCAACTGCACGGCTTTGGGCAGAATCTTTGCACCAACGACTGTCTGAGCAGACACCACCATGGTACCCGTTGCTTGCTGCTGCTGTTTTACCACGTTAGCAGCCTGGAAAAGGGACGGGGTAAAAATAGACATTTACATTACCAGTGGTCACAACTTATTCATACCCTTAAAAAATAAAAAGTAAAATTAGTATGCAAATGTATATAAAATAAGCTCATTCATTTATTATTAGAAGTTCCATCTTTATGCAAAACTCATTTAGAAAATGGCCCAGCATGGGATTGATTGGCCAATAACATTTTCAAGGAGTGTTAGAGTGTAGGACAATACTAAAGCACTTGGAGAAAACCCACCATGCATACGAAAAGCAACTCAAAGGGCTACAAATATAGGTTCATAAGCCTACTTACCATGCCTAGATCACAACCACAACCACCATTCGCCACTAAGTGGTGGTGACATCACCACAGCACCTATGCAAGGCCATATGCACTTTAAAGCCAAGTGAAGTGTTGAAGGCTCGCCGACAAAAGGTGAAGCGACAGACCCAGGTGTTAGAGGTTGCCTGACTGATAGGACTGACAAATGCAATACCTGTGGTCGCTACTTTGTCAACTTGCTGTGTTATTAGCTGGCCAACGCTCCGTTCGTAATTGTGAGCGTCGCTCTCCTGCCCTCCATTGTAGTTGGAGGGCGACTGCCTAAAACTGCCCCGTAGAGTTCTTCACGATCCTCCTCCAGAGGCCAATATTGACACCGCTGGTACCAGTTTTGAGCAAGCCCACACAGCTCCAGATCCTCCTGTGCCGCATCAGTCCATCTCTTCTCTAGCCCGTGCCGCACCCATCTAGCCCACTCTATCGAGCCAAACAAAAGCTGCTTAAGAATGCGGTGGCTGCGCACGCAGGCAATGTGACCCAGCCACCTCAGCCTCAGCTGCCGAAGCAGTTTAGCAATGGGACTTTGTCAAGATTTTTCGAGAATGTGAGCTCCTCACACAATCCAAACAGGTTAAACCATGATCGTAGACAGGCCAGTCGGAGAGTTTCAAAATGGCGCAGATGTTTCGTCGGGTGGGGGGGTCCACGTCTCGCAAGCATAGAGAAGAAAAGGCATGACTGCAGCGGTAAAGACCTAAAGCTTCGTGTGACGCAACGTGCCAGGAATCTTCCACACAGCATTACATAGCCGATCCAGAGTGAGACCTCCGCTACTAAACCGAACCTGGTCATAAGCACACTGCCTAGGTATGGAAACGTCTCATTCTCTAAAGGGGTCATATTCACTTCACAGACCAGCGAATTGTGGACTCATACTCCAAAACTCTTAGCGCCATCTAAAATATGCAGACGATGCGTGACTCAAGTAAAACCAGCAATGGCCTTAATTGCATGATGCTGCAAAAGTCATGCAGTAAATTACCTTCAGGATAGCGTGGCTGGCAGCCTGCACAGAGGCCGTTGAGCCCGTCGTCGGCGAAAGCACTGTGGCCTTCATTGTGGTATTGTCGCCGAACTTGATATTGATAACCTGCGATGGGTTGCTGGCCTTTATGCTGGACGCCAGCACGGTGGCAGAAGCAGCGGTCGAACCAGCGGAGGGGGTGGCTGCAGCACTCAGTGCTGTCTGCGAGAGCTTCTTTGCTGCAGGCACCGCTGCCACATGCTGCTGTAGGGGTGAAGTTCCGGCAGGACTACCAAGCGGCACTCCACCTGGCGATGGTGCACTGGCACCATTCAGAGATGACGCCCCACCTGGAGAAGCGTCTGGCGTCCGTCTGGCAATGCCCTCCGCATCCACGGCCGGCATCACACGCGTCACCATCCGCGTGATCTCGCCAGACGATGTCTTGATGGTGCGGATCCGCACCTTCGGGATGGCAGGTGGTGAACCTCCGCAGCCCGACAAGGAAGACGGTGCCGGGGATCCCTTGCTGCTGGTCTCACTTGATACGCTCCTTGGGCTGTCAGGCATTTTGACAGACGCCTTCCTCACAGCCTCCAAGGGGCTTTGGGGAGGCTTTTCACCTAGGCCGGGGCTATTGCAGGGCAGTGGCTCTTTTGTGGCTCCCACAGCCTCTGTGGATTCGGTTGCTTGCGTTTCCTTGCCGACGGTTTCCTTTGGGATCGTATCCACAGCAACAGCTTTCTTCGCATTGAGAGCAGCAATGGCCTCAATGCAAGATGACAGTTTCGTGCCACCTCCGGCCACTTTTGCAAGCTGACGAGAGGTACTTGCCTCTTGCATGGGCCCCAACGTCCCCTCCTCATTCTTGGGCTCTTTAGCTTCATCCCCAGTGTCAGAGGCAGCTCCTGTATCTGGCTCCGTTTTAGGCACCTCCTCCTTGTCCTTGTGATCTTCGTCTGAAGGTGGCTCTTCCGAATGCAGAGACTCCTCACTCTTCCCTTCACTAAACTGCTTATTCGTTTCTTCCAACAGCATTTGTTCATCGAGGTCATCTAGAGCCTTCAGCTCTCCCTCCAAATGCTTCTTGCTGTCCTCCAGCGCCATTTCTTCGGGGTCATCTTCCTTGAACTCGCTGTCCCATGATGCGTGTTCCACATCCGTGCCCTTGCTGCTGCAGTCCAATGCCTTATGTACACCATCCACAGGTTTGTACGCTCTGCTGCCAGCACCAGACTTGGCCTCGTCTGTTCGTGGGAATCTTACGCTCCCCACCACCTTCACCTCTTTCTCTTGCTTATGCTCACTCTCAGGCTGGGGCTTTTGTACCCCTTCTGGTGATTTGAACGGCGCGGTCGTGGTTTTGGGTGCCGTCTCAGACTTATACGTGCCGTCCGATGCCTTATGTGCCTTCTCTGAGTGTTTATGCCGGGCCTCCGTTGATTTATGTGCATCCCCAGGTCTGTACTGCTTGCCTTCCATGCCGCCTTTGCTCTGCTCGCCTAATCCTCTGGCATCGCGCTTCTCCTTCTTGGCATCAGAGGATTTCGACCTGCCAGCGCCGCCACGGTCAGCACCGCCGCTTGCACCAGAGAACTGTGGGAATTTTTCCTCCCTGCTCTGTCTCCTTATTCCAGCGGGGATATTCCCACTGTACGTGTCTGTCGCACTGTGTAGGCCCAGCAATCGATCCACAAGAAAGCTGCAACTGTCCGACGAACGCCTCTGCATGGGCGCCGGGTCTGCCACAGCTTTGACGCTGTCCTCCTCCTCCTCTTCCTCATCGTCATCCTCAATCTCGCCCTCTTCCACGCTTGAGATGGGGCTGAATTGGCAGAAGCTCGACTCCTTCATTTCATTCTCCTCACTCCTTAACGCTTCGTTTTTCTGCTGCGCACTGCAATACCGTTCCGTGCCACCCTTGGGCGTGCCACCGGCCTTGAAGGTTGGCTCCTGATTCCCGAAGCCAAGGCCAAGGCCGGGGAGGGATGTGGCTCCACCGCCACCCCCGCTGCCACTTCCAGGGACACCACTGCTGCCGTTGCCGCTACCGCCGTCGCCACCACCACCCGAGTTTCCAACAGCAAAGCCATTTTGCACGGTGACGTGCTCGAGTTGGGGGCCCTCCTTGGTGGGCAGCGTGTGCTCGAAGGGAGCGTCGATGCTGCGCGTGTGCCGTACAATGACGCTCACGGCGCCACCGTCGGCACACAGCGCAGACTGGGCGGCGCCCTCGCCAGCCTCGTCACAGCCACCAGGCCTGAGCCCCCCTGCCCCCTCCCCCTCCTCTCCACCCCCCGATTGTATGGCTTCTTTCGCATCGATGTCTGGGATGTCAAAGGCTGCGAGCAGATCATCGAAGTCTGGCGTTTTCATGTCACCCATGGTGATCAATTTAGAGAAAGCCTGCACAAAGAGAAATACATTGTTAAATATTTCAATGAGCAGGGCACACCCTGGAATTATTCTCAAGAACCATGTGACAAACACACCTTCCAGTATTGTATGAATAATCCTGTTTGCACTATTTCATTTTGTGATGTTCATTTCAGACAGAATACATGTCCAATTTTGTTTCTGTCGTTCCTGTTTATACTGTCATTTGCTCACACCTGTTGAGTCAAGGTCAAGAGGTCAAAATAGCTGATGCCACTGGCATCACCGTCAACAAATAACATAGCTAAGTAGACGACTTTAAAATTAACTCTTACGAACGTAATTTTACATACGGAATGGAAGATGCATAAAATGGATCAAACGTTACCGTGAAGCTACTGAGAAACTATACAAAACACTTTCCTGAAGCACTCCTTATTTATCATTTTCGTGACAAAATTAAAACACTTGATAAATGCAGATATTATTATTATTAAAGATGCGAACTACTGCTCTGTACATTACATTGTCTGTCGATGTCAATATAACAAGTCTTGTACAAACCAACTGACCTCATTGCTCAGAAGAGACAGTATCGGGTTATGCGTGCTATGAAAATAGGTGTGTTTCTACACATTGGTAAGACAATGGCTCTCCATAGCTGTTGTTTTGGGATAGCCTTTTCCCAAAACACCTATGGAAAACAATTCTCATACATCGAGCCAGAAAAACCTATATCAGCACGTGAAAAGAAAGTTTATCCTTAAGTTTCCTTGTCCATTTAAAGGTTTCAATCAAAATACGGGGTGATAAAATATCTTGCAAAAGTCACCGAGTTATAAAGCCTATCATGAAGACAAAAGTAGTTTCCACAATAACAAATAAATGTCTTGCAGTGAAGAACGGCAGTCTGTACGGGCATCAGTGCAAGCGCAGACATGTACACAATAGTGAGCACACGCTCTAAAGTACAGAAGTTTTCATATCAACAGTCCTCTAATAACCATAAGCATTTCGCAACAATACAATTCTGACATTCAAGGCAGAATTATTAAATTCAGATTTCCAAGACACGGCTACTGAAACTTGTCTTCTTAAACGACTTAACAAAATCTATGGGAGGCTAAAAAAAACGACTCGAAAAGATTCACCGGGTGAATGTAACATAAATCTACTTGATTCGGTCAAATGATCGTTATTAAAAATCACACACCATTGATGAAGCAAATACTTTCACACGTACATGTAATCTCTTATATAAAGGCC
>JAZEWT010000001.1:17212087-17225277 GCA_036362905.1 Mordacia mordax
TGCCTCTGTCTTGTGCACCGCTTAACGTCAAATTATACAATCGGTAATTCTCGAACACTGCAGATGAATCCGCAAAGTGCATGGCCACGCCGACACATCCTTGCCAAGAGCACCAAATTACAGCTTCAACACTGCACAAGACAATACGTTAATGTTTAAAAAACGTTGCTGTTGATTTGCCGTTCATATGTCTTTGCTGACAGCTCTGTGCAGCGCTTTGTGACCCTCGGATGAAAGGCGCTATGAAGATAGCCGCCCGTCCCACCTCTACATGATTTTGTTTGCACAGTCATTCGTTAATGAGACTAAAACAAATTAAATACTGCTGGGGAAACAAGAAGACATTCTTCGTGCACCAGGTTAAATACAAAAACAATCTAACATTGCAACAGCGAATAATTTAGATGACTATATGTACACTGGTGCGGTCAGCTGATGTTCAATTCACGTAAATTTTAGCAAAAAAACCCCCAACATTTTGTTACATCTCCGTTTTATAAATATATATGTAATGCGCCCGTTGAAAATGCATCACGACCATTTGGTTATCTGCCATATCACCCATTTCATCTGCCACGATATAATAACTGCATTTCTAAAGCGTAGACATGACCTGGCTCTTTGTGCTTATTCACATGCTGTAATACTAAAATGTCATCAATTCTTGACGTTCGCTACAGTGCATTGCTGACAAGCTTCCCATACACAAAATCCCAGTTTAGCCTTACAGAGCAGAGGGGCTAATGGTGCAAATTACGCAACCACCGTCACCACGTATCGACTGAAGTCAAAGTAAATTCGGTGATAAGGTCGTGTCATCAGAATCCTTTTGACGTCACAGCTCTCGAGCTGATGTTAACACACCGTACCAGGTGATCAATAAAAAAAACTGGATAAGCTATTGTAAACTGACGATGCGTACAGATACCATTCGCCAACGATCAAAACGTGCGCTGCTTGATAATGACCCAGGTGATCAGCATCGTAGTGCAGTACACAACCCATGCACCATCACGCACCAAACGTACACACACGTCACACACACGGCAAAGCACCAACCCCCACTCCTCCATGCTTCCAGCCACACAAAAAAAAACAAGACACCACCATTCTGCATTCTTAATGTGGCACGATCACAGGCCTGCACAGCGCACCCTGCCTCTACAGGGCTTACATTTTATATTTCTATACAACCCTGAATGTAAGAACGATCGCATAAACTGGGTCGACATTAAAACACTGCAGAATTCACATCGTGCAATTTTCTACTTAGATAAGACTGTATGAATTTGACACAACCAGTGTTGCATTACTGCTTTAGTACCCAGAGGTCACGGATGGCATCCTCTGCACACATCAGGTGCATTTTAGTATGCATCTCAGAACGTATGCGTGAGATATAAGCACAGTCCAGCCACACTTACTCCACGTTCGCTGACACGCAATCCCAAAAAATATTTCTGCTCACACACAAACACAAAACAAGCAACGCTTCCTGCCCAAGCAACGCTTCCTGCCCAAGCAAGGTCAACACAAAGCAAAGGCAATCCAACCCATGGAATGTAGCAACACTCACACTTGCCTATCAAATAAAACGCAGAAAATGTTTAAAATGGCCCAACAATATAACTGCAAAAGCTCCCACAGCCATTTCAATCCGATGATTGGCAAAACGTAAAAAAAAACTGTATTAAAACGCAAAATGCCTGTAGTAATGTAAAAAAATTAATACCGGCACTAATATGAATCACGGCACCAGTACCTGCATGTATTTTCTCCTAAGGGAGACAAGCTGTGGCCAGCATCACGCCACGGCCCGCTCGTGTCGCGATGCCCTCCCTGCCACGGCAACATGGCCTCCCCGGGAGCTGCCACGGCTCACAATGCGGCCGAGCCGCGGCGGCCATTACTCGCATGCCACGGGGAGGGGGAGGGAGGAGGAGGCGAGGAGCAGAGAGGAGGAGGAGGAGGATGATGGTGGTGGCGGTGGCGGCGGCGGCAACAGCTTTGCGCCACAGGTCTCGGGGAGGTGAAACCTTAACACGTGCGCACGTCCGCGCAAGTGCGCCTGGTGCGCACACACGGTGGCACACGGCCACGTGTGTGCGTGGTCGTGGACTGCGCTTCTGTAGGTCGGGGCAGATGGGCATGCGTTTGGCTGCACGTTAGTACGGTGTACACGAGCCCAAGGTGTCGTTAGGTAGACGCAGCAAGGCGTGTGTGCACACAGGCTTGGATCAAGGTACACGAACATTGCGGCTACTTGAGCACACATTAGGACACGCACATTACACAGGGGCTGGGAGGCATGTGTCGGCAGACATGCGGTTATATCGAGATAGGTCTGAATAACAGGGCCCATCTGTATATGCGTGTTACTGTGTCTAGATCTTGCTATGTCTATCTTAGTGTGCAGGTGTGTGCAGTGGCAGTGCACTGCGCAGTCTCTGCTACTTGCTTCATGCCCTTACCAAGAACACCGGCATCAGCAAGCGGAATCTTAACGAAACCTTGGCCTCTATGTCGGTTCAGCCTAAAATGTGTGGTCAACATCAGCAGAGGAAACAAAGGCACTCCTGTGCTGTGGAAACCAAACTGACGTATACATGCGACCGCCAACACGGTGGGATGTGAAGGTTAGAGAGAGGGGAATTGTTTTCTTTTGTGTAAGCGCAGCTCGGCTAGCAATAATAAGAATGTACTGTAAGTTAAAGGCTGCCACGATATGTATTAGTGGCAAGGCACAGCGGCAAGGATGTTATAAAGACTATATTTTTGTTCACTCCTTTGCGCACAAAAAAGCATATGTGCTGTCTTGCAAAGTGCGTAACTGAAATCCTGTGCAAGGGCCAGGCAGAAAATGCTAATAAAGGGAGAACAACCCCTGACATATTTGTAGCAGTGAGGTCAAATGACAAAGACTGATACATCAGTGCATTACTTCCTCAATAACACAATCGCAATGCTATTTATTTAGCCATGAAGGCCTCTTAAGATTATTCACAAAGAATCCTATGGGATAAATGAGTATAGAACATACGGTTCTGTACACAACATGACATTCTGCCACGCCCGGTCGTCACCCACAGCCGTGGCTTTGAGGGGCTAGATTTGCACAACCGCCCTCGGGCAAAAAAAAATCTGCCACCACCACCACCCCCACCTCTGCTGAAGATTTTGTCTTGACTGCTCCCGCCATGAGGACATGCGGCCATGCTGACTTTCTAACCTACCACGGTTTACTATTGGCATAAAGCAGCTGTTAATGCCACACACGATGACATGC
This sequence comes from Mordacia mordax, assembly GCA_036362905.1. NCBI lineage: Eukaryota > Metazoa > Chordata > Hyperoartia > Petromyzontiformes > Petromyzontidae > Mordacia > Mordacia mordax. The sequence goes on from JAZEWT010000001.1 coordinate 17,215,374, forward strand.
GTGACAGCCACATCAGCCGGTGTCCGACATATGTGAGCACAGGTCAAACTCCACATTTCTTGCGAACGATTGGTTGATTGCTATGGGTACTTTTTTTTGACAGTACAGAGATGTAAAAAAAGAATAGGCCTTACCCACTTTCTGGCAATAATACAGTGTTAACATCTTAAAACACCAAATAGACATCTTTCATAAAGTGGTAAGATCCTAACACTGTATTATTGCCAGAAAATGGGCAAAGCCTCTTCATTTTATAGATCGAAACTGTAATGATGTAGGCCCGATATTGGCAAAAAAAGTACTCATTGCTGAAACTGCTCAACCCGAGCTACAAAGGCATTCATATTGCGTTCTCCTGAGCTGATCGCATTTTGACAACATCTGGCTAGCACTGAGGCTAGGCTTTAAAGAAAGATGTCTCTGGTGTGGGCCATTTAGTTTCAAGGATAATGTATACATTATCAAAGCATATTGTTTGCATTTTTTGCCATAAACGTGTGCTGCAAACTTGACACTTTAAGATGTCTATTTTGTGTTTTGAGATCTGAACACTGTATTATTGCCAAAGAAATGGTAAAGCCTTTTGTATTTTTTTTACAGACTGGTTGTCTGCTCGGCAGCCACCATTTTCAGCATGAGCATCACTACCACCAATGTTGGCGTTATACAAGGGTAACAACTGCATATGCACAATGCCCCTATTTACTTTGGCTCACAAATTATGTTTACCTCCCACTGAGTCTGCCTGTGATTGTCATAGTCACTATGACTCTCCTTTTGTAACGTTCACCGCCTATGTATATCTCCCATTGTGAATATATCTCCTATGTATCGAGCTTCACGTCCTATGACTGTCAACATGTTTCCTGAATGTTGCCTATACAGTGCCCCACTTCTGAGGTTGTTCTACCATCAACAGCATCACCACCATCAGTATTAGAATTTCCCGGATGCACCGCATTCATTTCCACGTGTTAAGTAATGAGAAAACAAACGGCATCAATTTTTGGGTGCAGACAGATCAGAACGTGTCACAAAACATGAGAAGTGTACATGACATCACGACAACATTCATGTTGCAATAGTGTGCAGTTGTCAGTTAAGGCACTGACGTTTCACACACTGGCTAGCCTCTGCCGGGTCAAAAAGGTGGATACAGCCTATTATATATAACAACTTCGATTTTTCCATTCTAAGAATTTATCTGACAAAGGAATGCCAATATAAATGACTTCACCCATAAAACATTAAATGGACGAACTTTAATAAGTGTGAGAAAGCATAGCCAGCAGTGCAGAAGGCCACAGCAGGACTTAAGGACAACAGTCATACTATATCGAAAGTGAGATACTGACAAGATAGTCGATGTTACGTGAAAGGGCAATATTCAGGATGAGTTTACGAGTAGTGTAAAGAATAAGGACCGTAACGATTGAGGCATTGCATGAGACCTAGCGAATAAGTCTGAAGTGGTTGAGAGGAAACTTGGGTTGGGATATGGTGAGAAATAAATTCAACATTTGTGCTAGTGAGAGCGCATATGTTGTGGTACTTACGTGTTTATACAAAGGGGGCGTATTAGGTGAGATATGTGCATTTAATAAAGTGTCTGTACTCAGGTGTGTACTGTAATTGAGTTTGAGAACTGCTTTCCAAAGCTGTTCTTTCGGGCTAGGCGTGTCGAGCGTTACCGCTCTTCTCCCACGTGGGAGGCGAAAATAAAAAAAACACAGCTCTGAACATTAAATCAAATATATCGAGCCGTGAAAACCTATATCAGTACACTGTAATTGAGCTGTGTCTAGTCAGGTGTGTATTGAGCTAAATATTATCAGGATACAGGGTGTTGAGAGGTGGTCCTTGGAGTGCACCCACCACTTAATGTCCGAGGTGTGCACATTACGAGTATTTAATGGGGTAATTAAAGGTGTGTAATAATGTGCACACTTGCATTTCTGGTCAGATATCCCTGTAAGTGTGATGTGGGTAATTACTGAGGTATGAGTAAATAGAATGAATACCACACACATGCATTAAACTTAAGTACGAGACGTGAGCCGGTAAAGACTTAAGTAGTGTAATTAATGGGTGATGTTGACATGCCGTACTCTCTGCTCTGTGCAGCGCTTTGTGACCCTCGGGTGAAAAGCGCTCTGGAAGTGCAAATATTACCCATATCCTACACATATACAGGGTGTCTTTAGAGTATGTACTGTGAATAAAGTAGGTGTGTGAGCGGATAAATATTCTAAACATAACTTTGTATTTTCTGGACATACTGTCCTTCATGTAACATACAGTATATATTCAATGTAGCTAAGTAACCGTATGTTGCATACTGTAATTGAGTAACAGTATGTTGTATACTGTACTTGAGTTACAGTATGTTGTATACTGCAATTGAATAAGTTTGTACACATGCATAGAGTAATTGTATATACAGTACACAGCATTGCTCAGTACTATGTAGGTATACAGTACAGTATACATGGTTTTGAGCGCATGTACAGTGTGGTGTCACAGTACGTACAGTGTGTACAGTACACGGCGTGCAGTACAGTACGAGCACTTCCGTGCTACTTTATAGAAAGTCACTCCGCCCGGACGGTGAGGCGGCCCAGCGGCAATGACAGCCGTGAAGCGTTCAAAGTTGTACCGACGTTTCGTCGAAGCCCCCGTGCGTCGGCTCGCGCCCGACACGAACGCAACGCGCGCACGCACGCACACAGCTTCCGCGCCACCCGACCTGTCGGCTGGGCAGCCATGGCGGAGGCGAACCCCCACCCCCCCTCCTCCCCTCCCGGGTTGCCCCCCCTCCGCACAAGAGCCGCGGCGTCGCTCCCGCCGGGCTCCCGCTCGCTGCCTCGCGTCTCCCTGTCTCGCTCTACGAGCGGCGTGGAGGCATCGCCGAGTCGCCAGAGTTGTTATTCCGCTCGTCGTCCGCCTCTCCTCCTCCTCCTCCACCCCCTCCACTCTCTCCCCGCAACAATGCGACCGTGGCAGCACCACGTGACCCGCCTCCCGGCATGCCCCGCGCCCCGTGGGGCCGAAATCTTAACGTTTACCCCCTTTTTTTGCCTCTCGACCACCGAGTTGATTCTAATCATTCGTGTTTAGCCAATTCGAGAATGCACCGTCTTGTTTTCCTGAATGTTATGTTGACATTTTACTGCATTCACGTATTTACATGATTCGTACAATTTTATATTTTTCTGTTTAAACTATTATACGTTCGTGTTAATGCAGTGATTTAATTTTAACAACGCTATTCTCTCCTCTAATATATTTGCGATTGCTAACGCAGTCCTACATTATTCAAGCAGCGTTGTAAACATATACATTGCTATACGTGGTTACGGTTAATCATAAGCACATTAATGTTCTAACTGCTCCTCATCATGTCTTTTATATCTTTCCCTGTTAGATGTCATTATTTTTATATATTTTACTGTTGGATGCAATTTACTGTAAGTTGTAATTATTCTGTCGCGTTCTCACGCCACACTACATTTCAAACCTTCTCAAATACACATACGTGTCGTTAAACAATCACATATAACTGCGCGCATAGTCAGTGTGCGAAATGCGAGCACTGTAACCTAAAACGATACCGCGCGTGATTGACAGGTACAGTGTGTACTGTTAGTACTGTAAGTGTACTGTAAACAACGAATATGGCGGCGCGAAGCCGGGTTCCCGCGCGCATGCGCAGTGCGCGCGCCCACGTGGTTCCGAATGCAGAGCCGCGGAGTGTTTCAACACGGGGAGAGACCGTGGTGAGAGCGCTCACCACGAACACTGAGACCGCTCACCACGAACACTGAGAGACTGAGACCGCTCACCACGAACACTGAGAGACTGAGACCGCTCACCACGAACACTGAGAGACTGAGACCGCTCACCACGAACACCGAGAGACTGAGACCGCTCACCACGAACACTGAGACCGCTCACCACGAACACTGAGAGCGATCACCACACACCGTGTGGAGAGAACGGCATGTGAACAACGGCACGAACGGCAAATCAACCATAACGCTTTTTTGGGGGTTCTCATCCACTCACCCACTCATCCACTCACTCACCCTAGACGTGCAATTATTATTATAAGTTGTGAGTGAGCAGTCAGTACATCACAATGTGGATCCTGAAGTTTCTTCACTAGGTGACGACTGACAGCGAGAGACGTACTTTCGCCAATTTGAACATCTCGTCTGTAAACACCAGGTAGCAACCGGCAAATTGTCAGCGTGCAAGCTAAACTGAAGTCTCGCTTTGGATTAGCGCTTACGAGTTTACGGTTAGGGCATTCACAATGGCCAGTCTGAATCGAAATGATATGCGTAATGAACACGTGTTGCTTCGCCTGCACCGTGTCGCAAATTCTGTATTATTATGTAGTTATGCAGTTGTCTCAATGTGTACGCCACGATTTCATTAAAATACAACCAAATGAGCCCTTGGAGATGAACGTTCTGGGTTAAAGCAAGGCTGTTTTCTGGATTCTATCATCCTATACACCACGATCCCACTTGGAAAACGATCAATCAGCATGAAGATGCTGGGATGTCAATGATAGGCTTCCTAAAATGTGCTTTTAAAAGCCTGAAATTACTATACGAAGGGTTTGTCGTATCCGATTATTGAACAATAACTTCCTGTGTGCACCCCTAACTTAATTTATCTTAATGTAAAATATATCAGTCCTACAATCCCAAATTAGGTCACTATTTTTTCTGCTCTTCTTTAAAGAAAACCTATTTCTGGAGCCAGTTGACACTTATTTTCTGTGAAAAAGCACTATTAATACCAAATGTGATCTATCCTTGTATCAATCATGGATATGAGAACATTTAACGTGATAAATGGTACAATCCTGTAATAATTCTGACACTCTATGGTATTGTATATTTTTACTTGTTTAACTGGTATCCTTGCTTAATCCGCTCAAGGCAATGTGCCCTATCCCACAGTGTGGAAGAGATAAGGCTTCCCATTATTGATGCCACCACGAGGGATCAAGGTAACATCAGTCACCTTGCCAAGGACGCTCCCTTTTATTATAATAGTTACACTTCGGGTCACAAAGCGCTGCACAGACCTATGGAGAGAACAGCAGGTCAACAACATCAGAACCGTTAAACTGAAAGTCAAATAATGGCTATAATTTAGAGCACATTAAATTAGCAATAAAAAATATAATTTTCAACAAACAAGGACGGAATAAATGTTCCCGAGCAGGCGCAGGTCGACATAAATTAGCGTCTACCTCGAACATTTCTATTTTGTAGGAAAGTAATGACACATGACCTACTTGTGGTTTGTAAACTGATATTGACAGCAAATGCAGAGTTTTTGCAGGCAGGCTTAAAAATAAATATGCATTACAAGGGCCAGCCAAAAGTCAAATGACGGACAGATAGGGCCTGCCATGGGACCATGCGGTGGAGAGCAACTTCATTTGGAGATATTCTGTATCCAATATATGCACTGTCCTTATGTGCTCCATACCAATGCAAGAGTTGTAATTGCAATAGTAGAGCTCGTGTGAATCCATGTAAAATGTAGGAGGAACGTATTTAGTGTTTTCTTTCACGCTCTATTAAAGAAACCATATTCTCATGTAATTCGACCCTCAAACTGTTAGGTGGAGAAAGATCCCAAAATGTGAATATTCCCTTTAAATGCTAACTAATATCGACATAGTAACAGAGACCGCACGCAGTTGGCACAGAGTAAAGCCGGGGGTAGGGATATAATTTGTGGGTCATGGGTGTGATTGATGAAAAAAGACACGCAGATGCTTTGCCAACTTGTTGGGAAATGTGATCTTCGTTAATGTCAAAACAATTTCATACATTCATCTCCTTATGCATCCTCGACCCATGCATTAGTGGTGGTGACGGCACAAATTTATATCAATAACATCACCTGTGTTGCAGGCATTCCATGAAAACACGAGATTTCGTTAAGAACACGTTTTACCATTTCTATATTCGGATATAGGTTTGCACGGCTCGATGCACGATTGCTTCCAAAAGCTGCTCTTTCGGGATAGCCGCGTCGATCGCTCCTCTCCGTGACGTTTTGCCTCCCACTTTGGAGGCATCCCGAGGCGTATTATTGCCAATAATACAAGTGTTAAGGTCTTAATACACCAAATAGACAAGTTATGCAAACTTGACACATTGTAAAAGGTGTATATTTGGTGTTTTATGATCTTAACACTTGTACTATTTGCCAGAAATGGTTAAACCTCTTTTTTACCCGCTTTTAACTTAACTTGCATCAGGGGATGTTTGTAATGGTTAGAATCTTTGAGCACAAAATTAAAGCATTTCGTTAAAGCTGGAGAGCTGAAAATTTGTACGCAGACATGACTCGGATGACAATGCAATCTAGTTTAAAAAGTTTAAAGACCGGTGACAAGGCGATCCTGGGCCCGCCATAGAACCGATCCTTTCTGTTACGGATCATAGCGTGCGGGCGGCTCCGATTGGTGGGACTCGGGGGCTCACTGGGCGAGCCGCCTGATTGGCCGTGCAGCGGGTGTTGGAGTTTAAAGCACTAATAAAAGAAAATTTGAAAATAAAATAGGATAAAAAATAAAACTTTAAATGACCCGCTTTCACCGCACTCCAACGTAGAAAATAATTAGTTTTTTACACAAAATCAATCGAGGGATACAGACTAAAATCGGGTGGCCAAACACTGATCGTATACGACTATAATCTTTTCCTTTAATGAAAACCTTCAAACCATACTGATATTAAGTGATAACTGATCATTCCTTTTACAAAACATTGGAAAAACACGTATCTGAATCGAATGATACTTGAAAAGATTTGAAAATGAACAGTATTCATATAATCCATGGGTACCGTTTTGCGCCGTTAATGCATTGATGTGGTTTTCACGGCTGGATGCATGATTGCTTTCAAAAGCTGCTCTTTCGGGATAGCCGCGTCAATCTCTCCTCCTGAGGATGCCTCCAACATGGAAGGTAAAACGTCGAAGTTGCAAGGTCTTAAAACACTAGACACCTTTTTGTCAAGTTTGCAAAAAACACATGTAGCAAAATATGTAAAAAAATATACTTTGATAATGTATGCATTGTCCTTGAAACTGATTGACCCACACCAGACTGCTTCTTTTACAGCATAGTCTCAGTATTAGCGAGATGTTGCCAAAAGGCAATCAGCTCGGGAACAACGCAAATATCAAATCATTAGTTGCTCAGATCGAGCTATTGTCTATCGGTATCTGTTTGCCAGTACAAAGATGTAAAACAAAAAGAGAACAGGTTTTTTTCATGATTTTTGCAATTTCATATTATAATATATTCAATGTTGGCCATTATTATCCTTACACATTTGTATTGTCAATCAAATTACGGCGCTTCATGTTTAAAATATCAACCGTTCAGAACAGCCCTATGGTTCAGGTTATATGGGGCACCTTGTATATACATTATGTACTTTATCCCTTTGTAGACACCCCACAAAAATAGAAGTAGATTAAAATATAGTTCAGAATATCTACATCTTAGACAAATCTTAATGGAATAATTAAATATTGTAATCCTGGTCCGTGAGATATGGAGTCATTATTTTAATGTTTAAAAGGTCGTTGAGAAGAGCATAACAGGATAATTAAAAATCAGTTGGATATCTATGAACGGAAAATCCTTAAGAGAAACTATTACAATGCTCAAAACCGTTTCCCAAAACACTTTATTCTGAAAAAAAAAACAGTAAAATTCATTCTAGAAAAACAGTATAAAGGACAACATAACCAGACATTTTAAGGACTGTTAAATCCCTATAGTCCAAGTGATCAGTATGAAAAATAAAACAAGCAACAAATGAAGCCAGACAATGCTTTGTAGTGCAAATGCGCTTAATTACATTGTACATTATAAATCACTTGGGCTTATCGAGTTTTCAAAAATTAAAGGAGGGCCCTAATGAACATACGCTATTCCTATCGACACTTTACACGAGCCTGCAAACAGAACACCCACAACCACGGCGGAGAGAAAAACATTGAAATGCTGTACATGGGTAAATTCTAATTTCTGCGCTCTCCTCTGTCCATCATCTCATTGCCCAGCAGGTGGGTGTCTCCCACAAAGTCATCATGGTTCTTAGCGAAACTATAGTCTTCCTGATTGCGAGATTGATCCAGTTTGCCAGCATCCACAATGTGCATGCAAGTGTGTCGATAAAGGACAAAAGCACTCTGGTTACACTTGGCCGTGTCAAACCCCACTGCTGTCTGCACCACTGTGCGGAGGAGACAGATGTGAGGTTGGACCAGGGCCTAAGTTCTGCCAGGTCTGTCCGAGTCGGTGACCGAGAATAGATTTTAACGCCTGACAAGATGTTCATTACGCCTCTTGCTCTGGCTCCTATTCAGATGCAATCTATTCCAATCTGGTCGCAGGAGAATAAGCCCTGGATTAGACTCATATACGGCTTCAATAAATTGCAACAACATTTTCGCCTGTGACGTGATTGTTTTTTGTTCGGTTAATGTTCACTTTGTTGCTGTGCTTTATTTTGTTTGTTTTCCTTGTTATTTTGGTGAATCAGATGACTCTTGAAAATGAGTCTCTGAGTTCTCACCGGTTTAAACAAAATTAACTTAAAACCTGAAATAGCTAATGCAGTATTTCATTTTCATACCCTTCCTCGTTATCATTGTTTTTTCACCATTGGCAAATGTCCCATCTGAAAGCATCGTTTAACTATTACACAGGTAAAAGTTAACTTTGTTCTTTAATGCAGCCCTGCAGTACCAGCTGAATTGTTTCAAGTTTACCAGTGCTTAAATCTGGATTGATAAAAATTAAATAACAATTTAAAAAAATCTTACAACTAAAATCACACGAAATGTGCCCGATCCGCTAAAATCTCAGGAGCTAAGTAGGGATCAGCCAGGAAAGTCCTTGGATGGGTGACCACCGCACATAATACAGGCTGCTAATGGCTGCTGCATAGCAACGTTGCTGGTAGCAGATGGCAGTGCAGATCCCTGTGCTCCTCGCTGCCATGAACCCGTATAGACCGGTGTGGGGAAATATGGTCAAATACCTCCCAAAACCCACGTGACGTAGAGGAAGCTCTCAACCAAGCAGTGGATTAAGAAACATTGCGGTTCATGTACTGGAATAATAACAAAACTAGCTTTGTATGCACACCCCAAATACCTTAAATAATGATTATTTAAATATCAACAGTGATTAGGAAATTGTAAGTGGTATTATCCTTTACATCGTGTGGCTATTCAGCTCAACGTTAGATTTCATAAAACTACAGATGAAAACAATCAATGCAATCCCAGCACCGCCACCTTAACTGTGGGCGTGTCCACACACACACACCAAAACGTTAGTACTCCCAAATTAAAAACACGATTCCAGTTATATATTCGCTCAAAGCCTCAGATACGAACCCAGTTCCTCATATTTGGCTCATCGATTAAACAAGCTGATCGCTGACTCCTTCGCTCAAGCCACCCACCTTGCATTAATCGCCATGCACAGTCTGAGACGGTTCCCTTCTCGCGACAAGTGCGACTGATGGATGATGCAAGGTGACATTTGGGCAGGCCTGAGGCTCCACACCTCCACCCTAAAACATTACATTTGTTGCAGACTTAACTTTAAAGCAATCAGTGTGTCAGCATCAGCCTCTTCATCCTCCTCCGGCACACCACCACCATACGTCACATATTGCTCAGACCCGTTCATTAAGTCCATTCCTAAGCCGTTCTCTGACCATGATCCCCCCATGTACCAATGGTTTGATTTCTCCGACAGAAAATCGAGCGGGTCCTTCACGAGCACGGGTGAGTAGCGCTGGGCGCACTTGTCCGCAGCGGTGGAGGCGGCAGTGGCACC
>JAZEWT010000001.1:17226387-17243612 GCA_036362905.1 Mordacia mordax
CCGACCCAACCCCAAGCGTGTCCACCAACGGCAAGCAGCGAGGCACCTGCGAGAAGTCTCTGATGGTAGCGTCGACCCACTCGGTGCCACGCTCCGTCTCCTGCACGGTCACGTAAACGATCAGCACGTTGGAGAACTCGGCCGCGAACCCGAGCCGAACCTTGAAGCCGCGGCCCATCTTCAGCACTTGCGATTTGGGCAGTTCTGGACGTGGGGTCAGATGGACAGAGATAATAGACAATGAGTCTTCTTAAGCACTAATGCGGTGCTCATCTCCCATGTATTAGCCTCAGTCATTAGTGGAAATTGCACGTTTCTATAGTGGAGACAAATGTATCAATAGGACAACCACTGCTGACATTCCCAAAAGGTGGAATTTATTTAAATAATAATTGCATTTCCAGAGCGCTTTTCACCAGAAGGTCACAAAGCGCTTCACAGAGCTGCAGAGGGAATGGCAAGCTAACAACAACGGCCCTGGTAGGCTGATCGGATGAGTCAACCCCAACCAGCATTTGAAACTGGCAGCATCCAACTGAAAGCCATTCACTGGATAGCTGAGACACCAGAGAGAGTTGCTGCTATGCAGGAGATAAAGACAAAAGATCCTCTGCATAATGTAGTCAAGTGCTGATAGCGAGCACCGCTGAAGGTCAGCACGATACGTGCACATGTACATACGGGCGCATGTACACAACAACGTGCACAGCTAAACATTTCAGAGAAGAAAATTGCATTCCGACTATGAGTATTAAGTTAGAAATAGTGTTTAAACTCGTTTTTATTATCAAAATTATGTATATTGTAAATTTTTATGTAACACGTTTTCATTACATCATTAAACATATCTAAAATGAAATGTACGTCAAGGATTACTAATTCAGATGTCACAATTTTACATTACATTTGATGACGTCAAGGATTACTAATTCAGATGTCACAATTTTACATGACATTTGTCATTAAATTAAGTATTGAACGTGCTCGGCGAGTTATTCAATTAAGTCCAGCGACATCGATATTGATGATGAAAACGCCAACGAGTGAAAATGTCAACAATATTATTGATCACGAGGACAGTGATAATTCCTTACAAAGCCGTTCTATCAGAATAACTGTCGTGCGCTCCTCTGTCTTTCGTGACGTTTCGCCTCCCAAGTTTAAGGTTTCGTTAGGCGTGCTGAAATGGAGTGAATATTCAGTCTCAAGCACGCCTGAAGGTGCCCCCATGTGGGAGTGAAATGTCGCCAAGGAAAGAGGAGGATCGCTCGACACGGTTATCCTGACAACGGCATTGGTATGCAACCATCATGCATTGGGGACATGAAAACATACATCAGTACGATGACAGCGTCGGTGTTGATTGAAACTAAACGTGATGTTGATAATAACAGCAGCAGTCATTTCAAGGATGGTGATGATGATGATGATGCATCGCCGTACCGTGTGCCAGGGCCCAGCGATGTGAGCGCAGGCTGAACTCGCTCGTGTATCCGGTGGGATGGATCGGGTCGGTGAGGCACCGTGCCTCCCGCATGCTGTGCCGCACCTCCATCGCCTGCTTGTCCCGTATCATGTCGCACTTCCCCATGTCTGCAGAGCGATGCACGCACGCACACATGAGCACCATCTCCGTAAGCCCGCAAATCTGCCACCGGTGCAGCAATACGTGGCTCGCCACGATGGCGACCGCCGGGTGCTCACCCTCAGCGACACGCTCCAGGACGTGCGTGATCTTGAGGGGCTCCATCATGTGCTCCTTGAAGTACTTGACGAAGATGCCATGACTCTGGTTTTCCCTTGTGTAGTTGAGCTCATAGGCATCTGCCCCCTCACACCTGTGTTAGACAGCCGGTTATGGGGTGGGGGAGTGGAGGGAGTAGTGACTCCAGTAAGAATCTTCACGATTCATCGAATACACTGGTGGTGTAAATGCTGAAAGAGTAAAATGCAGCCCTCCAATTTCTTACTCGGGCTACTGCTGACAGGGAGCCTCCATTGGTTGGAGCTCTGGAAGGTATTTGGCCTATTTTTACATGCTGGCCAGCCTTGTAAGAGGCGGGAGTGCCCACATTTTACCCCAGCAGACGGCCTGCCGATTTCCATGCACAACTAACATCAGTGGAGAACAATCTGCCCCAGTACGGGGTTGTTCCTCGGCCAATTCTCCCTCCCTTTATTAGCCTGCACTGTCCTCTGCAGTCCAATGCTCCTTTATCAATGGATTGACGGGGGGGGGGGAGGGGGGGCTGTGTGTGCCATAGGAATGCGCGGTACTCACGTTGCGTAGCCGTACACGATATTTGCCGTCACCTTGAAAGTGGTCGGCTGGGGAATTGACGTGTCGTTTCTATTCCTGTACACAGCGACAAACCCTGCACAGTTAGCCTCGCCAAGTGTGTGTTTTTTTTTCATCACAGTTGCGAAAAAGGGTAATAAACGTCAAGCGTCCAGCAACAAACAGCACTTTTCAAACTTGTGATAGATACGAGTGTAACGTGTTCATTAAACGGAGCGCGATTGTTATCGGGAGAGCTTTGCAAAACAAATGACGGGAGAGAGACGTGTAAAGCAGAGCAGTGCAAGGGAAGAAGCATAAAGAGAATTGTGGAGATCTACAGTGTGGTGAGTGGCTGAGGTAACGGGTAGGCAAGTGTGTGAGGTAGTGTGTGAGTGGGTAAGAACGTTGCTGTGAGTGCAGTCTAGTGGTTGAACACCGTGTGGATGAAATGAAAGTGCCCAGTAGACAACATGAGTAAAGGCGTAAAGTTCACAAAAACAGTAGCCACAGTAGTTGATAACCAGGCGATTGCCGGTGAGTCACTGCAGCAAATTTGTTAGTGCTAGTAAATCGTTGTTATTAATGAGTACCGATTACAATCTGCACAAATACATTTTCCACAGATTCTGTCAGCACCTTTCCACTGACAATTTTGGAGCAAATTTCCAACAGATTTGAATTTAAGGCATAGGACCTCAAGGCCAGACCCGGGCGCACGGATGGGGTCCTTTTAGAATAAGGCCAGCATCATGAGCAGATTATCTAGGGCCAGGGGTTCACAACTTGCAGTCCATGGCCTATTGGTGATCAGCAAGGCTGTGTGTCTTAGTCTGGGAAACTGCCCGTCACATTGACTCACTCGGTGACACCGCTGGTGTATGACTGAATCTGCTGGCGTTGCATTATTTTAAATTCTGAATGTTTCTCTCAATGCACAGTGCCGCCCCCCCCCGCAAGGCCAGAGGTTTGAAACCCGCTATTCCACATAGCGCATCCCGTAAGCAGCCACCAGGGGGCGCAAAGAACATTGCTTCATGTTTCTATACATTTGTAATTCAAAAATATTTAGCCCGTGCAGACTTAAGTTACAGGGAATTTATAATTTGACAACAATTTATGTTTACACAGTGTTTTCAATGTCTCACGTGACAGTTCTTTTTAGCCTGGTTTATATTTGCATCATTACTGTAACTTTATATGTCATTTTGGTAATCCGGGTCAATTTTGCAAACGACTAATCCTGGTCTCTCAATTTTGCACTCGGTTAAATAAAATTATCTTGAACCTAAAGAGCTATGACAAGACCTATTGCTAACCAAAGAACACGTCCAGTGCGGCCTAGCGTGAGGGCCTGGCAGCGGCCTGCATTATATCGCAGCTGCCGACACGGCATATCGGCAGTGCTGCCCAGCACACGGGGTGACGAGGGGGGGGGGGGCCTCACCGCTTGCGGCACATGTCAAGCAGCAGGACGTTGAGGCCAGTGAGGCGCTCTTGCATGGCCGAGAGGATAGTGCCGACCTGCAGGCAGTGTTGTGCCCCGTACTCCCTCGGCGCGTCCACAGGCACCATGAAGCATTCGCCCAGGTTCTCGTAGCCATGGCCCGCGAAGTACAGCAGCCCTGCACCACGGCACAAGCCACCCAAACAACGAGCCACCCCTCGATTAATTGCGATGAGTAAATAGAAGAGCTCAGCTCAGCCCTAGTCAAGATTGGAATATAACCAAGCAGAAATTCTTTGGAATGGTATTTATCTGTAGTCATCGTTTCTAGAAAAAAATGTGTTTAATAAATATATATTGGTTTGGTGGAAAGCTTATTTGTAATTTTTCGTACACAATTTTTTTTAACCATGTCCATTAATTATGCCCACTACGTACTACTATGTACAAAGTTGAAATACTTAATGACTATATGTTCATGTATAAAGGACAAATACAGCAAACGAAAGCCAAATAGTTCTCATTTTATTATTTTCCAGCCCTGGATCCATTATGGTCATGTGGGGTTTGTACATTATGCACCGTGAAGGTTCAAACTGGGGCGTTTCCAAATTTTAGATTTATTGCTGCTTCTGGAGTTTGCGCTTTGGGACCTGCGTTAAGAATCGCACATGCCTGAGGTGGTGATGACAATGATGATGGAGGGACAGTGATAATGGTTGCCAGTTATAATGAAGATGAAAGGGTGACGAAAATTATAAAAAAGTATGCCAATTAATATTATTTATTACTATGTGGCAAATAGCTTAAGCCAGGCAAATTACATCACACACATACATGCATTTCTAGTAAATACCAAATGAATACTACCAGTTGCGCAACATTGTAAGGGGTCACATTTTTGTTGTCAAACAAGTAAACAACGGTTGTAGATGTGTCTTGAGCAGTTTCCAAAATGACGGGAGTGCCTCTGCAGTCCCAATTTTTATTCGGATGTCATTCAACCATGACGGTGCCAGGGTAGCAAAGCAGTGGAGCCTTGGAACATCGAGAATGGTCGCACTGTGCTTTCAATCGACCAGAAGTTGCTAAGCAGAGAGAGTAAGATGTGGTGTAGGGGAGATCGTGGAGCGGAGATTAAATGGAGCAGATAGGTGAAGACGGCGATGAGTCAGAACCAATATTTTGAATCTGATGCAAGTGCAGCCACCAGCAGTCAGTGTAGAGAGCGAAGTCGAGCAGTCGAATGGGAGAAATGAGGAAGAGAAAAGACGAGACGAGCAGTGGAATTTTGAATAAGTTGAAGTAGACGGATAGCATATGCAGGCCGACTAGCTTAGAGAGTGTTTCAATAATACAAGCATGGACCAAGAGCTGAAAAGAGTCAATGGCAAAAAACAGACTGATTTTGCAGATCTTGCATAAGTGACACCGGCATGTATGAAATAGACTGGCGATCAAGAGACGATATGAAAGAGAATAATCCAGGGTGACGCGGAGGCTCCGAACGGATGAGGAGGTATAAATAGTTGTCGAACCAATCGAGATGGAAACGGACAGACCAGGTGAAGATATGAAGATGGAAGAAAAAGGGCATTAATCATAACGACACTGAATCCTGCTTATTCCACAACTCGCAGTCAGTCGATTAGCACTGCCAGAACTGGGATATTAATATTATAAATAAACACTCCATTACTCCACTGATGAGGACACGAATGGTAATGACAATGACCAAGATGATGATAAGCAATGTGATAATTTTGATAACGATAAAGACGATGCTCATGGCTATGACAATGACAACATAAAAGACAATGGAAATGCCAATGATGATGATAACGATGGCAATGGTGACGACAGCAATGGTAATGATGGCATCGATCAGTACCACAATGGTAACATCGGTGATCATAACGAGAACAATGGTAATGACGCCGAAGGTGACAACGGCAAAGGTGACGATGGCGAAGGTAAAGGGGAAGATGATGATGACGATGGTGACGACAACAATGGTAACTACAGCAATCGTAAATACGGTGAGCATAACTACGGCGATGGGGACACTCGCTCGCGGAACGCCTACCATACACGCCCTCTCCCAGGAGGTTCAGGAACTCCTGGACGGCACGCTCCATCTCCTTCCTTGTGGCGTCCACCAGGGACACAACCTTGAAGCTGAGCTGGTGCAGCCGCCCCGCCAGCTCGTGCACGTCCACTTTGGGCGCGTTCAGCTGGTCCTGCGCCTCGTACTTCATGTTCCCTATGAGCAGTGCCACCTTGTCCACCGCTGGTGGGAATTGGGGGCATGGGGGGGGGGGACAAGGGAGACCCGGGAGAGGCAAAGGCAGCAGTCAGAGGACAAGATTGCAGTTATCGCCAGTGACATTTTTGTCGTCAGTACTCTCTTCATCGTCCTCGTCTACAGTCGCCATAGCAATTAGCAGCAGCATCTTTAGTGGTAGCATTACTATCAGAAGCAGCATCAGCAGTAACATCATTCTATAGCTGTTGTTTGGGACAGCCGTGTCGATCATTCCCGCTCTCAACTTCGCAACATTTTGTCCGAGTATTCCGTCTGTACTTCTTTTCATTAGAATGTCTAAGAAAGGAAGTTGGTCATTTTCATCAGTTTCCATGGTGAACTTAATGTTAATGTAGATGGAGTGCAGGTAACCCAAGAATTCCTTTATCTTGTCTTCGATGTGACCACACAACAAACATGGCAGCAATGTATCAATAGCAATGAGTGGGTTTCAGTGTTGCTGGGCTTATGGATTCCCTTTTTAATTCGTTCAGCTACTGCAGGTGAAACAGAGCACCGCACTGCAGCTCCCTTTCTGTTGGAAAAACTCTTCATCGAACATGAAGTAAGTTGTTGTGAGGCACACTCTTGCTAGCTCTGCTGTTATCTGGTTAAACTGATCTTCAATGATCAAACGTTAAATCCTTTGCCACGTTCGTCACTAACCTCTTTAAGAACTCACTTCTCTCTGGCATTGATCCCCCAATATTCAAATGGAATGCCCTTCCAGTGGAGATTTGATCAGCTGAGTCCCTGGACATCTTCAAATCTCGTCCCAAGACTCACTTGTTCCATAAGGCTTTTAAGCCCTCTAGCTAGGACTGTTGATGCGGATCAATGTTGTCGTGCTGAGATGATGGCTCTCTGCCAACCTGCGCCTGGTCGGGAATATCTATTCCTTCCTTGTTTGTTGAAGAATTATTTTTAATCGCTTATTTTAAGTCCTATAATTTATTGCTACTATTTGACTTTCAGTTGAACTGTCCTGATGTTGTTGACATGCCATTCTCTCCACAGCTCCGATTTGTAAAAAAAAACCCTAAAAAAGTTATTATTGCGGATTATCCCATTCTCATGTCGTTGTTGTTGACGTGCCATTATTTCCGCAGCTCCGTGCAGCGCTTTGTGACCCTCGGGTGAAAAGCGCTCTAGAAATGCAATTTTAATAATTATAATAATTTATGGTTTCTTTGATAGGTATCTTCCTAAATAAAGACTGCATCAAAACTGGCAAGCATGTCCGTTGGGCTGAGTGTGGTTTGTTTCAGTACTTCAATGAAGTGCTGTGAGTTCTTGATGAATTAAGTTGTGAGTTCCACTGTGAGTTGAAGTTGTTTGTTTATGTACTTGGCGAGTTTTGTAGCATGGTGATCCAACTGCACTGAATAATTGGTGGTATTGGGATGCCCTCTTTGTGAATCTTTGGTAGCTTCTATAGCCTGGGAATTCTACGGTTTTCTGAGTATCTTTTTTTGTCTCTCACTTCGGAAATTTTGGTCGATTGTTTTGGTGTGGTTTCAGATTGTCTTGTTTTGGTCCACTTAGATATTCTCATTCACTGAGGTGTTGCCGAATTCCTGGTGCATTTTCAACTTGTAATTATCTGTGTTCACGATGACGGTGGCATTCCCTTTGTCTACTTTGCAGAATGTGTAGGTTTTTATTCCCGTTGAAAGTTTAACAAACTCACCATGAACAGAAGCAGAAACTAAGAGGAATTCCTGGGTTATATCAACTCCCTGCTGTACGTTCAAAAATCTAGTTCACCGTGGAAAACGGCCAACTTTATTTCCTGGACGTGCTAGTGAAGAAGAGGAGCAGGTGGACTACTCAACAGCACAGTGTACAGGAAAACAACACATACCGACAGGTACTTACATGCCGAGTAAAACTGGCACAAAAAATAACGAGGGATATTGCACACGAGTCCACTGCTCCAAAACCGCCAGACAAAAAACATCTAATAGATGAGCTACGACATTTGTAGCAAGCACTACTCAGTAATAAATGCACGAAAGCAGATATTCTATTCGCAATAGTGACAACCATGACAACAAAACAAATAAAATTAGGATGACACCAAAACCATACCTTCCTGCCATGTCAACGGTAATAAATAGAAAAAAAAATATCAGCAAATGTCTGGAAAAAAAACATTTAAAAACCATCTTCGCAGCCCACTTAAAAATACAGGATGTGATCAAGTCACATGAAGCAGCGAACTCGCTGCTCACTGCCAAACTGCGCCTGCTGAAGAACAATTATTCCTTCCTTCATTTGTTGGACAATTATTTTTAGCGCTTATTTTATTTCCTCTAAATTATAGCCATTATTTGGCTTTCATTTGAACTGCTCTGATATTGTTGTTGACATGCCATTCGTTTCAGCTTTGTGCAGCGCTTTGTGACCGGGTGAAAAGCACTATGCAAGTGCAATTATTATAAAGACTGACTGCAGCTGCTGATTGAAAGGGTTTACTGCATTCGATACAGTCATTGTGAAGACGTCTATATTGGCTAAAACCAAAAAATGGCTGCAATCTGCCAAAAATGCCTCAGATGGACACCAAAAAACATCGGTCACAAACAAGAAATGAAAAAAAGGAGCCAAACATGGAAAACAACTTTCAAATTCCAGATAACAGTAACCAGCGCTTAAAAAAAAATTCCAAATAACAGTAGAAAAAGGGCTTGCAGAAAAAAAACAGACGGACAAACCATATCAGAGTTCAAAGTGCTTTGATACATGACAGAGGCAATGAACTCCGACAACAGCAAAGCCACACCTGCAACAGTTCAAAGTCTCATCTCATTATCTGAAACCGCTTAATCCTATATAGGGTCACGGTGAAGCCGGAGCCTATCCCGGAAACACAGGGCGTAAGGCAGGAATACACCCGACGACGGGACGCCGGTCCATCGCCGGGCATTGCGGGACAATTTTAGTCTGCGAGCCAATCAACCTATCCAGGAGCATGCTTTTGGACTGTGGGAGGAAACCGGAGTACCCGGCGAAAACCCACGCGGACACGGGGAGAGCATGCAAACTCCACACAGAAAGGCACCGGAGCCGAGAGACTCGAACCCGGGACCTTCTTGCTGTGAGGCGTCAGCGCTAACCACTGCGCCACCCCGCCACCCAAAGTTCAAAGTATTCTATATAAAACCGGGAGTAAGGGACCTGGAAGGAGGTAAAGATTACAGGAATGCATAATAAAAAACAGCCTGCTTTTGATGTCATTGCAACATAGACTGCACATTCTCATTGCACTATACATAGAACATGCTCAAATGATCTCTGAACGCGTGATAATGCCTTCAGTGTGGGAGGTGAAACGTCACGAAGCATAGAGGGGGATCGGTTGATATGGCTATCCCAAAAAAAAATAAGCTATGGAGCGCAATTCTAAGCAACATCAATGTAAGCAATATCATCTCAGCCATTTGGCTCAGCGGAGGAGCGAGGGGACTTAGAATGAGAAGGTTGTGAGTTCCAATCCTGGTTGAGGAGTTGTGAATCAATCCATCATTTTGTGGCGATGCCAACAATAATTGTCATGAAGATATTTTACCTCTAGTACAGGAATGTAAATTACTCAGCAAATTGCCCCCAAAAAGTGTGCCCATTGATGTATTGGCACCACATCCTGAGTATTCCCCTGCCTTGCGCCCTCGATACACAGCGTCTGGCAAATATTGGCGCCAGCGGAATGCATGGCTGCTTTCCCCTCACCTCTCTGTGGTTTCCTCACGATGACTCTGTAATGATGTAAGTCGCCCTGGATAAGAGGGTCTGCTAAACAATAATTAATAATAACGTGGAATTTCCACTGCTTGCTCTCTGGGGCTGTAAAAGGATATGGGCACCAATGCCTCAATGCTTATTGGCATGAAAGATAAGTTTGCCCTTGAGCCACCACATCTAAATAACTATCGTCAGCAACAATCGCTTCGAGTCACCAACCAACTACAGATTAGCACATGCCTCAGAAACATTGAGAGTTATCAAGCCCAGAAGAAACCCCAAGCCATCTACGCTTACCACACACATCTGGTTTAACTTCCATTATCCAGTTTTAACTGGATGTTGGCTGGTTGCCTCCTAAATCCCCTTTCTCCATGTATCTCAATCCTGGTTATCCTCGGGGATGAAACCCACCCTACTCATGTCACCCCTCACCACCTCCACTGGTGCACATTACCCTCGGACTCCAACTCGGCCTCGCCCCCCCTCTATGAAAGTGCAGATCTCTTCATCCGATCGTCCTCCGCCTTTCATTCCCCTCGCCCACAAACCACCTCAACCTGTCTCTCCT
Source organism: Mordacia mordax (assembly GCA_036362905.1). Classification (NCBI taxonomy): domain Eukaryota; kingdom Metazoa; phylum Chordata; class Hyperoartia; order Petromyzontiformes; family Petromyzontidae; genus Mordacia; species Mordacia mordax. Next base: position 17,236,733 of record JAZEWT010000001.1, read on the forward strand.
CGTCCTCCTCACATCACCGATCACCTCCACTCCGATCACCTCAACTCGTCTTCCGTTGACACGCCCGCGCTTACCGTTGAAGGTTTCGCGCGTTGGTGCCTCGGGACATCCTGTGGGAGCAACACGGAGAGAACGCGTGCGCACGGCACATCAGAACCAATCCACACACACACGCGCGCTCGGCGCATTTCCTGGTGGTCCGCGACGAAATGTGTGCCATGGAGACAAACGCTCAATGGCCACAGGACATCTGCACCCAGGTGACCCTCAGCAAGCTTCTCTTTCATAAGGGGAAAATGTTTCCACGAGGGTTTATTTATTGAAGAGTTTGGGGAGTATATTCCATGCAAGTGGGACAACACTAACATTCTTATACATTGGTCAATGCACTGCATTGGATGAAGCCGGTCCCTAAAATTAGGGGGTCAAAAACCAGGTATGGAAATTGCGTCCATTGCAAAATGTACGATTATTATAATATAATGTTGCCTTGCATGCTCGTTTGAGTAAGATCTCACCGACTTTTCTTGCCTTTTAACCAATTCACCCTAAATGTGTCTACCCTCATCAGATCTCAAAAGCCAAGCAGATTTTGAACCTAGTTAGAACGGAGATGGGTGCCCACCGCTAGGACTTGCCAAGTGCTGTATGCGTGGCATTACGAGAGTGTCTCCGCCTCGTATACAGCGGTGCGATGCTGGAATTTCTCCAAGATTCCCCAGTTGCCTTCCCCATAAAGCCATAATGACAGGTGATTTTAAAAGGTTGCATATGCTCTTTCTTTTTGTTAAGCAAAAAGTGTTTTCAGTCTATTTTCACCGCATAGTTAACACTGTACACTTCTTTGTCTCTTATTAATATTATTGGAATCATTAGTAATTTCTGGTGTTGCGCAATTTTTCGTTTAACTGCTTAATTCATGATTAGCTTTGTCCAAATTGGTGCTGCGAGTTTGTTTATTTGCCTTGTGATTTCACGCGTTTTTGCACTGATTAGTTTGTTGTATCTCAGGAACACCACATCCATAGGTTGCAAGCTCACTGGGTATTTTCTCCTGCAATACCAAATATCTAACGTAACTAAGGAACTCAAGGCCAAACAAACCAGTACACCTTACAGTAAACAATCACCCCTAAGAAAGCAGAGAGTCTTCAGACTCTACGAGGCCTCCCCCCCGCCCCCCCAAGTAAATCATCGTCATTATGCTCTTCGTGGGAATGAAGCGGACGAGGCAGTACCTTTACAGTTGGGGCAGCATCTCCGCAGCGCATCCACGTTTCTGCTCGGCTCAACCGGCATAATGTTGCAGTCCGGCGCTACGCACGTTGCTTTCACTACTACCAAACACGCACCGGGACAGAAACGTCCATGTATTGACGTAAGTTTTTCACATATCAATGTATGACTATTTGCTCTCAAGAGCTACTCTGTTGGTGTGGCCATGTCTAACGACCATCCCCTCTCCTTCGAAGGGACGAGAAATAACTCTCGACAAAGCTGGCGCAAAATGGCGGCTCTAGAGAGCAGAAAAGTTTAATTACATTCTGGATATAGTAACCGTGCGTTCGGAACGCTGCGCTCCTTCCTTAGTTTGCAGCGGGACGACGGGGCCAGCAAAAACAGCTCTGCCAGGGAGGTAACGCTTCGGTTAATGCGGCCGGGTTCCCTGTTTTGTTCGTACTGGGTCACCATCATACGAGATTTGTCGTGGACAGGTGGAGCTGTTGTGTGAACACGCTCAACCTCGGTTGTAAAGCGTAAAAAGAGATTTAAGCAATCGCGCATAGGAACGCTTCAACACGAGTCCCTCATTCCCCCTGCACTGAGCAAGAGAACCTGCATGTGTACGTGGAGGAGACGGGCGGTGACGCGCGCGCTCATACCACACAGCAGTTCAGTTAGATCACTAAAAGCAAGTGCAGTTGTTTAGCCCAATTACAAGCAACAGGCATACATTAACAATGATTATTTCTTACACATGCAACTAGATTCACGTTTCAAGAACACTGTCTGTTAACCGCTTCACTTTCTACATCATTCTTCAGATGGCTGCACTCTAGAATTCCCTCCTCCAATCATCAACATCATCATCATCTCCCTTAACAGTAAAACATTTCTCAATTGCAAGGAACGTCTCACACCCAACTATTACAATGGTGCTGTTTGTTGCTGGCCACTTGGCATCTTGGGCCTGTGTACTGCAGCTTTGTTGAGGTTACGGATCACAGTTCTCACCTTGCCGATCCGCACTCTCATTCTGTGCCCCTGCCGAGCCTGTGGCGGATGGAAACAGAGAACCACGTGAAAATGAACAACCACACATCGAGATGGCATGTTGCGCAATCATTTGTAAACCACGGCATCGATGAACCATGAGCGATGGCAGGAGCACAGAGAAGCTTTCCTTCATATGGTAGTAGTGCCGGTGTGGCGTAGCATCATAATTCAGCGACACATTTCCACCGCTGTGCGCAGTCCGATATCATGAGATCTGGCTCTAGTAAATCGCCTGCACAACGGAGATGCAGGCTACCGGAGGTCGCGAGTGAGACTCACACACTTCGATGCGCGTGCATCTGCTGAGGACTTCGTGCCCAATCGAGTTGGTAACGCAACACCGGTAGAGTCCCCCGTGGTGCTCCTTGACGTCGTCAATCTGCGCGACACGGTCACCCATCAATTCCTTCCCGCCAGTTCAAAATCTCACTTCTAATCGCTCGCCAGGAGTGATTCCCCAAATCGATGGCCCACGAGCGCCATCACTGACACTTACCATCAGCAAGCGCTTGGTGGCCCGTGCCAACGGCACCTCGTTGTGTAGCCACAGGTATGTCGGGCAAGGTGAACCGATTGCTGACACCTCCAGAATAAGTGTGTCACCCACAGCCAGCTCCATATGCTCCACTGGCTGCTCAACCACCTCCAGCTGGCCGAGTCGTGGGAACGGCACCTCGACACCTGTGTACGCACGGTGGCCATAATTATGGCCGGCGGTAGTGATTGTGGCAGTGGCTGTGTTGGTAGTGGTGATAGCAGTAGTGTCATGGTGGTCAGGTAAAATAACCACCCTCCTCCTCATGGTGCAGCCAGAGCCAGTCCATAGTCTGGTTCTGGCTCCAATCATTAGGAGGGATGAACAGTGCCCCACCTGGCCAGGAAACTGCCAAATAACAGCGAGTAAATCTTCTAAATAAAATAATTAAGGGGGTGTGGGAACATGGTGATGAGGTGTGAGAACCTGTGAGGCCCAGGTTGCTGTGGACTCATCTCCCTATGAATGGGCGGCAAGAGATGCTGGTGTTGGCGGCTTACTCTCCAACCAAAAAAATATCATTGAAAGATGCAGGCAATGCTGATCAGTCAGATGTCTTCCAGGACCTCCTGTCTGAGGTGGTGGCTAAAGTGGCCCTTTGGGATAGTCATCCTGCTAGGTGACTTTAATGCCGAAGTGGGTCATAATGCAGACACCTGGACTGGAGTGATTGGAAGGCACATGCGAGCCCATATCATTGACACCATTACCTGCCGTGGGGCTGATCTGCCCTCCGACCACTGGCTTGTCATCTGTAAGATCCAGCTGCCATTCTTGCACGGCGGTGGTTGACGCCCACCTAGGACGCCATTGAAACCCACACCGGCTTGGTCTCGGCTAGATAATTAAAATTGCAAGTGTGAATTGCAATGATGTAGGTTTTCACGGCTAGATGCATGATGATTGCTTCGAAAAGCTGCTCTCTCGGGACAGCCGCGTCGATCGCTTCCTCTCCTCTCGACGTTTCGCCTCACACGTTGGAGGCATCTTCAGCGCAGTATGCATACAGTATGCATACAGCCTTTTCCATGGATGTATGCATACAGTATGCGTACGGCCTTTTCCATGGATGTATGCATACAGTATGCATACAGTATGCATACTGCGCCTGAGGATGCCTCTAACGTGTGAGGCGAAACGTCGAGAGGAGAGGAAGCGAACGATGGCGGCTGTCCCGAGAGAGCAGCTTTTCAAAGCAATCATCAGTGGGAATTTCATCATCGTTTGCAACTGGGGCTAGCAGTGTCTCCCCATCCTCCTCATGCCGAGAGGAAATCGGTGAGGATTAGGGCTGGAGATCATGTAGCAGGAATGGTTAAACTAGGTACATGGTACATACCTTCCCAGAGACCCTCGGCTAACGCAGATGTACCAGCTAACTCTGAGAAAGCGGCAGGCACACACTATTTACAACATCGCACGCCTGACAATGAGGAAGCTTAGTGCAGCTTTCGCTCAGGAGTTTGGAGAGCTATGTGGCACTGCAAGGATGAGTGGTTGTCAAGGATTTCTGAGGCGATTGAGTCTGCCTCAGCAACCTACGATCACAATTAACTTTTTAATAGCATAAAAGGATTGACTTTCAATACCCATTTACCTTCCTTAAAGGGGGAAACTGTGATGCTATCTCCGATCCCCAGGAACAAGCAGATGTGCAGAGCATTTGCGAGATCTTGGTGGAGGGGAACCTCACACAGTTCAGAAAACATTAGTTGGACAACATGGGGGTGACCCTGCTGGGGTTGCAGTGCCTCGGATATTGGAAGACGAGGCTAACCCCTATTAGTGACTGCGTAGATGCCATCTGTAAAGAACATTCAGAAAGAGATCCAAAACTTGAGACCAGGATAAGCACCGGGCAGAGATGATCCCCTAACGAAATGCTGATGGAAGGGATGTCTAACTGCAAACTGCCCTACATGACATCATTACCACCGTCTGGCCCACAGGACAGGTTGCGCAGGCATGAAAGGATGCCCTGGTAGTCCCCCTCTTTAAGAAGGGGGACCACATGGCCAGCCACCGCATGCCCAAACAACTTCTGTTTCGTCCAGACAAAATAGGCTTAACAGGCACGGCACGGACTAGAGAAGAGATGGACTGATGTGACACAGGAAGATTTGGAGCTATGTGGACTTGCTGAATGCTGAAGACTTATACCAGTGGTGTCAAGATCAGCCTCTATGGAAGAGAGTTGTGCAGGATCCTATGGGGCATTTGGAGGTAGTTGCCCTCCAACAACAACTAAGGGCAAAGGAATAATGCTCACAATGAGCGGAGCGCCGGGCGGCTGAAACACAGCAAGTTGGCACAGGTGCGGCATCTGCCAGCCATCTCGGTCAGGCAACCCATAACACCTGGATCTGTACCATGACCTTCTGTCAGCGAGCCTTCGACACTTCGCGTGGCTTCAAGGTGCATAAGGCCGGCACAGGCGCCGTGGTGACGTCACAGCCACTTGGTGGCAAATGGTGTTTGTTGTTGTCATGAAAGTAGGCCCGAAGCTTGTCGACATATGTGCATCGCATGTTACCGCTCTACACTTCGGCGCGCAATACACACCGCATGCACCACACCGCAGACCACCACTCCTTCACCATGAGAAACACCGCTGCATACCACACACCATGCGCCACTCGCCACGTACCATCTCGGACTGGTTGGATGACTTCAACGCGCGTCCACTCGGAGAAGATGCATTCACCACTGCTCGTGTTGACGCGGCACGTGTAGTAGCCCTCGTGCTCCTGCTTGATATGAGGGATCTTCAGAAGGTTCTGGTTCGCGTTCACAACCTACGGCACATGGGAGGCGTAGTGACGGCTGTTAAGACGTTGAAAATAACGATAGCAAATGATGATGCCAACAGCTCTACCCACAAAGAGAAAGCAGCCGTAGCAGCAGTGCCTCATCGCCCTGCTAAATAAGACTCATTTCTGGCCTCACGAGTTCTTAGTCCAATTTAACAACATCAACTCAAACATGTTACGTCGAAAACGCTGCCCCAAAAGAGGGAACTTTGTCTAACTGGCGATGTTTTAGGCAATGGCCATTTATAAAAGCAAAGACATGCAGAAGGACCAAATGCAAAATGTATTCTATTGTGATATTGTCGTCTTTAAAGGACAGTCATTCAACCAGTGAAGTTTGCAAAATCTAAGAAGGCTCAGCAGCAAGAGCAGCAAGTCAATCAGCCTGAACCAAATCTGTCACGTGGCTTTCATAATTGAACATCACGGTTACATTTCTGCCCATTACGTCCTGGGCAAGAAGAACGCCGACAACTGTGCCGAGTTCATGTTATTTGTCGTTGTGCACTGGTCCCATGGTGGTATCACGTGTGTTCCTTGAATTCCCAGGCCAGCACATGTGCGCTAAAGCTGAACTGCGTTTGCGCAGGCATGATGTACCTTACACAGTGAAGCCCAGCTTTCCAGGAAACAAACCCCACAGATGAAACAGGCGGCGAAATCACGACCTCAGGCGAACCCATGACTCCGTTTCTTGTGAATACACTTCTCGTGAATACGCTTCTTGTGACGCTAATCATGATTCTTGTTATCCGACTCCGTTCCCCCGACTCCGTAACCCCTTCCCTGGAGCCCGGTCCCTGTGGTTAAACTCGGTGGCCCCGCTCCCCGTGAATCCGCTCCGTGTAAATCCACTCGACGTGACTCCCTATGACTGTGCTCCCCGTGACTGTGCTCCATCAATAGAGTTACCTACAACTCGACGAGGTGACCACCACGCCACTGTGCTACGAAAAATCGACTCCCATCACCCAATCGGGGGATGTGGTCGGCTCCTGCCCCCACGCAGCTCTCGCCGATGCGTCACCACAATTCTCAGAAACGCTTTCACCGCGAAAACGACAGAGGCCCAAGCGAGCAAGACGCCCTGCGTGCGATTACTCAAACACATCCTTCCTCTAGACTTCCTGTCCCTTCTCATGGCCACGGTCGAGCCCTTTCTCTTCTTCTCAAACTGCGACTTTCCCGTGCAATATATCGTACCTCTCCAAGACTATTTCATGCAAGATGCAGACAATGACCATATGAAGGGGGGGGG
>JAZEWT010000001.1:17315859-17338865 GCA_036362905.1 Mordacia mordax
CACAGTCCAAAAGCATGCTCCTGGATAGGAAGATTGGCTCGCAGACTAAAATTGTCCCGCAATGCCCGGCGATGGATGGACTGGCGTCCCGTCGTCGGGTGTGTTCCTGCCTTGCGCCCTGTGTTTCCGGGATAGGCTCCGGCTCACCGTGACCCTGTATGGGATTGAGCGGTTTCAGATAATGAGATGAGATGAGACTCACTCACCCTCCCAGGCAAACACAATCCCCTCCCTCCCCACTCATTCACTACCCGAATAACCCAACCAGAGGCTCCACTGCACACCCACACAGAAACACCCTCAGGGTCAGCCCTTCACCCACCAGCCATCAATCCACCAAGCCCACCGTCAGGGAAACCCAAGTACCCAGAGAGAAGCCACGCATGCTAAAAGTCATCAACTTGGAGGTACTGTCAGCCGCAGGACGGACGAGGGTGAGAGGTTCAATAGGCTGAGGCGTTTCCCCGTTACGCATCCGCCTGCTCTATGCCTCTTCCTCCTCCTCTTTCACCATCGCCGGCACGGACATACAAGCAATAAATAAATATTCCGCACAACGTGTCCGCGTGTGTCTGTGTGTGGGGTCGGGCTCGCTCTGAGCGATGGAGGCAGCGCCGTTATCAACACGTGGTGGTCACGGCATTGTCAGCGCACGGAGTTACACGCGTGTGGGTCACGGCTTGACACGTGTCGTGTGTGCGTGTGTGTGTACGTGACTCCTCCTTGGGTGCGCTGGGGCCGGTGCGCGCGGGGGGGCGGCTGGCAAATCCTTCCCCGCCTGAACCACGAATCAACGAAAAAACTAATCTTGTTCCGGAGGCACGGGGGAGGGGGGGGGGTTACGTTGTCGGCAACGACGTGTATATATATATTTAAAAAAAACAAACCCAAATTTGTTAATTGTTGCAGATTTTTCTGTTCTGATGTCGTTGTTGTTGACGTGCCGTTCTCTCTGCAGCTCTGTACAGGCGCTTTGTGACACTCAGGTGAAAGGCGCCCCATAAATGCAATTATTATTATTATAACAGGCGTTTTTGACGTCGGGCCAACCCCCATTTGGTGGAGCCGGGGAAACTCATTAACCACCGCCAGGGGTTCCTCCAGAAACGACAACGAAAATGCTGCGTGTGGACACGTGGTATGTTCGAGCACTCGTTTCAGAGGAGAGGCTGCCACTCCTCTGTTGGGAGACGGACCGGGACCGCCTGGACCTCTGTGGACTAGTTCTGGCTCCAATCATCATGAAACTGTAACGATGTAGGTTTTCACGGCTCAATGCATGATGATTGCTTCGAAAAGCTGCTCTCTCGGGACAGCCGCGTCAATCGCTCCCTCTCCCTCCATGGCAATGTTTCGCTTCACATGTTAGGGCAATCATCAGGCGCTTTGTGTATGTATCGTGTGTGACTCCTATTTATATGTAGGTACTATATATATGTGTTAAGGCTCTTCTATAGCGTTGCTTTATTCCAGGAACAATGGACGAAGGTCAGGGTCCATTTTAAAGGGTTCCATTGTCTTGCTAGCACACTGGAATCACATTATCCCAATCCCATTCCGCCTCTGACTCACCTCCTTGTTTGTATCTCATGAAAGCATAAGATAAATAGGAGTCACACACGGCACACACACACAAAGCGCCTGAGGATGCCTCGAACGTGTGAGGCGAAACGTGGCGATGGAGAGGGATCGATCGACACGGCTGTCCAGAGAGAGCAGCTTTTCGAAGCAATCATCATCATGAAACTGTCAAACAACAGCGAGTGGCTTGTCTTCTCAATAAGATAATGAAGGAGGCGTGGGAGCATGGCGGTAAGGTGTGGGAGCGTGGGAGCCTGCAAGTCCCACGCTTCTCTAGGCTCGTCACCCGATAAACGGGAGGCGAAGCTTGAGGTCATGGCCTACGCCCCAACTGAAGATGAAAATCTGTGGTGGGATGCAGGCAATGCCGATGAGTCAGACACCTATGACGTCCTGTCGCAAACGCTGGCTAGGATGGCCCCTCGGGATAGAATTATCCTGCTAGTTGAGTTTAATTTATGAGTGTGCCATGATGTAGACACTTGGGCTGGTGTGATTGGAAGGTATTAGCCAGATCAACTCAACAACAATGGTAAGAAGCTGCTTGACTTCTGTGCAGCCCATTGGCTCAATCACCAACACGCTATTGCATCAGCAGCGTCCACACGACATCATGGATGCATGCCGGGCCCAAGCATGAACATCTTCTGGACTATATAATGGCAGAACAGCAGATGCAGGCCCATGTCCTTGACATCACTCCTTATCACTGAGGTGATCTTAGGTGGGCGTCCACCTAAGACCCAAGTCAAACACACAGTGGCCTGGTCTTGGCTATCTGATGAAAGATAAACGCGAGAATGTCATCATTGTTTGCAGCTGGTACTAGCATCGTCCCCCTCCCCCTAATGCCGAGAGCAAATGAGTGTGATTTAGAGCTGTCGCTCATGCAGCTGGAATGGCTGTACTGGGTGCACGACCCAGATATCCCCAGAAACCCGGGCTGACAGAAGAGGTGTTCTTGCTCGCCGAGAGAAAGCGCCAGGCCAACACCCACCATCTACAACATCCCACGCCCAAGAATGAGGAGGCTTAAAGCAGCCTTTGATCGAAGGTTTGGAGAACTGTGCGGAATTGCAAAGATGAGTGGTGGTCACGGGGTGCCGAGGAGATGATGTCTGTCTCAGTAGTACGAGATCACACATAACTTTTTAATACCATCTGAAAACTGACTTGCAATACCACACCCATTACCTTCTTTAAAGGAGGAAATGGTGATCTGATCTCTGACCACCAGGAACAAGTTTGCAGGTTTAATGAACATTTTTGTGAGGTCTTGGGAAAGGGGAATCCCTTCAGTTCAGATAACAACATGGGACAAGATGAGGGTGACCCTTCTGGGGCTGATGTGCCTCAGATATTGGAAGAAGTAGCCACCCCTGCAAGTGGCTGGTGGAGAAGCCATTTGTAGACAAAGTACGTAAGGTGATCCAGTGCCTGAAACCAGGAAAATCACCAGGCAGAGATGGTCTCCACGCGAAATGCTGAAAGAAGATGGTGTATGTCTGCAAACTGCCCTATATGACATTCCCAACCGTCTGGAGCACTGGACGGGTTCTGCAGGATTGGAAGGATGTGCGAGTGGTCCCCCTGTTTAAGAAGGGGGACCGCACCGATTGTAATAACTACAGGGATATCTTGCTCCTCAGTGTACCAGGAAAGGTTCTGGCAAGGATTAATTCTACATCGCCTTGCCAGACACGCTGAGGAGAGGATTGCGGTACCCCAATGTGGTTTAAGGCTGAAGCGATCCTGCATAGACGCCATATTTTCTGTCCTGTTGCTACAGCAGAGGTGTTTGGAATTCCAACAGGACCTGCATCTCTGCTATATTGACCTGCCCAAAGCCTACAATACCATCAATAGACCAGGGCTGTAGGTTGTTTTTCGAACTTTTGGAGTACCTGAGTCTGTACTTACAATCATTAAGGACCTTCATGAGGTTGGGCAAGCCTGGATAAAGCTATGTGTTTGGTAGTCAGAGCCATTCCCTGTTCACCTTGTGGTATGACAGGGATGCCCTCTGGCTCCTACATTATTCAACATTTTTTTTGACCACATTGTTCGAGAGCCTTTCCATGGATGTCCCAGTGGAATTTCCACCTGGTACAGGTACAATGGGAGATTGATCGATGCCCGGGTGCAATAAAGGAATGGATTTCTATTGGCCAACCATGTCATGTATGCCGATGGTATAATTGTCGCTCACTCTGGTGAGGAGTTGCAGGCTCTGCTGTTGAACCTTCGAGTGGGGTCTTATCATCAGCCGTGCGAAAACCTAGCACATGCCTGAGTATTTTATACCAATAAACATTCCACCCCCTTAGCTGTCCATGAGTGACGGAGCAGTTGTGGAAAGAGTAGAGAAGTTTATGTGCCTCGTTAGTGTTCTTATGACAGGTTCCGGTTTGGCAGTGGAGGTTTCATGCTGAATCAGTCAGGCAGCATTATCTTTTCATTGGCTGCATGGCGCTGTGTGGTAGCTGCCTGACCTGTCGCTCCATACGAAGCTTCGGGCCTTTTCAGCTGCAATCATGTCCTCTCTTCTCTATGCTTGCGAAACTTGGAGTCCCCTGGCGGAATATCTGCGCCGATTTGAAACTTTCTGGCTGACCTACCTACGATCCATCCTGGCATCCTGGGTTCAACCAGGTTGGATTGTGTGATTAACTCACAGGTTCTCTGAAGAGCTAGACAGAGCCTCATTTGTAAGCTCCACCGGCAAGTAAGGCTGCGGTGGCGAGGTCATATTGTCCGCATGCTCAGTCATTGCATGCCCAAGCAGCTTCTGTTTGGCAGGATAGAGGGGGCTAAACGAGCGCGGCACGGCCTGATGAGATGAACTTATGTGGCACAGGAGGACCTGGAGCTGAGTGGACTTCCTCAAAATAGCTACTAGCGGTGTGAAGATCGACCTCTGTGGAGGAGGGTCATGAAGGACGCAACGGTACAGTTAGGAGACAGTCCTCCTTCAACAACAGCAGACGGCAGAGGAGCGACGCTCACAACAATAAGCGGACCGTCGAGCGGCTAAAACACAGCAAGTTGGTGGAGTAGGGAGTACAGGCGGTGCATCTGCCAGTCATATCAAGTCAGGCAGACCATGGCACCTGGGTCTGTTCCGTGACCTCCTGCCGGCCAGCCTTCGACACTTCACGTAGCTTCGAAGTGCATATGGCCTGGCATAGGCGCTATAGTGACGTAACTTCCACTTAGCGGCGAATAGCGGTTGTTGCCATTGTTCTATACATGACTGCAAGGCTCTCGTCGGACGGGATCAATCCACTGCTGGATGAAGGCCTCCCGAGGCTGCCGCCATCTCTCACGGTCGTGCGATCCACGGAACGCGGTCCTCATTTCGTCGCTCAATCATCGTGGCTGCGCTTCCCTGGAATTAAACTTTCGACGCAGGGCTCGTAGCGCATTGCACCAGCGCTCCTCACCAAGACAAATATTCCCCGTATAGACTCCATACCACGCCAAAACACTCACACACTTTACACATTTAGACACATATACACGCTGCACGCACAGACATAGATCTGCCGTATGGCCTTAACAGACTGTAGGATTAAGTGCTGTTAGCGAGCACCGATAAAGGCCAGCAAGGCCCACGAGGGAGTGAGTTGCCAGGACCACGTCCGGCCGCCTTTGTCTTCCCAGTCGCAATGTTTACACACTGCACTTGGTACTAATTTAAGGCTCAGAATCACACGCGCATTATCAAGTGCAAACGAGCAGTCGGTATTTAATTTATGGCATAGCTCAACGGTAGCACATTCACGGTATGACTCCGGCGGCCGCCTTGGTTAATACTGCGATGTGTAATAACCATGACAATGATCTGTGCCACCAGCTTCAGAGAGGACGTTGAAGAGCGTCAAAGGTCACCCGTAAGAGTACGACATTGTGTGCCGGAGTCGGCGCCCAAATTTACCAATTTCGACAAAGTAGACCGCAAATTTGGGCACAGAGCAGCCATCACCGACCCCGACCCCCTAATGGCTGAGCAGTTGCCGATGTCACTCGTCTCTTGCTTTATCACCAGGTTAAAGAAGAAGATGAACGGGGTGAACTTGGAAAGATCACGAAGACAAACATTCATCTTGCAGAGTCATGTTTGGGGCACACGCGCGCGCGCACACACACACGTGTACCGCAGTTTGTGCGTTTCACAAAAGTCATCCACAGCACTACGCTTGCCGATTGGTGAAAGGACTTCAAAGTTTGGGTAATTGTTGGCGCCTGCTCTCCGCCTTACTGCCTTCCAACTTGTCTGTGGTTTGCCTCATAAGGTATACAATTTGCAGCCATTATTCAAACCACTGCGGAATGAAGGCGTCTCCAAATCGTGTCTGTTGTTTTCACCATACTTCACCCCGCGATGATCCAAGTGTGGGTTAGCTGGACGGGCGGGATCGAGGAACGGCTCGCATATCGAGGGAAGGAGGAGGAAGGGTTGTTAATCATTACATTAGTGGCTAGTAACGTGAGTATGCAAACGATTGCTTTGTTATGGGTTTAAAAAAAAATTACATATCGGCATCGTTAATGCTCTGCTCATTATCCTATCCGCGTTATTCCGCGTAGCATTGCCTTCACGCGTTTACACCCAGATTTCTCACGCAAAAGAACACACGTGTCCATGAGATGTGTGTGTTGTGTAGCGTCAGTTAAACGTCGCTGTACCAACAGGAAATTGAAGCTGTGCCGAGAGAAAGAACCTAAACAAAAACTGTTATTTCAAACAGTGTTTGCTGGCTGTCTCTCTGAAAACCGGAGGCTATTTGTGTTTACGTGACTGCAGTACAGTGCAATGTTTGGTGACAGCTGCAGGCCATGAATCTACACGAGTTTCCAGCAGTGATGCTCTGATTGTTAGAGGCAAGACAGGTTTGACCAGACCTTAATTAATGGCTGGAGTAAGTTGATGATTTATACAGTTGGAAGGATTCCAAGCACGTACACCAAGGTGATAAGGTATTTATTTTTCTGGATCACTTTCAAATTATATCCGGAATTTACATCCCTCTAGCAGTTTTGCTGCTAAAAAAAAAGGCTTCCCTGTAGCAAGTGAGTTCGTGAGCATTGTTAACCACGCTACTACTACTCTGTGCAGCTTTGTAAAACAGTGACGAGGTATGGAACCTGTTCTGGCATCACCCACCACTTCCTCCGGATCGAACTTAGCGAGGGGGTTCCTGCAACTGTTCTGATGTTGTTGTTGTTGTTGACATACTGTTCTCTCCACAGCTCAGTTTTGTAAAAAAAAACCGATATTGTTGTTGATTTGCCGTCCATATGTCGTTGTTGCTGCTGACATGCTGATCTCTCCACAGCTCTGTGAAGCGCTTTGTGGCCCTCGGATGAAAAGCGCTCGAGAAGTGCAATTATTATTATTAGTACAGAGTGGCGCGGCGGAAAGGTCTGCGTCTCACAGAATATCCTACCAGAGGCGGTTTAGATTCCTGCCGAGGGCACTTTTATGTGTGGCGTTTGTGTGTTCTCCCCCTGTTCTGCGTAGGCTTCCTCCGGGTTCTCCGGTTTCGTTCCACAACAATAAAAATATTCATTAATCATAATATGTAGACCGGCGATGGACTGGCGTCCCGTCGTCGGGTGTATTCCTGCCTTACGCCCTGTGTTTCCGGGATAGGCTCCGGCTCACCGTGACCCTATATAGGATTAAGCGGTTTCAGATAATGAGATGAGATGAGATAATATGTAGAACGTAGCGTGTGCCATGTACTGGCGCAAGAAGAATGCATAGCGGGCGGCACGGTGGTCCAGTGGGTAGCGCTGTCGCCTCACATCACGAAGGGCTCGGGTTCGAATCTCGGCTCGGGTGCCTTTCTGTGTGCAGTTTGCATGTTCTCCCCGTGTCCGCGTGGGTTTTCGCCGGGCACTCCGGTTTCCTCCCACAGTCCAAAAAACATGTCGCTGCATAGGTTAATTGGTTTTCAGATTAAATTGCCCTCAGTGCCCGTTGGTGGACTGGCGCCCCATCGTGGGTATATCATTGCCTTGCGCCCTGTCTGCCGGGATAGGCTCCGGCTGACCGCGACCCTGTACAGAACTAAGCAGTTTCTGACAATGAGATGAGAATGTATGGCTGCCCCCCCCACACACCTTTCTGTGGTTTCCTCGCTACGGCGTCAGCTAAATAATCATTAAATAACAAAACTAATCTACTGCACCACCGTTTCATACCACGTGCCAAACGGGTGGCTGTAACTAATCGTTGTCTTAGCTTTGTGCAGCGCTTTGTGGCCCTCGGGTGAAAAGCGCTCTATAAGTGCAATTATTATTATTACGGGCCACTGATGTTAGCCACGGTCGGGAATCGAACTCGGCTCACTGGGTTCATTGTGCGTTCCGCGATCCAATCTTACACCGCCCCCTCCTCCCAGTATAAGCTCGACACCCATCTGTGGACAAAGCCGTGGACCCAGGCGTCTCCTATACACTCCCTGCCCGATGATTAAACCACTCGTTGATCAAGTACGACGTTATCACGTATGAGAGAGTACTCACATACAAAGCCAACGATCCTCCGTGTAGCTTTAACAGACTGTCGGGTGAAACGCTGTTAGCGAGCACCTATAATGTGATCACATACACATCACATTACTCATGGACATAGCTCACAGTAGACACACGCATCACAGTTCTCACGCACACATCACCGAACACACACGCATCGCTGCACGCACATCACAGTACTCTCGGAGACACATCAAAGCGAAGTGTGTCATCTGAGTCAAGTGATTCCGTGTCTTTCCGAGCAGACATTGTCGATCAGCATGTCATTAAGCCTACAAAACATTGATGGGTTTCGACTCTGCGAGTCACATCAGCAATGCCAGTCTCGTTCAAGAACCACCGTTTACAGATGTGATTGACAAGAACCCTCTTCACCGCGAAGTGCAACATGAACCACGAAAGCCATCAAACCATTCATACGTTTCTGTAATCTTTTCGCGCACGGCCCGGTGCCCACTGTTTATAAATACTCCCCGTTGAAAAGATTCCCACCACGCACCGGTCAGTTCATAAGCAAAGCACACACGCTCGACGCTGCGCATAACCGCGTCACTGCTCACGTTCCCACCAATTCAGTCGTGAATCTACATAACAGCCATGATGTCGTGCAGTCCATGAGCTGATGGGGTGGACTATCACTACCCCCATGGGCAGTGTCCACAGTGGGTAGAAAGTCAAGGCTATATACCGCATAATGCATAAACACACGTTTCAGATTCTCAATATTCAAGCGTTTTACAGCGCGAGAGATCTTTAATCTCGCTGCCGAGTGTTTTTTTTTACAAATGCAACGTTCTCTATCGAGCACATACCGCGATACTCTACGTCAACAACAATTTATCACACGCTAATCTTGCTGTCACTCATTGCTGAGATCTACAGATAACGGTTTCGCTGAAATTCATCGGTAGCGTTTGTCACACTCGGTCGTTCCGACACAAGACATCTCAAGGAGCACTATGCACGGCTTACCTAAGGTCCGTATCACGCATGTCCCGTGTGAAGACCATGCCCTGTACGACAAACTCATCATCCGTGCCCATCTCGCGTACGGAACCCAAACATCAAACATTCAGCGTGAGGTGGTCGGAGCAGTATTTAATTAACGCGATCCACACCCAGCGGCACGAGTTCGATTCCTAGCCGCGGCTAGCGTCAGTGGCGAACGATGTCTCAGCATGAAGCTGGGGTCGCTCCTCACCAATGCGCACTGAACAGCGTGGTGAAGTTTGACCAAGTAGCTCCTTATGACCGACGTGGCATGGGGAGGCCTTCATCCAGCAATGGATTGACAAAGGGCCCGTTACGTTATTATTTAATGGAAATGTTGCGTGCGCGATACGCATTACATAGCGACCATGCCACATACGAATCGCTCCTGAACTCCAACCCAGATTGAACATCGTCTCGTGTCCCCTATTCCTTTGTGTCCCAGCTATCCCCTCGCGTCCCCGATCGCATTATCCTACCCTTTCCCTTTGTGTCCCACATTCCCCCATGATTCACATCCCTCCGTGACCCACATTACCCCCTCGTGTTTCCTATAGCGTTGTGCCCTCTATCCCCGATGCGTCCCCGAAACCCTTTGTGTCCCTCGCTATCCCAGGAACCGTCTGCTCTTACCATGGTTCCTAAGCAATGAGCCGCCTCGGCACCTCTGCTACCTCCACGGAGGCATCTGACTCTGAGCATCTTCACGCAGGATGGGGATCGAACCGAGACGGATGATGGAGCGAGGCTTCTCGGAGCGGTGCACCGAGCGAGCGATGAGAGTGGTGGAAAGAGTGCGGTAGACCCAGGGAGGACGGCAGACCGCGCCAAAGTGAGGACGCGAGGATGGGAGCTGTGACCTTAAGAACAAGTGGCGAGGAGGGGGAGAGGGGCCGTGTGGGGGTGGGGGGAGATGAGGGGGGTGCACCCTGCACTGAAGGGGTGCTGGGAATTCCTTACGTCAGCGACTCTCCGCATGCAGTCACTGCGTGCACAGTGGCCAACTAATCAGAATCTGATTGTCTTCATCGTGATCGCGTTACCAACGCATTCATCAATCGTCTTATCTTCTTCATCTTACTGTAGTCTGCCATCATCGCATTATTTAGTCATAGGAGACTCACCGGCCACCATTACGCGTCTTCGAAGGATGCGCCACTTGCTGCGAATGTGCGGATGTGTTCACTGCCATTGGTGACCAGACTCGTGCAACGAACGGCACAAGACCGTATGAGACGTGCAACGCGACACGTTTCAACCGAACCGTTCAGAAAGCCCGATGATGCCTCGAACGTGGGAGGCGAAACGTCGCGAATGAGACAGCGGGAAACACTCGACATGGCTACATCGAAAGAACAGCTGTGGAGAGGAATTATCAAACATTGAGCCGACAAATCCTACATCAGTACATTGGTGAAACGGTTACTCGCTATGGAAATCTGGAATTTACCCCGCTACCACAGTGGTTCGAGCACGTATCTGGTAACCGAAGTTTGCACGCTCGGGGAAGATAAAATAAGTACCAGTTTTCGAGACTAAAATAGTGGTTGTCGTGTGGATGCACTCGACCACAGCATATGAATTTGGAATATTCGCCACGAGCTCAGGGATGCAAAGAGTCAATTAGCGCCGCCCAGACAACCACTGATGTTTAACTTGTATTACAAACAAATGTCTCCCAATTTTTAAACGCTGTGTTGGCCAGAACGGAGAATGAGAGCGGACTTTACGGAGTTGCGTGCTTCGCAAGGCGAGTCTGACATTTCAGAGGTCGAAGAAATGTGATGACGATGATCATGTCCTCCTGTCCGTCCAATACATATCTAACACGAGACTTGCAACGGCAGCGGGTTACACCAGCCACCCTAATTTTGCGTTCCAACTTTAGCTCGGTAAGTTAATCCCACCGGCACCACGTGCTCCCGTGTAGTTTGACCAACCGCACGCACTACTGTTACTCGCAATTGCTGTGGATAACGCTGCTGTTGATGCTGCTTATGCTGTTACAAATGCTCCTTATATGGCTACTACTGTTACTACCGTTGCTGCTGTTACTGCTGCCACGGGACTCTTCGAAACCGTTGCTACCTTTGCTGCTGCTGCAGGATTAAAAAGGGCACATTCTCCACGTGGCCGGTGACAATATTGTGCTCCATGACCACGCGTCCCATCCCGTCTCATGTGCCGCACCTCAGGACACACTGCCCACTACCCCATCACGGGTCTCATCACGCACATCCAACTCCGTCATGTTGCCTGATAACGGTCGTACCGATCACCATCGTGGGAAATAATATTTGCACTTCTGGAGCGCATTTCACTGATAGGGATCTATGAGTTCCTCACACAGTCGAATCCAGTTTAAAACCAGGGCGGATTGTAGAACGGCCAGCCTGAATATAAAAAAAATTGCATATAAGATGCCTCCGCGATTGAAGCATCTTTAGGCGGAGAGGGAAAAAATGCTCGCCACGCTAAGCTCGAAAGGACAGCTCCTAAGAGCAATTCTGACACACGATTGACGTTGGCAGCCGCACGTATGCACAGCAATTTGGAAACTAGGCAGGACGTACGCATCTGGAGATATTCTCACGCCCCAGACGCACGGTTCGCACCACAGAGGTCCTGGGTAGAACAACTAACTCAAGCATTTTACTAATTTTACGACCATAATTCAATATTATTATTAATAACTAGAACTCTCTATTGTTTGTGCAGAAAAGGAACCAATCGTGGCCCTCCCTCTCTCAAGTCTTTCAGAAAGAGTCTCTACCGGTCGTCTGCTCCCACGCTCCATCCCCTCTCCCACCTATCGTTTTCCCTCCTTGTCCCTTTTCAAGCTTCAAATTCCCTCCTTTTACTTTCTGGCCAATCGCGTTCAAATCTCCAGGCATCCCACTGCATTTCCGTTCTCACGAGAGCATTATCCTGCAAACACCGTATTGGCTGGGCGTAGAGCGTGATGCCACATCACCGCACCGTTACCCACCAAGTATTGTCGCCGAGCAAACTCCCATTCTGACTGCATTCCCCCCAATTGTCCTGAACAGATACACCATGATTCCCAGTCCCTGCTTCATCACGTACAAAGTCACTGGGAGCTGGGGCCTATCTCGGCAGACACAGGGTACCCAGAAACAGCGATATCCATGGTGTGACGTCTGTCTATAGAACGGCACTCGGGGCAATTTAGTCAGTAGGTCAATTAACCTAGACAACAGAAGTTTCATGATGAGGCAGAAGCGTTACCCACTATGCCACCGTTCGGCCCATTGTCAATACATCTCAAAACCACATGCACTCACGTTCATAGGGATTAAAGTGGTTATTTGGGCAAAAAGCAGCCAGGAAACTGTAAGATATCGTCAGACAACAGTGTGATAAGCGCCTTAAACACATTCTGATGTTTATGTAAATGAACTACTGTGAATTAATTCATTCATTATCAATACCCGCTTAATCCTGTACAGGGTCGGGGGGGCGGAGCCTATCCCGGCCGACAGAGGGCGCAAGGCGGGAAATACCCAGGATGTGACGCCAGTACATCGCAGGGCAGACTTTTTGGGACAATTTACTCAGCAGGCAAATTAACCCAGGCAGCTGCATGTCCGTGGACATTGGGAGCAAATCGCGCATCGGCCTGTTGAAGTTATGAAACGATTCATGGCACTCCAATATATTCGAAGTTACTGTTATTAGTCAACAGCATGATTACGTTAAACACATAATCAGCCAGGAGACCGATGCATATGCACGCCTGTAATGCAGAACTGTGGAGGCAGTTAAGTTTGGTGGATCATGTGTTACGATACTCCCTTCCCCTTGACGTCTTGGTGCCCATAGCCAGGCTTGCCGGGAGAAGCCAGCACAACAAATGTGGACTCAACCTGTTCCATCCATATGGGATAAAGTGTTGCCCCCGCATATGCGTGGTTTTCTACGGATTGCTCCGGTTTCTTCCCACATGTAAATAATAATTGACCGATAACACCCGAATATATTGAGGACCATAGAGCTTTGCGGAGGAATTGGCACTGACTCATCGCCTAGCTGCTGCGCTACCTTTTGTCACTGAGTCGTTCTCTCTGCACCAGTGAATACTTTGCGATGCACTACAAGGTGACGTTCTGACTAACCATCACGAATGTCTATCATTGATAAGGATTGATCATCAACGGCAGCAATGTCCATCATCATTCTAGGTGCTGGGGTTTATTTCAGAATGTCGCCCATTGTTTCAACTGTTGAGCCGGCAGATGGAACTGTGGGTTTCGCTCATCTGTCTCCGTAGATACAAACATTATTTTTAGGCCCATTAAGGTGTGACCTCAATTTGTTTTAATAATAATAATAATTGCATTTAGAGAGCGCTTTTTACCCGAGGGTCACAAAGCGCTGCACAGAGCTGCGGAGAGAACGGCATGTCAACAACATCATGACAGTTCGACTGAAAGACAAATAGTAGCAATAAATCATATCTTTGAATGAAATAAAAAGCGACAATTATTACACCTCATGCTCTGCCGTGCTTATATTACTTTAATAGGCACAGAGCTACGTGTCTAAGGTGTTATTTGAATTTACACTTGATATCGGAATTTGCTAAGAGCTTAGCAGGCTAGACCAGGACAAACATCAGCTGCAGTGATGCATCATCGGTCGAGTGATGATTGCTGACAGTAGGCAATGTAGATTCCAGTCATCAGTGCTAAGAAGGACCATTGCCCAAAATGTCACCTATTATACTCTATATTATTTTCTCTGTAGGACAGTGTTATCGACGAATGTGTAACACTTGTGTCCTGTGATGCGTTTGATCGAGTTACGAAATTGCATTTAAAACTCATCATCGGCCATGATCAATCCACTGCTGAATGAAGACGTCTATCGTAGCTGGGAAGTAACAATTCTCCCAGCACCTACACGCGAGCTTATTCAATCGCTCCTTCTCCTCAGTTTACGTCCTCTCAGTTCCATTACTTGCGTTCCGCTCACGACATGACCATTATAATCCTTATTCTCCACTCATCATTATCGACAAAATTAGTTATTCTCACAACTGACTTATACGGACCACAATCTTCATTATTTAAAGATATGCTGATGAGGTTTTTTTGCATATAAACACTGGCCGTGTGCTTTGGGCACTTTGGTCTGACGCTTGCGCTGTTATTGTTCTCATGGATTTTTCTTGTCATTTACATATTTAATTTGTATTTACATGTCTACAAGTGTCCTATTAGTGTTGCTGGGTGGCTGTGTTCTTGATTCGGTTTTGCTCCCATGATTAAAACACACATTTATTTGGCCGAAAAAGCACCATAATGTATAAGGTGCAGCATCTGGAAACTGTTGGCGCCGGCTAAGCGCACGTCTGCCTTCCCCCTCCCTCGCCTCTCTGCGGGTTCCTTGCTGGTTCTCTCTTCGAACCTTTGACGCTGAATGAAGGACGCGTTAGAAATCGCCACGTTGGTCTCCTCTCCGATGCCTTCGGCCACCAACGAATGTTGTTTCCGTCCCGAAGCGCGGTCGGGCCTCATGTGGCTGCGATCGGTATTACATTAAGTGGCCAGCGACGTTAAATTGATTTAAGTCAAAGGTTGGTATTGAGCGAGGTGGCGGCCTTGTTGTTGTTGTTTTAAGGAAAGTCGAGGAGGACTGTTACATCAAGCCGCGGGAGGAATCTCTCCCCGAGCTGCGCGGGTTCCCCGCCCCGGGTTCCATGGAAGCGAGGCGGCGGTGATTCCGCGGCCACCACCAGGCCTCCCCCCTTCTCTCCATCCCGCGCAGCGCCCTGGGCCGCGGCCACCACAAGGCCGCCTCCCCCTCTCCACCCCACGCAGCGCCGGGCCGGGCCACCACCAGGCCGCGCTGCCTCCTCCACCCCACGCAGCGCTCTGGGCCGCGGCCACCACCAGGCCGCCCCTCTCCACCTCGCGCTGGGCCGCGGCCACCACCAGGCCGCCCCCCTCTCCACCTCGCGCTGGGCCGCGGCCACCACCAGGCCTCCCCCCTTCTCTCCACCCCACGCAGCGCCCTGGGCCGCGGCGTTTGTCGCGGGTTTTCTCGCCGAGTTCGTGATTGTGTCCGTCTCCATGTCTTCTTCTTCTTGTTGTTGTTGTTGAGTTTGCTCGCCGCCGAGTGCGCGTTGCTTTGTTTTGTACTCGGCTGTTTGTCGGTAGCCGCGCTCGACTACAAAACCGGTGACCCGAGTTGGAATCCCGCTCACGGCCAACAACTGATGAGTTTATAAAGCGGTCCTGATCCTCCGCTGGGTCGACTCAGCCTCAAATGAGTACCCAGTGCATTGTGAACATTGTCACTAAGAAGACAAAGGCGGCCGGGCGTGGTGCTGGTTTTCTCACCTCGTGAGCCGTGTCGACCTCCATAGGTGCTCGCTAACTGCACTTGACCCCATAGTCTGTGAAGGTATACGCGGTATACGTGTGTACCTTTGTAGGTGTCTCCGTGTCTTTGTAGTTCTCCGTGGTTGTGTTGTCCTTCGTGGTTGGCCCCGGCTGGCGGCGGTGTCCGCAGCCATGCTGCGGTCGGCGAGCCCTCGGCGTCGTGACTGCCAGGAATCCCCGATTCAAACCGAGAAGATTCTGCACCTCCGCTCGCAGCGTGGGCACGCGGTGCGGGTCCGCAGGGAGCAGTACCTGCGGGAGGACGTGGCCTGCTCAAGCGCCCTCTGCCTGGCCCAATGTGACCGCGGTATGCACCGTGCATCCCCGCCGACAGGCCCATGACGAGGTTGCCGAGATCCATGGAATTAGCTAAGATATGATGTTACTTCCCTAAGGTGCTGGGCTCCCCTGACGTTGGGGGCCTAGTGATGGGGGACCCCCATGGCCATATGGATCGGAATCGAGTTATTCCCGGAGCGCAACACAACACTTAAAAATAGGTTCGCAGGTTATGAGCCCAACACCACACCGAGCTCCTATCTTTAATATAAATCATTTAATAGAGTAATGTTTACCCCCTGCAAGCTCTTCGCTCAGGTGTTCGCGTCACCCCCAAAACTGCCCCCCGTCTCCGCTGTGTTTTCAGGGCCCAAGCTGCTGGGCGCCGACCTCACCCATTACATGGTCCCGGGCTGCACTGTGGTGCAGGAGTTCCTGGAGATCTTGGAGCTGCCCGACTTGCAGGGCGTCGTGTTTACTCAGACCTCCTGCAACGCCCTGCAGCATGCCAAGGGCCGCAGGTAACGACGAGGTGTCAGCAGTCGATTTGGATTGCAATGCGTGTCGGGGGGGGGGTTCGAAACTCAATTTCCACGTCGCAGTAGATCTTTCCGAGTAGAAATGTACCTTGGTTCGCACACCCACTTGTTTGCCACGTTGATTATAGCATTTGATTATATTTAATAGGTGTTATCGTGATGTGGGCCACAGGTAAACACACGAGGTCTCCTTGACTTACAAGCAGTGCGCTAGGTAAGACAGCACATATAAAAATAACTCGTGGTTTGCAGAACTTAACTCCTTTATCATTATAACATTGGTTAACGTGAAAAGACGTACTTTGAATTGTTTCAAGGGATTGGGTTTGGGAAGTGCTCACCAAAGGCATGTAAATAGAGCAGCGCACGGTTGTGTGCTGTGTTGGGAATTGAATATCCGTTGTTATCTGTCCGCGTGGCGGGACCTGGCAGAGGGGAAGAAATCTTGGCAAAAGGTGTCTTGAGGTGCATTCATTGATTGTGATATGTTGAGCTTGGTATTGCTGTTTGTGTATGGCAGTGGGGTTGTAGTGTCTTTATAAAGGAGGTTGAGTTAGATTACGTGTCCATAAAGACAGCCAGCAGTCAGTACCGTAGGTAGTTTGTGTACATTGGCATGCATTTCATGGGTATGATGAATGGGCAGGACACGAATGAGCTCTTTAGCCACCTGGTGCGTAAAATTATGACAAATGAATTATATTTTCTCACGTGTGTATTGCAATATTAACAGATAGTGCAATTAGTCACCAGAATGCACCAGTCTGCCAGTTGTCCACGGAGCTTAAATAATACAGTACTGTGTTGAAAACATTGTGAAGGTGACAAGCCAGTAAAATTACCAAATCATCACACTGACTGCCTTAACTGCATCGTGAATGGAAACAAAATTATTTGGATTATAGCATATATTTAGCACCAGATCTTCAGATGCCGTATAGATAGGGGCATCTGTTCTTGGGAGCTGGGGAAAGATGAATTAGTTGAAGTTACTTTTGGAAGGGAGAGGTTTGTGGCTATAGACAGAAGGAAAGTAGAGTTAAATTATTCACCCATACATCGATGGTTTTAAGATGAAGCCTCTGGTCGCTCAGAGAATCACATATTGAAAAATATTGGTTCTTGCTCGAGATTCAATGCATGTATTGAACTTTAGAACCAACACTAATCTATCAAGTTTCGTGTAAACGTAGCATTTTTTGCTAATCCGCCGCTGGATGAGGGCCTCTCGCCGTTCAAGTTATTTGACCACGCTTCACGTCGATGAGTATGGTTTGTAGAAGGCAGTTAGTGTGGACATTGGAACCTATTCGAGCACAACAACTTGTTACGTACCTTGTTGCGTCTGTCTCAGTGTGTGTGCAAATGCTTGTTTTCGTGTGGTTTCTTTAGGCACTACAACAGACTGAGGAGCCTACTGAAGGACATGAGACGGGAATGCGTGATGTTTGCAAATGAATTCCAAAAGTTTGCTTACTGTGCCCGGGAGCCTGGTGAGACTCCTGATGCCTGGAAAACAAGGTTACTTACACAAACACCCTATGTCAAACAAATCCCTTCATTTGTTTTGGTCCAACTGCTTGGGTTAAAGGGGTATTTATTGCTGTTGTATTTGAAGTACTGATGTAGGTTTTCACGGCTCGATGGATGATTGCTTTCAAAAGCTGCTCTTTCGGGATAGCCACGTCGATCGCTCCTCCTTTTTCCTTCGAAAACCATAAATGCGCTTTGCATTTTTTGAATCCCTCTCTGAGATCAATACCCACACTCGGGGGGGTAATAGTCGAGTACAGTTATCTCCAACAGTTTTAAACACAACATCACATTTAGAATTCTCTCTGTTTGGTTTACATTTATGGTTTTCACAAATCCTGTGTGAGTCATTTAATCTGTCAGAGATCATTTTTTCAATATTATATTTACTTTTATTTTGGCTTGATGTCGTCACGAAAATGTCTGTTTAAAAAAAAACAACCATTGCCTCCATCACTTGAACACACTTGATTGGGAAATAGTTTTCAGACTTATGTAATGCTCTGTATGGATAACAAATGAGTGCGTGATTACACACTTCGCTCAGGACGTAACTTACATGCAGTTCTCCAGATTTCATATGAATACATAATAATTGCACCTCTAGAGCGATTTTCACCCGGGGGTCATAGTGTGCTGCACAGGGCTGTGGAGAGCATGGCATGTCAGCAACTACATCAGAGCAGTTCAATTATCAGTCAAATAATGGCTATAATTTAGATGTTATTTTTGATATGCCGTTCATATGTTGTTGTTGAATTGCTGTTTTATCCACAGCTCTGTGCAGCGCTTTGTGACCCTAGGGTGAAAAGCGCTCTAGAACTGCAATTACTATCAAAGATTGCATAGTTCTTGGTGGGAGTAACGTGACTTCAATTTTCTAGCTAGACTTCTGGTGCTGAAACTAGTTAGTTTCTGTCATGAGATGATTTGAACTTGCCAACTGATATCAAGCAAGGCTTGCACTGTATAGCCAAGAACAGGCTCACAAAGCATAACTGATGTAATAAAAAAATGGTCGATTATCGAGTGCAGGTGTTGGTATAAGTTCCTTTCCAGCTGGATTTTAGAAAATACGTGTGGATGTCACATCAACAATAGGGTAAATCGTCATGGTGATGGGTTTCAGCCATTTGGTCAACATAGACAATAAGCTGAAGCCATTACCATAATCAAACGAGCTAAGTCACTGGTGGAAAGTCCATATTTACATGGAAAGTCCATATTTACACGTGACTTCAATTTTCTAGCTAGACTGCTGGTGCTGAAACTAGTTAGTATCTGTCATGAGATGATTTGAACTTGCCAACTGATATCAAGCAAGGCTTGCACTGTATAGCCAAGAACAGGCTCACAAAGCATAACTGATGTAATAAAAAAATGGTCGATTATCGAGTGCAGGTGTTGGTATAAGTTCCTTTCCAGCTGGATTTTAGAAAATACGTGTGGATGTCACATCAACAATAGGGTAAATCGTCATGGTGATGGGTTTCAGCCATTTGGTCAACATAGACAATAAGCTGAAGCCATTACCATAATCAAACGAGCTGCTTGGGTGGCCCTAAGTCACTGGTGGAAAGTCCATATTTACATGTAGGGAAGAGTCTATCTAGAGGGTAACCACTGTTTGTTGCCCACAGTGGTACTAATTTTGTTGACCACTGACGGATGACGCGCAGGGTCAACCACCAACAAGCCATGTCGCAGTGTTACTCCAGTCAAAAGGTCACACTATAATAATGCATGCTTTTCACACCAGAAAACGTTCAACTTCCTAACGTGTAAATCTGCCACGTATGTCGTTATTCAGATCTGTCTACCAGGCAGCTGTATGGTACCACAGTCACCTCGCAGGACAGATCCCCATTGTCATGGTAACGGAAGACCCAGAAGACGTGCGCGTTTATGGAGCCGCCACACCTGGTGTGTTTGTGATGCTTTTCCAGGTAAATATTTCTCTGATAGTGTCCGAATTGATGTGTTTTTCTATCATATCAATGGAAGTGTACATCCTTAAAAAAACTCCATTTTGGTGAATTATGTGGTGATAATGAATTAGCGGTGGTGCACAAGCACACTTGATTAGGTGTTGAGTTTAAATAACAAACACAAGCACACGTAACTAGATGTTTAGTTTAAATAACAAATAGAATAGTATACTTATTCGATAACGTGTTGAGTTCTGTTTTTCTTTTGGATGAGTATTTAGGCCTTGGTTTGCTGAATTTGTGATGAGAACGATATGAAATTTTATAGTGTAGATTAATAATGGCATATAAATGCATCCTCTTGACATCACCACACCAGTCAACACAAACAAGGGCTCATCACGGATGGATCTACAAATGCATACTTGTGATTCCAGGATTACCTGCAGAACTTCTGGGCTGATGTTGAGATGGCACAGGAGCTCTATGCGTCAATAAACCAAATGCTGCAGGAAAGCAAGAGTCAGGGCCTATCCAGCAAGCAAGAATTTCCCGAACATTTATCCCAGCAAGTGTTGGAGGCCAGCATTAAGTCCAACCGCTACATCAAGGCAAGATGCACACAAGGCACCATTCAATTTAATATCCCCTTCCAAAAGCAAATATAACTTGTGATTCGTAATGGGTAGGAAAAGCTATACTTCATCAGTTAAGGCAGTGACTATATCATACTACAATGTAGCCTACTGAGACCACTGAGGCAAGTGCTGTCATTGAGCACCTCTTAAGGCTGGCACAGCACACGAGGGGATGTTTGGCTAGCACCACGCTCAGCCAACAATGTTTACCCAATTCTGATGTTTACACGTTACACCACGTACTTATTTAAGGCTGCACTGACCCATACCTTAAGCAGTATGTTGAAAAGTTTTTAGTGGCTTGAGTTGGGATATATTTTACAAAGGAACTTTTGTAGATGAGGTTGGGAAGTCATGGATTGATGTGCTCTGAAAGAGGCGAGTTTTCGTAAAAACATTGTGAACGTTGTGCATTCATGCGTGCAGGGTATTCTTAGCGTGAACAAACATCGTGCTCAGTTGGAGGCATTTGTACGGTGCCAGGTCAGCGACTTCAATAAAGCAGGTGATATGCAGGGGGGTTGTTTTACTATATTTAACAATGTTGGTCAATTCAGGTTGTTTAAGGTCTGGGGTTTAAGCACTGGTTCACATGTCCTTTGCTAATGATACTACTAAGCTGGTTTTCCAGGTTATCCTACACAACCCTCTGCTGTCTTTTTGAGTCAGTGTCATGTTGAATGGCATGATGCCCAATGTTTCGTTCATAACAACACACAGTACAATTGGAAGACGCATCGGGCAGCTATTTGCTAATGTTTGCATGGCCATCTATCAAACTATGGTCGCCAGGTTCAGAGGGCAGTGCGTCAACCGCTGTACATTTCCCCGTTTTAGCCTCTCTTGCGGATTAAAATTGTGCTTGGTGTTAAGAAAATTGTCTTTAATATCGCCGCTATCTTGGCAGAGCTGCAAAACGATGTGCTGGTGCCGGGCGTGAAGGCGCGTAACCGCGCGGTGCACGGCGACATGGTAGTTGTAGAGCTGCTCCCACGTGCCGAGTGGCGTGGTCGTGCCACAGGGCTGAGTGCGAGCGATGGCACAGATGGGCGAGCCGAGGAGGAGGTGGCTCTGAAAACGGAGCCCATGCCCACTGGTAAGTATGTCATCGCCACTACCATATTACATGTCTTTGAGCACTATGGAACACTGTTTTGCGACTCTATCTTAGCTTCCATTTAAAACCCTTATTAGCATCTGCTTGGGGTTCAATACTTAATAATTATCTTGTGTTCACATTCCTGAGCTGATTTCTTAAACTTTTTTCCTGGAATGTATTACCAAAATGAAAATAGTATTCATCCCAATGTTCTGAATCCTAATCGCTTATTAAACCTTTACCCTGCTGTTGATATTTGATGCTACTGGTCGCAGGACGAGTGGTGGGCATTCTGCAGAGAAACTGGAGGGATTATGTGGCAACCTTTCCCTCTGTGGATGAAATGCCGGGGCAGAGCACCAAGTCCCAGAAGGTGCTCGTTGTGCCCTGGGATTTCCGTGTGCCGAAGATCCGCATAAGCACCAACCAATCGCAGGCATTGCAGGTAGGTTCCTTGTGGTGCAAGCGTTGGACTGCATCATGGCCTTATATGGGCTGGAGGCCTGAAGTTAGTGCCGTTAAGAATTTACACTTGGAGCTAAGAGTTTTCATTTGAAGATCAGAATTAAAACTCACAACATTGGTCAACCAGATGATTGCTTTCCAAAGTAGTTTTTTTTGCTGGATAGCTGTGTCGAGCACTCCCCCTCCTTCACGGGGAGCTCTTGATACATGCATTGAGCCTTTAAAACCTACATCAATACTTTTGCCATCAAGTTTATACAGAATAATTAAGAAGACATCTTGAGACTTGATGAGGCTTTCCTGAAAAAAAAACTATGATAATTAAGACCTTGGTGTTTGCCAATGTCAGAACATTTTGACCACCCCTTGTACACATGACAATGTCCTCTATCATCAACACATCCAACAGACTGACTAACCACCATTTTTTACATCTCTGCTCATCATTTTAAGTGACGCTCACACTCCTTTGTTGGCACACCACCTCTGCCATGATTTTTCCCCGCAGGACTACCGCGTGGTGGTGCGCATCGACTCATGGGAGGCAACTTCGCAGTACCCAAATGGGCACTTCGTGCGTGTGCTAGGCCGCGCCGGAGAGCTCGAGACGGAGGTGGCCGCCCTCCTGGTGGAGAACACCATCTCTGTGCTGCCCTTCTCCGAAGCCCAGGTGAGGCTCAACTATTAAAGAGCTAGAGGCACTTTTGGCGTATTCCGATTGAATAAAAATCATTACTGTTCATTACTCGTTATGTCCAGAAATACATCTGCAGCAGAAATAGAGTAATGATCACAGCTGGTGTCCAGATGCTCTGTGGATTGTTACATGCCAATACCGCGAAAGACTGTGACGCCTTGGGGAGAAGCCTTCAGCTCTGAGATCACCGATGATGATGGTACTGTGGAAAGGCAAGCAAGTGACGGAGCTTCATGCCTCGTTCTCCCATGGCACCATCTTGACACAGCAGTTGCTGTATCATCATTTGATGCTGTTGGATATGGCA
>JAZEWT010000001.1:17340740-17351140 GCA_036362905.1 Mordacia mordax
AAACCTACATCATTACAAAACAAAAAAAGGTTATTGTTGCTGATTTTCCATTCTTATGTCGTTGTTGTGACATGCTGTTCTCTCCGCAGCTCTGTGCAGCGCTTTGTGACTCTCGGGTGAAACGCGCTCTATAAATGCAATTATTATTATCATTCTTTGTTACATTGTGTCTTCCTTTAAGGGGATTAGAAGCTGACAGTTTTAGAGGCGGCAATGTTGGATGTTGTCTTGCTGCTTGCAGGGCCACCACATACTACTTGGCTGATCGCCGCTACGACATGCTGCCTTCAGTCCTCAGTGGCAACCTGTGCTCACTGCTGAGCGGCGTCGACAGGTAAGAGCCACGAACAGTAACCGATGTCCTTTATTTTGTTTACATGACAGACCTGGGAGGCTGTACCAAAATAACACCTGTTACATTTAGGCAAGTAGGGTACAAGGGAATCAAGCTAGAAACAGTGCCTGTCAGATGGTGAAGACTGGATGGAAACGAATCGATTAATCAAATTGGGAATCCCAAGCTGTGGCAAGTCACTGAATGTCTGTGATGTGCGTCTGACGCATTTCATACATAACTAACACACAATGACCTACCCTGGCTTATGTCATGGGGGTTTTAAATGGTAAACCATTGACCCAAAATCAATCTTACTGGACAGCGTTTAAAGCCACAAGGCTATTTTTCTGTGTACAAACAAATTCCCTTTCTAGATATTCAGTAGCTACATATTTTTAAAAAAGATATGGTACAAATTTTTTTGTGCTTGTACTGGTGGCACAAATATCACAGGCTGGAGAACCGATGCAACAGTCCCTCTTTTTTTCATAGAAAGTATTGAACCTTTAACACTTAATTGCCTATTGCAATTGTTCACCCTCTTTTTTATTTGGTACATGCATGTGTAACTGTGTTTAATAATTGTAATAAATTAACATTCAAGTCAATCGACTAAACAGCATTCTGAGTCAATTTGTTCGTGATATTTGATTAAGTTAAGCAAACTCAGGACTAGTTTTTACTTTGCTGTTATCATAGCAGCAGTGTGATCAGTTTAAGAGCTTGATGAGACTCTAGGTATCTGTGTCAACGCATTACCATAATATTAAGGAATTAGAGTGTTACAAGACAGGGAAATGTACAAATAAAGACATTGAAGTGAGACAGCGAAAAGAAATCCACCGAGACATCACACAGTGATGTCGTGCTTTTCAGGTATGCGGTGAGCGTGCGGTGGGAGCTCGATAAAGACTCGTATGAGGTGAAGCGTGTGTGGTATGGCCGCACCGTCATCTGCTCAGCCTACAAGCTGAGCTACGAAACGGCGCAGTCCCTGCTTTATGGTGGCGCGGCTGCCCAAGGGGTCATCATCCCTGAGCTCGCAGCTCTCAACGACGACACACGACAGGTACCTGCTGTTTTCTCTTGTTCACAGTGTTACAAGCTAGAATAGTGATCCGCTCAGATCCCATAGATAAATGCTTGTACCCGCTACCGTGGGTTCTATCTGAACACCTCACGTTCTCCTCCCGTAGGAACGGCTGCGCGAGCTCGTGTGTGCTCTGGGCCAGCTGACTGACATAGCACGGGCCATGCGAGCCCGACGCACAGCAGAGGGAGGCCTGGAGCTGGAGAGCGTGGAGGTGCGCGTGCAGATGAGCGATTCGCGTGACTCCATCGCCGACCTCGTACCGCAGCAGCCGCTCGAGGTGCACGAGACAGTGGCCGAGTGCATGATCGCCGCCAACCACTGGGTAGCTCGCCGTGTGGCACAAGCACTGCCCGGGCGCGCTCTGTTACGCCATCACCCGCCGCCGCGCCACGATTTCTTCGGGGAACTGAAAGAATGTGCCGCTGCGCTAGGTTTCCACATCGACACGAGGTGAGAAATCGTACGCTGCTGCTGCTACTAAGCGGGTGTGACAATTCGGTACCCATGGAATCGGATGAATCGTCAGGAATTGCCGTCATGATTCGTTTAGCTAAGTACTCATCTGATGTGTGCACATTTTGCACAAATAACTCCATTGTTATTTTGAAATGTCAGATGCACTTCTGACCTCAGTATTGTCCAGCCAAATATCTAAACCCCAGTCAGTCCTTGCTAAGTGTGAAGTTGCTTCTGTTCTTCTCTAAGTAGTCTAAATCCCCCATCGCCCATACATCAGAGCTGCTAAATCTCACACCTTGTTTAAGTCTAGGCTCAAGACTTTAAATTTTCCTCTATAACTATGTGTGTAAAATATGTCCACCGTTTTTGTGCAGCATATTGCGATGAGTTTAGGTGCTAGGACTAATAACTGTACTGTCATACTATTACATGGCTGTAATAGGCTACTGAAAATGTAAAAGACGGAATGTTAACTTAATCACTGTTTTAAATGACAGTATTATCTTTAAAATGTCATTGTTTTGATTCAGCTCCAACAAGGCACTTGCAGAATCTCTGGACAATGCCGTGGATCCCAATGACCCACTCATTAACAAGATGCTGCGCTCAATGACTGTTCACGCCATGTCCAATGCTCTCTACTTTTCCACTGGTTCGCTGCCTGCCGACCAGCACTACCACTACGGTACGATCACAAGCTAGAGTTTCTTTCATCAGCATCGCCGTCAAAATGATCAATCGCCTGCTGCATGAAGGCCTCCCCAAGAATTCGCTGTCTCTTAGTCTAGCAATTGCATGGTGTGTCATGCGGAGGTACACTTAACTCTCATTACCCGCTAATGAAGGCACCTTAGCAAGAAAGACCTGGAAACCCAGTTATTTAACAGCTATATTTGCTTTATAGTTTCACTGCATGTAGTAAAAAAAATTGCAACATATGCTGTAACTTTCATCTGCTCCCCATGGTTATGACCCAATTTGAGAACCCATGTTCTCAATAAAATGATGTCACAGCAGTTTTAGTAGACACTGTATTGTGAAAATATTACCCTGAAGCTCTAAATTGAATGGTTGTCAGAATGCAACTTGGACTCTTTGAGTGTGCAGTGACTGGTAGGCTCTGCAACCATCAGTCAATCAGACACTAAAGTTTTGTAACATGATTGCATTTAGCCACCAAAGGAGGGAACAGGCCTGAGTGGACATCACCCATGGAGCAGGTGCGATTAGATCTGCTGATATGCAGAAGCAAGACGAACTGTGACTTAGTGAGATCATGATGGTGATAACTTCGGGAGAGGAGGCCTTTAACCAGCACTGGTTAAATGATCATGAAACCAAAATTAGCGTGCGCGATCCTTGTTCGGCTTCTTACCCCGTAATCCTTTGCTCGTTGTGGCACTGTGCAGGCCTGGCGCTAGACCACTACACCCATTTCACATCGCCTATCCGGCGCTACGCCGACGTGGTGGTTCACCGGCAGTTGTTGGCTGTGCTGGAGGCCGATGGGGCGCCAGAAGCCACCCCACTCAATACTGAGCTGCAGGAGCTGTGCGAACACATCAACGACAGGAACTGGGTGAGCAACAACTTAAGCCACTGCATTGCATTGCACGGAGGGGCCAACTAATGTCCGTCAAATGTTGGCGCCAGCTGTTTGCGTGGCTCCTTTTCCCCCATTTCTGCACAGTTTCCTCATTCCTCCTTATCATGCCTTATCCATGACCAGACATGGAAATTTGAAGGCATTATAAAATGTATCATTACTGGAATTCATTTTTGTTGATGCCCAACTAAATCTGAGGTGTATGTATTTGGGTTTTAAAATAACTTGATAGCTAGCCACAGTTGTATTGCTTTGAATTGTGAATGCTTTATGTATAACCTTAGATGGAAAATTGCTGTTGCGGTAAATAAAATGCATGGGAGTAAAACATGTGGAAGGATTGAAGTTGCAGTTATTTTTGGGGGGAAATGCACGTACTTTTGAAAACAGTAACCGAGTTTATAAACATTATTTGCAAGTGTTGAATAGTACTATTTGCATTGAGCAGCAGGTACACTTATTGGACAAAGGCCCAGTGGTTAGCGCTGACGCCTCACAGCAAGAAGGTCCCGGGTTCGAATCTCTCGGCTCGGGTGCCTTTCTGTGTGGAGTTTGCATGCTCTCCCCGTGTCCGCGTGGGTTTTCGCCGGGTACTCCGGTTTCCTCCCACAGTCCAAAAGCATGCTCCTGGATAGGTTGATTGGCTCGCAGACTAAAATTATCCCGCAATGCCCGGCGATGGACTGGCGTCCCGTCGTCGGGATATCCTTGCCTTGCGCCCTGTGTCTGCCGGGATAGGCTCCGGCTTCACCGTGACCCTGTATAGGACTAAGCGGTTTCAGAC
Organism: Mordacia mordax; assembly: GCA_036362905.1. Classification (NCBI taxonomy): domain Eukaryota; kingdom Metazoa; phylum Chordata; class Hyperoartia; order Petromyzontiformes; family Petromyzontidae; genus Mordacia; species Mordacia mordax. The sequence continues at coordinate 17,345,020 of JAZEWT010000001.1, forward strand.
AATGAGATGAGATAATGAGATGAGAGCTCCATTCAACACACCCAGCCTCGGGATGTCAAGACTCGTTGCATATTGATATTGAGTGGCTTTTGTGCTTGCTTGTGTCGATGAGCTCACAGTGAGGCACTAAACAGCTGGCGGTGTGATCACTGCTTGTTCACAGGCTGCCCAGCATGCCCAGAAGGAGTCCATTGAGCTCTTCCAGTGCCTGTTTTTCCGCGACAAGAACCCCGATCAGGATGATCGCTGTATCGAGGATGGGATCGTTTACTCGCTTCGTGCCGATGGCGTGCTCGTCTATGTGCCGCGGTAACTGGATTTCTCTCCACCATATCCAGAGGACACATAAGATGACATCACACATTACTTTTCAATAACAAAATTCGATGTTGAGGTCTCCCTGTTTGAGCATGGGGTGGTCCACAGCTCTGTTGATGGCTCTCAGCCAATGGTACAAACTTCCAGAGGATAATTATCAATAAAATGCCCACGGATTACAAGTGATGATGCATTGATCACAACAGATTCCTACGCTCATAATACATGCATCATATTTCGTAAAAATATCTTGTTATTTAATTATTTCATAGGTTTGATAAAGGGCTGTACATTTTTTAGACTGTATAGTTTACTGTAAGGTGGTACAGTGGCGTACTGAGTAGCACTGTCGCCTCACAGCAAGACGTATCTGGGTTTAATTCCTGGCTCGGGCGCCTGTTTATTTGGAGTTTGCATGTTCTCCTCGTGTCCGCGTGGGTTATCACCAGGCACTCCAGTTTCCTCCCACCATCCAAAGACACGCTGATGCCTAGGTTAATTGGCCTGCTGAGTAAATTGCCCCCAAAAAGTGTGCCCTGCGATGTCTTGACGTCACATCCTGAGTATTTCCCGCCTTGTGCCCTCTGTCGGTCAGGATAGGCTCCTGCCTCCCGCGACCCTGTGCAGGATTAAGCGGATATTGTAATGATATTGATAATTAATATATAGTTTACTGTAACACAAATGCAATATAATATGTACCTAACAGTGATCTGAATAGTAGCAATTCAGTGTCATAGAGGGTTAAATGGTTACATCCTCACTGTTGATGGCCCACAAGATTGACTTACTAATCTCCGATTAATCGTGGGCTCTCGCTTCCCAGCTGCAATTTGAGCTTGAGACTTTCCATTTGAGAGTAGCGTGGAACCATTTGTTTAGTACGTCTCATCAATGTAGCAATTTGTAAAGATTGACCTCCCTCTTATTTTGCTTTCTTCCCACCTATCCCCCTTGACAGATACGGTTTAAAAGGAGCAGTTTACCTTAAAAACAAAGATGGGCTCGTGGTCAGTGTAGGCACAGATGGAATCTGTGAATTTGTTTCTGGCTGTATCACACGCGGAAAGCATTACATCATGACACAGCCGAGCATGGGGAGCAGCCTCAACGTCCGTCTGTTTGATCACCTCACGGTAAACAAACTCTTCTTATAAATTATTTTGGCGTATTAAAATAATTACAAGTCTCTGAAAGTAGTTCTATGAAAGTGATAACACGGCATTCACAAATTGGGCGAGTTATGCCTGACTGCCCCATGATAATTTACGATTTAAAAGCATACCTTGTGAATGGTACGTCATTGAACAATGGTTTAGTCCGAATAAAATGTTTCATTTCATTAGTTACTATGGTCTAAACCTGTGTAGAAATGTACTTTGTAACATTTTATGCATATACACGTTTTAATGTTAACTACACCTCACTGGGTGATCCTGTACTTAAATTGCAATCTGAAGTCAGAGAGTTTATATACTGAAGTGTTTCTGCACTCAGTCTATCTACCATCCTTATTACATCAATAAAATAACTATCCTCCAAAAACTGGTTCCTACCATAAGAATGTAGAAAATTAACATTGAAGCCGTTTTGAGCATGAAGATGCAAATGATCTTGGCAAATATTTTGGCAACTTCTACGTTTGTAAAATATTCTATACAGCCCAATTCTTGACAGTATAAGTGGGAAAAACATCACATCACGATATCATTGATTGACTCTACAAAACCTGTGTACACACCTCCCGAGCAGGTACGGATTTCTGTGCAGCCTCGACGAGCGCATGCAGATACAATTCGGCTGGAGGTGACACGAATGGTGCAGCACCGGCATCGAGACAAAACTCCGGTAATGGCATCCGCATCAATCAATACTGTCGTGGCAGAAGGGCACCAGGAGCACAGCATGCCCAGGAATGCCCGGGCAGACATGGTGCGGGAGGTGAGGCAAAGAGTCGAAGAGGAGTCAAAGATTTTTACACCGAAGAGTGAACATTCCTCTCCCTGGGAGTCCGAGTACAGCCAGAGCAAAGGAGGCCTGTACGACATCCTTGAGGACATTCGAGAGCTGGCTCTGATGGACATTACCGCTGCCTGACATCCATCACCATCGCTGAAAGCATATTTCTTAAATACGTTATTGTTGGTTCTTAGCTAAAGAACCACTAAATGGAGGCCTTTAACGTTAATATGGGTAAATTGTAATGATATAGGTTTTCACGGGTCGATGCTTGATGATTGCTTCGAAAAGCTGCTCTCGAGACAGCCGCGTCGATCGCTCCCTCCCTCTCCTCTCCTCGCGACGTTTCGCCTCACACATTAGAGGCATCCTCTAATGTGCCTGTTGTTCCTTTATATATGTGGGTACTATGTATGTGTCGAGTCATCTTTGGTTGTGTGAGGTCTACATCTGAATCACATTAACACTCGTCTTATGAATCAACAGCAGCACAAAGTGTAGATAAACAACATAGAATCGATTTTGATAAAATACGAATACTAGCAGCCATCCACCATAAAGGTCTAAGATTAATTCGTGAAGCAATTGAGATTCATAAGACTAAAAGGATCATGAACCGAAAGCAAGAAATTAATATTAAGCTCAGCCAATCCTGGAGGCCAGTTATTGAAGTCAGTAATACACAGATATAGAACTTTTGGGTGTGGACATTAGAGGGGGATCGCCAGGTATGTGAGAGGTTTCTTTCATGAGATGCAAATTAGGAGACTAGCCACAGACAAAGCAGGGAGGGGATTATCGCAATTCCGGGGTATGAATAAGATAAGGAGATTAGTGTTAATGTGATTCAGTTGTAGACCTCACACAACAAAAGATGACTCCACACATACATAGTTCCCACATATATAAAGGAACAACACACACATACTGCGCCTGAGGCTACCTCTAACGTGTGAGGCGAGGGAGCGACCGACGCGGCAGTCCTGAAAGAGCAGCTTTTCGAAGCATTATGGGTAAATTGTTAATAAAATATGTATAGTAATTTAAAGCCTATTTTTTACGTGTTTTATTTTAACATTTACTTTTTCAATGCAGTATGATTTAAATAAAAAAAGTGTACATTGGTATGTATTTTGTAAAATCTTGATTTTTATTGAAATATTCAAAAGTATATATTTCACAACACAGATTGCTACACAAAACTGAGCAGTGTCGGGTTTATCTGCAATGGGGATCAACAGTACAGTACAGCCTTGATAGCCTAACAATATTGTAAATAACCCTGTTTTTAGTCATTATCCTTGTACACCATTACCTAGCACGGTAAAGAATGTACTTCCTGCAAGAATAAAGTTGTTTGGCAGCTTGAATACCCAAATGTACATTTGAAATATTGTGGTATACTAATCAAATGTTGCCTATAAATTGCCTAGAACACATAATACACCATAAAAATAAAACTCATTGATTTCATACCAATGGGCAGTGTACACTCTGGGCATCAAAGTTGGAACAGGCTAACATTGTAACTGTGTTACCACAACATAAGAAGTAGGCTGTTGCAAAAGAAATTATATTTTACCCCAACTTGACTAATCTCTAACTTAGGTGCTGTCAAGGTTCATCCGTTGGTTGGGATTCGCAATCATCATCAGTAGGTGCCCCTTCTGCTGCAGAGTTTTTGGTCACAAATTCGTCGATACAGTGGTCATTGGTCATCTCGGCTGTTTGCGGTCCAACAAAATTAGCATCGATCCAGTCCATGTCCGTATCCTGAATGGCTCCTAAAATGGCATCATCACCGCATTCTTGTTCATCCATTACACTCTGGTCCCTTTCATCTTGCATGCTTGGAGATTCTGAACCTAAAGACAAATTTGCAACATTAACAATTTACAGCTCTGATGAATTATTAACCTATTAACCATAAAGTAAACCAAAGCAGATACACTAGCCAACCAGTGGGTTAGTTTAAAATAATCAGTCATCATGAAAAATTGGCACACAATGTATCAGCAAATAACGTCTCCATTATATCAGTGCACATGGAAAATGTTTTACACAACCCATACCTACTGCCTTCTAGGAGTGCATAATTTCATTAGCATTCAGTCAAGATAAGAAACCAGTGAATTAACGCTGATCTGGCAGATGTCTTTTAGAGACAGATTTTTACTAACTGGCATATTGTCTGCGTTATATGTGTGGATTAACTTGGTCAGATTCTAGAACTTTTTATCCACATTTTGTATGTAAATGCGTTGCAGTGACATGAAATGAGAACATTTTGCTGGATACAGTGGCACGTGCCTGTAATCTAGTATATGAGGCGAGTTGAGTGCATCATGTAGATTTATCATCAGATCTTAAGCTTATGGGCTGACGTAGAAGGTATATATTCGCACAAACAACTACACAGTTCGTCTATAAGGCTTTTATCGTATCTTTAGATATTTAAAAGATAACAGCATAGTATTTGGGACTGGTGAAAAGTTTTCTGGTTAATGGACGATATGAAGCATCAACAATTGATGATTGCTTCGAAAAGCTGCTCGGGACAGCTGCGTCGATCGCTCTCCCTCCATCGCGACGTTTCACCTCACATTAGAGGAGGCATCCTCAGGCGTCTGAGGATGCCTCGAACGAAGCAATCATGCACCGAGCCATGAAAACCTACATCATTGCATCAACAATTGTTTTTTTGAAGAAACCAAGCATTGGGCTTTATGCATCTCTGCTGCTGATGGTCTTAAAGTAACTTATGTAAATTACAGTCAGGCTATCAGTATGGTCAATAAATGAGGGATTACTTTTTTCCTGCGTCTGGGAGGATGAGATGGGCACGCCCGCACTCTGCAGCTTAGCCATGCGACGCTCCATGGCAAGGCGACGGTTCCGCTCAATCCTTTCACGCTGCTCTTCGGAGAGCTGTGGCACTGGAGTGCTGCTCATGGGCGCTGGAGTGCTGCTCGTGGAAGCCATCCTTGGCGTGTCGACTGGGAAAATTGGTTGCCCAATGTCGTCCAAGCTGTTGTTGATCTCCTCTCGTTCTGCATTATCTGCAGGATACAGAACACATTTCCTTTACGTCTCCCATTCAGAATCCTTTAATCTCATTGGGCTACAATACAGTTCTTCAAAGGTCACTGACAAAAAAACTTCTCAAGCTTACAATATGACTAATTTCATTGAGGTCACCTCACCAATGTTTTCGTCACAGCTGCACGGTCAAAATAAAAATGTACCCCTTAGGTCATGATACACCAAGGCAAGGGTGTACATCTTCATTTTTCTAGTGGACCTTATGTCACTTCTTAACGATATGTTAAGCACTATTGCATAAAGGCAGTGTTCCCTGGCAATGCGTTTACTATGAGCAACTATGGCAACTTGGTACAGGCAGTCCCAGACTTACAAAACTTCGTCTTACGAATGTGCTCCCATGAAATAATATTAATTGCAATATCCTGCGTGTATTATACAGAATGACATATTGTTCCTAATTTAGGTTTATAAACTATACCTGTCTGCAACAGTGCAAATTATGTCCAAATCCCGAAAGCACCCAGTGCATTACTGCTTCGTATATATGAAAGGATACATTAATTACTGTATTGTTCCGATTTGCAAACAAATCGAATTTCGAATGCAATTCAGAAGCAGAACATGTTCGTAACTGGGAGGCTGCCTGTATAACTGCCTGGTAGCAAAGTTCTAACCAACCAAGGAAAGCCTAAAAATTATATTTCATCGACGATGTACTTCAGAGTACACAAACTTGGGTATCATCTCTGTGAGCTGATGAGCAGTGACTCCCAGTTTCCCACTTGGGGAGCAACAAGCA
>JAZEWT010000001.1:17358946-17378007 GCA_036362905.1 Mordacia mordax
TGTTCATCAATGGATTATCATGGCCAACGTAACATGAGCTGATCGCTAGGTGGCTATGGTGCGATCAGCGTCGAGAGAACAGCCTGCGGCTGATTAGCGAGAGCCTCTAGTGTTGTCATGCAACACAACCAGGGCGATAGTTAAATGGAAATATTATCGTTAAATGCTTTAGCTAGAACAAATAAAATAAATACAAGACACTGCACGCCGTCCAGTTGCATGATTGTAATGTCACAAAGGCTGTTATCCAATGAGAAGCCAGGAAAATATCGGTGACCTGTCGCATACCTAGCCCTGGAATATATAGACCGGTATCATGTCCCCAGGCAGGACCTATTTATGAATATGTCTTGAAACTGGGGTTTTGTTGGCTAAATAAAAGACGTTGCACGGGATGAGATCACAACAAAATGTGGTAATTATTCCTTGGCTTTTAGTAGCAGTAAATATCTGGTTAGTTGTATATACCTGAAATGTTACGTAACAAACATTCTACAAGGGAACTAATGGAAAGAGTCCGCTTAGATTATGTTTAATTCGACTGACTTTTGCCGCTTGAGATATTACATCCACCTCTTGGCATATCTTCCTCCCAAATTGGTTAAATATACATAGTCAAATTCTCAAAAACAAAGACCAAAGAGACATTTCCTTTCGTACATTCACATAGTCGGGATGGTAGTGTGTTAATATTTCTAGAAATATTTGCTTTTGAAATGCTTCCAACCTATTTGTAGGATAAAATAATTACGAAATAAATTTTAAATTGCTGCATTGTAAGTTTATACGAAAGACAAAAAAAGCAGTGTGGAAGAAAGCTTGCATAGGTAGAGAAAATAAAGGATGTGTTACGATAGAGTAGATTAAGATGGACAGGTCATGTTGAAGGGAAAGAAGATAATTGGGTCAAAGCTTGTATGAAATTTGAAGTGAAAAGGAGTTAAGTTGGTAGAGGTAGGCCAATCAAAACCTGTACAAAAACGATGGCGGACGTCTTTAATAAGATGGGTTTAACGACAGAGGGTGCAAAGGACATGAAGATATGAAAGAATGATCCGTGATAAAGGCATACGCAGTGAAAATTGGGGGAAAACTCCTCGATGATGATGATAACGACTGTATTGTAAAGTACAAGAACGTTACCTTAGATACAGACGACAACAGAGGAACATCGCCCTCTTGTGATTCCACGATTAAATGCTGCCGACAATGAACCACGAGCATTATCTCAACATTTCTGTACGTAATTGATCAATTTTTGTTAATAAAAAAAAACCTCTTTTGACGACAATAAAGAAGACAAAGTTTGATCATGTACTTCGAGAGATACGTACATGCATTTTGAAGTTTTGATTGCGTAAAAGTAAATATACTTTTGCGCAGTAATATTGATTTAACTTGCAATTTTTATATTTTACCCCTGATCTGCTTATCGGCATGTTTACACGATAACATATATTTACGGTAGTCCACAGGTGTTTTCCAATGCACTGCTAAATATTATCGTCCCAGGAGTTGTTTGACAATACTTCACCACCCTGGTCAACGTGAGCTGGTGAACGAAGCCGCCATTGCTGTAACCGTGGCCAGGAATTGAACAGTTTAATGGGTTTACAGGACAGCGTTACTAACCACTCTGCCACCGCTCACCCTTTACGTTTCCATCATAATTCATATAAAAGTGTGCTTAGTTTTGTAACCTAGGCGGCACATGCCTTTTCTGGATTCCCCTCTAAGTGGTAACTCAAGTAAGAGATGTTTAATACAGTATATGTGTTTATTGCAACTCTGCCATTGAAATTATACCGAAAGACAAATGTTACATTTTCACAGACCAGTGTACCCCATATGTTAGAAAATGTCTCATGGAACAGATTTTGCACAGATCTCGAGCATCGTTTGGCCTTCACAGAGTACAGAGTGTACTTTCCCACAAACTCTGCTACGAAATTATGACATGGCAGTCAATTCCAGAAGTGGGGTATCTCCAAATCAAGTTCCAAATCAAACTACTGTACGAGAGTTTAATTCAGCAGTGATTTTTTGATTGGCCAATTTTTATCAATTCGTTTCCCGGGTTCGAATCCTATACAGTACGGCACTGCCACCCAACGACCTCAGCCCACCCAAGAAATGCCTACGTGCATTCCTCACACCTTTTGCAGGCAACAGAGCGGTTTCATTACAAAAGCGACGCTTAAATTACGTTTATTAGCGAAACATTCCGAGGAATATCGTAAAAATCTCTCCTTTCAGATTTACGCTTCCTTAATAATGAGAGTCAAAAGACCAATGGTACACAGCAGGACCCCTGGTATTTATTACGCAAAAGGAATTAAATTAACAAGCCACCAGACCACACCGTGAGCAGATGTTGAAAGGGATGGGTGTAAATGAGGGAGTTTCATGGTGTCCTTGAGAGAACTGTAATATATTCTTCAGGATTATAAAACATTTTAGTATGTGTAAAAACATGCGCTCACTATTCATAGAAATATATATGGCTTAAGCATTATTAAAAGGGCACCACCAAAATGTAATGCAATTATTTACAGAATACACAGTATTTTAAAAACATCTCCACATACCTTGATTATATTATTATCGTATTAATAATATATGCAAATTGGGCATTTTATTTTTATAGGATGAGTGTGGTTTTATTTGTCAATAATTGCGGTAGATGGCAAGACAAGTCTTTATAATGCTGATGATTGCTTCGAAAAGCTGCTCTCTCGGGACAGCCGCGTCGATCGCTCCCTCTCTCCACTTCTCGCGACGTTTCGCCTCACACGTTAGAGGCATCCTCAGGCGGAGTATGTGTGTGTAGTGCCTGTTGCTCCTTTATATATGTGGGTACTATGTATGTGTCGAGTCATCTTTTGTTGTGTGGGGTCAATATCTCAATCACATTAACACTAATCTCCTTATCCTATTCACACCCCGGAACTGCGATAACCCTCCTGCTTTGTCTGTGGCTATCTTTACAATGCTTGCAGTTTTTAAATTTCGGCCGATTTTTATTTATGCTGTTTTACATAGGAAAGCTTCCTTTAGTCTCAATACTCTTTTTTAGGAAGGTCTTACTAAGTTCACAGTATGGACGATGTTGCTGTGTAATTTTGGTTGAATGACGTGCAGATAATTTTGCTTCGGCATCGAGATGTTTCGCGAATAAAAGTTTCATTGTGTGCTTTTTAAGTTACGGGAGGAAACCGACGAAGCTGGAGGAAACCCATGCTGAGCAGAGGCAGAACGTAACGACGTCCAAATCAAGATATCCGACCCAGTAGAAAAAAACATGATGGAGAATTGGAATGGGCTGATATAGGTTTTAATGGCTTGATGCATGATTATTACTTCCAAAAGCTGCTTTTCCGGGAGAGCCGTGTCGAGCGCACCTCTCTCCTTCACGAAGTTTCGCCTCTGTACAATGGAGGCATCCAAGTTAATGGCAAATGAGGGGTGGGATCGGATTAAGTTATTGTTAAATATGCAAGGCAATAGAAATAATGTATGGAGGAGTCCGGAAGGAGAGGAGGCTTGACGATATTTATTGTCCGACGAGTCAGTCGCAGGACGCCTGAGGATAACTCCAACGTAGGAAGCGAAACGTTTCCATGGAGGAGAGTTCGACACGGCTATCATGAAAAAGAGGCTTTTAGAAGCAATCATCGAATTGGAATTGGTCCATAACCTGAACTGTTCCAAAATGCTCACGGCATACACGAATTTAAATGTATTCATTCAAAAACGTGCGTACAGTGCACTATTTAAATGTTGCTTGACTCTGCGTTTAATAAGTACAGGCCCCCTTTTCCCTAAATAAATAAATATAGGGCCTCGAAAAAAGTTCGTTGTGGCTCTTTTTAAATGTTATGTAGCGACCGCAACACTGGGAGGCCCGAGACGGGGGCCTTGACCTAGCTGGCAGATGTTCAGGAGGTATAAGGGAGCGAGCGGCCATGTCCTTCCACTGTGCGTCTCCCTCGGCCGACTGGCAAGAAGCGGATGAGCACAGCTCGGAACAAATATCCACCCTCCTCCATATCGTCCCCTGCCTAGGTTTGCCCACCCACCGACAACTTGCGACTACCGACGCCAAGCATAACAATACACGTTGGTGAAATGCGCAACGGAAAAGAAACGTTGCATGCAGTGCGGCTATGGCTATAGCAGCCAAAAGAAACATGGCGTGCGAGTGCATCACCAAGGCGAGGGAATACAGGGGATTCATTTGCTTTCCCTGTTTATTGATGCCCTTTGTTGTGCAAATCTGAAACCAGTGAGCTTGTGCTCATCAAGGTTTTCCCACGCGCAAATAAGTTCACAACATTATAGTTTACCACTGCCAGGCATACAGACTGATTTCTGTGATTTCTCTTAGGAGCAATTTTCTTATGGCTGCCCCCTCAAACTATAATCCACTCGCACTTTCAAGATCAGGATACAAAATTATATTCGTTTTTGTTATGTATCTAGCAGTGCATCACTGTGTGACAGATATTGACCAGTGAATATTACGTAACTGATTTCTGCTGCTCCAACAGCAGCAGAAATCTGTCGCTCCAATAGGCCATCCTCTCGCTTCACAAGACATGCCTTTTACTGCTCTGAAAAAAACGTTTGGCATATCAAACGAAATATTTTTATTCTCAGCATCAATACAAAATGAATACATTTTAACGTTAATTATGTTCCAATGTGGCGTCACCGGTGACCAGTGTGAGACCATCAAATTGTTTAATCACCGGTGTCCGCCCGGGTTGAAACATAGGCTCTCAGTGCATGCCCAGTGCTGGGTCCTCCAAGCCACACGGCCACATCTGGATTTATTACAATTTTGACAATCAGCTTTTTATTCTGACGTGGCACAAAAAACCTGGCTACGTTAAACATGTTTGGCATGAACGTGCCAATATTTTAATTTTCTATTTCACACCTGGCTTTTAAAACGTATCGGACCATACCAAAGGTTTACTATGGAAAATGATGTAAAAATAAATATGTAATATTCAAGGGACTTTAGATTTCATACAGTTAGCCATTATACGTGGCAAAATATTCCACTTGTCTGGTACATATTTTTATTTTATTAACATTGTTTTGTGTCTAAGATGAGGGGCTTATAAAATATGCTTGAACATGCCAATGAAATTTCAGCAGACGGAGCAATATGTTCCATATGTTTGTCATGGCCCCATTCACGTATCCTGACATTCCATGCAATCGAAAGCTCTGCAGAGGCTGGTACAGCATTTGAACATGGCAGTAAAATACAGTGGGCTATTTTAGAAAAATAGGCATAGCTAAACACACCGATACTCAAAGGAAAAATTATATAAGCATAATAATAGCACGTACAAAATTACTTTGTTGCCATATTCATCAGGGCCAACCCCCTACCTCAAACCAGGGAAGTTAAAGAACTGTCGTCTTGTACAGAGTACGGAGAAAATGTATTTTTAAGTTGTGCGTGCCAGATTAAGAGGGCGGCCTCAAAAGTGCACGTTTTTCTCACGTGAGGAGGCAGGGTTTCACTGTGGTTGGCCAGTCACCCTGTGAACGAACGCAGGGAAATGTTTTCACGTAAGTGTCGACTTGCTCAGTTAACCAGACTAGGGCCCGTTTTCTGTAACTGAAAGGAACGATGGTCACTGTGCAGGAACTATTTTTAATAGTGCCCACAGCACGCGCATGCGCGCACAAAGACACGCAGGCACACTTGGCTCATGACTCACACACCGGCCTCTCCTCTATCCTCTGATTTGAATTGTTTTATAACACCGTTACAAAAGAAATAATGTATAGAAAACCAAGAACGTGGAAACAATTCTTATGGTTGCATCCGCGTAGTTCGAGTTAAAACAAACGGCCCACCATTTGGTCTACGGCATGTACTTTTTATAAATGCAGATAGTACTTACACTGCAGAATGTTATAAATATGCATTCATTACGACACAGTTTATATATGGCCAACCATTAGTGGTAAAATGTATGCGCAGTCCTTGTCCTTGTTTTCTCTTGCGTTCAGGATCTTCACGAGGTTGGCAAACTCCACTCAGTTTCCATGGCATTTACTCCAAGTTTTTTTTGTGTTCAGAAATGTCTCTGCCTTTGGCGGATACCGGAAATAAAGTTTTCCTTTTGCACTTAGCGTTCCACCACATGATACTTGTCCAGGACAAAGTTAAAAAAGGAGGGGATATTTTAAAAAAACCGTGAACCAAAAATATCTATTACGCACAAGATGTCTCCTAAATATGGAAACGATGGCCTCCAAATGTAGTCAATATCACAGTTTATAACTTGGCGGAGTAAAAATTTATCATGTTATGTATTAAACCAGGTGACATCCCTCGGGTCGTTATTTTTTTAGCTGTCGAGACGTGATAAGTTGTTTACTGTTTGGTGGAAGGTAAATCTTTAATTAAACATATGCTTGCAATGTATGCACTCTGTCACAGGGTTTCTTGGGACGAGTTTACAGCGAGAAGAACACTTTCCTAATACAATCACGCAAGAAATAATTTCTGCGTCGTAATTGAAATCTAACTCTGGAACTCTTTAGAAGAGCTTGCCTACTGCTAAGGTGACTATCACAAAGGAAAGGAAGTTTGCAAAAGAAAAATGCCTTTGCGTGTTCTTTTACACATGCCATACGTTCAAAATGGTCAGGGAGGACATATGAATGAGGGGGAATAAGATAAAGCATTCGAGCAGGTTTTCAATTTTGACGCGTGAATGCCAGTTGGCTTTTTGTGTCAGACGTCCATGGCTTGGAGAGGCCACTGGGGACATCTATGCCATAAACACGAGTGCGGTGGCGAGAATGCAGTCGTGCTGCGGACTGTGTGGCATTTGTTAACGTGCCGCTGGAGGGAACGTTTTGACCAGAGGGCGAGGTTTGTTTGCTTAGGGAATCCCAGTCGGGTGGCATTCATGGCTTCAAGTAAATTTGTAAAATTGTAATGATGTCGGTTTTCACGGCTCGATGCATGATGATTGCTTCGAAAAGCTGCTCTCTCGGGACAGCCGCGTCGATCGCTCCCTCTCTCCTGTCCTTGCGACGTTTCGCCTCACGTTAGAGGCATCCTCAAGCGCAGTATGTGTGTGAAGTGCCTGTCGCTCCTTTATATATGTGGGTATTATGTATGTGTCGAGTCATCTTTTGTTGTGTGGGGTCTACATCTGTCGGACAAACAGGAAGAACAATAGCCACAAGAAAAAAAGAACACGAGGCAGCAGTACGTTTGCGGCACACGGATAACTCAGCAACAGCAGTACATAGTGTAGATAAACAACATAGAATCGATTCTGGTGAAATACGAGACGGCACCACTCTCATCGTGCCGTTTTCTCCGCAGCTCTTTTAAAGACCCTCGGATGAAAAGCGCTCTATACATGCAATTATTATTATCGTCAGCAATAGCTTACTTAAAATACACACCTCAAGTGAAATGAATAACACTTTGAAAGAGTTAAATATTTGAAGTAATGCAATTTTAGCCAAACCGATAGCGGGTTCATTCAAATACGTAAATCCAGATTACAATAATTTTTGGGGGGATAAAATATAGAAATTTATTTTGACAGCTGTGGGAGGCATAAACGAGTGAGTGCAGTTGCATTTTTTTAAATGTCATTTTCTGTTTTACCAGTGTTAAAATCGAACGGTACATACCAGGTGTTCCAGAATAACCCATAAATGAGATGCCGTGCTATGATCAAGGAGGTTTGATTGTGTGTGTCTATCAACGCGTTTTGCGCGTATACGCGTGTCCACGTCCTTGTCTGCAGTAGTGTGGGTGGGTGCGAGGGTGGGTGGGCTGCCATCCACCCACAACAAAGGATTCCACCCACAGGAATGTCTTGCACACGTTTAGAATGTCTGCTATATTGCCAAATGGCATACAAAGGACTCAAAAATCGATGTGCTCTTTTACTCCTGTTATGTCAACATTAGCTAATAACTGTAATTATTTTTTTGTATTTTAGAAATTGATTAAGGCATGTAAGTTGTATAAAGATATAGAGAAAGCAAACGATTTATTGGGCTAAAATATGGGGAATTATTATGATGTCTTTCATCGCCTGGTCATGTTTAAACTTAAATAAAAATATTATAATCTACTTATTAGTTATTTTAACACACCATATACTCAACTACGGTGGCATGAGGCACCCATACGTCATTGCAGATGCAAGTGAACTCGACAAATATCTTAAGGGATAATAATCCTATATTCCGGTGCAAGATGAGCATTTAGGCCTGTGGTTCTCAGAAGACGAGGGTGGGTTTCCGTCCATAAAATCTGGATTCGATTTATCCTAGCGATTATTAAACAAAATTACTATATAAACTGGTAACACGTGGCAGACAGGGCTGGCGTCATGTGGCTGAAGGCCCCCGTCAGGTTGCGCCTGTGTCAAACACCAACTCAGATTTTCCGCTGGAATGTTCCAGTGTATTTCGGGCCATGCAGTGACTTTTTTTCTCTCTTCCTCCTTTCAGCATAAAACAAACAAAGACCACAGTAGCTCGCTACGCTTTGGAGATTTCACCGCGGCGCCTGTGCCAAGCGAGGTGTACATTAAGACCACGCGATGTGGTGAAGGTTCGCCGGCAGAAAGTCAGACAGCAAACCCATGAATTTTGAGTCATACCAACTGTGCCAGCTCGACGTGTTTTAGCCACCCGGTGCCCCGCTCGTTGTGGTGAGCTTCGATCTTCCGCCTCACACACACACGCAAAGACATAGATTCCCTCTATAGCCTTAAATGCAGACAGATAGTCGAGGGCGTGGTGGAGCCATAGAATGTCTCGCATAACAACTGTCATGCTGTTGCCTAGCAACTGTCAAGCATGACCCTAAATTAGGCCAAGCTGACTTATGTGAAGCGTAGGACCAGGATCAGATTTCGGTTCAAACGTGGGATATGCGTCACAGCCAAGAGTCGAGCGTGGGTTACTGAGCTCACACACTCGCTAATGCGCGCACACTGGCGCGAATACTCGCACACACCTGCATTTAATTTAGACCGTGGCGCCTGTGACCGTGGCTATGGGTAATGGAAACAACTCATGAACGGACCAATTGTCGGAATTAAAGCACTGTATCATACTAAATTACGAACCTTAGTTGAAACATGGCCTACATACATTTCTTGAAAGGCACCACATTGTATGGAAAAACGCCTTTAAAAGAGCTGTGATCTTATACGAACACAATACCTTAATTGTAAGATAGATGCTATGGGAGGATGTGGATTAGAGTAATTACTGTAAAAGAACCCCTCTCAAGACCGAAATACTTTACCTATGCGGTCATTAAATCCAGGCCAGTTTTCCCACCATTTAATGCACTAGAATATACAATACACAATGTGTCCATGAAAGTATAGTCTATTATTAAAGGATTAACGTTATGCAGCAGTTGTGAGCCAAGTACAAAAAGCTGCACACACATACTTCATAGTGAAGTTTTTGCCACCAAAATCATCCCTCCAGACCTATTCGTGTCCACCATTGCTTATTTTATGTCCTATAATTTATTGCCACTATTTGACGCGCAGTTGAACTGTCCTGATGTTTGTTGACATGCCGTTTTCTCCACAGCTCGGATTTCTAAAAAACCATCCAAAAACAGTCACTTGCGGATAATCCATTCCTGTGTTGTTGTTGATATGCCATTCTCTCCGCAGCTGTGTGCAGCGCTTTGTGACCCTCGGGTGAAAAGCGCTCTATAAATGCAATTATTATGAAAGCTTGTATCAAGATTTGTGAATCCCAAGTGTTCACCGACATCTTGGCTGTGATTATTTAGAATGATCCTGTGCTGCTGAAGACCATATCCAGATATTTTTGGTGCACACAACTCACCTTATAGAATATAAAATTTGCTGTTCAGACTTCCGTCTAATTATAATAATTTGATAATGGCTGCAGTCTTAGGTGGTGGTAGACGCTACCCGTAATCCAATGACGTGAAGACAGAGTTGGTGGACCTCAAAAACATCATAAATGTGCAAGACATTTAACATGCTGGTCAATGAAAAATAACAATGTAAATTGACCATCCCATCCCCGAGAAAAACCTTCATTAAAGAGCCTCGACTTAAGAGATTTTTAAAAGCGAAATACCATTATATTAAACGTGTACAGTATTGTTAGAATCAGTGATCAACCCACAGGTAAAGAGTTACCACAAGATTTGCACAACAAATATTACAAAAGCATGGTCTCGGTTAACAAAAAGAAATTTAATTGCCAGAAAGGAAAAAAAACACAACATTTTTGTAGCGCCAAGCCAAGCGGATAATATTGAGCAAGCGGAGGGAGGCGGCGTGAGGAGACGTGGTCCCAAGGTGACCATCAGCCACGCTTTTGGAATGGAAGTCCCGAGGCAAAGCCTCCACCTCGGGACACAAGCCCTGTGCCAGTGTTGCCGGATCCAGAGAGTAAAAACCTCTAGGTCGGTAGGCCTCAAATGGGACGCCTGAATTTGGAGGGGATCCCAAAGGGATCATGGTCAATCATCATTAGGTGGCCCGTGAGAGGCCGACGTTCGCTTAACGTTTCACTTAACGTGGTCTGTAAATGGTTAGACTTGAAGATGTGTTATTTTCAGAGTAGACCCCGATCAGCGTGAGTTTTCCCAGTAATGAGACGTGTTATAGTGCCGTGAGCAATGAATACAACGGTCTCGACTGTTCCTAGAACAATAAATGTCCGAATCCTCTCTTTTCAAAACACATAGAACGAAAAAAAATGATTCTCCAACCGTCCAAACAAGGCACGTTTCCAAACATTCATTTTCCTCAGTACAGTATATATTCTACAGTAGATCTAGAGGAATAACTTGCGATCTGGCAACACTGTCCTGGGACAAACCGAGGTGGTCAACAGTCAATGTAACGCCAGGCTGGGTCCCGCCACAGCCGGCCTCCATCGCAACGTGTTGCAAAGCGAACATCTTTATATGCGCGTCTTTATTCTCCGTGGGATAATATATGACCCTTATATGGCTTACCCAAGCACCCGAAGCAAGCAGGCCTACATATTTCCGAGTGGGAAGTTTCGCCGTAGCTCCTCATAATAATAACAAAAAACTTGCGCCAGCATGCCGCGTATCTCCGCTGGAGTTTCTAAACGCGAGATGTTTTTTTTTGGCAGGAAGCTGCAACCATTGCTGCTGTCATTAGACACGAGTCGCACGAACAAGTGGCATGTTTGCAAGCCACGCTCCGCAAGCCGTAAACTTCGCTTTACATCACCTAGGGGATCGCTGCCTTCTTGAGGTAAATAACTACACCGGAGTAATATCTCACAATGATGGTTGTCAAATAAGTATTGTTGCGCAAATGGAGATGAGCGCATTAAACCCCGAAACACACTGCCTGGGCGATTTGTGTCTCATGTTTGTCAGGGATGCATGGATGAGACATTTGAATACGGGGGGGGGGGAGGGGGGGTGCTCTCTAAACAAATCCATTTACAAAGCAACATTCAATATCAACGGTGCATCTGACCCGTGAAGTTCTCAGGGTGCATGTGGGTCACGGACCGAGGAGTTTCGGGTTGAGTGACTCGAGGATGAAGCAGGAACACAATTGCCACGATCACCGCAGGGTTAGGACGGAAGGGTTTCCGACAAAAACAGTTTGCAAAGCCACCGAACTTCGAGTTCTGAAAACGAGGCATAGGTGTGGTAGTGGTGGTTCGTGTTCTGCGTTGTTATACGGTTGAGTTAAGCTGGAAAGTGCCAAGCCATATGAAATGTTACAAGAGATTTTTGAGACTCCATCGACCACAACTGTGGGCACAGCAATGTCGAAATATCAAGTCACCAAAAAAACCCTTTCAATTGGATAAAACCCCTAACACATTGTGCGTCCCTCTTACATTGACACCGTACGCGCTGCAATACGTATACAGCACATAGGATCGACGCGGCTATCCCGAAAGAGCAGCTTTTCGAAGCGATAGTTAGCACACAGCTCGTTTTTTTCTCAACTCAATAGTACATCGGAGCATTGTGTTCGCAATGTAATCATTTCCACGTCCTTAGAAACAAAATGCGCAGTTTCTTTGGGAAAGTTGCCACACTGCACGCAAAGCTCATCACACAATAGACACAAGTAACAAGGTCAGAACACAAAAACCTTCTACACATGCAGGCTACAGGTATTACTGTGTAAATAAGGCATCTGTAGTCGGAACTGCGAGCGGAGGGATGACCTCAAGAGCTTCCCGCTGGGCCTCACTTTGTATCCAAATTCAGGGCATGTTACATTCTAACATCCCCCCTCCCCCACTGGTCCCCGGCTCCTCCCCTTCAAAAATATAGTTTGTGCAAAGCATATCTATTTAGAATATTTTGTTTTAAAATAATCGATCACATCCAAATAATCTCATCCAAAATTGTGCCATCGGAGTACGAAATGCCACCATGTCCCGTATAGCCTCTATGGGAAGCACAGCCTCATTTATACTTTAGGGAATGGCTACGGCTGCACATAAATATCTCTCAGGTGAAATAAATGCCGAACAGTGCCGATTTACGTTCAGTAAAACACGGCTCCATTGACGTTCGGTCACAAACCTAACGGCTATGTGCTTGCGAAGTGAAACCCGAAATTCAACCTCATCACTTGTAGAACAGGCCATCGGTGTGACCAGGTTGAATTAAAATATCAAAATATTACAAAACCACCAATTGGTGTAACATCGAATGACGACCCATTTTCGATTCCAGAATCTCTAACGCTGTCATTATAGCCCAATCTGCCCCTTCCCACACAAATGTAACCCCCCCCAAAAAAAAAATTAAGTGACGCATTAGCTGCGCAAGAACGAGGCGAGGCTGCCACGTGGCACCTGGCCCGTCTCCACGCGTTGCGTAATCACGCTAGTGCTGCTCTTCTGTTGCCCCGCCGACGAGTGGACAGCGACGGCGCCCTCGCCGCCCACGTGGATCCCGCCGCGAGGTTCGGGCGAGCCCACGACGGCCGAGTAGATGCCGAGACGGACGACGGGCTCGACGAGGCCGCCTGACCCGCTCCCAGACTGGCTCGCGCTCGACGCAGTCACGGCGGTGGCCTGGGAGCTTGAGTGAGACGACGAACTGTCACCCGCGCCGCCGCCGCCGCCGCCGGTTCCGCCGCCGGGCGTGTTGTGCCGCACCGTGCGGGAACGCAGCTCGTACTCCGAGACGGTCTCCTCTGTGGAGTCGGCGCTGGGCTCAGCGCCCGCCTGCTGGTGCGTGGACAGGACCTTGAGATTTGTTTTTTTACAGCCGAGCGGTATGGAGCTGGCACTATCGGCGAGGGGCTACCGGCTTCGAATGCCGGTCGCTCCACCCGACCCCAAGCGCACGTATCGACCTGGGAACGGGACCTTTCACGGGCCAGCATGGCCCATTCTGGGCGGTGGCGTTACTGAAATGTCAGCGGAGGACCGTTTACTCTCATTTCATTATCAGAAACCGCTTAGTCCTCTACAAGATCGTGGTGAGCCGGAGCCTATCCCGGCAGACACAGGGCGCAAGGCAGGGATATACCCATGATAGGACGCCAGTCCATCACTGGGCACTGCGGGCAATTTAGTCTGCAAGCCAATTGACCTATGCAGCAGCATGTTTTTGGACTGTGGGAGGAAAGCGGAGTGCCCGGCGAAAACTCACGCTGACACGGGGAGAACATGCAAACTCCACACAGAAAGGCACCCGAGCCGAGATTCGAACCCGGGATCTTCTTGCTATGAGGCGACAGCGCTACCCACTGGGCCACCGTATCGCCCCATTTACACTATAGTGGTGTAATACTGGTAATGCGACACGGAAACACCACACCTTGCAATTGTTAGAGCCGGTATATTTGTTGAACGACATTGTGATCGGGGGTGCAAGCTGTTAGCGCAATGCACTATGGACCTGACGAGCCGAGTTTGATTGCCAGCCATGATTAATTATTGGTGTGGCATCTGATCTGCCTTCACCAACCCGCACTAACCAGCATAGTGAAGTATGATCAGAAAACCCCATGACCAATGCGATGTTGAGATTACAGGGGCCGTAACTGGACAATGGGCAGCAAATAAACATTATCACAGTTATATGATCATCATCATCAACCATGCTCTATCCACAGCTGCATAAATACCTCCCAAATACATTGGCATCTCTCACGATACTTCCACATGGCTGTGTGAATACAAATGTCTCGCGAGTGAACGCTCAGGCGGGGAGCCGTGCGTGCGGAGCGGAGCAGCGGCACAGCGGTTCGTGTGCCGCGCTGAAAAACGCGCGCCCCATAGACCTGTACGGAACCGGCACACCGCACTGTAACAAGGACGTGCGGAGATCCACAGGCGACTGTTTAATCAAATTCATGCAGCGCCCGTCTCAAATTAACAGTGACACCAGACACCACGGTGAGCACCGCATTCGAGCAGCATCTGGCTGGTAAATGATTTAGCCCTGGGGCTAGCAAGGCAGCTGAATGAGGTTAAGGGAGCCCGGGCGGTTTGGACGATTTGCAGCAGGGAGCGGTGGGGTGCATTCACGGTAACAGATTTTCGTAAAGCTCGTTGAAGCCGTCGTTCTAGTGAATGGGAGTTTGGTCAGCTTAGCTTCAAGTGCTCAAAGTCGAGACAAGTCCCAGCAGAGGGCATGTCTCAGCCCAGTTGTTTCAAATCACCCACACCATGGTAAAGGAGATCGCGCTCCACGAAGGTGTGCGCGTGCGCATGCATGAATAACACTACTCAGGGTTGGCACATTTCCAGCATAGCTCTCTAATTGTAAACTTCAGGTGTGTATGTGTTTGTGCATCCATCCACACATATATATGCAATGAGAGAGTCATGCTCGTCTCTGTACCGCGTCTCCAGATTTGGACGCTTTTAATCAATACTCCGTCGTTCCAAATCGTACTCTAAATTGTGTTATACTGCAAGGGCTGAATCTCGCCATAGGAATGTGGAATTTCCACTACTGTGGCTTAGGGCCATCAACAGAAACGAGTAGAGCCTTGTGTTTGTGCGAGCACGGAGAATCCAGCGAAATTTGACTTCCTTCACGCCACGCAAGTTGGAAAGGCTGCCTTCCAAATTTTTTTTTCTCAAGCATGACTCCTCCCATTGATATATATAGAGAAAAACAACCACTTCTCTTTTCCACAACTGCTTTTTAGTTTTTTTTTCCAAAAGTGAAGAAACTAAACCACCCCCCGTCTTCAAGAGTGTTCATGAGACGCACGAGAGAAGGGAGAGGGACAGACGAGGGGCAGGAAGCGACAGGGAGGCGGGCAAACCGATCAAGGCACAACCATGTACCGCAGGCTCAACGCTCGCAGGCTGGCACCAAAGGCACGGAGCGATGGCACGCAAAGAGCTGCTCTCACCACAGGCATTGTCAAAGAGCGCATGAACTCTGAGAGCCATAACTGCTCCCAAATCAAGTCCCAGAAATCACGCGTCAAGCGATCGCCTGTCAAGTCCCCCACAAAAAAAATCCCCTTAAATGTATTCAATGACAATTAGTGTCAGATTTACGATCAAGTTCTATACATTGTTTATTCGATGTATTTATTCTGATGATGTTAACATGTCTTTCTGCTGCTATGTGTCGAGTTTTATGTTCACGTGTCGACTTAGAGACGCACTATCACAAGCCGGTCACGCAAGTGCCACAATGCTGGCGATTCACAAACGTCATAATCTCCTCTCACCAGACACCAAGGCGGAACCAAAAATTAACCAAAACAAACGCCCATTTCTTAGACACGCGCAGAGGTCCCATTTGAGGGATGTCCATCACAAATTCCAAGTGTTGCTAGCCAGAAAAAACTACTATAAATTTATTTTAAGACGTGATCTCATGTCAGTCGTGTCATGCAAGCAATATTTAAATCGCATTTCTGTGACGTCCTCCAAGCACTACAATGCGCGTGACCTAACTTTTTTTTAAAACTCACATTAACGAAGCTTTCATTTTATGTGAGACTGCAGCGCATGCACAAGTACATATCTGTGAAATAAGTGTCGGTTAGTGCTTTATTTCGTTACGTCATTCTTTAATCCTAACTTGTGTTTCAAACTCAACACTGAGCTACGGAAACCTGTTGGAGGTTGAGTCGGACAGGATGGGGGGGGGGGCAGGGGGGGATTTTGTATCTGGGCAGGAGATCGCTTGAGCAGAACAAGGATGATGTTTTTACGTCCAGATTGTGGCCGAGGGCGATCGGTTGCATCCTCTTCCCGCAAACAAGCACCGCGTGCTGCTCAGGTACAACTATGACCCGAAGAAGCGTCGGCGACTCGGTGGGAGAAAAAAAAAACACGTGACAGAGCAAGCGGGGAAACAACTAAACCATTGCCGTCTTCATCGGCGAAGGAGGATGGAGGTGGAGCATTACAGCCCTTTGCAACAGCACCATTGGCCCGTTCACACAAAAAAAGCACGTGGCATTCAGCTTTCCACTATACTACCATGATTTAAATTTTTTAGCAAAGAAGTGTTTCAAACATGCGATGACACGAATCTTTGGTACCGACTGCAGGAGTTGAGAAGGCCCGCGGGCCTTGCGCTCTAACGTCTCGTGCGTGAGCGCGACACGCGCACGCCTGCGCGCCTGCCTCTCAGCCCCCCGCCCCCCCCCCACCCGGGACGGAGTGAGGACTTAGTCCACGATGGAGGAGAGGGTTGGACAGTGAGGGGTGAGGGGGAAGGTGGCGGCAGAGCAGCAGAGCGCGCGGGTCACTTCCTGCGCGATACCTGCTGGCGGAAGAGCCCCTCGTTGGCCTCTACCACATCTTCGTCTTCATCATCGTCTTCCACAGTAACGCCCGTCCGGCGCAGAATCTGACGCATGGCGACCTCCTGGTCGGAGAACGTGCGCGCACACAGGGAATGCGTGCGCACGCACGCGCACACACGCGCGCACACACGCGGTACGTGGGCACAGACGTGTACGCAAACACGTACCCACGTATGCAAGCAAACGCGCACACGCACAGACACGCGTGTGCACGGACGACACAAAGACAACAGACACAGTGCTCAGGTAAACACTTGCTTCGACAGCAGGCCTAGCGCAAGTATCTACACAACTCGGCGTTAGGCGAACATTGTGTCTCGGGCTACCGTGGCTCAAAAGGAAGTGCATACGCTGAAGTGGTCATCCTATGGATAAACGACTCCCACCAGAAGAACATGGAATTTCCACCAACTGCTCAGCCCTGCTCACGTAACAGGACAACACTGCCTTTATTCGTTCTGATAAATGGATACAGCATTCGATGACGTATTACTGCAAAGTGAACAAAGGTTTAAAGGACACCCCAAATGTAAGTAATATAGATGTGGTCAGAGTTATGGTGAGTGAGATGGCTAGCACTAGTGGCTGGTTGGCTCCTTGCTAAGGGATTTGGCCTAACAAGAAGAATATAAATACAATTCGTCACACACACAAGTTCCATGCATGGTCATGGACGGGATATGAATGCTAAAGCAAGAGGAAACCATAGAGAAGCGGAGGGAAGGCACCCTCACAGCCAGCTAGCACCAATATTTGCCAAACACTGCATCCTATGTAATGCTATCAGCCAATTAATTACTTTTGTTTGCGATTTGTGTGAGGAAACCGGAGAGCCTGGAGGAAATCCGCGCACAGCGCCAGCCAACATTGGTTGACTGGAGACCTGCATCCCTTTCCTCTCCCACTGCTGCTCACGTCCTTTTCAGAATTCCTCTATACTTTCTCCCTGACTATGCTGGACCGTGACTCCATGTCTGCACGTATCTGTGTATAAGATTACAACAGGTTTTACCGTATCTGGCGATCTTAAGATCTTAACACCTGCATAATCGCCAGGTAAAACCTGTTGTAATCTTATATATGTATACTGGCAAAAAGTACCCATAACGTATCTGTGTGTTTATTAGAGTGTCTCTCTATAGCAGTATCTGTGGTGTCTCCACGACTCTCCGTATATCAGTGTATCTCCACGTCTCTATATCTCCTAGTCACCGTATCACTGTCACCATGTCTCTCTGCATCAGTCTCCATATTACGGTCTTGTCGCATCACTATCGCTCTATCACTGTATCTCCATATCATCGTGACTCAATGTGTGTCGATGTCTCTGTGTCGCTCCATGTTTCAGTTTCTCTCCATTTCACTGTACCACTGTGTCCTTCCGCCGTTACCTCCCCGCTGGTGTTGAGGAGGACGACCTTGACCTCATCGCCTGTGCCCCAGGTCGTGTGCTGCTTCATCACGAGGTCCCGTGGAGGGTTGTGCTGCACTCCAGCGCCACCCGCCCAGATCTGCTCAAGGTACAGTGGAGAAAGATGAAGGAGACATGAGAAGAAGGAAGCGGTTCGTAATAATAATAGCATATATATAGCGCTTTTCACCCGAGGGTCACAAAGCGCTGCACAGAGCTGCGGAGAGAACGGCACGTCAACAACGACATAACGAAAAATCAGCAACAACAACATTTTTGGGTTTTTTTTTTTTTACAAATCCGAGCTATGCAGAAAACGGCATGTCAACAACAACATCAGGACAGTTCAACTTAAAATCAAACAGTAGCAATAAACTATAGGACATAAAGTAAGCTCCGCAGTGGTCTGACCAGGCCTCGTCCAATCAGACGTCCATTCATGAGTGTTGGGGCATTTTTTACGTTCAGTGTCTGCTCTGCTTTGAAGTGGGAACATATTTATTTTGTTAGACAATGTCTTTACATTGTCAGTATCTTGACGTATTAATATCCATTGTTTAAATATTGTAATGTAGGTATTTTAGGTGAAAAAAGTAACTTTTGATTGGAACGAACTAAGCCGATACTCGATTAACGCCAAAAAACACGTAACCAGTTTTGTGGAACCAATCACCGTCATTAAGAGGGATTCTACTATAGTATATCCAACAAGTGATGAGTGAAATCTGCCAATGTGGTAGGGCCCTACTGGAAGAGTCTCGAGACCCGTTCAGTGAGACCGTGAGAGGTTTGTACAGCCCCCCCTCTCCCCCCCCCCCCCCCCCCCC
>JAZEWT010000001.1:17380471-17391378 GCA_036362905.1 Mordacia mordax
TGCCCAGCTGGTTATTGAGAGTCTCGATCCGCATGCGCGTCTCGGTGAGCTCCTCCTGCACGGCGCCGGACACTGTCGAGTTGCGCTCCAGAGACTGCTTCGCGTTCTCCATCTGATCCGCCACACAGCCAGCATCATCATCATCAGCATTATTTTAGCCTCACCTGACGCCATCGAGGAGAGGCTTTTAAACCTGTACATCGAGCTTTACGTTGCTCTCCGCTGGGTCACGTGCGCAACGAAGGAGAAGGAATGATGAGTAACTCAAAGGTGCCGAGCATTCACCCTCCACCTTGGTCTCACCTTAGTCTTGTAGTTGTTCTCGAGCTCCTTCTTGTAGAGCTGCACCTGCTCCGTGTGCTGTGCCCGCAGGTCCTGCAGTGCCTGCGAAAGCTTGCTCTCGTATTCCTGCTGGTGCCCAGCGTCGATCTCCACGAGTCGAGACTCGTGACGCTTCCGCGTCTCCTTCACCTCCTGCAGTGGTTGCGGTGAGCGGAGGGGGGGGGGAGGGCGATGAAGGTGAGGAGCAGAAACGGATTAAAATGGGTAACAAAATCTTACAAGTAGGTTTGTGCTGGGGCGGTACGGTGGCCCAGTGGCAAGCGCTGTTGCCTCACAGCAGGAAGGTCCTGGGTTCGATTCTTGGCTCGGGTGCTTTCTGTGTGGAGTTTGCATGTTCTCTCCCTATGTCCACGTGGGTTTTCGCTGGGCACTCCGGTTTCCTCCCACAGTGCAATAAACATGCGGCTGCATAGGTTAATTGGCTTGCAGACTAAATTGCCCTCAGTGCCTGGTGATGGACTGGCGTCCAATCGTTGGTATAACCCTGCCTTGCGCCCTGTGTCTGCCGGGATAGGCTCCGGCTCACCGCGACCCTGTACAGGACCAAGCGGTTTCTGACAATGAGATGAGGTTTGTGCTGTCCACTTTTTCAGGCTATTTTCCATAAAAGGACTTCTCAACCTTTTGCACCTCGAGGACCACTTGGCCCACCCGGGTCTGCTTTTCACAAACTACTAGGTGGCTCTTGTGGCCAGCTGATGGGTCGCGTGGCCAGCTGATGGGTCACGACCTCCCCCCCCCCCACCCCGGTTAGCAGTGGCGGCTCTACAACACTCAGGGTTCCGAAAGGATTGATTTCCTCGAGACGACGAGAGACCGATGGCGGAGGGGGCGCTCACGTTTTCAAACATCGTGCGACGGAACTCGAGCTCCTCCTTGAGGCTCTGTGCGTTGTTTTCGGCGGTGACGCGCGCCAGCGTCTCCTCCTCCAGCTGCTTCTTCACGTTCAGCAGGTTCCCCTCCAGCTGTGCAGCCACGCAGCGTGCACATACAACACAGGCACACATGTTAGGACAGAGACAAAGATCCCCCACATAGCCTTCACCAGACTGTCCAGTCAAGTGCTGTTCGTGGGCACCTATAAAGGCCAGCACGGCACACGGAAGGGTGGGTGGCCAGCCTCGCACACGGCCGCCTTTGTCTCCCTCGTGGCGGTGTTTGTACGCAACGCACCATGTTGTTATGGTGCGGGAATCGAACACCGATCGCCAGATTCGTAGTGCGGTGCATGAACCACTGCTGCACTCCACTTCCCCACCAATGTAACCGTACAAACACACACACACACTGTACACGCGAGCACTCACAGCAGGATCCTCTCCAATGGCACGCACACGTGTACGCACGTGCTCTAAATTATAATCGTGTAGGTGTTCAGAATTTTTATGAGGATACGTTTTGCTGAATGCATGCAATGAAGATCATTTGACAGCGGAGCAAGGGTGTAGCGGTCCGCGCACTGTGCTAAGAACTCTGTGACCTCAGCTGCATTCACACCCATGGCCATCATCAGTGGCGAGTGACGTATGATTGGGTCCTGGCCCTGTCCCTATTCACAAACCCTCGCTGGAAATCAGGGTCACCTTTTCCCTATAGCCAGAGACAACTTTCTACTCCATGAGATCATTGCATGTTCCGATGAGTTGCATTTGCTGTTGTTCGATTGTTTACATATTTTTGGTTATTGTGGTTGTGTGCACGTTAACGTGCCGCTCCACACACCACGACGTTAAGTGTAACTTCCGCGGCGGGTTTCTCCACCAAACGACATCTCGGTGTCGGCGAGCTCGCGCCCACTTCGGAGGCGCCTCTGCGCGCGCCGACGGAGGAGCGTCGGCCGTCACCGCCCTGCGGCTCGCGCCCAAATTCTCAGGGCGTGCCGAGACTTCCAGATACGCGTTCATCCCCTGCCTGTGCTCAAACCTGCCCAGCCAGACCGCTCGACTTGCCTCCCACGCACACCTACACAGCCGCCATGCAGGGAGCTGCACACCCTCCCAACCACCAGCCCCCTATCCGACCCACCAGCCTCCACAGCTCCATGAAACCCTCAACGTAAGTCACAGACAGGATTAAACTTTCTTTCCTTATTTACTATTGTAGTTTGCTTTATTATTTAAGCTACCATGAAATGTGTCTCAGAAAAATAAGTGGGGTTTTTTGTCTTTTTAGATATTCGGTCTTATCCGAGTCCCACTGGCCACAAAGTGATAATTTATGTTGTTTTTCCATCTAGGGGCTTTGGCCGTTATTCCACACCTCGCACAAACGTCTGACAGCACTGCTGGGGCCCAACCCGCACAGTGACGTCAGATGAGCGTCTTTTACGAGCGCTGTTCTCGACACAAAGAGGCCTTTCATTCATCCGCCCTGCTCTCATAACTTCTGCCTTTGCCAATTCGCTATGAAACCTACGCTCGTGATTTATTTTTGGTTCATCCGCTCATACCAAAAACACAAAAGTAAAGCTGCAAAAACGCAAAGAGAAATTACAAAGTCTGGCAAGAGGGACATTCTAGCAATTTGTTAAAGTTTTAGGAGGCGAATTGGCGAATCGTGCTGGTTTCAAAAGGTTTAAAAACTACAGCGACTGTGGTTCACAGGTAATTAGGATTTAAAGAGTTGGCGTTTACAAATGCTAAAGCTGTTCATATGTTACTTCAATAACGGATATGGCTTCAAATAATAAATATGTTAGAACATGCAGAATGTGACACTGCAAAGGTTAATGCAGTAACAAGGTTAGGATGTTGATAGCAGCCAGATGATGATGCTTAACATAAAAATCTAGAATCTAAAATGTAAAGGTGTTAAGCGAACAGGCTTTGAAATTGGATAAACAGGTAGTTCCAAACATTTGTAATATTTCACAAAACGTATTTAACATTTTAAAATTACAAATAAAAGCAACCAAAAGAGAATATTTTTTTTATTGCAGCTGTCCGTTCTTTGCACCTGCTCTTATTTCTTACCATTGCACACGAGCCAACCGACCAATTCTATTTTAACCATAACGTATTCTTGGGAAGGTTTTAGTTGAAACCAGACCAGAGGTACGAGTTTCTATTGCAGCAGCTGCAGCAGCATACACAGCAGCAGAGGCGGCAGCAAGCCATAATAACAAGTCAATAATTGCACCGAGGGCTATTACTGTGCAATGTAATCTGCTCGTGTGGTGAGATCACGTTTCTAACTGTACAGTGACCCCTCTAAAACATGCCTGGCCAACCGTAGACAATAAAAACCACTCCCCTTCATTCATTATCTTTTCATGAGGTCATTCATATTTCTGAGTAGCAGTAGACGTCAGAGAGATCTATTAATAATATTAGCAACAACGTGTAAAGTGTATTCATTTGCTCCCGAAGACCACTCCGGCATAGGAATGTGGAATTTACAGCTGTGGCTTGTGGGTTTAACACAACAGTGTTGCAGAGCGCAGGTCTGGCAAGCAGCGACCTGCACACCCGCCACAACCACACCTCGCTCTAAGGCCACGTTGCCAGGCTGGAGGAAGATGCCATCTTTGGCCAGCGAACACTCAAAATGGCGGCAAACCCTTCCCCTTGCGGTCTTGGTCGCCTGAAAACCATATGGCTGTGCTCGTTAAAAGCAGATGCTGGAGGCTGACGAGATACACCACAGTGCTGGTGCGAGATGCCATCATGACTTGCCCTATGATTGCAAAGGACTACACCAACACAAGATCACGATCACAGTTGTAAGCGCCCATTTGAGCGGGAAACCACCTTGCCGTCTACCTGGCCAGGTGAAAGTCCGCTTGTGCATCGTGTATCGAGTGCGTGGCACGATGCAGTCGTGGACTTTCACCTGGATAGGTAGACGGCGAGGTGGTTTCCTGCTCAAATGAGCATTTACAGCCGCAGTCATGTTCTCAAATCGCTGTTTGCATTTTTAAAAATTCCTTTTATTCAAGGCTCACATCTATAACCTTTGCGCAGTCATCTATAACCGCAACATCAGCTATGGTAACATCTCGTGCCAGCACTGCACCTCGTGCGTCTCCAGTAAAGGCTGTACGCGAGCAGAACAACGTCTCAGTCGACGCAATGAGGGGAAGGCTCTGCCATCATTGTGAGTGCTCAATGGGCAGTGACGTCGTCTGCCATGCTGGCGATTTAAATAGACACTTCGACGTGACAGAGTGTTCTTGAAAGGCCTATTTTTAGTATTGCAGCTCTTTTGCAAAGTAGACATAGGATAAGAAAAAGCATAACTTGAAAATGCCAGCATGCTGTGCATTTATTAGATATTGTTGTAGCTTTTAATAGTTTGGAGAAGAGCCATGGTGCAGTGGTTAGTGCACTGCACTCTGAACCCAGCAATCAGATTTCATTCCAGGAGCATGGCTGACATCAGTGGCGAGTGATATATGTGCCGACCCGGCCCCACCAGCGAGGTGAAAAATACACAAAACTATCCCCGTCGCGGAAAGGCTTTTATCAGGGTGTGGATTCATAACGCGCTGCCCATTAACGCGCCTATGTCGATGCATTTTCTGTGGCTCCGTTAATTTCTGTACTTTCTCACCCAGCATATATTCTACCCACCTCCTCCTCCTCCTCCTCCCCAGCCTTGTCCCTAACAGCAGCTCTTCCCTGTACAAGACACGGCCGTCTCACAGAGCTCTCCCTCGCTTGTAAAGGTCAATGGACAAAACCGTGAAACACGTCGAGTGGAACGTTCTTTTGATTGGGCGTTTAAAGTCGCATTAAAGTGTGAAATGGCGCTCAATATTTTTCGATCATCATCATCAGCCAAGTGTTTTCCCTGCTTTAGTGAGGCCACCAGCAAGGGAATGTCTATCACTCATCACTCACTCCTTGCCTGAACCACTGCTCACATCACCAGCACCACTAATTGCCTCGCTGAACATCACATGCTGATGCACAACCGGCACTTCCCTCGGTGCCATCTTATTGCGTTTCAGACGTCCGGCGCTGCACTCGCTATTGTAAGCGTTGTTTTTCTGTCCTACATTGTTGCTGGAGAGTGACTGCCTCAAACTGCCCAGCAGCGTCCTTCACAAACCTCCTCCATTGAGAACGATCTCGACTCCACTTGTACGAGTGATCGCAAAAAATTCACTCAGCCCCAAATCCTCCTGTACTACATCAACCCATTCTCTTATCCAGCCAATGCTGCACCAGTTTAACCTCTATCTGGGCAAACAAAATCTCTTTGGGCATGTGGTGACGTGGTGACTGTGCACACATCCAGCACAGCCCGCACATTCCCTCACCGAGGACAAGGTAGCCTTGAGCGAGCGCAGTTCGTCCTCTAGGATTCGCTGCTGTGCCAGCGCAGCGCCCAGCGCGTGGCTCTTACTGCCCAGCTGTGCCTCGAGGTCCTTGTTCCGTCCGAGGGCAGCTGCCAGGTCCCGCTCCTTCTGCGCCATCCTGAGACGGACACGGACATGCGCAGACATGCGGCGGCACAGTCAACAATGGCACCGGGACAGCAACGGCACACGGTACCCTTAACGTCACCGATTGTATTATCAGTACCGCCGCTACATCGCCACCACCGTTAACAACACCATCACAACCATTACTGATGTCACCATCCCTATTACCACCACAAAGCTGAAAGGTACCAATCCCTTGCATAGCCTTAACTAACTGTTTAGGCAATTCTGTTAGTGAACACCGATGAAGGTTAGAATGGCACATGAGGTGGTAGGTAGCCAGCACCATGGCCGTCCACAGTCGTTTCCTAGTTACAATCTTTACATACTGTTCCAGAAACTAATTTGAGACTGATTCATCCTCGGGAAGGCCCACGACCAGTTCTGAAAATCGTCACTGATATTGGCCGTGAGCAGGAATTGAAATCAGGTGGTCGACCGAGGACAATGAGAATACAGCATTGATATTTTAATTATCCTGCTGCCCATTGCCAAGGGCATTGGAACACAGCTCAAGAAATAAGCTCTTGGAAAAATAGAAAACAAATTTACAGCCCATAGCCAATCCACAGCTGGATGTAGCCCCTCCCATGCTATATCAGTCAAGCAGACAGTTTAACTACACTTCACCAAGCTCAGCAGGGTAGTTTGTTGAAGGACGATCAACACGGGATCAGTTCAGGTATCACCCCTCCACTGATTTTGCCCATGGCTAAGAATCTAACTTAGAATTGCCAGGCCTACAGCGCACAGAACCCCAAACGCTGTGTGGCTCTTGCCTTGCAAGGGCCGTAGGTTATCTCTAGTAACATTGACGCTTATAATGGAGCCTTGGGCCTCAGTGATGCTCATCAAAACGTGTTACATTGCCAGTTAATTTCTGTTTAACGAGATGAAAGCTCATGGGACCCGGTTGGAGTCTCATCTACTGGAGTGAAGTGATGACACGCGACCAGAAGTAAGTGACACTCGTCATCGCCATGCGTTTAGACGATGAAGAGGATAAGGATTTGTCATGTGGCGCCGCCATGGATGCCCTCTTGCAAGGGATCTCATGGCCACTCTGAACTCACTTGGTTTCACTCAACACATGACATCTGCCATTCACAGATGCGGCCATATTTTCAACTCCTGTTTGCTCATGGGGCATATCGGTAACCAACCTGTCCGTCACTGACCCTGGTCTGTCTGATCACTGTGTGGTTTGATCTTCAAGTACCGCCTACCATTTCCATCACCAAGCGCAATATCCAACTTCGAAACCTTAACGCCCTCACTCCAGACATATTCAGCCCGGCAATCAATAGTACTTCACTCGCTGCCTCGGCTCACTCTACCTCTGATGCGACAGCAGAAACTTACAACAACATGCTATCAAGCATACGTGGTGATTTGGCCCCATTAAAATCACACTGTCTCAGGCAGAAAACCATCACTCTGGTATACTCCTGAACGCGAATGCACGCAGGGCTGAATGAACTTGGAGAAAATTTGGCCTCACTATTCATGGTGAAATCTTTAAGGAACACGTCATCCACAACCAGAAGGCACTTGATCGTGCCCGTACCAGCCATCTTTCAAGCATTCTGGCTGATACCTGTAACAAGCCCAAGATTCTTTTTTCAGCCATTAATCAACTTCTGTGTCCTACTAGTCACTCTCCCTCAACTCTCTTCACTAATAAAGATCAGGCGAATCGGTTGACTCAGTTTTTCTCAGAAAAAACTGAAGCCCATTTTATCTCTACCCAGCCTCAATCACCAACCAATACCTCAATAAATGTTCTTCCACCTTCCTTGACCTCAAAACTCCTGTAATGTTCCAAATAAACGGAATCCGAGGTCTCTTCTTTAGTTACCAGATCTCAGCCCACAAACTGTTCCCTTGATCCTTTCCCATCCAAAATCATCTGGGAAAATTTTCAAATTCCTTGCCACATTCGTCACTAATCTGTTTAATAACTCACTTTGCTCTGGTGTCGTTCCTCCTCTATTCAACTGTGGCGTAGTTACCCCCCTGCTTAAAAAACCTGGCCTCGATTGCAACATTCCTGATAATTATCGCCCCATCTACATTTACCATTAATATCTAAGGTCCTTGAACGTGCCATAGCCGCGCAACTCCAGAAACACATTCTTGACAATGACCTCCTTGATCCCTTCCAATCTGGGTTCAGATTTGGCTATAGTACTGAAACTGCTCTGGTAAAAGTAGTGAATGACCTACTCATCGCTGATGATAAAGGCTTGCCAAGTATTCTTGTCCTGGACCTGAGCGCAGAATGTGGCTGCTAGAGTCCTCACTCGTACACCCATCCATGATCACATATCCCCAGTACTGATGTCTCTCCATTGGCTACCAGTTAAATACAGGATTGAATTCAAGATCCTTATCACCGACAAGGCTCTCACTGGTGCTGCTCCTCAACATGACAACTTCGATCCTCCAATATGGGCTTGATGCATGCGCCCAGGTAACACCTCCATTCGATGAGCGACAGAGCCTTAGCGCGCTGCTCCCTGACTCTGGAATGCCCTTCCATTGGAGATTTGATCAACGGAGTCCTTGGGCATCTTCAAATTTCGTCTCAAGACTCACTTGTTCCATAAGGCTTGCAAATCCTCCGGCTTTGATGTGGCTCAGTGTTTTCGTGCCAGGATGATGGCTCTCTTCCGACCTGAGTCGACTTGGAAACATTTATTCCTTCCTTGTTTGTTGCAGATTTTTTTTCAATCGCTTATTTTACGTCCTTCTATAATTTGTTGCCGCGGTTTGACTTTCAAATGAACTGTCCAGATGTTGTTGACATGCCGTTCTTTCCACAGCTCGGATTAAAAAAAACCCATAAAAACATTATTGCTGATTTGCCGTTCGCTCCGCAGCTCTGTGCAGCACTTTGTGATCCTTGGGTGATAAGCACTCTCGAAATGCAATTATTATTTTACGATAACTATTACATTAAACCATTTCCCAATAGATTATAAACATTGACAATTTAGCATTTTAAATTTTTAGTTGAAAGTCAGATCATATTTTATATGTTTCTGCAACGATGTGTATATATAAAAAAACCCAAATTTTTTGTTATTGCTGATTTTCCATTCTAATTTCGTTGTTGTTGTTGACGTGCCGTTATCTCCGCAGTTCTGTGCAGCGCTTTGTGGCCTGGATAATTAAATAAACAACCTCTTAACGAGCTGGTTTCAGCCATGAGTGGAATGCTCCAGACCACGTGATCCCCCTTCACCCACCCTCAGAGCAAGATTCCCCCGTGTAGCCTTCACAGACTGTAGGGTCAAGTGCCGTTAGCGATCACCTATGAAGGTGGACAAGGCGCACATATGGAGGTGGGTGACCAGCACCATGCCCTTCCGCATTTGTCTCCCACGTGGAAATGTTCACACACTCCACAAGGTACTCATTTAAGGCCGGAGTTGACCTCGAGGAAGCCCGGGACCAGTTCAGAAAATCGTCACTGGTGCTGGTTGTGAGGCGCGATTCAAAATCTGGCTGCCAGGTTTGTAGCCCAGCGTGCCAACCGCTGCACTACCGCTCCCCACCCACCCCATATGGCCGCTTGCAATGTAAATTCACACAAGGCCCGCATTTACTCAGCACTTACAAAGCAACACGATTACACACAGGCGGCACGGTGGCCCAGTGGGTAGCGCTGTCGCCTCACAACAAGAAGGTCCTCGGTTCGAATCTCGGCTCGGGTGCCTTTCTGTGTGGAGTTTGCATGCTCTCTCCCCGTGTCCGCGTGGATTTTCGCCGGGCACTCCGGTTTCCTCCCACAGTCCAAAAAACATACTGCTGCATAGGTTAATTGGCTTGAAAACTAAATTGCCCGCAGTGCCCAGTCATGGATTGGCGTCCCATCGTGGGTGTATCCCTGCCTTGCGCCCTGTGTCTGCCGGGGTAGGCTCCGGCTCACCGCGACCCTGTACAGGACTAAGCGGTTTGTGACAATGAGATGAGACGTTTACACACACAAACTCAAACAAACTGCAAAAGTCGTGGGGAAATTCCTCCGCTCAAAAAATCAAAGTGGGGGAGAGAGTGTGGGAGGGAGGGGATGCTCATTTGTTAACGACCCCCAAGCCAGCAGCAGAATTTCCACATTCCTCTGACAGTGACAGGCTTGTTCCAGAGCCAAATAATAACTGTTGATGTTCTGCAACGTGATACTCGTGCCAGCGACATCAGGATGATTGGCCGAGTCTAACTGGACGGGGAGAGCTGGCACTGGGTGTCCCCCACCGCTTGGTACAGAGACGTGCCCATATGGGAGGCGTGCTGTGAAAATTAAGCGACCGTGATCATGGGTCACACCGCACCGACCACGGGAATTCGGACATCATCGACGTGGGAGCTGCTGCGGAGAGCAATTCTGACATCGAGCCGAGACAAAGCGGCATCAGCAAAATTAGGAATCGCTGCTCAGGCGGTTTCATCCAGATTTCACCAACATCTAAATTCCGAATTGCCTGCGAGCACTGGGGGGGGGGGAGGGGGGGAGGAAAGTCAGGTTCCCTGGGTAAGACGGGAACCGCCGGTGGAGGAAGAAGATGTTGAGAGGCTAAGGAAGAGCAGATGCAAGCAACAGATAAATGAAAGGATGAGTGGGGAGATGTGAGCAGGAGATGTGAGCAGGAGATGTGGAGAGGAGATGTGGAGAGGAGATGCGGAGAGGAGATGCGAGGAGGAGATGCGAGGAGGAGATCTGGGTTGGAGGAAGCACGTTGAGCACTAGGGCGTGGTGCGTCTAGAGACCCGGAGCGCTCCCCGTAACGAGGCCCCACCTCATTACGGCAGCAGCCGCCCCTGAAAGGCCACCCCAGGAAGGCCGTCCCACATCCCCGTGCGTGAAATCGTTGACAGGTGTGGCTTCCTTCAGCAGGGCACCACGTGTTCGCCATTACTCAGAACCCCGGGAGGCGCAGGGAGTCGGGGTCCTCCCCACAGTCTCATTCAAAGTTTTTTTTCCATTTCTTCTCAAACTCCCGTCGCAGTCGCCAAGGTTTCGTGAAATACAAACTTGCTTATGAGTCACGCTGTGCAAAAACAGAACTATGGCTTGGACTGAGTCAGACGTCGTGGGCGTGGGCCATAATTCAGCGGGGACTTATCCCAAGCC
>JAZEWT010000001.1:17419588-17456517 GCA_036362905.1 Mordacia mordax
GAGAATTAAATATGAACCAGTCCGGCCCTGCCTCCTTTGACAACCAGCGTTGACTCCCAGGACAGAGAAGGTGCAAGGAGACCTTTATAAAGCAGAGGATTGACGGTGGATTAAATCATGTTTACTACGTAAGAAGTTTGCTTAAGTTCTAACTTGACAAAACAAACTGTTGATTGCTCAAGTGTGAATATTACACGGTGTGCGGATTAAAGTACAAAGGTGACAAACATGTAGTTTTATTGTAAACATCTTTTTTTAATTGATTTTAATGTAATGGAACAGTTCTACAGTATAATGCAACATCTTAGTATAGCAGCGCAATATACACACGTTTCCAAACGATTAGAAAACCAAGAACAAACGTAGCGTATCTTGGCTACAATCAGAAAAATGTGGCACCCCTGATTTTGCTTATTGACTGAGTGCTCTGACTATTCACCAACTAAAATAGAACGAAAAAAAATATTTAAAAATTTAAAACTACAGTGATGTTGAAAAGCTTTGTAGTTTTGTACGCCACAACTGACAAACACTGATCTGCCAATAGCATATGTAACTCAAACATGCAGCCAAGTTCCATACGGTGTTTGTTGTATACAGGGATTTAACACCAGTCCCTTTCACAGCTTCCCCCCCAAACCCCTTCCATTTCAATGAGTCTCTGGCCCACACCAACCAAACCCAACCGCAGCCTCCACGTGGAGACCCAGAGGCGTTTCCATACCATCGTCTTCTATCCCATTGTCTTCTCTCCATTGTCTTTAAGATGCCAGCCACTTTTTTAAAGATTTGTGAAGAAATTTTATTTCAGATAATTCACCGTATTTATATCATGGACTTACCAAGGACAAACCTAATAACGTACCTTTTGTTCAACTAGCTTAAACTGTTTAACTCCTGCTTGTCAAAATCTTACTATCGTTCATGCGATACAAATATCAGGTAACCAAAGTCAATTTAGCCACGTTTATTGTTTACACCATGAGCAAAGATATTTCAACTGGAGACAATTTGCCCACGTTCATCAACACAACGTATTTGGTCAAAATGTTATTAAAATTAAAAGCTAAAAAAATATATACGTACACAAAATGCACAGCACGAAACTTCACTATTCAGAAACTAGGGTTGTTAAAATTAACTGGTTAAGCAACTTATAATGCCACGGCCCTTTAACACATGTAACGGACGTGCAAAACGTACAGTACTGCAATTACTGTCTACAACTATATGAAAGAGTTAAACTTATGTATTTTTGGATGTTGAAAGATCAACTTTATTAATGCAACATGAATGACAGCCCACAGTAAAGTATCCTTCTGCAACATCTCCACTGCTAACATAGTGCAAACTGGGTTTTAGTATTGAGGTTAAACCAGGTTCTCATACGTTGGTCACTAACATGCTCCGACTTAAGAACTAATTTATTCCTGTGCTGGGTACTTACAACGTTTGTAATTCTTACGGCTGGGTGCGGGGGGGCTTCACCCCTTCTCGCTGGGGAAACAGTGGCTGAGAGGTGACATGGGGTGACTCAGAGATTCCCCCCACACCTCGAAGAGAGAGGCAAAACCCACCTGCCTGGCACAAATAATTAAACTGCTCAAGTTTCCGGCGTGCTGGCCACAGGATAGGGATGCATTGGTACTAAAGGCGGAGCAGTCATTTATCAATGTATGAAGAATCAGCAAATTTAAAACCAGCAGTGGATGGGGAAGAGGCCAGGAAGTTGGTTCAATTAAAAAAAGGGTAAACCGAGCCTGGGTTTTCACGGTGATAGTACATCTCCAGGGGGAGGCCAGGTTGTATGATGGTGGTCAAAGGAAGATTTGCCATGTGAATATATTCGGCGTTAGATTTTTTTTTAAAGCAAAAAACAAGTGAAAATGACTTGATTTTCACACCGCTGAACATGCATGCCCAATGACAGTGTTTCCAGGCACATCATAAAAAAAAAAACTTGCTTACAACATTGCCAGGCATAACACGTGTTCCAACCACCCCAGCTTGTGGAGGCCACACTCAACCCTTTACACGATGACAGATTTAAATAAAATTGTGGTAAACCTCGGTAGTTCATGGGCCCTCCGGTCACGTGATTTACTCACGCGATTTACTTTCACGTCTTGTTGCAGCCTGCACATTCCATCTTCGGTTTAGAAACAATTTCTGAACAATTGAACAGCACAGCCAACAACCAGAACACATTTTTTAAAAATCCAAATTAACAAAGGGGTGGGGGTGAGTGGGGGGTGTGGCAGCGTGAGAAGTGGTGGAAGGTATGGAAAACCAAAGACTACAAACAAAAAGTAAAGCAGAATGCTAGAAATTTGTTTAAAGATGCAACCACGAATCCCGTGTCATCAAGTGTCAGGTTGCTCATACGATAGCGATGGTCGAAGATCCTGTGGAAGCAAGTCTCAAGCTGCGGTCCGGAGTTGGCAAGGTTTGGCCGAACCCTGCCCGCAGAACAAAACGCCTCTTTTTTTCTCGCCATCTTAAAATTATTCAGTCTTTCCACATTATTTTCCAAGAAGCAGTGACGATCGCTCAATACGATTTAACATCAACCCCACATTTGCTTTTTTTCCCCGCATCGGGAAAGAACAAGCAAGTGAACTAAGTTTATAATTTTCCCTTTTTGTCCTTTTCACTTCGGCCGCCCTCTCCGTTTGGCAGGTTGGTCTTGAAGGATTTTTAAAGCATCTCGAGCACAGTTCGGAGGCTTACACCTACGCCTGGCTTGGTCGACGTCTAAAATTTCTCTGTCACAAGCGAATGCGCGCGTTCGAGCACCGCGCCGCATTCGTGCGCACGACGGCCCTGCTTCCAAAAACGACGAGTGAGAGAAGTCCACGACGGCAAAACTCCAGTCCAGTTCTGGAAAACGGCCGTAGGCCCCACGGGGATGAGGTGGCCTGGCTGGCAGACGGCGGAAAAAGCGAAACGCACGTCCCACGGCACGGGACCGACGGCCGCATCACTTGACTCGCTGAATCGATTTCTTCTTTCGCCTCTTGAAGAAACAACAGCACCTGGAAAGAGGAAGAGGACACGCGTGAGGCTGCTTAATAAAGCAAACGTTAGACAAGCAGTAATATCTAGTACTTTACGTTTATCCTCTTTCAATCAGGTGCAAAAATGAAAGTCTTGTTTGTAAGAGCGACCTGACAGCTTGCAGAGATATTTAGGAGACATAAGGACTAGCTCCTACAGGTGATTCTATGAATTGTCAAGGCTTAATTTATCACTGTATATTTTCTGGTTTTCTGGCAGACTGGAGGCGGCTGGGAGGCAAGATGTAATGACCACAAGCACAGCCATGTAGGGTCAGGACATGGCTGTGTTTTTTTCGTTGGCTCCTATTTGCACAGGTTCACAATAAGTGTGAATTCAGCAACAGTCATAATAATAATTGTGGGTGTAATAATCATAACAATGTACTTCGTATGCTTCATTCACAGTGAACAATGAATATCCCCCCACGCTATTCACAAGAGAAGGCCATTATGTGCTTGCATCAGGCTCCAGATTTGTCAATTTAGACAAATGACTGCATGAGACTACACAGAGAAGTTATCACTCCTGCTAGCAGACCAATGCCCCAGTTCACTTTTGAAAAATATACATATCCTGCTCTCGATCATCATCTGGTTAAACAAAACAAACATAACAATACAAAGATATATACTGGATGTAGTGTGATGGGTGAGGAAACGTTTCATAGGTTGCCGATCCAGGCTGATTTTAAGCCCTGTTCGCAAATATATTCCACGAAATAACCAATCCTGGCATGAGTGGCACAGCCTAGGAGGGAATAATGGGAGAGGAAGGAGCAGGGGTGAGAAGGGGGGAAGGGGAGTAGCAGGAGGAGGTGGAAACAGAGTGAGGGCTGGAGGGAGGGGGAGAGAAGAGGGATGAGGAGGGAGGAGGGTGAGTGAGGAGGGAATGAGGCAGGGCAGGAGAGAATGAGGCAGAGAAAGAGGCGGCGATGGTAAGGGAGAAAGGGCTGGAGGATGGGGGCTGAGCAAAGGAGTGAGATGGAAGAGAAGGGAGTTGCGCACTTGGTCTCATCCACCATCTCAGGCTCGGGCTGTGCAGTGATGGGCGCGTTGGAATGTCCTGCAGTCGGGTCGTCTGTGTTCAACTCCCCGTTCGTGGAGCTCACCACCTGCATGCACCAGGGTCCAACCGGATAGGGATTGGTGTGTGTGTGTGTGTGTCATCACGTGTGTGTAAGCACGTGTGTATATGCACATTTGAGTACGAGTGCATTATTGTGTGAATACGAGGAGGCGTGGCTCCCCCACGTGTGGTCATGAGTGGACATGTGCACGAGTGGAGGCATCTGTGTGGATGTGTTCATGCGTACGTATGCGTGCCAGCGTAAACGTGTGCGCGAGCAGTGAAGTGCGAGAGGATCGAGGGACACCTATGAAGAACAACGTTAAAAAAAACCGTTTGCCCAGCGAGAGAGAAGAATGCCCTGGGGATGGGGTAGGAGGGAACAAACAGCTGCTCGACCAGTCTGGAAGACTTTAAACTTTTTGCCAACGGAAACGTGGCCGACGGCTGTGCAATCAGTCTGCTGACTTGAGCCACGAGCACATTGGCACTCTACACAGAGGCGGCATGAACTTCCTCGAGGGCGGTTATTTTTAGCTGCCGGTGTCTGTGATGTGGGGCACGCAAAGACAAACAAGTTTTCCCAGAGACCCCCGATCACAGTGCTAACGCTCCGTCTCTCACAACCCCAGGGCGATGCTGCCATTGCTGAACTTGAGCTCGCAAACACAGCTAGGTAAAGCGTCCAATGCTTTTGTTTGACAGGCCGGAAAAATTTGGAAATTCCCGGTCGCTTCTGAATTGGAAAAGCTGCAGGGATGGATCGCGGTCATGTCGGCACGTCATAGAACCTGACGTCGCGGTGGGTGACGCGGTGCCGCACCCTCAACGACGACGAAACCTTGAATGCTTTGCCCTTTGCATCATTTTTATTAACGCTGCGTTGACAGTTTCAACTTCACGGTGTAGAGGGGAATAGTGACGAATGAACCAATCCCAATTTAATTATTTTACTGATTTGCCTGTGTAAGGTGAATACTATTTAGAAATCCTTTTGCGGGTGTGGGCCTACGTCTTAACACACCCACCTGCGCGAGCAAGGCAGCTGAAATATCAACCACCCGGACTTTCACCCAGCGGCATCAACTTAATACCCCCCCAACTCTGCTCTCCCCACTACTCCCTCCCGACTCTAGCCAGCTGTCACCACGGTCACTCTCCCATCAACCGTGCCCATGATAGCGTGATTCATTAGGTTTGAAAAGAAAGTGAGGGGCAGGATCGAACTTTCTGTCGGCGCTCGTAACCTTAACACTTTGCTTAAAAATAACACGACGAGGAAGTGTGGGTGAGGGGGATTATGGCCCAGTGGTGGCACAGGGCAGCGTTCTGCACGTGTAGGCAGCCACCCTCACATTATAGCGCACGGGCAGGATGCAAGAGGAAGTGGACGCACACCAACACGCGGCCCGTGCCCGCAACACGACCAGTTACAGGATTATCCACTACGCAACCAGGGATTTCCCGCTGCAGGGCCGCAGTGCAATGCGGAGGAGGACGGGGGTGGACGGGGGGATGAAGGAAAGGAATAAAATGCCAGCTAAAAAAAGAAACGTGCGGCTGGCATGGAGAAATTATTCGGTGAGGCACACAGACCCTCATAGACCAACTGCATAAGCTGAGCCACCATTGCCTGTATGCCGCCCCAACCCTCACAGTGTGCGACCCAGGACCCAAGTGTTCTGCCTAACCCCCCCCCACCTGGCATCAGCTGCTCGGCAGGTGAAACCAGGTTGGATCGCGCAGGGCCAGATTTGCAGCCTGGATGCAAACAGCTGCAACGGACACGGCGCTTCTCATATGGACGTCTCGGCCCTGTTTCACTCGTGGCGGTGCTGCTCACTGTGGCGCTACTCATGAGGTCACCAGCTGCAAAGCTCTTACCGGCTAATAAAAGAAACCAAGGGCCGCAGCACTCTTAGGATAAAAAATGTTCAGTGGCAGTATTTGTTGTTTTCCGTTCCTTCTGTAATGTATTTTTACTTTTGGCACATGGCATACTTCATGCGTAGTAGAATGATTGCTTTCACTCAGCACCGGGGTCAGTAACGTGTGGCACATTCAGCAGTGACTAACACTCCAGGTCTCCAAATACTGGGATGCAGGCCCGCTTCATACGCTGACGAACTTAAGCCTTATTACCAGCTGTTCATATTTACATCGCCAGAGCACATCGGTCAAATCAACTTGGATTATGCAGCCCTTGGCAGCAGCCGCATTTACAGTAGCCCCACCGACTCCAGCCAAGCGTAGTCATATGTTGTGCACCTTCCCGCTGCACATGCATCCCGCTGCTGCACTTCAGGATTGGCGAATGCGGCCGTCGTGCATCCCAATGTTCCGTGACCTTTACGCGCCTCCGGTGCAGCGCAAAGCAATGGCATGCAGCAGCAGCAAGCAAGAACGGAGAAATAAAAGCTCTCCCGAGGATTGAGCACGACGGCGATAACGGGGACGGGGTGGAGGGGAAGAGGCGGGAGTAAAAGCGGGGTGGAGAGGCTGGTACCTGAGTGGAACCCCCGTGCCTGTCAGCTGCCAGCTGTGCAGCCAAGTGCAAAGTGTTTGACTGTCGGCTAGGCTGGGACTCTCGCGATCCCTTGTGCTCTGGGGGCTGGCGTTTGCAAGCGTGCGAGAAGAGGAGGAAGGGACAAAAACAACGAACAAAAAAGATACAAGGAAACAAAAAAGTACCAAAACGGCAAGAGAAAA
The DNA here is from genome assembly GCA_036362905.1 of Mordacia mordax. Lineage (NCBI taxonomy): Eukaryota > Metazoa > Chordata > Hyperoartia > Petromyzontiformes > Petromyzontidae > Mordacia > Mordacia mordax. Next base: position 17,426,423 of record JAZEWT010000001.1, read on the forward strand.
TAAAAAAAAACAGGCCAGGTGCATCCGATGAGCTGTGAATGTCATTTTCATGCGAAGCAGCAAACTGATTAGTGGTGTTAGTGAGCGTAAGTCGGCAGAAAAGCTTATGGCCTAAAACAAGTTTGCAGAGCAATAACCTTTGGCTAATGGTTAGCTCTAGCAAAGCTCACATGCAAAACTTAATCGCAAAGGAAAGACGAGTAAGCTGCCAAACTTGTTTTTCAACCTACCCATTATATAAAGGGTTCTAATTTATACAGTCTCTTGAAAGGCATTATTGTCTTCAAAGAAAATATACAATTTCAAAACAAATATTCTCTAATACCCTGACACCTGGAACCAAAAAGAACTTCGATTTATAATTTGTGTTATAAAATAAAATAATTGCCAATTGTCGTTTTACCTTATTCAGTTCGACAGTATTTTTTTAAAAACTGCAGATTATTACACAGTATTACGGCTGTCTAGGATGTACATTTGGAAGCATTAATACATTAAACCATTTTAAGTCACAAATTCCCCAACCATGCCTTCAGGAATAATCTGATGTTTACCAAATGTCGGAACATAAAAGCCTCTGGTTGTCCGATACAAGCTCATCACACAATACAATTTGTGATGCACTCATAATCCCTGTGGAACAATTAGTAAATGCTATTTATAGTCCATCCTAAAAAAAACACTGTTCGCATCCAGTAAGCCCCACACATTCCTTAGCAAATTGACACCGGAAATCAATATCATGTCATCGATAAATCAACCAGCTTTATTTAGAACACGGCTACAAGCCCACCAATACTAAAGTCTCTCTGGGCAGGGTAACACGCTGAAGTGCGATAAGGGCTCCTGTGAGACGACAAAGAGGGTTGGCACAGGGACACCACGTGTCTGCACTGCCAGTGCATACAAATGAATGGCCGAGGGTAGTGCAGAGAGATCCACTGTTGTACTTTGCTATGTTCCAGTGACGATGCATTCCCTAAGTCGGCCCGAGATCTCTGGTCTATCAATTACGTCACGGAAGCGACGATGCTACCGCGATCACCAGTTTCCACAACGACGGAGCTACTGGCGGGCGACGGAGTCATGTGAGGTGCGACACCGCGAGCGGACGGTGGCGTAACCTGTGAAGGGAGCCGGTATGGGTGGTGGCATGGAGGAGATAGCAGAGTTAACGGGGAGGTGGATAGGAGGAGATGGCGATGGAGTAGACGGAGTAGGAGGTGGTTGGGAGGAGCTGGTAGTGGAGGTGACGAGAAGCAGATGGCGATGGAGGCAGTGCGGCACGTGGTACCTGTGTCTTGGGTACGGGCTGCGGGCGGCTCGACGGGGGCACCGCCGATGGGTCCGAGTGAATGGAGGCAATGGGTGTGGGCTGCGTGCCATAGACACACACAGTCACGTACATGAACAAAAGATTTAAGGACCCTAAGCAAAGGTTTTTGTAGCCAATAAAAGGATATTTGTATTTAATGCATTCATATTTTAATTGGTAGGCTCATGCCAAAAGTTTGACAAATGCTCTCAATAGCTATTTTTAGAGAGCCATATCAAGCGTTCCTCCTCTGTGACGTGACGCCTCCCACCTTGAAGACATCAGGAGAGGCCTTCATACGACAGTCGATTAACACCACAGCTGTACGCGTGCACCCATACACAACCAACCATTCACATGCTCAGTCACCCACTCACTCACCCACCCACCCACCCTCACTCACCAACCCATCCATCCACCCACACCCACTCACTCACCAACCCACACACACACCCACCAGCTCACGCTTGCTCAATCAAGGGTTCACCCCGAACAAAACGTGCTTGTCCGCTGCAGCATGCTTACAAGTGTTTTGCCGCTCCAGTCGTAGCTGTAGTCGAACGCGTAGCCCTTGCGTTCAAACAGGTCCATGAAGAGCTTGCGCAGATATTCGTAATCGGGCTTCTCGAAAAAGTCGAGCCTTCTTACATAGCGCAGGTACGTTGCCATCTCCTCTGCAGCACGCACGCACACGGGTGGAGCATGAGATTTACGCGGCGACGCCCGCACACGCGTAGGCATCATGTGGCAGAGACGTTGGGGAACGCATTGCTAGCCATTCTCCATGCTTTGTCTCCAACTATCAGCCAGCTGTGTAACAGCTAACACGAGACAGAAATATTTGGCAAAACTCAGAAGCAGAACCATCGTAAGAGCCTTTGCTATGTACAGATAGCACAAATATCAGATTTACTTGCTGCTTTTAGTTTATTTGCATACACGCAAATACTTATGAAGGTTGTCAGTGTTACACACAATGATGTTTATGGCAGCCTCTGGTCGCCTGGGCCAGATCTGTGCTGACCGAGTTGGAAATGCACAGCCCAATATTGGAAACTTTTAAAGAAACAATATTATCAATTCATAGCTATTTTTCTATAGCACCACTAGACGGTGACGATGCAATTAGCTCCGAGCCGGGAGAACCTACAGCTGATTTGACGAGATCCTCTGCAGAGCTGTCATGTGACACGGCCAGACAATGGGAACACTGAATAAATGTGTAATGACACCCCGATTGCAGCTTTATACAGGGAGCGACATAAGTTACTTTACAAAGATTATTTGGCTGCACTGATTTGGCAACAATGATTTTAGTACGTTGGGTGTAGTAGTGTAAAACAACAATACTTCTGCAGTGATTGAATATTTTGGTGAGCAGTATCTGGATGTTCCCCCACCATGCAGGCAGGCTGCTCACAACTTGGATAAAACATTTTCGCATATAGGAAGCATTGGCGATGCAAAGTGTGTAAAGTAACTGTATATAGATTGTGTGCATCTCAAACACTGTGCACTTGTGCGTCACAAAGCAACGACTACTGAGTACATCACAGGGGACCCGGGGTGTAGACGTGTGCAATGTTGTATTATCGCACATCACCAATGACATGCAAGTGGCTGTCCAAGGACATTCATGCCGCGCCCTTGCATCTCAACATACCGCGGTGTACATGCATCACTTCGTTGTAACCGCACGCATCACGCAAATCACCCAACATGAGCGTGCAATGTGACTGTATTTACACAGCGTATAAATATTACTGCGTCAATACAGGACATTGCAACACTTTAATATTTATTGTTATTATTATGCTTTTTTAGCCTGGAAAGCCTCAGTGAGTCAAGACTTTTCAGGACTGTTCTGTCAGGTTTTCAAGTTGGAGCCAAGTTGGCACAAGTAATCCCAATAGGGTCATTCGCAGGTAATGATTCAGCATTGAAATATTTATCCAGTACTCGTCAGACATATTTAAGCCGTTAAACTCGAGAACCTGGTGGCAAAAGCATTAATGGGTGGAGAACATATAATAATAATTGCATTTCTAGAGCGTTTTTCACCACAGGGTCACAAAGCACTGCACAGATCTACGGAGAGTAGCAGTGTATGCGACATCCGAGTAGTAGTGTATGACATCACGTATAAATGCTAGTCAGGTGCCAGTCATAAAACCAAGCTCTTTTTGTTGCCCAGACTGCCACCAAATAACAGTGAGTATAATAAAGCTCCATAGCTGTTCTTTTGGGATAGCCATTTCGAATATCGAGTGATCCATCAAGCATTGGCATGATTCTGATATGTGAAAGGAAAAACGTCAGGAAGGACAGTATCCGAAAAGAACAGCTATGGTGAGATTCTCATACATCACGCCACGAAAACATACATCGGCAAAATGAGTATAATTGTTTTTAAGCAGCCGTTCTAATTCTCATCCGTGGGACTGACCGGGGAAGTTTTCACATAGGACCTCGATGGGAGTGGCTCGCTTGGTGTCGCCAATCTTCTGGTAGCGCTCCTTCAGCGTGTCCGCCTGTGTGTAGCAACAAACATAAAGATCCCCATACATCCTCCAACAGACCATTACAGCGAGTGCCGTCAGCAAGCAGCACCTATGAAGACCGGCACGGTAGAAAGGCACGGCTAGCATAACGCCTGGCCACCTTTGCCTCCGCAGTACAGATGTGTCACACATCACATCAGATACTCAGGCCGAGTCGACATTGGGGAGGCCCAGGACCATTTCAGATATTTGTTGCCATCACTGGCCGGAAGCGAGAATCAAACTTGGGTCGCCAGGTTCGTAATGCGTTGTGCTAACCACCGTACTACCATTAGGGAGCAATATACATAGCCACACGTGAATCGCGAAGGGTTTGCGGAGGGACTAAACAAAATTTCACAAACACCAACATCAAATTGTCTCCTGTGTTCATCCTGATATGGGGTGGTGCTAAGCAAACCATAGAAATCCCACATTCCTATGGATGGGCCCAGATCCTCAGTAGGACAACTGATGTTGATCTGTGATGATGTAGGTTTTCACGGCTCGATGCATGATGATTGCTTTGAAAAGCTGCTCTCTCGGGACAAACGTAGAGGGGACGCTTAGCCACACTGTATACAGGAAGACAACACATACGGACAGGTATTTACAAGCGGAGTTTCAACATTACCCGAAACATAAACGGGGGATACTGCGCACCTTAGCCCACCGGTCAAAAACAATATCAGACAAACAACATCGAAGAGACGAGCTACAACATCTACAACAAGCACTAGTCAGCAATGGATACACAAAAACAGAAATCAAGACCCGCGCATTCCTGCCATATGTGAAAGGCACCACAGACAAAATTAGCAAATACCTAGAAAAATATAAAACAGTCTTCACAACCCACCAGAAGATACAAGACGTACTCAAATCACCTAAAGACCGACTACCGTTACAGACAGAAGGCGTATAGCATTCCTTGAAGCAACTGTGAGGAAGAATACATCGGACAAACAGGAACAAAAATAGCCACAAGAAAAAGAGAACACGAGGCAGCAGTACGTTTGCGGCACACGGATAAATCAGCAACAGCAGCACACAGTGTAGAGAAACAGCATAAAATCGATTTTGATAACATACGAGTACTAGCAGCCATCCACCATTAAGGTCCAAAATTAATTCGTGAAGCAATTCAGCTTCACAAGACAAAAAAGACAATGAACCGCAAACAAGAAATTATTTTAAAGCTTAGCCAAACCTGGAGGCCAGTCATTGAAGTAAGTAATGCACAGATATAGAACTAAGCGATGTGGACATCAGACGGGGATCACAAGGTGTGTGGGAGGTTCTTTCATGAGATGCAAATTAGGGGACTAGCCACAGATAAAGCAGGAGGGGGTGACCGCAGTTCCGGGGTGTGAATAAGATAAGGAGATTAGTGTTAATGTGATTCAGATGTAGACTCCATACAGCAGAAATGACTCGACACATACATAGTACCCACATATATATATATGAGTGACAGGCACTACACACACATATTAGGGATGCCGCTAACGTGTGAGGCGAAACGTCGCGAGGAGAGGAAGCGAACGACGTGGCTGTCCCGAGAGCGCAGCTTTTCGAAGCAATCGTGATGTTGATCTCTCAATAAATATAATCAACCCTGGGATTTATCGGCTGAATCTACTTGTGATGATAAGTAAAAACAAAATCTTCTGATTGCGTACCAATACACTAGCATCTAGCACTGCTGCGGCAGCACCCAGATGACAGATGATATAGTTATATGACCAAGATAAACTCAGCGAGTCTATAGGTTGGTTGTATTCTTATGTAACCCACATACATGAAGATCAATGCTCAAAGACTGTATCTGTACCCCTTGTTTCAAAATAGCACTTGTCACAAGTGCAGCCCAGAGTTCTCCAAACACCAGTGCAGTGGAGCCAGGCAGTGATGGCAACAGTATTCCAAACACCAGTGCAGTAGAGCCGGGAAGGTGACCATCACAATTTGGCAGTGGATAATTTAAGAATATGGACATTACAGCACAAAACTCTCAGTTCAAAATGGTCTATTTTGAGAATGCTGAATATGACGTCACCACGTATTCTCTGCTGAAGAGCACAGCCATAAAGTAACTCACGAATTAAAGGGTGGTTATTGCGGCAATGGAACCTTCGACTTTGCACTAATGAGCCCAGTCATAAATGTGATGATACAAGTAGTCTTATAGCTGCTAGCTCAAATCAGTGACCATCATTAACTCCACTTGTCACATCGGGAGTAAGGTTCTATCAAAGGCAAAAAATGCCAGGAGGGGGGTGGGGGGCAGAGTGCGGGGTGGAAGAGTCGACCGGGTGACAAAATCTGTCTGTTCAATGTCGGCAGGTACGCACTGTCACTTACCTTGAGACCCTGCCAGGGCAGGCTGCCTCGTAGGAAGTACATGAACATGTGACCAAGTGCTTCCAGGTCATCTCGCCTGCTTTGCTCTGAAAAACAGAAGAGTGGCGAAGGTAAACATGATTCTCCTGTGTCGCACACGTTTTACTTTCGTGCCCATGACGACGAGGCATTACCGTACCGCGCGCGCACACAACACCGCGTTGGGCGACATGTATCGAGTGCCGAGCATAACGCCGTGTTTTTCTATCATAGCCGAATCAACGCGACAGGTTATGTTTTTTACTCGCGCTCCGTCACCCCGAGCCAGCATTCACAATGCGCTTCCACCATCACGACTCGTTGAGTGAGATTTACTATTGCAGTAGCCCGTTCCAACCACACACACTTTCACCACTGCGTGAGCAGTAGTCCCGCCTCGTTGCGATTCGGTGACATTTCAGTTTTGATTCTTTGTCAAGAATCACATCGTGAGACATCACAAGAACAGCTAATGACAGAGTTTAAACCGTGAGAAGGCACCGGTCAGGGAAGTGAAGGAACACAACTGAAGCGATGTCAGGGAGACGAGCTGAGGTCAGTCATAGGCCACCACTGGGCCGGCACTGCTAAGGAGAAGGTATTGGAGAAATGGGTGAGGCCTTGGCTGAACAAGGGGAAGTAACAGGTTGACCACAGCGACAGGATTTGATTCACGAATTTATGATCTTTGTATTGCAGTAGATGTCAAGTGAGAAACTGAGGAGTGTCCTATAAAAGTGTTAACCCACACAATCTTATTGTCCATGAGGAATTCTGCTGAGTACTAGCAGCCATCCGCCATAAAGGTACAAGGTTAATTCGTGAAGCAATCGAGATTCACAAGACAAAAAGGACTATGAACCGCAAACAAGAACTGAGGACAAAGCTCAGCCAAACCTGGAGGCCAGTCATTGAAGTCAGTAGTGCATAGATATAGAGCTCTGGGATGTAGACATCGGAGGGGGCTCACCAGAGGTTTGATATAGTTTCTTTCATGAGATGCAAATTCGGGGATTAGTCACAGATAGAGCAGGAAGGGGTGATTGCAATTCCGGGGTGTGAGCAGGACAAGGAGATTAGTGTTAATGTAATTCAGGGTGTGGACCCCATACAGTGGAAATTTCTCAACACATACATAGTACCCACATAAATATATAGGAGCCACAAACACGACACACGCACACTGCGCCTGAGGATGCCTCTAATGTGTGAGGCGAAACGTCATGAGGAGAGGAAGCGTACGACGCGGCTGTCCCGAGAGAGCAGCTTTTCGAAGCAATCGTCATGCGAGGATTAAGTCAATTAAAAAGAAAATCAAGATCATTGTGCAACCATCTGGGCACAAATGGCATCACAGAAACTCGAAAAGTAGACAGTAAAGTGTAGTGTGTTGAGGAATACACAGGTTATTTTCTGATTCATGAGGGTCATCAAGTTATTTCAAGGCATTCTGCATGTAATTACAAACATATCGTAAACAGCGGCATCATCGGCCATGATCAGTCCACTGCCGGATAAAGGTCCCTCAGCCAAACAGCGTTTCATTCATGTATCGTTCGAAAAAGAATACATTTTAATCCATGACCAGTAGCAGAAACATACGGCTAATTGTAATGATGTAGGTTTTCACGGCTCGATGCATGATGATTGCTTCGAAAAGCAGGTAACAAGTCATCTGCACTGTGGGAAAACCAGAGAAGGAGGAGAGCCAGGAGAACCGCTTACGAAACACTTCCTGTTGCATTTCATCAAAGCTCAGTGGCGCGTGGTCGTCCGTTCCTCTGTGTTTGTTTGCGGCAGCCACGCTCCGCCGGGTGCTCACAGTCCAACCAACAATGTGAACAGCGTTCTAAAAATAGCCACGACCTGCCACCTGTCATGTGCGTGCATTGTGTAAAGTTGGTGAGTTACATCTCATGTCCACGAGTAGCCTCATATTAGGATTCTATAACCAAGCTTACGTACGCCATCTCAACGGGCTTTTGTAAATGTGCTGGAGGATGTCTATAAATTGTTCCGGTATGCGGTGCTGGGCTATTAACGCTGGGTCAGACCAACCCGATGTAGCGATCGACTCATTCCACTCAATTTTAACTTTTGACTTAAGCATAAAAGTAGGTGGTGAAAGGTTGAACGCGATAGATTGTGACGCAGAGTGACTGCAACATTAGTTGTTTTTTTGACTTGTCGAATTGGAAACCCAACTGTATAATTCATTTTAAAACTTCATCCATTTACATAATCGACCGACGATGGTGTCCGCTGTTTTAAAACATGACCTATAAAGCAATAAGAAACCATGCTGTAGATTACCCAGCCTTCCGTAACATAGTAAATATTTTAATCACACATAGATAAACTGTGTACTGCGTTTTTTCTTGCACATCACAGACTGTTACTGAGCAGCCAATAAACAACACCACAAGAGGAGGTGTTGCAGCCAACACTATGCTCAGGCACCTTTGTTTCCAAAGTGCTGATAGTCACTCACCACATCAGATACACTCTGAATGACGAGCCACAACCATGGGATCTTCCTATTTCACTCACAACTGATATGTGCCTGATTTCGTTGATGCCGTTTCCTTGGCGATGCCCTCTTATGCAAGTTCTCTCCTTTGACTGCCAGTCCAACATCGGTCTTGACCACTTTCCATCATCCTATCTAGGAGCGTGTTCTGCTCAGGCCCACTTATTTTTTTTTAAACAATCAACATGAAACCTTTAACTTCTGAATCTTCTCTAATCCGGTAGCTCTGATCCTCTCTTTATGTAGACGACCAGATCATCATTAAAAGCTTTTGCAGACCACAATATATGCAAGCCATTTTAAATACTTTTTTTACATATCCTATGGCTGACGGGAGTCAAACTTATATACTAACTGGCATTCAAATACAGCTATTCCTAATCATTTTAATGTTCTATAATATTATTTTAAACAAGATAATGATTATTTGTGAGACGTTATTTACATTTTTCACGGATCATCTGCAAAACTCTCAGACCACTAGTGGTGTACGAACCACAGGTTGGGAACTGCTGCTGTAATTCACGTGTTCCTTTCTTTACTTCCCATTGTAAACGCTTCTCAGTGCGCACACGCATTGTGTTCTGTGTCAGCGATCCCCCTTCTGAGATGTAAATTTCATACCAGCTATCCAAGCAGCTATAAAAACCAACCACGTGCCAATAAACAGTCAGCAGGTCAACCGCTGGCTTGCCTGCCCCCTTTTAACGCACGTACACATGGGCAGGCGGGTACGGGCACACACACCGACCCTCACCTTTGCCCAGGTGCGTGTTGATGCTCATGTATCGCGCGGTGCCCGTGAGGCTCTTGTGCTCGCGGTAGGGGATGTGCTTTTTAGTCTCGGGGTCGATGTACTCCTTGGCGAGGCCGAAGTCGATGATGTGGATGTTGTGGTGCTTGTTCGTGCCCTGCCGGCCCACCAGAAAGTTCTCGGGCTTCACGTCACGGTAGATCAGGCTGCGTGAATGAACGTACTCCATGCGGCTGATCTGAGAGCGCCGGGGGGGGGGGTGGGGGATCACAGAAAAAGCGCGTCCGACGCTTAAACGGCGTTGCCGGTGGCGCTTCATTTTTTTATTTTCATGCCTTGCAACAAAAAAAAACAGTGACTCGGTTTGAACCGGTTCTCAAAAGGCTTATGTGTATCATGCTGTACGTATTAGCTAAACCAATACAACAATGCGCCGTGTATATTAATGAAATATGCACTTGCTTTCTTTATCCGATCGCACATAACATACGCATGTGCCTGAGTGTGCCTCTATTGGACTGAAACTTAGGACGTCCAAGAATTCATCAATGTGGTGTTAACAAGCTTGGGTTTCCTCTGCTACCGAAGACATTATTGCAAAAGACAGTTTGCATTGCAACAGCAGGCCAATCTGTCCATAGTAACATCACCTGGACAAAGTTAAAAGATCAGCCACCAAGTCAATATAAAAAAATGCTTGGCAAACACTAGCACATTTGTGACCTTCAGATAATCCTTTGTAAATTCTAAGTCAAACGGTAAAATTAGGAGGAGGGGCTGGCGGTAAACTTAATTTTGATTGCAGTGCAGGAAATTCCACATGCACATGAGCGGGTCAGTTCTTCGACTCAATGCCCATTGGGACAAAGCGGGTAATGGTGTTGTGGGACGGTTTAATTCCTGTCGATGTACAACATTCTATTCTGGAGTATGACGGCAATATGTTTGCCAGCGTTGAGGTCTGCTGGCCACGACAAGGGGACTTCAGAAGACCGTTTGTGTATTTTTGCTGCTCCGTCTCCTCTACTGAAGGAGCGCAGACTGTAGCGGTTTACTAAACGGTCTACAGAGTTTGGGTTGCATGGCCACAGTCACACTACTCGAGTTGGTGTCATTTAACTTCCATGTATGGGGAAGATCGCGCATGGGCCAATTGATGCAACCGTGTGTAGCTGCAGATCCGCAGTTTGTCGGAGCCCGTCACGACGTAATCCTAGCTATCGAGGCGCGACATCAAAATCCCAGGAACAAGCGTGTGCGTACGTGACATGCGACAAACGAATAGCATCTTGAATGAATATATGATTTTGTGATACGGAGGTTGTGGGGTTGGAATAGCAGTGATAAAAAGCTGCCATGGCAATCATTTTCTCTTTGAAAACGCATAACGTTTGGGTTCGACTGAAAAAAGGCATTTCAATTGTTTTCTTTTTGCACGGCACTTAAAACACCTGTCAGGGCAACGTTAGGGGCTGAGTGAGATGTACAGTTAGCGCATAAGATATGGGCTTTACTGGCAGACAAGGGACAAATGTGCGAGTTTGGTCCAAAATGTCACCGATTCATAAAATAGAGTATAAATGAAGAGAAAAGGGAAGGTATGGGTGTGACAGAGGGTAAAGTCAATGATCCACAACATTAAAAAAAAACCTAAAAGTGGTAAACTTTATATTTGCCTAACTGCCCCAGTGGCAAGGTGTGGTAGCATCAATGGTATGAACCATTACTGCCCATTAAGCTCAAGTATTTAGCCAAAGAAAGATGTTTCTGTTTAAGCAAGCGTATATCTTTTTCGCTATATTATTATAATTATGCTATCAGCACTGTGTCTCATTGGACAAAGAAATGTCCACTCGGTACTCTTGCAGAGTGGGGGCATCACTCCGTACTAGATAACTCGCAGGAGTATCATAGAACTGCATCCAAGATCCCTTTATGTGGCCTCTTATAAGCACTAGGCACACAACACTTTTCATCCACCCCACTATAGAAATGTATGTTGCATTCAAATAAAATAAAACGTCACATGTTCAAAGGTGTCATGTTTGCCAAATTCAGCAACAACAAAAAAATAACTCTAAATGATGCGTTATTTGGTGAACGGGCTCATTGAACTTGAAAATCTGGTTGAATGATGGATGGGTGGGATACCCTAGATTGAACACAGGATGTCAAGAGCTGAGCATTGCCGAGATCATTGGTTTAAGACTTGCAATCAAACAAAACACCTCGGCAATGCCAATTTGCGGCAACGACCTCTGCACTTGTAGCCATATGCAGAAGAGCTACCTTTATGTGGGGATGGATTGAGGGGAGGCACGCGCGAGGCTGCGTTTCTATAGCGTGACTGCCATCGCATCACCATCTCCAGCCAGGTGTGGAATAGAGAGATTGCTCGAGAATGCTGTTCCCCAGTGAAATGTTATTAAATTGAAACGGTTATTTTACCTCCCTGAAGTAATAATAATTGCATTTATAGAGTGCTTTTCACCCGAGGGTCACAAAGCTCTGCACAGAGCTGCAGAGAGAATGGCATGCCAACAACGACATAAGAATGGAATATCAGCAACAATAACGTTCTTTTTTTTAGGGTTTACTGCAGTAAATGCTTTCTCATAAACTCAACACTTTCTGCAGGAGGACCCCCAGACACCCCTTTAAAGGGACTGCAGATATGGGTGCGTTCCCAGGGTGACATTTTTGCAACTCCACCCATGCCTCCAGCGCTACTCACCAACTGCATGGCGATCATGAGTACAGTCTTGAGGGAGAAGGTGCGGTCGCACAGGTCAAACAGGTCCTCCAGGCTGGGGCCCAGCAGCTCCAGCACCATGGCGTTGTATTTGCCGCATGGCCCAAAATAGTACACCTGAGGGACGCCCTCTGCAGATGACGTCACAAGCACAACACCACCCGGCTTAGCTTCATATAGATTTGAAACCGAGCACTGTCATTGCGAGCAGTGATAACAGGGATGGCAAAAGATCAACGAGCAACCACAATTTACAGTGAAGCAATCGAGATAAAACGGGACAGAAAAGACTACGAACCGCAAACAAGAAATGAGAATAAAGCTCAGCCAAACCTGGAGGCCAGAAATTGAAGTCAGCGGTGCATAGATATAGAGCTCTGAAATGCGGACATCAGACGGGAATCACCAGTTGTTTGGGAACCAGGCGTTCTTTTCATGAGATACAAACTAGGAGATCAGTCACAGGCAGAACAGGATGGGGTGAATGTGATTCCGGGGTATGAGCAAGACAATGGAACCCTTTCAAGTGGACCCCGACAGTCGTCCATTGATACTGGAATGCAGCAACTCTGTGGAGGGGACTCAACACATATATTGTACCTACATATAAATAGGAGTCATACATGACACACGAACACCGCACCTGAGTATGCCTCTAACGCAGTGGTTATTAACCTTGTTGGAGGTACTGAACCCCACCAGTTTCATATGCGCGTTTCCCCGAACCCTTCTTTATTGGAAAAATAAAATGTGATCACCTGCAGCCAGTGATGGCCAAGTGGGGCGTGTCATCACGAATCATACGAGTGAGGTGTGTGTCTTGACCTCCACCGAACCCCTGAGACTGACTCACCGAACCCCTGGGGTTCGATCGAACCCAGGTTAAGAACCACTGCTCTAACGTGTGAGGCGAAACATCGCGAGGTGAAGAGAGGGAGTGACCGACGCGGCTGTCCCGAGAGAGCAGCTTTTCGAAGCAATCATCATGCATCGAGCTGTGAAAACCTACATCATTACAATTTAGAGTCATCATATACTGATAATTAGGTTAAGACGGTTTCGGTAGGTAACAGCTGGATGCGATGATGGTGGCATGACATAACTGGTGACATATGACAGTGACAACACATCCAGGAGGATGACGAACATGGAGACGGAGCAACGAGAACAGTTCATATCCGGGGGTGGGACGAATGGATCCAGCAATGGCCCATGAAGTATGACGATGGAGTGTGAGGGCCTTCATCCAACAGTGGGACAATCATTGCGAAGGCTAATGATGATGGGGTGACATGGTAAACTGCTGGTATGGCTGTTGCCATGTCTCTGCAGTGTTGATGTCTATAATGGTAATAATTGTGTTTATAGAGCGCTTTTCACCCGAAGGTCACAAAGCGCTGCACAGAGCTGCGGAGAGAACGGCACGTCAACAACAGAAGGGAAAATCATCAACAATGTTATATTTGTTGTTGTTTTTTTTCTTACAAATCCTGCAGAACACCAGGCAGTGATGTGATGGCAAGTCAGAGAGAAATGTATGACTGGCTCAGACACCACCTGTTGCTGGTATTATCCATGGCCTGGAATGAAACTCTGGTTGCCAAACATCTTTCTAACAGTGCAAACCTCTCTACAAACTGCAAATACAACAAATGACCCCCCCCCCACAAGTAGCCTTTTACAGGCTGTTGAGGCAAGTGCTAAGAGCAAGCGACTATGTAGACAACATTGTACAAGAGGGAGTGGTGTGTCTAGCAAAACGCCCTTCCCAGTGCAGTTTACATATTGCATCAGATATATAATAATATTTGTACTTCTAGAGCACTTTTCACCCGAGTCACAAAGCGCTGCACAGAGCTGCAGAGAGACCGGGATGTCAGCAGCAACAACAACATGAGAACAGCAAATCAGCAACAATAACGTTTTTTGTTTATAGATATAAAAGGCAATAATCAGCCCTTCCCAGTGCCATTGTCAACCAGTGGATGACGACCCATCGTTGGCCAGCGAGCACCACCTAGTGATCCATGGAGACCATACCCAAGTGGGCCAAGTAGGCCTTGAGGTGCAAAAGGTTGAGATCCTCTGCATTACACCACCCTCTCCCCTTGAAAGGCAACACACACACTCCGGTATACATATCAATCCACGCATAAATAACACACTCTGCAGGGACCATCGGAACTCCAGCAGGCGTGTGTGGAAGCAAGGGTCTGGGACCTCCCAGCAGCGGTCAGCCTCTTTGGAACGACAACAGCAGCTGCCCAGGATTTGTGTTTGTTTATTCGTCAAACTTACTTTCGCTTGCGGTCAGCAGGAAGCACGCTCAGGAGGTCAAACAGGGAAGGCAGTCAAGGCACGCGTACACAGCCCGGGTTCCCACAAATGGACACGCACACCCGCAGCACTGGAGGGGGGGGGGTTGCCTGGATGGGGAGCCCTCCGGCAAGTGGGCCAACGTGCAAGCAAACAAAAACAGCCCCGGGTCACCAGACGGGACAGATGCACAAAACGAAAAAAACACTCATGCCGAGGTTGGATTGTGATGGGAGGGCCTGGCGACAGGAGGGTGTGATCTGGACCCAGTGGACAAAAAATTGTTCTGGTGTCAGCAAGTCGTGGCTTCGGCACTTTTTCAAGCAAAAATCAAGACATTAACCCAGTCACTGCCCCCCCCCAATCCCCTGTTAACGCGAAACATGGTACGGCACTTATCCACTGTTGATGAAGACCCCTGAGCCGGTCGTTGAAACTTCATATTCCTCAAAGAGGGGCCCATCTCGCCAACGACTGTTGCTCCTGCTCTCCAACAGCTGATTATATCCACTCCAGAGGGAGAGTGAAAGTAAAAGAGCCCCTTATATACACATGCCTCACCAGGTCCCAGACTCGTTGAGAAAGATTTACATTTACAGATTTGACCACAATCATTAATAAGGGTTTGATGTGTAACAGGAAACCGGTGTAAGGGGAAATAAAACCTCAATATAGCAGCATTAACACTCACAGCTCAGTACAGATATACTCGAGAACCAGTTAATTGCATTGCCATCTCCTTGCAGTTCAGTTGCTTTGCGTTTCACGCATTCGATGTCGTTGTTGATGTGCCCTTCTCTCCTCAGCTCTGTGCAGCGCTTTGTGACCCTCAGGTGAAAGGCGCTTTAGAAATACAAATATTATTATTCACTGTCGACCCCCAACTGGAAAATAAAATGTGAACTTTCCGACAATGAGAAAAACACTACCACCACAGTAACACTAGAAGTGTCGTCAGATAAGAGATAAAAATATATCCTCTCACTGCCAAGCTAACCAACTTCTTGATTTTTACAGAAAAAAAAACTTCAAAGACAATAATCTCCAAAATAGCCAGCCCAGCACACAAAGAATGGTTGCTATCTAGATTTCCAGCTGGGCAAAAGCGGAGAGAAAATCCCATTTAAAGATCTCTGTCGGGAATTTTCAACATTAAAAATAAAGTGTACTATTTTTCAAATTAACAAAAAAATGAAAGCTATCACGGTGTAGCGATGTAGGTTTTCACAGCTCGATGCATGGTGATTGCTTCGAAAAGTTGCTCTCTCGTGACAGCCGTGTCGTTCGCTTCCTCTCTCCACGTCGCAAAGTTTCGCCTCACACGTTGGAGGCCTGAGGATGCTGACGTGTGAGGCGATACGTCTGGAGGTGGAGAGAGGAAGCGAACGACGTCGCTGTCCCGAGAGAGCAGCTTTTCGAAGCAATCATCAAGCTATCAAGGTTTTTATATGCCCAACGCTTTACAGTTTATTTTTTTTTAAGCTTACATTCCCCTTCAGCACTCTTTCCCAAATAGTACAGTTTGTACACTGGTCAACGTTGAATAAGATGAAAGATCTCAAAGTTATGGAGATTACATTTCTCAAAAACACAAACAACAGGTGTAGAAGGAAGCCGTTTTATCTGACCCGGATGTCACACTCCTATCCACTGACCACAACACTTTCAGGACTAGATTTGATAGCCACGCAATAATGCACCGAGATGCCGACTAAACATCGATTATTGTGTTCATGACACGCGCTTACATTATTTATTAATTTCCACGAACTTTACACTGCTGGATTATTGCAGATGGCAACGTCTTCGGGAGGCTTTCATCTAACAGTGGATAAAGCATGGCGGATTATGACTGATATGCTGAGGAGACATGATTTGCAAGTGCTCCCTTTTAGGTCTACGGAGGAAACAAAATAGAATGCGGCAGAAAACTAAGGAAAAATACAAAGGAAACGGTAAAATGAGACGCAGCAAGAACCATTCCACAATTGAACCATGACCAAAAATCGTGCCAAATTAACCAAAGCACAGGCAAGGGGCAGTCGGTTGTAAGGCGGCAGGGTGGATTATTACGCGTCCATGGAGATGTAAGCACAGCAGACGCGTGCAGTTTGCGTGGCAGAAACGCAGAAAGACCCTCTCCACTCGTGGTGGGAGACCTCAATGCGCTCTGCCATCTCCTCCCAACATCACGGGCAGTGTTATCTTTTTTTCTTTTAGTCTTCTACTCTTCGCTTTCATTTGACATCTTAGATGGCAACTGGTGCATTCCAAAAAGCTCCTACCCGGTTGAATAAAAATGTCAGATTGTACGGCTAATGTACGTGGTTAAATGTATCCTCAGTGTCCGATATGAAGTGCAAAGCATCTTCACACCTGAATGAATGTGCACGTTCAGGTGGATGTGGAGTCACATTTTAATTACCGTGAGGATCGCCACAAACTGAATGACCCACACAGAGGTGCATGACGAGCATGAGCAAACCGGTTTTTCTCACACAAAAATAAAAAATACACCATAAAGAATTATAAACATCCCCAGCAAACACCTTATAAAAAAGCATCTTCAGACTCTATGCTTTCTTGGATAAAGCAGCTTCATGCGTCATCATCAGCTATGACTATCAATGAGGATCATATTCGTCATCAGCCATAATCGAGCGACTGTTGGACGAACGCTTCAACAGCCAGTCGCCATTTTCAACAATCCTGCTATACTGTGACACAACATAGCAACTGAACTCGTTCTTATTTGAGTTCCATCTCCACGGCAGTTTCCCACTCAAGCCCGCACTCCCATGCTTTGATAATCCTTAGCATTGAGCAAAACCAATCGTCTGCTGTGTCACTGCAGATTACGGGCCCGTGGATATAATTTCATCAATTGCTTAATAAACACCATTGGCAATTAGTATGTGTCCGCACAAGTGTCATCGTTTTACTTCTGGTGGGGGGAGGAAGTGAGGCAAGGTCTCTCGACTTATTAACAATTATTACTGTCGCTTACGCAAGCGGGACATATTGTTTTCTCGTCTATAGTCGCCACGATGCCGCAAACGTCACGCGGCAGTCTACCGCCGCTGCTTGCTTGGGCACTCCTCACGAAAAAACACCAACACCTGGAAAACCTGTAGCCCGGCCCCGAATAGTCGCCCTCGTGCCAACCACACACCAACGTTGCCACGTACGGAGCACTTTGGTAACGCGCTTGCGTGAATTGTGGACGGTGGTTCGCGGTGAGAACACCTCATCTAGTTTACTACCCACCATTTATCAACAAAATACGAAAGGGCAACATTCCACGGAATAACTGCGTTTCTGATTTAAAAAAAAACACAAAATGTGCGTTTCAAATTATTTACCCGCTAGGCAAATCATCCAAATGTTTTTCTAGGCACGGGAAGTCACAGTACACTGTACAGCCCATTTGTAAATCCACTGCTGGATGAGAGCGTCCAAGTGCCTTGTGGATCGTGTGGTTTATTTGAGACATGTGTGGGTCGTGACGGAAAGGAGAAAAAATATGCGCATTAGCACATATGAACAGCAGAGCAATGATAATGCTGCAATCCTCTCTACTGCCCACAAACAATGCGCAGGCATATACTCTTCCGATCTCTGCCAAATCTGACGCGATCGGGTGCATTCCGGTTGATTTGGTCAGGGGAAGCCAAAGTGTTATCCCTGCTCAATCAGGTAATGAGGTTGGCTAAATGCTCTGTTGCCTCTGGTAAAAATTCTGCATTCCCAAAACAGAGGCCAGCCTCGCTCCACTGCACGAGCACCAACAATAATACAGTCCGGCAAACTCTACAAATATAATAATAATGTTTGCATTCTAGAGCGCTTTTCACCCGAGGGTCACAAAGCGCTGCACAGGGCTGTGGAGAGAACGGGATGTCAACGTCGGGGCAGCGTGTAAACGATTCCATCAAAACGAGGACAAGCGCTACCTGGCGCATCGTTATTTAATGGAGATGTCACCGCTGTACCACACGCTCTCCAAGGCGATTGACCCTGACACTCCACGGTACACACTGTACACGCACGCTGACGCGAGCGGGCGGACGGGCGGGCGGGCGGGCGGCACGTGGCAGATGGGGCTGGGAGCATCAATTACGCATCGTTCAGCACCGCAAGGTCACTACACCCATCGCTCGGGCCGCGTTAATACGAACGTTCATCGCAACGCACGCTCGCTGTTTCCAGGTGCTGGTGCCGATTGGTTGCGGCAGAGGGCGGGCAGTTGGTGGTGCTGGTGCTTGATGGTGGTGACGGCGGTGACAGCAGCGCGAATATCGGTGGTGGCGGTTGTCGTGGTTCTTGGTGGTGGTGGAGATAGTGGTGCGCGTGCACAGTTTACGTGAAGACAAAGTCAAAGATTCCACCCCCCCCCGCCACATAGCCGTATAAATAACACGGCCAAACAACACGCGTGCATGCTCCCGCGTGTTAGCAAAGTACAGCGATGCACGCACAATGTCCGCACGAGTGTGCGTGCTCTTGGGAAATGCGTTGTGTATCGATACGCTCGCAGCTCTCACACCCATGTGGGAACATGCACCTCGATGCGCGCACACACACACACACACGATTAGCTCATGTATATCAAAAAGCACATCTTCAATGCACACAGACACGCGCTCAAGATCAAGCATGCAATTCTGAACCGCGCAGGCACGCGCGCCAACTTCAATGCACGACTGCTCTCTCGCACATGACCGCGCACCCTCCCACGCACGTACTCTCTTGCACTCAACCACCCTCGAACACACGCGCGCCAGTGCGCGCCCACGCGCACTCTTTATCGAGTGCACCTTCGTGTGGAAAGCAACCTGGCCACATACATCTCCCCACATCCTCAGCCAGGCTCTGCCCTCTCGCCCACTTCTGTCCATCTTGCTCAGGATAAAATAAGCACGCACGCTTTCTGCGAGTCTTTAACATCATCGATAATCTTTGGGACATTTGGTGTTTGTGCAATTGTTAAAGCACAGAGCGAGCGCAAAGATGCAATGTTTCACAGATGGAAAGTCTGCTAGCAGGGAGCAGTGTTGCTACGTATCAGCAAATTTTGGCCATGGCACCAACACATGATGGCCTGCTTGTTTCTAAAGTCGGGAGATCTTTATGTTCAACTTCGGGTAAATTAAGCACACGTACCTGCATAGCTAACAAAGCAGCGGTAATAACCAGGACAGCCTGCGGTATGCAAACCGTGAATCTCTGCAACAATCCACTGAAACCGTGTCACCACCCACAAAAGCATTTGCTGGAGCATTGGATCAAGGGGGCAAAGGGTTGTTGTTTTTTAACTCTCCTTTCCTCTCCCCTCCTGCCTCTCTCTACAGCTTTCACTTTAAAATTAAACATTGCACTTGGAGACAAGGCGAGGCTGTCAACAGCGCCTCAATGTTTCATGCGACTAATGACAGAGCCCGCCTCGAACACCGCCGCCTGTGTTGCTCTGTCACCAATTTGAAAAGGCAGCGGCACCATAATAAACGGCTCGTGTTTTGCAGAAACCTAACCAACCTGGACATCTGTCCCCGTTGGAAGAAGCACGTTAAGTCTTCGTTAAAACGAAAATAGAAAAAAAAGAGATTTTTGATTCACAGTCGAGAGCATTCCAGTGTCATTGTTAGTGTCACCGACGTACTTTTTAATAAGCCGTCACCCAAACAATGTGTAAAGTGCTGGACAGGAACGCCTGAAGGTCACCGCAAAGTCATTTTTGAGCCTCAAACCCATGTCAGGAATACGATTACGCAATGCCATGGTGCGTATCTACGTGACAGGTGTGCTTGTAGTGTTTTGGGCCTTTGTAACCTCATATTACCGCGCTAATGCACAGAAATTACGGCAAAACACCACAACCCAATCACCGCCTGTGCAGGTCTGACGGGCCCACGAGCTCGGGGTGCGGGCTGCAGCGCGGAGGAGGAGGAGAAGTCTCGGCGTAGCAGATAACTTTGTGAAACGGCTTCGATGTCACAATGAGAAGCCAGGCGGCTGAGAGGTGCTTCTCGTGTTTCACACAGTCAGCTGCTCGCGCGTGGAACCAGGAGAAGTGTTTGCTTTGCACTTCCTGCGGAGTGCGGTTTCAGGGCAAGGGCGGCTCGGGGGAAACCGGTGCCGTACCGTCGCGTTACCTGCCGACTTCCCGCCACAGCGTTGCCCACCGGATTTTGTGTTCTTTTAAAATATGAAATCAGGGTCAAAACGGTTTTACTTACATCAGCCACCAGAACGCACCCACCGCGACATAATGACTTGCAATGTTTAGAGGTCACCGTGTGATTATGAAACGATAAAATATTTTGCTAATGTCGCGCAAGGATCCGGGCCTCCCCACACCGTGCGGGATTATTCGGACAACATTTCCCACCACGATGATCAGTGCGGGCTGCAGAAGGATAGGAACATGGGAGGTGGGTGCACAGAGCCACGGCACAACATCGGATTTTGTTGCGTTGTCTTCAACTGCCCACCAGTCTCTCGAAGCAGCCGATAACAGCCAGTTTTGCATAGTCTCATCTCACAGTCAGAATCCGCTTCGTCCTGTACAGGGTCGCGGTGAGCCGCAGCCTATCCCGGCAGACACAGGGCGCAAGGCAGGGATATACCAACGAAGGGACGCCAGTCCATCACTGGGCACTGCGGGCAATTTAGTCTGCAAGCCAATTAACCTATGCAGCAGCATGTTTTTTGGACCGTGGGAGGAAACCGGAGTGCCCGGCAAAAACCCATGCGGACACGGGGAGAACATGCAAACTCCACACAAAAAGGCACCTGAGCCGAGATTCGAACCCAGGACCTTCTTCCTGTGAGGC
The DNA here is from genome assembly GCA_036362905.1 of Mordacia mordax. Taxonomy (NCBI): domain Eukaryota; kingdom Metazoa; phylum Chordata; class Hyperoartia; order Petromyzontiformes; family Petromyzontidae; genus Mordacia; species Mordacia mordax. The sequence continues at coordinate 17,447,845 of JAZEWT010000001.1, forward strand.
GGCAGCACTACCCACTGGGCCACCGTGCCGCCCGTCTTGCATAGTGGTTACCCATAAAGGCACTATCAAGGCGCAAGCCAATTTACATTCGAGGATCTTAGTCACTCAGTTTTATTTAAGCTAGAAGGAACCGTTGAGCTATGTGGCTCTTTTCAACAGTTGTCCAGCAGGAAGGGGTAAGGTATAACACAAAAAGATGTATCTGTAGATACATTTTCGGATAACCATATATAACAAAATATTAATATGTAAACATAGAATATTGTCAAATTGCACGAGATCGTATTACAATTATTGAGATGGATGCCATCAGGGGCAATGTGGGTGATTTCATCGTGGGGCGGGCATTAACAAGGTATGTAAGTCACCCAGACTCCCACGCTCATCACAAGTGCATAGAACTGTGGGAATGCAAGCTTGTAATGTGTAAACCACATGCCAGTGTGTGGTTTGGCTAACTGAGCAAACATCAACACTTACTGGGACAATGAAGATGGTACAAACAAGGAAAAATACAAAGACAATGCATACAATCTCCAGGAGAGGTGTGGAACGGTTAATAATTGCATGCTCAGCATGAATTCATAACGCATCTGCTAGTGACTACACGATAGGCTAGGTGCATATCATTCAAATAGTTGAACTGTCCTGATATTGTTATTGACATGCCGTTCACTCCACAGCTGGGATTTGTAAAAAAAAACCCAAAAAAATATAACATTATTGCTGATTTTCCGTTGTTATGTCGTTGTTGTTGGCATGCCGTTCTCTCCATACCTCTGTGCAGTGCTTTGTGACCCTTGGATGAAAGGCACTCCAGAAATGCAATTAACAATATTTAAGAGGGTCCTTGCCCCTTTAAATGTCTGGCTGCTCAGCAACAATGATTTGCATAAACCAAACTGCAGATGAGATAATGCATGTGATGACTAGTCTAGAGTTTGATTATATTGAATTAATGCAGCTGAAATTATGCATTCTCAGAAGGCCATGTGGGTGATGAGAGGTGTAAAAAAATACTTTTATTTTATTCGTGGAGAGACGGATGTATATTTTTGCGTTACATTCTGTAAAGTTATGCAATGCTCATTTTGTGCTGTGCATTTAATCGTAGCTTTAAAATATATAATCTTTACAAATGCAGAGTGCAGTGGGTAGCTCACAAGAGTTCTGATTCCCAGGTACACAATTATATGAGTGGGCTGCAAGCATAAGAACAGGCTTTGATCAATGATTCACTCTACCCCTTCTCCCCTACTACTGGGTAGGTGAAATGTTTTGTTCTTGGCGTCATGTGACGAGAAGAATACATTTACATCTGGGGCTCTAACAGAGTGCAGTCTGACATCGTCGTGTCAGGTCAGCAACCTAGATTTGCTGCACTTTCCCAGGTGGCCCTGCTACAGTAATTGTGTTTAATATGGAAGAGAAAATTATATGTTTAAGCATCAGCGCTGGAAGTCAGTCAATTAACATTTTTTTAAGTGAACACAATTTAGTTTTATAGCCATTGGTGACTGGACTGCAATGATAACCCAGGAGGGTTGAGAATCCGGTTTACGTACGGGCAACCAAAGCACAGATTAAAATTCATGACTTCAATGACAGCAAGCCCGGCGTTCTGACCTATTCAACAACAACCGCCATGCGCCACTAAGCGGTGGTGACATCACGACTGTGCCTATGCGAGGCCATATGCACTTTGAAGCCACATTAAATGTCTAAGGCTCACTGACAATAGATAAATGTACAGACCCAGGTGTTGGGGTTGCCTGACCAATGCTTCCTAATCTTCCAACCTGCTTTGTTTTAGCCGCTTGGCGCTCCGCTCGTTGTTGTGAGCATTGCTCTTCTACCCTGTAGCATCCTTCATGATCCTTCTCCAAAGAGGCCGATCTTTACACCGCTGGTGCTAGATTTCAGTAAGCCCACTCAGCTCAGGTCCTCCTGTGCCACATAAGTCCATCTCTTCTCTAGCCCGTGCGACGCCCATTTAGCCCCCTTTATCCGGCCAAGCAAACTACTTGGGCATGCCATGACTGGGCATTTGAGCAACGTGACTCAGCCACTGCAGCATTGCCTGCTGGAAGAGCTAACCAATGGGACAATTCCCAGATCTTTGGAGAACTTGTGGACCCTTCACACAAACCATCCTGGTTAAAACCCAGGATAGATGGTAGAAGGCCAGTCAGACAGTTTTGAAACGGCTCAGATGTTCTGGCAGGGGGGTCCGCGTCTCGCAAGCATAGAAAAGACAGGACATGACTGCAGCTAAGAAGACCTGAAGCTTCGAGTGGAGCGACAGGCCAGGCAGCTTCCACACACAGTTACACAGCTGATTAAAAAAATAATGCAAAGAGGAGCGAGACCTCCGCTGCTAAACCGGAACCGGCCATAGGCACACTGCCTAGGTATGGAAACATCTCCACTCTCTCCACAACTGCCTAATTACTCATGGAGAGCTGAGCGGGTGGTGTACAAAATACCAAAGCAGGTGCTGGCTATTGGTGGGGCAGATAGTAAGACCATACCTCTGTGGCATGGTCCAGGTTCAACAGCAGAACCCCCAACTCCTGCTTTGACCCATTCAAGCACATGACCAAACGCATGTCCTGTAATTCTAAGAATTACAATCGGTTAAGTGCCGGCTGACACAGCAATTCTATTTCTCAAGAGAGACCTCGGGTAAGATAAAGCCGTAACGATATCCCAACAAGTGACCCAAGCGGTGGCAAGAGCAGGGTGAGGGTTGAGCTGTGGGAGTAGAGGGGGGGAGGGGTCCTTGGACGAGCAGCTCTTGCATTCTCAAGCTTACGCCCTGGAAATGCCACGCTTCCCGGGGATAGCAACTGGGCTAGGGTAAGGGGGGGGTGCTCCACGCTAGTATCTGCAGAAATAGCACAAGAACGGAGACACACCTTTGTATTTAAACGCGATTGGTGGCGATAACACCCATCATGCACCCCACTCACTAAAAGAGGTGCTCTTAACCGAGACTTTATTTTTTAAACCTGCACCCGACGATGACACGACAGCAACGCCAGAAGAAGAAGCAACGACTGCTAACGCTAGCATGCGATGCACCGCAGCGGAGGTTCTGTTTGCCGTTCATGATGACCTACAGGTCACTCGGCTCATCTCCCATTCAAACAAACGAATGAATGACTCCGCATGCTCGAAGGCCAGGAGCTGCGATGCCCTGATGTAGAGGCTACCATCAATTCCACATTAGCATTGTAGCGGTCAGGCTATCTTTATGACAGATGCTTCCGATGTCCTCACAATGTGGTGATTCTTTTGCTGATTTCCGAGTAACAATGATGATGATTCGTCACACTCCCAAACGTACTAGGCTGAAAGGCAGCCGGTAGATGTCAGTAAAGCAATCTGATTCCTGAATACATCTGTGCGGAGTCTTAAGCATTATCTGTCGAATTCAGGGTTTGATCCAAGCACAGTACTCCGGCTTATTCCCACGTGCGTGCGTAACACTTGTAAGAAAAACATCAATTATTTGTCGCGGCAAAGCTCCACTCAATGACTCAACGGCAGACCCAGCATGGCAAGTTTTGTTCAAACAAAATTGCACTTTCAAAAAGTAACAAAAACAAAAAAAATCGCTGTGTGCAACAAGAAACGTATCCTCTTTCCTCCACTCTCCCTGCAAGGTGGGGCCAACACAAATGGAACACCGATACAATCGCCTCCTGACCGGGCGCCCGCACGCCTCTGCTGTGTTCACACTGCCGTGTCGCACTCCCAAATTACGCTACCCAAACAGCGCAGCCATTCACAGCGGAGGCCCCCTCTCGCTGGACACGTGCATCAATTTTCCTTTCTCCTGAGCGCAAGCCACGGGAATATAGGCCAGGAATGCCGAGCATAGACGTTCTCAGTGACCACGCCGGAGGGGAGACTGGGTATGTGCACAATAGATGGACAGGCGGCCTTCACGGAAAGGTCCTTGGAACACGTTGTAACGTTATCGTGAGTGCTTAGCACACGCCGTACATCGGAAGGTGTTACACACGTGTTACATAGCAGGGTTTTATCTAGGGGTTATAGGGAGGTCTTATGTACGTATCTTGTATACACGTTATTAAGTGTACATGTTACACAGGAAAACACGGCCTATTTTACACACAGTACCATACGCACGATTTCGGAAAGCCATGGGTAGACGTTACATAGTGCGGATGACTTAATATATTTATTACTATGTAGGAGTTTATTTGGTATAGGTTACATAGCAAGGTCTTGGGTACCGGTTATAATAATAATAATTGCATTTATAGACCGCTTTTCACGCGAGGGTCACAAAGCGCTGCACAGAGCTGCGGAGAGAATGGCATGTCAGCAACAATAACGATATAAGAACAGAAAATCAGCAACAATCACTTTTTTCTTTTTTTGTTACAAATTTGAGCTGCAGAGAACGGCATATCAACAACAACATCAGAACAGTTAACTGAAAGTCAAACAATGGCTATAATTAAGAGGAGATAACGTTATAAGTTGGCTTTGTGTACAGTACCAATGTCATGTTACATACGGAGGTCTTAGCGGTAGCGGCGTCAAGCACAGCCTCTGTTTCCCCACACGTACCACAATCAGGTGGCACTCATTCAAAAACCGAGTATCATTTTACGAATGTGACCCTGACATTTATTACTTCTAGTGGAGAATTTGACCGGAGATAACATGTGGGGACGTGCCTTGATTCGCTGTGGAACACCAGATCTAAGCAAAGACACCGTGCAGCGTCACCTCGGCCTTCCTTTAAAATCGAGGTCGCATGAATGATTTAAGCCGCGACTGGTTGCCCGGGACTGTGAGGGCGACTCCCCGTGTGTTTTACTGCCTTCAACCACCACCCCAACCATCGCGCAACCGCCCTCCCAACCCCCACATCCTCCTCGTCTTCCTCCTTTTCGCCCCCCCCCTGCCTTCCCACGGTGAGAGCAGCCGGGCCACTAACAACTCCTCGCTGGCATCTCCCCAGAGACAAACGCTGCGCGGAAACTGCATCGTGAAACCTCCAATTACAAAGAGTGGGGGTGGGCGTGGGGTAAAAATTAGGTCTGCGGGGATACATTTAGGGTGTGCTTACCGTTTGTCGTTTTACAACAACATAACCCATTAAACGTTTTTTTTAACACCAGTTCCAAACGTACGAGTTACAAAACCTGCACTACATTGTAATGGAATCTATTCCAATAACTGGAGCTGTGAATCTGTTCACCCGTGTCACCGTGGGTGGTCTTTATAAAGAACACGTCACTCTCCCGTCTGGGAACAAATGCATCACTATATGTATTTCCAGCAGGGGTTCCATGCATTATTTAACAACGGCACGAAGCCTCGCATTCACCAGGTCTCCCGGCGGAAATTGTGCCATCATTCTCCAGTCACGTGGCAGTGTGAGCGTCGACAGTCGGGCGCCGGACGTCACCTGATGTCTACGCTACGGACACGATGGGGCCCTCGCTCTTATGCAAGAGCAGCCATTGTGAAAACCAAGCCGGGTACGGGATAGCGAGTGTAGGTGGCACATGCCTGTGGTCTAGAAATCATCACGCGACAGACGAGTTGGAGATTCTCGTAGATCCTCATAGGTTTGTGAGACTCCTAAAAGCTGGCGCCAGATTGGGAGCTGGCCAGAAGATGGTGGCACGGCAAGCGCGTTTCACGAACCTGTCTATACAGGCACTTTGTGTGGTAACCCTTTCGGCATGTGAGATTTTTCCCAAACAATCCCATTTCCTTCCAAATCTGAACACCACTTAATGAAAAAGCAACTGGACCAACATCTCCAATAAGGGGCAGCTTTAAAAAGGCTTCCTGAAACATCTTCGAATAATTGACATTTATTAAAAATATGAGCAACAGCAAGCAGTACTACCAAATCTGGATAATATAAGTATCTAAAAAATCAGAGGGGAAAAAAACATGACAGAAAAACATCTAATGTTGTGGAAAAGACAATAAAAAAATTATTAAGTTGCTGAGAAATCATAAACAATGCTCCCTTTCAATAGAATTCCCTGAAAAACAAGGCATTGTTGTAACATTCACCACTAGCTGAGTTAGTAAACATTAATTTAAAAAAAACATCTATAGCTGAAGTTGAACACAAAAAGGTTACGTCCCCCCCCCACACCACAACCCCTGAACATGTCTTGATGCTAACATTCCACGATCTCAAGCACGAGATGTAGGAGCAAAACCCTTGATTTGAAAATGCTGAGTAGACAGTGGCAGCAAGAAGTGCCCTTTGGCATCTCACTTGTGTACAGGTTGGTGTACAGGTCAGCCAGTTGTTGTACCAGGGGATGAAAACCCCGAGATCTATAATAAAAAAGATTTCATACAAAGATTCAAGTTCACTTAATTTTAAGTGAGAATATAAGATGCGATTGCCTCGTTTGTAAGTGACTTGCTGGCAACAATTAAGAGCATGAAAGTAAAGTCGTTGATAAAAATAACATGTGAGAATTGCTTTTCAGAGCCATTCTTTCAGAATAGTCATGTCGAGTGTTCCTTCCCTCTATTTAGCTATGCTTATTTATCTATTGAGGGTAGTGTAATTAAAAACGTGTTAAGTATATTATTGCATCAGCTTGTGCACAGACTGTCCACCCAACACCACAAGAAGATATTTATATGTAATTTGGAAAATTACTAACTTATGAATCAAATCATGCCGATTACCCAACGAGTGTGGGGCAGTGGGTGAATTCCTACAGCCCACTTAAGGGAGATACTGTGTGAGGATAAAAAAATAGTTCATCCGCATCAGCCAGTTAATGGCTTTGAAAGAGACAGTGGGAGGAGTTTGGGGAAAGCAATATGATTCCACTCCTCATGACCATGAATGGTACACATGCATGCGAATATTTTTTTTCCCACTCAAATCCAAAAAAAGCCACTGCATGCACCTGTTAGATGGTAACTATGGGCTTGTGAGAACTGCATTTAGAGAACAACCAGCTCGCACTAACAAACACTTATAGACGTCTATGAAAACCGACAGTTTCCGACTGAATAGAAAAAACCAATTACTTTCCATCAGCCCCAAAAATCTGGGATTTTCAGCATTTCTATTTGTGTAGACATCTCGAAGAAAAAATAATCCGAAAATTAATGTAAACCCATACAAGGCAACCTGATTTCCTAACCTTCCACTTCCCCAAATAGTAAACAAAAAAATCTCCTCTGTGTCTGGAGGTAAAACCTTGGCTTTGTCACATTGAGCTATTACATAGTAAAGCAAAAAAAAACTCGCTCCACGCAAAGCCACAAGTATGAGCGTCACCCGGGTCAGCGCTGAATGACCGCTGCTTGTTTCATTTTGGGAGCGTGGGAGTGTACGAACCGCAGTGAGGTAGCTGTTCCAGTAAAATGCGCCACCAAAGGGGAATCGGCCGTACATTTCCGCCAAAACCATTCTAGCTGCATTGATAGCCCCTTCACTCTTTCAACAGTTGTATAAACTGCCGACAAGTTCTGATCACAAGTGGCAAATCCACCATTGTTACTACGAACTGGGTTTTTTTCTGTTAGAATAATAACAGCATTACTAGCGCGCTTTCACTCGAGGGTCACAAAGCGCTGCACAGAGCTGTAGAGAGAACGGCATTATCACTTATTTTATGTCCTATAATTTATTGCTACTATTTGACTTTCAGTTGAACGGTCCTGATGTTGTTGACATATCATTATCTTTACAGCTCGGATTTGTAAAAAAAAACCCTCAAAACACATTACTGTTGCTGATTTGCCCTCATGCCGTTGTTGTTGACATCTGTTGAAGTTCTTATGGCCAAACATTTATATCCTATACCTGTCTTAAAGTGGTACAAAATGCATTAACCTCTCAACATGCAATCTCCACATTCTCAATGAGCGTTACCCGAATCTCGATTGTGCGCTGTGAATGTCAGTATTGCATTGCTTTCATTCAGTATTCATCTCATTGATTTGTGACGGAAACACGGTGGGGAAGCCATGAAATCCGCAGTCAGTATTCGAAGCTACTGGGCTCCTCACCTTCACTTCCCAGCGCTCTTCACTGAGCCGTCAGCCAGTGGTTCCCTGTGACTACGGTTATCAACTTTGCTCTCGGAATGCAAACGCTATATTCCTTCCTCCGGCTTGGACTATTGATGCGGCTCAGTGGTGCCGTGCCAGGATGTTGGCTCTCTTCCGACTTGTGCCGGCTTGTGAACATTTATTCCCTCCTCCATCTTGGACTGTTGATGCGGCTCAGTGGTGCCGTGCCAAGATGTTGGCTCTCTTCCGATCCGCACCTGCTTGGGAACATATGTTCCTTCCTTGTTTGTTTAAGAATTATTTATTTTTTGCTGAGTTTATGTCCAATGATTTCTCGCTATTGTTTGACTGTCGGTTGAACTGTTCTGATGTTGTTGTTGACATGGCGTTCTCGCCACAGCTCGGATTTGTAAAAACAAAAAAAGTTTTTGTTGCTGATTTGCCATTCTCTGCCATTGTTGTTGACGTGCCGTTCTCTCCGCGGCTCTGTGCAGCGCTTTGTGACCCTCGGGTGAAAAGCGCTCTATAAATGCAATTATTATTAACTATTATCAGTAAACATTATGTAAATCAGCAAAACTGCACTTAAGGGGATTGCAGACATACTATTTACTACCAGAG
>JAZEWT010000001.1:17456669-17474617 GCA_036362905.1 Mordacia mordax
TCAGCAACAATAACGTTTTTTTCGTAATTTTTTTTCACAAATCCGAGCTGTGGAGAGAACAGCATGTTAACATCAGGACAGTTCAACTGAAAGTCAAATAGAGGCAATAAATTATAGAAGGGCATAAAATAAGCGATAATAAAAAATAATAATTCTTCAACAAACAAGGAAGGAATTAATGTTCCCGAACAGGCGCAGGTCAGAAGATAGCCATCATCCCAGCAATAACAACACTGAGTTGCATCAACAGTCCTAGCCAGAAGTCTTGTTGAGGGTGCCTGAAGCAGGTAACGAATGTATGTCGGAGCAGCGCCAGTGAGAGCCTTGTAGGCGAGGAGGATCTTGCATTCAATCCTGTATTTAACAAGTAACCAGCGGAGAGACATCAGTACTGGCGATATGTGATTGCAGATTGGTGTGCGAGTAAGGACTATAGCAGCCGCATTCTGCACACATTGGAGACCACTGATCAGGTAGGCAGGGGTGCTATGGAGCAGTGCATTGCAGTAATCGATTCGTGAGATGAAGATGTGTATCAGCTTCTCAGCATCAGGGGGTGACAGGATGTTGGACAGTTTGGCTAGATTTCTGAGATGAAAATAGGCTACCTTCGCGTTATCTTGTTGTGTGTCTTGAAGGTGAGTGAGGAATAAAGAGTCACACCTCGACACCGGACTGCCTTAGCAACTTCAATGGTCTGGTCGTCAAGCATCAATTAAATAAGTTCAGCCTTGGACAATTGGTGCACGGTTCTGACAAGCAAACCTTCTGTTTTATCGCCATTAAGTTTTATAAAATCTGAATTGAGCCAGGCTTCACAGTTGACAGTGAGGATGACATGCAAAGACCAGACGCATTGATGGATGACTTTGCATGGAGATATATTTGGATGTCATCGGCATAGCAATGGTAGCTGAGATTGAGGCTGTGCAGAATATGGCCAAGTGGTTGTATATAGATGCTGAACAGGAGTGGGCTGAGAACTGAACCCTGAGGAACTCCAGACAAAACAGGATTGATCTTTGAGTGTTGTCCTCTGAGGCTGACAATCTCCTTCCGGTCGGACAGATAGGAACTCAGCAAATGCAGGGTATTGCCAGAGACCCCTATACCCTTCAGTCATTCAAGTAAGATTGGGTGGTCAACAGTATCAAAGGCAGCGCTCAGTTCCAGGAGGACAAGGATACTTGGCATGCCTTCATTAGCAGCGACGAGTAGGTCATCAACTACTTTTACTGAAGCAGTTTCAGTACTATGGCCGAATGTGAACCCAGATTGGAAGGGATCAAAGAGGTCATTATGGTTGCTTCGAAAAGCTGCTCTCTCGGGTCATTGTTAAGAACGTGTTTCTGGAGTTGGGCGTTTACAGCACGTTCAAGGACCTTAGAGACGAACGGTATGATTTGAGACGTGCGATAATTATCAGGGATGTTGCAATAGAGGCCAGGCTATTTTAAGCAGGGGGGTAACTGCGGCACATTTGAATAGTGGGGGATCGATACCAGAGCGAAGTGAGTTGTTAAACAGATTAGTGACGAATGTGACAAGGAGTTTGAAATTTGCCCGGCTGAGTAAGAGATGCTGTGGGCTTCAGTTTTTGGTGAGAAAAACTGAATCAATTGATCTGCCTGATCTTTATTAGTGAAGGGAGGTGAGGGCGAGTGACTGGTTGGATGAAGGAGCTGATTAATGGTCGAGAAAAGAATCTTAGGCTTGTCGCTGGTATCAGCCAGAATGCTGGAAAGATGGCTGGTATGGGCATAGTCAAGTGCCTTCCGGTAACAGATAAGTGGTTCCTTAAATATTTGAGCATGAACTGTGTGGCCAGATTTTCTCCAAGTCCGTTCGGCCTTGCGTGTATTCGCCTTCAGATCTCGGAGTTCAGCAGTATACCAAGGGGGTGGTTTTCTGCCTGGGACATAGCGTTATTTTAATGGGGCCAAATCACATATGCTTGATAGCACTTTATTGTAAGTTTCTGCTGTCGCATCAGAGGCAGAGTGAGCCGAGCCGGAGAGTGAAGAACTGTTGATTGCTGCGGTGAATATGTCTGGAGTGAGGGCGTTAAGGTTTCGAAATTGGATTGGGCGCTTAGTGATGTAAATGGGAGGCAGTACTTGAATAAAAAAACCACACAGCGGAGTGATCAGACAGACCAGGATCAGTGACAGCCAGGTTACCAATATGCCCCATGAGCAAACCAAGCAGAGAATATGGCCGCATCTGTGACTGGCAGATGTCACGTGTCGAGTGAAGCCATGTGAGGTCAAAGTAGCCATGAGATCCCTTGCAAGGGGGCTCTTGAGAGAGTCAACATGGACGTTGAAATCGCCAAGAATCAGGATCCTTTCAGAACTGGAGCACATCTCAGAAAGCAGCTCGGACAGTTCATTGACAAAATAAATGGAGGCTGCAGGTGAGCGGTCAGCACCAACTTCACAGGTTGAGCCAACCTCTCATCCAGAGACATACGCTCGAATGAATTGAAGGTCAGCGACAGAACCGGTCGGATATCGGCAGACAGATAGTGACGAACTGCTAGGCTGCCACCAACCACAGCCACGTGAAGGAGCCTTCTGATGGAATGCAAAGTCGCACACTAAGGTCTGATTCAATGTGAGAACATCATCTTGATGATGCCAAGTCTCTGCTAGGCAGAGTCGGTCCAGACTGTGGTCCAAGATCAGCTCAGTATTGAGTGAGGCTTTTTCAGTGTTCAGAGAGTGTACATTGAGCAGGGTAAAGTGGGGTTATTGTTGCAGGCAATATGCATGCTGGAAGAGGAGCATCAATCAGCAGTATTTAATCAAGCAACGACGAGCTGCAAACAGTCCAATTTGTTGTTTCCTCGGTTGCCGATATGTAAAGCTTAATATGGCAGCTCACAGCAAATGGCCAGAAGGTTGGGGTTACAAGGAACTGATGAAGGAATCAAGCTCTTTAGAGCTGCGCATGTGTAGGTGATATCAAACAGGGGCCGGAGCCCAACTCTGGGGACAAAGGGCACAAGAAAGGGCACAACCAGGATGCAACGCATCACTACACTATAGACTAAATTGATAGATTGTATAGACTACAGACAGTATGTATATACTATATGGACTTTGCCGTATGTATAGACTGCAGACTGTATTATATACTCCAAAGACTATGGACTGCATGCATAGGCGGTATAGTGTGTAAGGCACGTGTGGTGTGTGTGAGACGTGTGTAAGGCACATGTGGTGTGCGTAATTAGTGTGGAGGTGCAACTCGGTTATATAAGAGACTGTGGTTATGCAATATTCTGGGCAGATAAGACAATAGAGCAATGAAGACATGAACATTGAGGACAAAATTAATGTCTCGGTGTCTATTGAATTACGTACAGCGGATTGATGTACTGAATTACGTACAACAGATTGGCATGCATATTAAATTACACACAGCGGATTGGACTATGAATTGAATTACGTATATCAGATAGGTATAATATGTATTGAATTTCGTACAATTGATTGTTAAGTGCAATGCATTACGTACAGCGAACTGGTATGTGTAATGAATTACATACAGCGGATTGAGATGATATTGGTATGTGTAGACTATGTATTGACAGTATAAAAACCAGACTCTATGCATACAACAGACTGTAGTTATATAATATCCTGTTTAGTTATAAAATATATTATGTGGTTATATTATAGCAAGATATGACAATAAATAGTATAAAGCAGAGTATGTGGAGGGTTAACAGAGAGAAAATGTGAGGGTGAGGTTATTGTGTGCGCGGTGCGAATACTGATGATGAATTTATTCCTGAAGGCGCTTGGAAGAAAGTTGAAATACGACGCAGGCTTCACTCGCATACAGTAGAGCAGGCCCCGATGTTTTAAGCATAACAATATAATGATTAATTACCAATTAAGAATGCTAAGAATTAAAAGTAACAGAAATAAAACCCGGTTAATAATAATTGAATGATCAAGACTGCTGCAAAGCACTCAAAAAGTATTCCTAAAACTGGTGGATTGCAGAGCGGTAAATAAGCCCTGAGTCCCCGCTGATGACGTCACACCAGTTTGCAAGGCCTTTATTATCCTATGCTGCCCTTAGCCTAAATCTGCTTTCCCCTAGCCATCCCTGTTGTTCACTCCCTGTCCTGATTCAACTCCAGCCTCGAAACATTATTTATCTCCGCTAATAATGGATGCTTTCTTTATATAAAATATTCTCAGCATTCTGTTCAGAATCTTACAATGCATATAAATGCTGTTTAATTCCACACTATATTTAACAATGACACCTTACTGATATTAAAACGTAAAGCACAACAGCAATATTAAGTGTAGAGACTCAAGGGTTCATTGCAAGCCTACAACCAATCCAATGCACACCAGTTCAAAACAAGATGATTCAATATACCTGGTGAGCTAGTTGCAGTCATACAGTGCTCAAACAGGAAGTGCAAAGTCTTAAACTCACTTATTTCGGTCCAACACCCCTTCAGTAACACATTTGCATGCCCATAAAATGGAAATCTCACATAGTGAAGAGACAGAATACCCCCACGTTGCACAAAAGATGCTAAGATTATTAAGCCTACGCAAGGGTGCAGTAACATCCATCAGGACAATTCGAGAATTTATACCCAGAAGTTGCCACCATCGCTGACTTTAAACGGCAACGGGAGGTCGCCCTTCTCATAAACTGTCCCTTGAGCTGGCACTCACTTCCACTCACCAAGTGGAATGCTGATCACTATTTGCAGTTCATGCCATGTGGAGGACTTCACTCTTTGCTTTTGCTCATTGCAACAAATTTCCCTTGCCGTTTTTCAGACAACCCTTTTAACAGCGGCGTTTGCACTCATAGGAACATTTTACAGCAGCTTACCCAGACCAGACGAATGCTTCAGTGAACAAACAGGGAATTTTAAAGTTAAATCACCAGTAGCGCCGATTTTCATGTTTTTTTACGTAGCCCGGCAAGATCAATATATGCTGCTGCTGTGACAACAGTACGATGACATATAAAACAACGGGCTCCCGCGGTTCTGTACGTTACACTAAATACTAAAAACACACGCCACCTTTACGGGTGGCATAGGGTTCTCACTCCACTCAAGCACTCTTCAGAAGCATGCACACAACACATTTTATGTGTGCTATTTAAGTCAGATTTTGTTGTTGTTGCTGAAAGCAGCACAACAGGGAGGGGGAAAAAATCTATAAAGCGATACCTGCATTGCCGAGTTGCTTGTAAAATCTATACTCCAAGTGCAGCTGAGGTGCTCTGGATTTCATGGGCTCCTGTTGATAAAATGTGTGGAAATTAAACAACGATGAAATTGTCACCCACTTTTCGGCTGCTACAGCTGCGTTAAGAAACACATACTCGGCCTGAATGCCCAACTACAGGGAGATGCCCGAGTGCAAAGTTTTGAGCATTGTTCAGATGCGGTCTCTGAGATTTTACATCTTGACGACATGCATTGTTTGTTTAAACAGCCAAACTCTAGACTCGTGTCATTTTCTAAGCCAACAGCAGACTGCATCACGTTTTAGCAGAATAAACAATTGCTGATGATGTAGGTTGCTGCCGGAACGTAATGGTCTGGAGGGTCCTGCAGGCTGCCGGTTATTATTAAATCAAGCATGGTACCAATTTTAGGTCATTACACAGCAGTGGATAAAACACAGCTGAGGTCGATGAATCCAAAGTTTGCTGAAATTACAAATAAATGGCCGCAGCAAATCTTATCACCTGTTAAAATGTGCAGCTCTCTGAGTGCGCTTTACTGACTCGCACTGTATGCCAGAATTCGTTACCATGACATCATTTCGGACAAACAACAATTTTAGTGATAATGATAATGGCGATGCTAAATGCACACTTACCAATTTAATTGCGACGTATTCATTTGTATACAGATTTTTTCCTGCAGGAAATAAGACAAAAAAACACAACATTCCGATGAGAAAAAGCACCAGTATTCAGGATCACCAGATAAGTGAGACAACGGTCGAGGCTGGGCAGTAGAATACTGGGCTGTCACAAGAAGAAATATTTAAATAATACGTGGCTATGCAAGAGCAACAACTATGCAAGTTGAGATTCACAGTGACAGTTTACCAGCTTCTGAATATTAAATAAACGTGGCACAAATGCTTTGATGGCTTGTGGAAACGCCCACACGCAAAATACCAAGTTGTACATTTTCTTGCCTCGTTCAATAATGAAACCTCTTAAAGTATTTCTAAATGAGGTCATCTCTGTAGGGGGTCTTGGGATAGTGGTGCTAATTGCCAATGACAGGGAACAGGCTCTGCATAGGATGACCACTGCTTACTTCCTCTATAAAATGGTCATTATTTTATTGAATCCATAGAGAATGATAAGCCGATTGACACTTGACCTAAACTTGAACTGTTGAATTTTCGATACATGTAGAGTGCTTTTAGTTGAAAGAATGTGCTCATTTGCAAAAGGCATTCATTACACCGTAAATATTTTTTAGGTAAATATTTTTATCTATAAAAAAATTTTTGTTTAGGTGACGTAAAATGTGTCACAAACCTTTTCCATCCGACACAGCCAATCAGTAAGGTAGTCACGTGAACATAATGTGCAATTCTTTCCTATTTCAGCACAATGGTGCGTTGTTGCGCAAACCAACAACACTTACAATGAATTGTTTATTGTAAACGTTCTCTTCACGTGAGAAAACCTTACTGATTGGCTGTGTTGGGTAAGGTGGATTTATGACACATTTTTTCTGTGACCTAACAAAAAATGTATGGATAACATTGGTCATGAAAGCCTTCTTATGAATGTAAACATTTTAAACAAAGCCTCCAGCCAACCTTTGCTCAGTGAGAGATCACTCCTTCTGTCCCACTCCTATTGTGTGGAACTCCATATCATCCATCCGGGTTGGTAATGCCCTGCCCTGGGTTGGTAATGCCCTGCCCCCGAGTCAAATCCAGTCTCAAGATCTTCCTCCTCCTACTCCTGTCCCTCGACGTACTGCTTCATTCCCAAAGACTGGCACAGAGACCCATGGACTCAAAGAGACACATGAATGCTTCTAGAAATTAAATATTCTCACCATTTCCATAGTGTCATGAGATGCAATCATATTTAACTACTATATACGTAAAAATTGTGTTAGTGTATTGTACTGTTAATGCTGTTTCCTATGAAGGAGCCTTGCAGAGTTTGAGCTCCTATCAAAGGTAAACTCCATCTCCATCCCATCAGCCCGAGGTCACATTAAGCTCAAGGCCCTGCAAATGCCAAAGGGATTCTAATTACCGTAATCAATTAAATCCTTTATTTATAACCAGTCTGGAGCCCGCCAAGACTGCTAGTGTCTTTTACAGGGAAAGACCTTAAGATGTATGCTGAAGACAGCGTCAAGCCATCCCTTGTCACAGTTGAATAAAAATAAGTCACTGTGAAAGAGTATTTGTCCACTGCTTAAATAAACGCTCTCCGATATCTCTAGGCACTAATTCGAGTTTTTGTCTCACACTGAATAAGTCGATCAGTATCAGTACACGCTCAATTCTGTCCAGGGTCGCTGGGGGCCAAAGCCCGTCCAGTAGAGAGAGGGTGCAAGGCGGAGTTATACCCAGGCTGTAACGCCAGTACTTTGCAGAGCCCTTTTGGGGGGCAATTTACTCAGCAGGCCTATTAATCTAGACAGTAGCGTGTCTTTGAACGGTGCTGGAAAACTGGAGCACCCGGCAAAAAACCACACGCACACAGAAAGAACAAGCCAACTCCAGACAGAATGGCACCCGAGCCAGGAGCCAAACGCAGGATCTTGCTGCTGTGAGGCAGCAGCAAGGCTCACTGCGTCACCCACACTAAATAAGGCATTGGTCAAACATTCCACGCAAGGCACTACTGAAACCGAGCCTCGAGATTGGGTGGCGTTTGCTTGGATTCAGGTTATAATTAAGGTAATCATAAGACTGTATTATTATTGTAATTTTATTTTTCTAGGTTAGCCCCAAGGCTCTTTGTCAAGGTCAAGGTTTATGATGTTTGGCCAAAACCTTTTTTAACGAGCTCTTTGAGTGTGGGAAAAACACATGATTTACACTAAAAGGTCCACACAGATAGGCGCACATGCAAACCTGCAATATTGCCATATCCTAGTCATATTACAACCCCGCAGTTATCAACGTTTCAAATCTTTGTGCAATCCATCGTCTCCAAAGTACTAGACCACAGTCATGCGTCACTGTGCCTCGTAACTGGTGATAAAATTGTACAATTGTTGTGCAAGCCACGGAAACTCGTCAGGGTGCACCTGTATGTACCTTAAATGTAACCACCGTGATAAAAAACACACCGTGTGAAGCACAAGCACAACAGGCCTGTACCAGAGACTGTAATCAGTTCTGTACCATGGACTGATTACAGTCTGGACAGATTACAGTCCGTGGTATAGGCCTGATTACAGTCTGTGGTAGATGCTTGCGCCTATGACCGAGTAGCTCAGAAAGTTAAAAAAACGATTTTGCCATATATTAAAAACTAAGCGGATGTAAGCCTGAACTGCACTTGGATGGGTGACGACGACCACACATGCTGCTGTGCGGCTACATTGTGGGTAGCAGAAGGGCTGTGCATTTAAAACCCATCTTGTTGCTCGGTTTCTCTCATACAAATCGATGTTCCATGCCTTCACACGAAGACAAAATCTTGTTCTTTTGCCGTTCATGTCGGGGTTGTTGCTGACATTGCCGTTCTCTCGACAGCTCTGTGCAGCGCTTTGTGACCCTGCAGTGAAAAGCGCTCTAGAAGTGCAATTATTTTTATTGTTTACCAGTTTACTACCAGCAAATGGAGTGAACTATGCACTCATTACCTCGACGATTTATTGTGTACTTTAGTGATGGCACGCTGTTGATCTGCGCCTGCTCATGAACACTTCCGTCTTCATTTCTTTAAACAATTATTTCATTTGTTATTTTATGTCCCTCATTGATTTAATCTGATGCGGACATTCCATTTTCTCCACAGGTCAGTGCAGCGCTTTGTGACCTTTGGGTTAAAGGCACTTTAAACGTGCAAAATATTATTATTATACAACGTGAATTGACAATAATCTTACACACAAATATGGGTGCTATTGCGATCTACAATCTGCTGAACTGACAACCGTATTCATATATGCTGTCCTTTAAGCCATGTTAATTGGTAGCTGTCCAGTATCTGTCCAGTTTCTCATGAATTTCTGTAGGGAATAAACTAAATCAGCAAGTGCTGAGACTTCCATAACTTAACAAAGCATGTGCAAGCCGATGCGGTTATACTTGCTGGAGATCCGGGCAAGCTCTGTGGAATTACAAGCAGCTGAGGTAATGGGTACGATGGTTACTTATCCAACGGCCGTGGGTTTATCTCCTCCCAGCGTCAAATACAGCTGAGCCGTGTGAAGCGTCGGTAAGGTACGCATATGTTCGTGTGTGTACCAGTGCGCCAGGCGAAAGAGAGAAAAAACCCAAGCACACCATGCACTTTTGTGTGGTGTCTCGAAACTTTATCATGGGTTTTATGTTGGTGACGGTCTCAATTTTAATTTGCACCACATTTCTAAATAAGGTTCACATACTCATTCAATCAGATGAGTGTGCCGGCAATAGGGCAATTGAAGAAGGTATGTATTAGCAGCTGTTTACATTTCAACTTTATTTACATTTGTCAGTGTTTTAAAGGAGCCAGACTGTTCACTTTCAATCTCCAACTATAAGTTATTCAACATTTTTGTTCAGAAGAAGCACATTGACAACTGTGTCTCAGCGGAGTTTATACTCAAGACTCTGCAATGAACATTGTGTTAATAATCCTAACAATGTAAAATATTTATCTACAATTCACTTTGCATTTCATAGTTAACCAACAAAGTTAGCTGTAATGAGAATTGTGTGGCATCATTAGCTTTGGCCATGGAGGCCTTTGTTTGTGCACAAAACTCACTACTAGTAGGGGGGAGCTTTCGGTTTGCAGACAGGTTCCCAATCCTACTTTCTATATCGCCATCTCCTGCTTACCTCTAACTCATGCGCGTACATTACAACAACCCCTCACCACCCTGACTTGGAGCTGTCATTTAAAAGGAAACAGGCCCTTCCCATTATCATACTGCTCGCTCCACCCACACTCACCGAGCCGCAGCTCGCCAAAGTTGCCGCATCCGATCTTCTTGCCCACGCGGAAGTTGGGCCCGACCATGAGCACGCCGGAGCTGGGCACGCCGCTGCCCCGCGAGCTGGGCCCACTGCGGTTTACGCTCGTCCGCGACATTCTCTTCCCCTCTTCCACCTTCTTCTCCTCGCCGCTCGGCCGGCTGACATCCATCCGAGCGGCACCCGCGGCACTCCCGCTCGGAGAACGTGACGGAGCTCCGTTTGACCGTTCCGGTCGCCGCCGCCACCGCCGGCGCTCAGTCTCGGAGGGTGAGAGTTAATGTCGGGGCTGGGGGGAACGGGGTCAAGCCCCCCCTTGCCCCAATTGTCACAACGCTTCCTTCTCGTTGCTTCTCCTCCTTGCGCGTCCTCGTCTCCCTTCCTCCTCACAGAGGAGGGGGAAAGGGGAGGTGGCGTGAGCGGAAGCCCTCTCGCTCACCGGCACACCACGTGAGTCATCGCTCTGCTCTCTGAGCCTTGAGTGGCATCCTTGAGTGCGATGCACTGGGCTGTGACAAAGCGGTAGGACACTGCATGCACGGAACAAGCAAGAAAACAAATATCGCAAATCTTAGCAATCTACGCGATGCATCAGTCATCCAAAATAAATGTTTACTTGCAATTCAGACGGTGCAATGCTGCTCAACGTCTATTTTTAATGCTTTTTTAGGTTCTCTGCCAATCCACTGCCCGATGAATCCCTCTCCAAATGTTTAAACAAACACCATCCTGCACGTGCCTGTCGTGCTAATATAATCTGAATGATCGTTTGGCAGAACGATGCAACTAAGTACCAAAGGACACTTACTGTGTCGATATATACTTGTGCTGAAACACGGGCTGTCCAACACAAGTGAGGTTTTGTTAATGAGACAAAAAGCCTTTCAAGTGACTTTCAGCTACACAGCTGCAGCGAGCTCGTGACGTCACTACGGTGCGACTGCCATACATTCTAGCAGATGGCTGCAGTGACATCACTAAAGCACTGTGTGCAGACTCCTTAAAGTCACTTTAAAGTCTTTATTCGTTACCTAAAATACAGTCTGGAACAAAAAGATTTGTTGCACATTACAGGATAAGGGCTATGAGCAAATAATACGCACGAAAGTCAACATCACCACTGAGCGGATACGCATCTCATCACTGATACAGTACTATATGTGATTTTAACAGCTGTTCGGGTGCATGTCCTGTAGTGCAACTGAAACCCCGTTGCGGCGCAATGTTACTATTTCAATCACAAACAGCGCGTCTATTGAAAGCGCTAAAACAAAAAATATATACTGACAATGTGGTCATTAATGACAACTACTGGGACCAGTCGGGTAAAAAAATATACAGCCTGCATTATAACGAAACTATCATTTAAATTCAATGCGAATAAATAAGTGGTGCACGGATAGCACGGGCCCCTTTGGACTGGGGGAAATATCCCGGTAAGTTTCCCTTGCGCTGAATGCATTTCGGGAGCGCGAGTGGATAGAGGGGGAAGGAGGTTCGTGTGGGTTATGAAGATCCAGACATTCTCAGCCTGTAACGATGCCTGCCCCATTGCGATTTACAGTCAAAATTCTGAATCACGATTCTATTTAATATATATATTTTTTATGGTTGCCTCTATTGGCGTTGGGTCACGTGAACCAATTATATGAAACAAATGTACATCAAAAAAGCAGTGACTCACGTAAATACGTTTCGATTGGAAGTGTTGCGAGCGTAAGAATTTTGTTGATGCACTGATACACACATAACAGAGCTCGACTCCAGCCCAGTGCTGGGTGCTTTTGGGCCAGGGGTTCTCAACCTTTCGCATGTCAAGGCCCACTTAGCCCACTTGAGTATGGTCTCCACGTACCACTAGGTGGCGCACGCAGCCCACTCATTGGTCACGGTCCATCGGTGAAGAATAGAGGCCAAAATCTCACGTCCACACGACAGTTGTTTTTTTTTTCAAAACCAAACTATATGCATATAATACACAGGCATCACTTGCAACCGGGTGACGGAGCCAACTCAGACACAACACTACTTTGCAAGCGCGAGATGGGATGTACATAAAGTACAGAGTTCAAACATCTATTCTAGGATAACAAGATCCCACAGCGGTACAGTGTGTGATATCTTAAAAAATGAACCTTTGCTCTACAGTAAAACGGTTTCTTTGCAGTCAGCGCCCTTTATTAAAATAAGGCAATTAATTTTAATGACTGCACTTATTCATCTACCGCTTTGGCTGATAAGGGAGCGAGGGGGGGGGCTTGATGTGCCGTATACACGAAAGACGCTCCGATAAATCAAATATTCATTCTAATCCAGGTGAGAATCCCCCCTACAACAAGGATAACATGAGCAGCCAATCCAACCTCAGCATTAAGTCACACTGTTAAAATGCCCCCAATGGCTTACTCGCCGACACTGGCACCCACATCCGACCGAAGCAACAGCCCCGCATGAACAGATCGGGATTACCTGGCACCCGTGCGGCATGCCCGAATGTGACCTACACAGACTGCATCCATGCGAGATGCGAGGGAACCTGACGGTCGCAATGGCCCAGGATGGCCCAGGATGGCCCAGGCTCGCCCGGGCTCACGACAGCTGCACGGGTCCAGGGTCTTCGAGGCGACTTTCCACTGATCCCGACAAAATCCCCCAAGGTGAACTTTAATACGGGAGGCATCGACTCGTATTTTGGGAGGTGAAGACAACCCCTCACCCCTCCGCCCGATCAAATTGAGACGTTGTGGTGGCTGGCAATTCCAGATTTGGTTCGGCTTGTTATTACGATTTGTTCCACAAACTAGCGTGCAAAACACGGGATTTAATTTGTTGAAATCCTTCATTATTGCACTGCGTTAGAAGTAGAGCTTCGAGAGTGTTTAACGGCCATATGGCATCTCTAAATGGCATGCCAGGCTACTTGGGTAGCTCGTCATGCATTGGCGAGACCTAGCCCGCTCGGCTTCCATGAGAATGTGGCAGTCCGATGTCATTGACGTTCTTTGGTCCAAAACAATGAGCAAGCGTATGAGCTGCCTGCTCAATGACAATGAGAACAGCGCTTTCAACCACAACATTAGCGCCACCTAAGAGACTTAAACAACAAACAGTAGGCTCGGTTATGTAAGAAGTCAGTGGCGCCTAATGATTTGAGGATTGATTCGATAAAAAAATCATTTCATTATTGTTATCCAATATTTACCATCTTGGTTGTGACGTCTGGTTTTTAAGCTCAGATGTGCAATGCTTTTTTTCCTCCCCGTAAGCCTAAATTATTGTCAATTATGAATTAGAGTTTAATTTTAACAGAATTCGGATGAACTGCAAGTTTTCAATGCTCGCGTGAACAAATTCCATGTCTGTGTGGCTCGTGCAGGAATATGTGTAAATAGATAAGCCGAAACATGGTTACGTGCCTCCAAGACCTAACACGCCACGCCACGAAGCAACCAAAAGCACCTTAAATACACATGGGGCCACAACTACAACAGCCACCATAACTACAACACTCAACAACGAACCAAGCATTTGATATTAAAACCACCACCACAGCCTCCCTTGCCAAAACACAAACAACTTGAAAAGTCGCGCGAGATTAACGGTAAAATAAACTCAACAGTATACAAGGCTTCACAAAAATTACAACCATGAAGATGCCTCCAACGTGGGAGGCGACACCGCCTCGGATATCCCAAATGAGAAGCTATTGGAAGCAATTTTGATGCCTCGCACCGTGAAAACCTACGTCAGGTCAAGCACAAAAGCACCAAAGTACTAACAAGTAACAACTACTAGACTAGCCACATCACCAACTTGATGATGTGGCAAACAACCGCCACTGTACGGTAATTGCCTCAACGTGAAGACATTAGGCGCAACCACTACTCCCACAAGCAAAGCACCGCAACTTCAAACATTACACACGCAACTCGTACCACAGTACACACACCAAGTAACACAGTATAAAACAAAAACAACTTCAGCAGCAATAATCTCAAATAAAGAAAGAACAACTCTCGGTACAAGTTATTTACGCCCATATATAATGGAGCAAGTGTGTGTTATTTATGTCTGCACGGAGGGTACACGATTCCAATCCTTCATATCTACACAATGACAAGGCGTTTATGTCTTATTTCGGCTTCACTAGCCAAGTATAGATTACTTTTATTAAACTTCAGACAGCCAACATTATTTTCCAAAAGGACATCGGGAAGAAATCCAGCTTAAAATGTCAGTGGTCATCTGAACAAAAAACGTTATCAAGAGACTTAAGAAGAACGTGATACACGCTTGGAACAAGATCGTCAGTAGGGCGGGTACAGTGCCAGTAACTATAATAACTCCTGACAGCCACAAGCACTACCATAACATTTACAACTACAGTAGTGGGTGGACTAATGCTACAACAGCCAATGCGCAGTTAAACCAGGAACAACTATGACTACATTTAGCCTCGACCTTAACCGGACAATCACCACCACACCCAGAACAGCAACAAGCAGGGGACTTGCCTCTCACCTATAACCTCCCCCTGTAAAACCCACAACTTCAGCAGCATGCCTCGCACAACCCAGCATGACCACAACTAAAACCCAAAGCCAAACACCGCAAAGCACCACACGTACACAACACTCGTCAATAAGCCCACCACTCGACAAAGCCCAAACACCACCACCAACCCTACCAACAGCAGTGGAATAATCACCCCAAGACACTCAACAGCACAACCACTGCGCCCTAACAAGCCAACTACCACCCAGTGGAATACCACAACCATCATGTTGAACATAACTCCCGTCGCTACAGAACTACGTCGACTACAATACGAGGCCTAATCGCCACACGAAACAGCCACGACCGCATAGCCACCATTACAATCCCTACGTTCAACACAAATACATCAACAACCGCTCACTTACACAGGCAACAAATGCCCAAGCCACTCCAACACACAACATCTCCACCACATAGAGCAAGTCACAAGACACGTATGTGATGAGAATGACAACCTCAACGCTCTCAAAAACACAACCACCACAATGAATACACAATCACCACACTACCAGCTATAAATCACATTCACAAATGCATTCACAACCGCCAGGTTAAAACTGAAAAGAGAACATACGTAACACCACCGGTTGTATAATCACTGTCCCATGTATAACCACACTAATACACTCAACCCTTGAAACACGACCACCACTAACATCCTTAAAGCAGCAACCAACGCAACCATTACCCACGATCGCTATCTCTCCACGCCAGAGCCACCAAGAACTCACTGGTATCAACAATGACTTCTAAAAAAGCAAGTACTAAAACATCCCCACGAGCAACGGCCCCACAACACCACAACCACGGTGGCCCAAGTCCCTTTGTAAAGGCACGTCCGCCCGCATGTGTCCCCCTCGTTCATCGCCATCATAGGCAGCGTGGCTCTCACGCGGAAATGCTATGATGGTGAAAGGTGGCGACAGCCACGATGCTGGTGACGATGCCCCGTAGTGGTGGTGGTGATTGAGACAATAGTGATGGTGCTTAACTGTGGCAACGAGGACGTCCGTGGTAACGATGGTAGTAGAGACGACAGCTGATACGTGACGGTCGTGATAATGGTAGGCGAATGATAATGTACCAGTAGCAGTTACGTGTAGGCGTTAGTGGGGTTGTCCATGTAATTGACGGTGGGAATCATAATATTTAAAGCATGTATGAGTGTGACGATTGTGCTGAATATAACGGTTGTGGGGCGATGATGGTGATAAGTGACTTTGGGGTAATGCTGATGGTACCAACAATGACAATGATGGCACTGGAACATTACCAACGGTGATAGTAGCATTAGCGGTCATGGTGTTATGTTAGCGACAATGTTGACGCTCATGACGATGGTCATTGGTTGTGGGGTTAAGGTGCTGATTATGATGATGTGGTGTTGACGGTAGAAGTAACAGGGTTACCGCTGAGCAGTCGTAAATGGTATCGGTGGAGGTGATGAGTCGGTATTGGGATAACAGTAATACTGGCGGTGATGGTAGAGTGGCGATGGTCGTGGTGATGGCAGTGGCCATGAAAGTGGTGATGATGTTCAAAGTAGTGGTGGCAATTGTGATGGTGGCAGTTGTGATGGTGGTGGCGGTGATGGCTGTTGCTGTTGTGGGCGTGAGACGCAGAGTAACGGCTGGCGCGGGAGGGAGGAAAAACGGCGAGGCCGCGATGTGTGCAGCAGACGAGAAGAACGAGGAGACAGACGGGGAAGAGTCAAGGATGAACCCAGTAAGATGAGGTGAGAGGCGACGACGTGGCCGTTTGATTCGCCGACGAGGTGACACGGCGGGGTGGCATGAGGGCGGTGACGCTGTTTGTACCGACGCGGAGCAGATCTGCAGGTATGCTGACGACGGCGTGAAGATGATTTGAAGGACGAGGTGACATGACGAGGTGAGTGCCGCGATGCCGGTGTTTAACGACAGGCGAGGAGGAGGGGGGGCGGCGATGTGGGACCAATGTTCTGACGATGCTGCGATTACGACGTCCCGACATTGACGCTACCGCCGCTGCTCGACGATGTGACGACGGCGACCGCGGCCTTCCCTCTCAGCTGTCTCTGTACGCGAGACCCCCCTCCTCCTCCTCTATCTCCAACCAGCCTCCCCCGGGGGGCATTGCTCTCTCTCTCTCCCCTCCTCCTCCTCTCTCTTCCTTCTCTCTCTCGCCGGCGCACGCCCCTCGACCAGACACAACCGTTACCCACCTGAGCGCAAGCCGCCGCAGCAAACAATCGGTGTTGCTGAGAGAGCGACGAGGGAGCGCGACTGAGCAGCGAGGAGCCCTCGGCGAGAGAGAGGAGGAGGAGGAGGAGGCGGCGATGGCGCGGAGCCGCCCCGCTCAGCAGCCGCTCTGCGGACGGAAGCAGCGCGCGGCACCAGGAAGCGCCGTGACGTCGGGTGGCCAGACACCGCACGTCACGTCCGGGGGTGCGGTCACGCTGGGAGAGAGGCGGGGGGCATGGGGGGGGGTGTGGCGGTGCGTAGCCACACCCCCCCCGCCCGACGCCGCCGTGCGGAGTGACGTCACGTCGGCGTGCCGGGGGCGAGGCCGGGGATTGTTTGGGGCAGGGTCCCGAGACGCAAACAATTGACACTCGGGGATACAAAGGCGGCCGGGCGCTGCTGCTGATCATGCACGTTGGCGTGCGTCCCCTGCTCAGCCGCACAGCTGCTCGCTAACGGCGCTTGGGCCACTTGATGCGTTGTCGTGTCGCAGGGATCCCGCATCCAGAGCTTGGGAGCTCACCAGGGTACTTTCCGCTCTGAGAGTAAACAGACGTCTGTCGATCTGTCAAGGCTGCAGACGGCGGTGAGCGTGGATTGATTTGCGTGGTGACGTAACGTCGGGGGGCTCGGCTGGTGGGCGGGGTGGCCCGACGCGCTGACGTCACTGCGGGAGCTTCGAGCGTTGCGCGATGACGTCACGCGCAAGGGCGAGGCGAATGTCGATGCTGTTGCCTAGGGAGAGACGGGGAGCTTCGAACTGCGGAGAGCGGGATGGCCCCTGCTTAGAGAGAATAAACACCTTCATGATCTAAAACAACAAGGGCGGCGCGGTGGGTGGCCCAGTGGATAGCGCTGTCGCCTCCTCACAGCAAGAAGGTCCCGGGTTCGAATCTCGGCTCGGGCGCTGCTTTCTGTGTGGAGTCTGCATGTTCTCCCCGTGTCCGCGTGGGTTTTCTCCGGGCACTCCGCTTTCCTCCCACAG
>JAZEWT010000001.1:17511949-17522087 GCA_036362905.1 Mordacia mordax
CTCAATCCCAGCCAGAGTGGCGGATCCAGGGGAGTGGTAATTGGGAGGCTATTGGGGGTGTGCGTGTGCGTGTGCGCTCGCGTGTACACCCGCGCGTGTGCGTGTGCACGCGTGTGTGTGTGTGTGTGTGCGCAGCCGTGGCTCAGTGGTTAGCGCACTGGGCCATTAATCTGGCGACCCGAGTTCGAATCCCATTCATGGCCAACACCAGTGACGATTTTATGGACTGGCCCTGGGTCTCCCCTAGGATGACTTAAGCTCAAATGAGTACCTAGTGCAGTGTGAAAACATTACCATGAGGGAGACAAAGGCGGCTGGGCACACCAGGAGGTGGGTGCTAATGGCACTTGACCGTAGAGTCTAAGACTGTAAGGGGTGATCTTTGTGTGTGCAAACTCGCATACTCACACACGATTTAGATCCATTCCCATGACTGCACGTTGAGCCATATACCACTAGATGTCGCTCCAGAGACAGGAAGTTTCTAACGTTATTTGGCCTTCGAGCCATCATGTTTAAGGCGGCATGGTGGCGCAGTGAGTAGCGCTGTCGCCTCACAGCAAGATGGTCCCGGGTTCGATATCTGGCTCGGATGCCTTTCTGTATGGAATTTGTGTGTTTTCTCTGTGTCCTCGTGGGTTTTTCCCTGGGTACTGCGGTTTCCTCCCATCGATGTTGTGTGGGTTAATTGGTCTGCTGAGTAAATTGTTCCCAGTGCCCTGTGATGTACTGGCGTCACATCCTGGGTATAGCTCCCTGTTGGTCTCTCTGTCTACCAGCATCGGCTCCTGTCCCCCGCGACCCCATACAGGATTAAGTGGGTATTGATAATGATGATGGTGACCATCATGTTTGCTGGAAAAACGTAACACATTTGTCAATGTCATTGTGACCTTAAAAGGAAACGTATATAATGAGTGACGTTTTAGGTAGAGATTATTATTAATATCACAAATCGATAGGCCAGAGAGATAGAGTGGATTCGAGTGGTGCAGAGCCATTGCCACCATGGGCATGATGAGAATTAAACCATTTAAAATCTTCTCTGATAACGCACTTTTAAATTGGCACGTGAATATGTAAAAGTGGCCATTGTGCAACAGACACACCTTGAACGCTTGTGGCTAAACTGTGATAAAGTGACTCCTGGAGAATCTTCCATCCTTTAAATAAAAAAGCGTCACGTGCGGGATGCTGCGAGCGCGTGCCAAGCAGATGCTGTAAGCGCGCCAAGAGCACGGATAGTGACGGGCGGAGCGGCGCGAGCAGGGCCACCACGATGGGACAGGGAGTCGCTCGTTGTGCTTATGGAGCGGAATTTCGACTCGGTTACGCCATGCATCAACGCGAGCTATTTTAAAATCTTACTTAGAAACGTTTTTAAAATTACGTTCCTGCTAAGCTGGTTGGAAGCACTGCACCAGCACGTTTTTCAATCTAAAATTAACTCCAATTTTTGTCACTGCCGTACATCGCTGTGTTTCAATGTCATGATATTTTGCTGTTATTATTGTACAGCGGCTTAAGTTTAGTTCGAAATAGGAATTTTAAAATCTTTATTATTATTAATATTATCACCGTCGCCAGCCATAACCTGTCACCGCCATACGGAAGTTGTCCGGGAGTGGCACGCAGGAGGAATGGGTAGCCAAGTGGAAGACCTCGAGCCAGATGGCGGCCCGAGCTAGAGACAGATGGCGGTGGTGGTGGCCGTTACGCCTGGACCTTGGAGGAAGGATGGGTGTCGGCCATGACGCAGGCGCAGGATGTTGTGGGCGGAAGGAAGCGGTTGTGAGGTGCAACAGCAGCAGCGTTAACCGCGTCTAACCCGATGACCTTGAGACGTTTGCCGTAACCCTGCTCGCCGCCGTCGTCTCCGTCGCCCGTTCCCCCCCCCCTCAGGGATGACGCGGTGGTGCAGGAAGTGAGCCGTGGTGGAGCGGGGCGAGTCAAGGCGGATGGGCAGGCGGGCGCTGTGCGCGACGATCCCCCACTCGGAGAACTCGTCAACCCCAACATCTGCCAGCCGGCGCCCGTGGTGAGGCTACGGCGCGCACCATCCGCACCAGCGCAGCCCATTTGCTCCCCACACCCGATTTGTTTGACCATACTTCATCGCTTTGGACAACGCTTGCACCCAGCAGCAGCCTACAGCTGCGGGGGTTGCATTGGTCTCCATCCAGGCTGAGGTCTTTTTAACTTTGGAGATTTGGCTAGGGTGGATGCATTCCAGGTGATTTGCTCGTAGGCTTCGATGCCCTGCAGTTACGGATCATGCCAGCGTATTGTGGTGGGACAGCATAGGGAGGGCGTGGGAGTGGAGCGCGTGGACACGTTAGGGGCTCCGCGTTGACCATTGTGAAAGGTGGGAGATCTCGGGTAGAGACACCACCCTGGAAGGGACGACGACGGTCGGGCTTATTGAGCATCGCTGGAGAAGGGAACATGACTGGGAGGACTTCCACCGTGGGGATGGAGCGATGGGATTGTCTTGTACAGTCGGCTAGTCAAAAAATACACGACCCTGACGCCTTTCCTTCTTCAATATCACGTCGCGTAATCCCAGATTAATGACGATTGAATGGTAAGCACGATCTCTGTTGATGCGGCATCTCTCCTCGAGCACGGCGGCTCCTTTACCAGCTCTTAAGGCACCGGCGAGCGCGCTGAGCCAGCTCGTTTCCGTGCGCGTGTGGCGCGCCGAGACCACCGCGTAACGCGAGATCTTCCTCGCCCAGTGGGTGCAGCAGGAGGATGCGGGGGAGCGCTGTGGCAGCGCTGGCGGCGCCGGCGGCAAAACCTCCGGGAAGAATGCGACGGTGGTCGACCCGGAGCGGAGCCGCATCCGAATCCAAGACAGAGAGCTGATGGAGATGTCAGACTCGGGGATGTGCCTTAGCATGCACCAACCCTGGGCCTCTCTGCTCGTCAAGGGGATCAAGAGGTGAGGGCAGCTGAGAGCTGGGGGGGAGGGGGGCATAGATGGCAGAGTTGCCCGTTTCCCCCCCGCCCTGCATCACGATCTCAGTTGTTGCGCACGAATGCAGCCAATGCGCTTTGATTTTTTTACGAGACGTTATAAAGCTCGCAAACACGGAATGATGTCATGTGCCGACGGCTTCTGGTGCGGCGATGCCTTCGCTCACATTCCTGCACAGTCATTCACAGCCTCTTTATCCATCCACCGCCCGATGAAGGCTTCCCCAGACTGACCATACGTCACCATGGTGGTCGGTGCGAGTTGGCGAAGGGTAGGGTGGCCTTGGTAGTGGTCGGTTCAGGTCGTACAGCGTGGGTGTTATCACAGCCAAAAACGACGCTCCGCTCGCAGCGTTTAAAGCGTGGTGCACTACTCACCACAGCCTCGTGCGGTGTGTAATTATCAGCGCTCGCCAAGACAAAGACGGCCAGGTGTGGTGCTGGCCACCCACTCTCTCGTGTGCCGGTACCGGCCTTTATAGGCACTACGTGCTGACAGCAATTGATCCTACAGCATGGCCACTCAATATACGGCCCACGGGCCAGAATCGGTCCGGCGATTCATTTTATCCAGCCCATAAAGAATAATGCAAAAAATCAACTGAGCAATTTAATAGATTTTCAGCCGTGTTAAAATTCACTCGTATTTTTAGGACAGGCCTGCACTGCTCCAGCCTCCTGTAAATGTTCTGTGTGCTTGCAAGGGGGTGGGGGAATGCGGAGTGGGAGTTGAGGTCGGGACCAGTTTGTGGCCCTTTGTCTGACTCTGATTATTTCATCTGGAACTGGCCCTCGTGAAAGATAAGTTTTGCACCCCTGCCCTACAGTCCACTGAGAGCCCCCGCGGGATGTTTGTCTTTTCAGGAGCGAGGGCCGCACGTGGTACACGTCGCACCGCGGCAGGCTCTGGATCGCTGCTGGATCTAAGCGGCCGACGCCGCAGGAGATCGCCGAGGTGGAGGCGGTGCACCGGGTGCTACAGTCCGGTGCGGACGCGGGCGGCACCGACGTGACCGCCGCTCGTCACCGCTCACACGCACAGCACCGCGCGCGTCACGCTGCAGAACGCCGCGGTGTGGCGGGTCTCTGGATATACTGGCTGCTGTCAAGGCACTGTGGAATTTTGGCTGTCGTTAAAGGGCCTCCTAATGGCTGCGATGGGTCGCTCGCACTCCATTTGTTCATTTGGGTCCGGAGGTGGGTCAAGGGTCAAGAGGTCATCGTTTGACCGTACTGAAATTTATTACATAAACTAGTGTAATTAATGAAATGGACAATTTGGTTTACATTGTACATTGGCAGGTTTTGGTCATTTAATTTAATCAGAGTCAAAAACCTTGTTGCCAATAAGCAGCTCTGAAGTGTCTCTCATCTACACAGAATGCGCCGAGCATCAGTTCTCCATCGGATCACCACAAGCGCAGTGCGCACGCTCTCATCGTAGCATCTCCGTCACATCTTCCCGCCTTCTCTCTTCCCTTCACACTTCCTCTCCCCCGTCTCCTCTTCCACCCGCTGCTCGCACACCCGCCCCGCTCGCCGACCCACCACGCACGCGCCGCCCCATCAATCTGTTCACACGCCATCCCGCCCACCCACCCCCTCACCATCTCGTCAATCCACCCACCCTCCCACCCACACGTCATTCCGCCCACCCGTCAAGCCACCCACCCACCCACCCACGTGCCATCCCGCCTACCCCTCTTTGTGACTCCCGTCTCCCATCACCCGCCCCAGGCGAGCGCGTGGAGTTCCCGGACGATTACCCGACGGGCTGCCTGCTGGGCTGTGTCGACGTCACCGATTGCCTCCCGCAGGAGCAGTACCGCAAACAGGTGGCGCTCGCCCTCGGGAGCCATCGTCACCGCCGTCGCGGCGTCACGGGAACGTTGCGTCGCTTACGCCGGCGTTCTAGGCGATTGGGTTTCAGGTCGTGGCTCGCGGGCACGCGAGCTAACGGGCGGGCGGTGCCTCCCCGCGCGATAGGAAACGAGCCATTTAGTGCTTTAATCGGCGTCCCCGCGGGTCGCGGCCGGCGAGGCGTGGCGACGGCTCGCGACGGTCTTAAGCTTCCGGACGCGCGGTCTGTTGTCGTTACGCGTGTCAGCTCGACGACGGCAGAGCATTTCGCGGAGATTTGTAAGAAGCTTCCCGCCCCTCCCCCCTCACTCCCCCCCCCTTCCCCCACGTTACGTTTGGACCGGTGGGGAGTTTTTATTTTCCCACGCCGACAATAATCGGTCCCGAATGCGTTTGGCCGAACCGAACAAATATCCTCGTGGCGACGGTGAAAGCATCTCGCGTGGCACTGCATTAGTGGCAATAAAAGCGATGTACCGGTCTCCTGGAACCGAGCTTTGTGCCCGGCGTCGAAGTGGTGGCAAAGCCCCACATCGGTACCATTTGGTATCTTCCTGAAACACACGGCAACTTGTGGATTGAACGCAATGCGGATTTTAAGAATCAAGGCGTTGTTCACTTGTGTGTGGCCGCCCGAACATTGGTGCCCATCGTCTAAATTGATTTCCTGTGTGAGGCAGGCGAGTGGTTTGCGTGAGGTTCGACCGCTCGGCCTTGGCATGGTCTTGCCGGTCGTGCCGCGCGGCCGCTCGGCACATTGACATTTCGCCGCGCGCACCGCCGGATTGTTCAGGAACCGAATTGAGCCTGAGTTAATATCTCCCAGCCCGCTCTGCGCGTTCATCGCGCAGAGAACCGGACCTCTCGCGCGGCAACACTGACCCAGCGCAATTTCACAGTTTTCAGCTGCGCTTAACACCCCCCCTCTCCCCACCCCCACCACCTACCCTCCCACCGCCCCTTGACCACCCTTACACCACCACCCCACCTCCCAACCCCTCCTCCCCACCACAACTGGAAACCGCAGTTCCCAGAGGGGGAGTCGGGGTCCCCGTTCGTGTTCGTGTGTGAGTGTCCCCACGAGCTGCTTGTCAAGTTCCCTGTCAAAGGGCGCCACAAAATCTGTGAGTCCCACGCTCGCCAATTCCGCACACCACGGTGATTCCTCACCGATACCACACATCACATCGATTCCACTCCACCAATTCCGCATATCGCACCGATTCCACGCATCACATCGATTCCACTCCACCAATTCCGCATATCGCACCGATTCCACACATCACATCGATTCCACTCCACCAATTCCGCATATCGCACCGATTTCACGCATCACATCGATTCCACTCCACCAATTCCGCATATCGCACCGATTCCACGCATCGCACCGATTGCGCACGTTTCCCGGCGTAGCCGGCGCTTCCTCCCGCGTGCGTCCCACGTTCACGTCGTGCGTGTAATCCCGTGTCCCAGGGAAGCTGGAGACTCACATCCACCAGGGAGCCCAGAAGAGCCTCATGAGGCAGATGCAGAGGAATTTCTGACGCTGTCCGCGAGCACGGCACCCTCGTGACCCCGTTCATCCCAAGGTGCCGTGCGTTGAAGTCAGTGGCGTCACCCCGCCAGCGGTCGCTGGCGCCCTGTTGGTGGGTCGGAGCTAGGGAAAGCGCCCCCAGGAGGCGCTTGAGCTTCCCTTCGTGACTGGGCACAAATCTCGGAAGAGCCACAAACATCCGTGCTTGCAATACGAAACGTGATTCAACGAAAGTATCGGTTTGAATCTGCTGCAAACGAATGTGTTGATTCGCGTTAGTCTTGTAATTGGGGAGAGATGGCGGTGAAGTATGTCCAGACGTACCTGTCGTGACACTGCAGTATGGAAGCCTCGTGTGGGTGGGTTACATTACCGTGTTTTACAAAAGGGTCGGCAAATTCTGCACCGGGATTAAATCTGGAAATGGATTTGGCAATTCCCATTCTGAAAATCAAATATCTAGCGCCTTTCACGTTCTAAGATTATGCCCTTAACTATATTCCAGTCACGGCATTAAAATGTCTGGATATATAGGGGGAAAATTACATGGTTTAGCGACACTATCATACAGGCGCTCGCCATTAAAATAAAATTGACTTGAAAATGCAGCTTGGAGCTGGTTTGTGTTTTGCTGAAGTGTGGAAAATTGTTGCCGACAAATAGTTTTTTTGCCTGGCATGGAGGATTATAAGCAAAAACAAACCAAAAAAATAAAATATAATGTTCCTGAAACGTCACGAGTGTGTTGAAAAGGTGCTTTTTTATCATGAGCCTCCTTATCCCGGCAAGGGGCACAAGTCATGGCTATACCCAATATGGGACGCCAGTGCACCGCAGGGCAGTGGAGGGTTATTCAATTGGCAGCAGGCCAATTAACCCGGGCAGCAGCAGCCGTCTCTGCACTGTGCGAGCAAACCGGAGTGCTCTGGCAAAACCCATGCAGACATGGAGAGAACATGGAAACTCCGCACAGAAAGACACCCGAGCCAGGAGTCGAACCCGCATGTTTTTCTGTGAGGCGGCAGGGCTAGGCTCTGCGCCAGTTTGCCGCCCCTCACGGAAATTATTCCTGGGTAAAGCGACTGGCTCATAACCCGCTGGGCGAAATTTAACTATGATAGCAGTGGCGGTGGGAAACGCGCAAAAAAACGTGTTCTGCAATCGCAAAGCGACCAAAAACAAATATTCCGCGCATCGCCTTAAACAGACTGTTGGGGGTGAGTGCTGCCAGCACGGCGCACGAATGGATGGGTGGCTCGCAGCACGCGCGACGACCATTGTCTCCCAAGCCCTGATGTTTATTCACCGCACCGGGTTCTCATTCGAGGCCGGCTCGACTTGGGGGAGGCTCGGCACCGGTGCTGATTCACGTCAGTGGTCATGGCTATGATTGGAAATCGAACTCGGGTGGCAGGGTTTGTAGCGCAGCGCTTATCGCTGGGCCACCGCTCTCGATACACAGACAAATATTCCCCCCCCCCCATATAACCTTAACCGACTTCAGGGTCAAGTGCTGTTAGTGCCTATAGACCGTCCACTCGCCATACGCAACAGCAACAACTGCCGTTCGCCACTAAGTGGCGGTGACGTCACCCACGGCGCCTGTGCCAGGCCAGGTGCAACTTGAGGCTACGTGAAGTGCCCAAGGCCCGCTGACTGAGATGACTGGCCGAGGCGCCAGCCCTGTGACCCTTTGCTCCGCTCACTTGTGACCATCGCTCCTCCACCCTCTTGTTGGAGGGCGACTGCCTTCAACTGTCCAGCCACGAACCTCCACAGAAGGTTGATCTTGACACTGCTGGTACCAGTCATCCTCAAATCCAATCAGCTGCACATCATTGTGTACCACATCAGTCCATCTCTTCTCTAGCCCATGCTATGCCTATTTAGTCCCCCTCTATCCGACCAAACAGCAGTTACTTGGACATGCGGTGGCTGGAAATGTGGGCTACGTGACCCGTGCCTTGTGAAAGGCGTCCTTGTGGCACAGTGGCATACGCGGCACATTTCCACCGCTGCCGGTAACAACATACCGACTCGTCGATTTAAAAAAGGACCCTTCTTTATGCTCGTGTAATGACTCGTGTGGTGACTTACTACGGACGCAACCAGGGCGAGCTCACAAACACTTCATTGGGGGTCGTTTCACCACCGAGAGAGTCCGTTCCACAAACCTTATCTCTCCCGTCCCTACCCCCAGTATCGCCTGCGGCTCCCTCCATCTGTGGCTCTGCCCCTCCAGCTGTGGCTCCGCCCCATTACCAGGGGGAGGTGGCCCCCACATTTCTGTGTGAATCAGCCTGGATTGTATGTGAATGATATGCAGATTACACGCTGTGTACGGACGAGCCCCACGTACGCTGAGCGGATGAAGGAGTTTAGGCCACGGTGGAGGTGGATTTCACAATGCCATAGTAAAGCCCAGTCCCTCTACGCTGAGTCTACGGGATCCAAGCGGCCCAGTTCCTTCAGCAGGAGAGCCGTGAAGATCATCTGTTTATCCGCTTAAATCTACCCGACACCCATTCACTCGCCCATCTACCCACCTCATCTGCCTATCGCGTATCCGCCCATCTCATCTCCTAATCTACTCAACCATCAATCCCTTCCACGAACCCGTCCTCCCATCTACCCACTCATCCATTCACACATCCCCTACCCGTTGCATTCACACACGTGCTCACCCATGCACCGACCTCTCTACTCATTCATCTACATACACACTCCTCCCAGTCACTCGCTTCGCCATCCCATCCATAGTCCTACCAGCTAATCCTTTCATCCACTCGTCTCTCCCACACGTATAATCCACCTCCGTTTGCCTCCCTCCCCCGCTCTCTATTCGGATCTCATGCCTGATTTAATTTGAAACGAGCGCGATGTCGCGCGCCGTAATGGCTTTAAATTAGGCCTCACGGCTGTCGGACATAAACCAGCGCGCTGAGCGTGATGGAGCAGAGCTCTCGTCATTAGCGGAGGGGTGGATGGGGGTAGGGATGGGGAGGGTGGATTGATGGGTGTAACAGTGGTATTCATTAGTCACAGCGAGGTAATCAGAGCGCACGCCGCACACCGCACGCGCGCAGGAGGAGCGCACGGGCACGGGTCTTGGGTCAAAGGTGCGGTGGCTGGGGTGAGTGTTCGGGGTGAGCGTTGGCGTGGGATCGGGGGGGTGGGATCAGGGGGGTAGGCTCAGGGCTGCGGCGGAGGCTTCCGTTATCGGTGCGCTGATAGCTGTTGGGAGCGCAGGCGGTGCGACTGCGCCTTGGGCCACGAGCCGGAGGGGCGTCTGTGGGTAGAGGCGGTGGGGGTTATCGGGGCCCCGATGTCACTCCCTATAGTGGGACGCGTGGCACCGCTCTACCGAGCATCACTTGGATCCGTGTGCGACAGTGTTGGGCAGTGTTCGAATCCGCGCGGTTCGAGATCCAAGCGGTTCGTGCTAAGTCCTTGTTGCGGTTAGGGTTCTTAAGGCACGGCCATACTGTAATGGGGCACCCGCCTATTCCCCATTAACAAGGCTTCAGTGTAGCGTGGAGCGCGCTTTGGGACACACGGCGTGTCGCTACAAGATAAGAACTGATTGGGTCGTGTTTCCCAATGTGAGCCTGAAACACTTTTACCCTCCCCCACTCATCTGCTCCGCTCACCCCTCCTCCACTCACCTCCGCCGACTCACATTCCCCCTCACCCGCTACCCTTTCCCCGACTCACCTGGCCCCCCATCACCTTCCTCCCCCCACTCACCTGCTCCCCTCCCCCAGT
>JAZEWT010000001.1:17565739-17575827 GCA_036362905.1 Mordacia mordax
GGGGGGGTGAGCGAGCGAGCGGGGAGCGGGTGAGCGCGGGTGAGCAGGTGGCAGGACAGGTGGTTGGGTGGGTGAGCGCGTGGGAACGTGGATGGGTGAGTGGGTGAGCGGGTGGGTGAGTGGATTGGTGCGTGGGATAGTAGGTAGACTGGTTGAGAGGACGGGTGAGCGGGTGGGGTGACTGGGCGAGCAAGTGGGAGAGCAGGCGAGCGGACGGGTGAGTGGGAGGGTGAGCAGGTGAGTGAGCGCGTGGGTGATTGGGTGAGCAGGTGGGTGAGTGAGCAGGTGGGTGAGTGCACAGGGGGTGAGCGGGCGGGCGGGTGAGCGGGCATTAAGCTCAGACCCACGGAAAATCGCACGCACACCTTGAGGTGCACACGCACGTGGCAGGTGCGCGTGTGTGTGACGGGGTAATGGTGAGCCTCAGAGCGCACCTAGTCTGGCACCGGCACCGTGTTGTTGTAAGGGTAAGCGGTGGCGCTGTGGTTTGGCCCCCAGAGACCCGAGCGGAGGATATTTGAACCGGTCGCGCGCCTCCCCCCAGAGCAACTCGGCCTCAAATCTTTGTCTGACTCAGTGGGTAAACATGCCACTGGTGCTGGTCACCCACCCCCTCGGGCACAGTGCCGCCCGTCATAGGTGCTCGCTAACAGCATTTTCCCCCAGCAGCCCGTTAGAGGATTTACGCTGACTTTATATTTCTAATGCCCTTATGAGTGGCTATGTGCTCACTAAGACAAAGATCTCCAGTGTAGCCTCAAAAGGTCCTCGGGGCAAGCGTTGTTCTCCAGCACGCACAAACACGTGCCAGTAACCACGACAACCGCCGTTAGGCCACTAAGGGGCAAGACGTCACCCGGGAGCTTGTGCCAGGCCAGGTGCACCTCGAGGCCACGTGGCGTGGCAAAAGTGCGTGCACGCGCAACACACGGACACGCGCGCACGTACGAACACGTGTGTGCAAACGAGCGCTCTCGTGGGAGCAGAGGCGGGCATTGTTCCGATGAGCGAGCGGGAGAGCGAACGGGAGAGCAGCAGGGAGAGCAGGAGAGTGGCAGGGAGAGCGGCATTGTCTGACAGACCGAGCCACATCTGGAGGAGCGGTCGATTATAATTTTTAATTTTTTTTCGTAACGGGGCTACGCGCCGTGGTCAATGGCCGTGGCAGCTGTAGCACAGCTCCCTCGCCGAGACAGCCGTGAAAAGAAACACAGCCACAGGGCAATCGACCGGGTGTAAGCGGTATGTATGCACGAGAGAGGGGAGCACGTGGATTGGGGGGTAGGCACACTCCCGTTACCATCCTAACGTCGACTCTACTGACGTAGGATTTCACATCGATACATTAACGCACGCTCACGGCGCTTGTGCCAGGCTAGGTGCACACTGAGGCCATCACGTGACATGTCGAAGGCGCGCTGCTGCTGGCAGGAAGACAGGGACAGACCCAGGTGCCACGAGTGGACTGAGAAGATTGGCAGACACACCACCGATGCTCGCCATCGTGCCAACGTAGACACAACAAAGACAACAATGCCCCAGCGAGTCTTAACAGACTGTACGTTCAAGTGCAGTGATGTTGACCTACGAAGGTCGACACGGCACACATAGAGATGAGTGACCAGCACCATGCCCGGCCGCCTTTGTCTCCCCGAATGGTAAAGCTTACACACCGCACTAGGTACTCATTTGAAGCTGAGTCGACCTAGGAGAGGCCCAGAAAATCGTCACCGGTGTTGGCCGTGAGCGGGATTCGAACTCGGGCCGCCGGGTTTGTAGTGCAGCGTGTGAACTGCTACACTGCTGTGCACACAAGTATGCACGCACATGTACACATAAAGATCTCCCACATAGCCTTAACAGACTGTAGGGTCATGTGCCGTTAGCGAGCACCTATGAAGGTCAACACGGCACACGAGGTGGGTGACCAGCACCACGCTCGGCCGCCTTTGTCTCCCGAGTGGCAATGTTTACACACTGCACTAGGTACTCATTTCACACTGAGTCGACCTAGGGAAGGCCCAGGACCAGTTCAGAAAAGCGTCACTGGTGTTCGCCGTGAGCGGGATTCGAACTCGGGTCGCCGGGTTTGCAGCCCAGCGCGCTAACCGCTGGGCCACCGCTCCCCACACGTGTACACACATTCGCACGCGTACACACGCACATATATAGTGGCGAGCTGTCACCGCCGCACGCACAAACAACGCAACGTTGACCAGAGCGTGGATCACACGAACCGCTTAAACCGCACGAGCCACGCAGACCGCACGGAGATCACGTAATGCTCCATCGGTTTCCCCAGCTGCTCTTATTGCCACCGGTGATGGAGACACTGGCGTCATCGCTGAATTCCCGGTGGCTGGGAGCGCCGCGCCAGCGCGCGGAATTATGCGTGCAGCGGGGACGGACCGAGCCACTCGATGCGGCGATCCCTACTTGGTCATGAGCATCGTTCCTCCTGGCGCGGAAGGAGCGCCAAACGATCTCTCCGGATGATGGGCCTCGTCGGCCAAGAAGGCTATGGGTAACAAGGAAACAGCGGCATAATTGTCCGAAGGTTCAGGCAACGGCCCTTGTCTGAACGTGCTGCGGTGATTGTTGCTGGCGCGCCGGTGCTGATCAAGCAGCAGCAGCGGCAGCACCCATGTCATGCTCCTAGCGAAATATCGTTTCGGAATTCTAATGACGATTGTGATGACGACTGATAACGAGTCTAAGGATTATTCTAATGAAAATTCTAATGACGATTCTGATGATTCAAACAACGATTCTCATGACGATTATAACGAGTCTAATGCCGATTATGACGCGTCTAGTGATGTGTATTAAGACGATTATAATAACTATAAGAGTCAATGAAATCCATTTTTGGGTCAGGTCACGTAAAAAATGATAAATTACAAAATAGTGTCGTTTAACCCTCCACCACCCGACACGGCCAATCAGCAAGGGGTTGTCACGTTCAACAGAAGACGCGCCAATTCCTTTACTATCTCAGCACTCCGGTGTGTTGAAAAGCGACCCCACAATATTTTACAAACAATGTATTGTACGACGTTTCGCTGACAACTTCGTTCAGCATCAGCCAAAAACTGGTCGGGCAGATCGGATGGCCCGCGTACCGCTATAAGAGTGATTAGCTGAAATATACTGATGTAGGTTTGTATTAGAATTTCTCTCCACAGCTCTTTAAGGATAGCCATGTCGAGCGCTCCCCCTCTCTTCTCAATCGTGTGACCTCAACCACTGAGGGGAGAACAAACCACCCACCCCCATAATTTCATTGGACAAGGGGAGCCGCGCAGGAAGATTTGGCCAACGGTAACAAGTGACGCCGGGCTACCGTGAGGCAAACTCACGGGACGCCGGGCTGCACTTCACGAGCGCAGTAATGTTACATTGCGGGCTGTGTGCGTGCGACGCGACGCACTGACGCGTCGCATCGACGCGTCGCACCGATGCGTCGCACCGACGCGTCGCACCGACGCGTCGCACCGACGCGACGCAAGCGGGCGCGAGCTCACGGCGCACGCGGCGGTGTTCCCCATCGCTCAAACCGCCCAACAGTAATATTACTGCGAGTTAGAACGCGCCATGCAAACTCCACGCCTGGTCGTGGATGAGACGCTGATGAGGGGGGTGAGTCGGCCAGACGGTCAGCGGGCGCCAACCCGCCAGACACTGCCTCCTGTGTATTCTGATGTTATCGACCAATTCATTAACGAGTGTGTTTCAGCTGTGAATGAAGACCGCAGAAACCGGAGGGAAGCCACGCAGAACACAGAGGTTGTAATGGAACCGCCTCGGCGCACCGATGTTACCGCTGCTCCACCGTGCCTCCACCCAGTGCCTGCCCCAATCCAGCATCGATAATAATCCGCTCAACACACTCACACGGAACACAAAGATCTCTGTACAGTCTTAGCAGACTGTAGGGTTGAGTGCCGTTAGCAAGCAGCACCGATAAAGGCCAGCATGGGTCACGAGGGAGTGTGTGGCCAGCACCACGCTCGGCCATCTTTGTCTTTCTAGTGGCAATATTTCCACATCGCACAAGGCACTCATTTGAGGCTGAGTCGACCAAGGGGAGGCCCAGGACCGGTTGAGAAAATCGTCACTGGTGGTGTTGGCCGTGAGCGGGGTTCGAACTCGGGACGCCGGGTTTGTAGCCCGGCGTGCTAACCGCTAGGCCACTGCTCTCCACAACGCACACACACACATGAATCACTCAAACACTCTCACCCCAACACACACACTCAGCCCGCAGTGTTTCCTACCACCCACCGCTGAGGCCTGCCAGCCTGAAGGGCATCACGTGAAATAGAAAAATATAAATATATATAAAATATCCAGGGTCGAAGGGTGAGACAGCCACGGGACGGTGGGGCCGCCGTGTGGAGATGGAGCGAGGGTAACGGACTCCGTCCTGGGATTGTCGACCCGATGAGAACCACCTCCCCCTCCTCCACCTCACACTCATCCTCTTTGCTGTCGTCGGCGCTGTTGAATCTGGAAAAAACTCTCCCATCGACCTCGGCTGACGACCACAGCGATGTACGCACGTCGGTTTCCGCACCTTGATGCATGCCGGTCGCTTTGCAAAGCTGTTCCTTCCCGATAGCCGTGTCGAGCGCTTCTCCTCTCTCGCGGAGGACACGGCTATACCAAAAGAGCGGCTTTGCTAAACGATCACCATCGACTGGAACGATATTCAGAACCATGGCCACAAAGCCTCCAATGCGGGAGGTGAAATGTCGCAAAGGAGAGAGGAGGTGGAACACTCGCCATGGCTATCACGATAGAACAGCTCGTAAGAGCAATTCTCACCACACCCATTGTCTCCATCGCCACAATGAGCACTGCCAAATGGTCGTTACAGTCACCGTCACTGTTGCTACCACCATGGCTCCCAACACCCACTCACGACCACCAACAAAAACCTCCACGATTCGCCGCTAAGTGCCGGCGACGTCCCTCTGGCGCTTGCGCCGGATGCGCTGAGGCCACGTGAAGCGTTCAAGGCCCGCTGACAGGAGACCAGGGGACAAACCGAGGTGCCATGGGCTGCCACCCCCATTGCCTCCTAGCACCGCCACCGCTCCCATCGCCGGCACCCCTAACGACTGAGAGTTCCTCCCCCCCGCCCGCCCCCACCGCGACCCCCTCCCCGCTTGATTCATTAGGTGGCGAGCAGAGTCCATTATGGCGTCGTTATTTATTCGCGCGTGATTAATCCGGCCGCGTCGTCGCTCCCCGTGCGGCGCATTACTCATCCCGCACGGCGCCGCCGCCGCCGCCGCCGCGCCACCGATTAGGAGTGGGGCGCGCACGGTGGGGCAAAGTGTGGGCACCAGCGGCTGGTAGTGGGCGGGGCCGCACAGAGCATCATCACAGTGGGAACGCGCATAAGGCTGTCGCGGTATGCGATGTGCAATGTTGTGGCCTCTGTCTTCTGGTCAACATACAATCTCATCTCATCTCATTATCTGAAACCGCTTAATCCTATATAGGGTCACGGTGAAGCCGGAGCCTATCCCGGAAACATAGGGCGTAAGGCAGGAATACACCCGACGACGGGACGCCGGTCCATCGCCGGGCATTGCGGGACAATTTTAGTCTGCGAGCCAATCAACCTATCCAGGAGCATGCTTTTGGACTGTGGGAGGAAACCGGAGTACCCGGCGAAAACCCACGCGGACACGGGGAGAGCATGCAAACTCCACACAGAAAGGCACCGGAGCCGAGAGACTCGAACCCGGGACCTTCTTGCTGTGAGGCGTCAGCGCTAACCACTGCGCCACCGCGCCGCCCCAACATACAATAAGGCCTTCTGAAATTAATTGCTACTGTTTGACTCTCAGTTGAACTGTCCTGATGTTGTTGACATGGCCGTTCTTTCCGCAGCTCGGATTTGCAAAAAAAAATCTCCAAAAAAACGTTATTGCTGATTTGCCGTTCTTATCTCGTTGCTGACGTGCTGTTCCCTCCGCAGCTCTGTGCAGCGCTTTGTGACCCTCGGGTGAAAGGCGCTACAAAATGCTGGGTACTCCGTTTTCCCCCACACTGTCCAAAGACACGCTGCTGTCGAGGTAAATTGGCTGGCTGAGTAAATTGTCCCAAAAAAGGGCCTTGTGCTGTACTGGTGTCACATCCTGGGTATAGCCCGCATTGTGCCCTCTCTCTGCCCGGATAGGCTCTGGCCCCCCTTGACCCTGTACAGGATTAAGCGGGTACTGACTGTTCATTTACATATTAGACTCACAGCAATGCCGGAAATGCGTCAGCGTCTCAGACTCAAGGTTTCTCTGCACGACCCCGAGTCCAGGGGTTCTGAACCTTCTGCACCTCAAGGCCCACGTGGCCCGCTTGGCTCTGGTCTCCACGGACCGCAGGAGGCGCGCGCAAGCCCACTGGTGGGAACGCAGCCGATGATCAACATGGGCTGGGGATACGTGCAGATTAAATTATTAATATAAAAACCTGCTGCACTGGACAAGACGAAGATAAACGTTCGCCGCAGAGATTTCAGAGACTGGGTGGCACGGTGGCACAGTGATAACATCTACGCCTCACAGGAAGAAGCGGTTTGATTCCCACCTCAGGTGCCGTCCCGTTTGAGTTTGGTGTTTTATGTGTTCTCCCCCGATTCTGGCTGGGATTTCTCTGGCTTATTCGATTTTCTCTTTATATATATATATATAAAAAAACGAATTGGCAGGTGACATCATAATATACAGGACGTCTCATCTCATCTCATTATCTGAAACCGCTTAATCCTATATAGGGTCACGGTGAAGCCGGAGCCTATCCCGGAAACATAGGGCGTAAGGCAGGAATACACCCGACGACAGGACGCCGGTCCATCGCCGGGCATTGCGGGACAATTTTAGTCTGCGAGCCAATCAACCTATCCAGGAGCATGCTTTTGGACTGTGGGAGGAAACCGGAGTACCCGGCGAAAACCCACGCGGACACGGGGAGAGCATGCAAACTCCACACAGAAAGGCACCGGAGCCGAGAGACTCGAACCCGGGACCTTCTTGCTGTGAGGCGTCAGCGCTAACCACTGCGCCACCGCGCCGCAAATGTTGGCGCCGGCTGGCTGCGTGGCAGCCTCACGCCGCCTCTCTGCAGTTGCCTCTCGCCGATGAATCAGTTCTTTCCATAGCTCTGTGCAACCCTCGGGTGAAAAGCGCCCTCGAAGTGCAATTATTATTTATGGTTGGGATAAGCGCTATAAGCGAGTAGCGCCTACAAAGGTCAGAACAGCATAAGAAGAGGTGGGTGGCTACCACTACGACCGACCGCCTTTGTCTCTCCCCCCCTCCCCCCCAATTGCTATGTTCACTCGTCGTCGCAAGGTACTATTTACCGGCTGGGTCATCGCGAAGAAGGCTCCGCACCGGCTCGAATAATTACCACCGGTCTCGGTGACCGAGAGCAGGAATCCAACTGAGACGTCGCTCATCGCTCTGCGATTCCGTTGCTCAACGCTCGGCTCACTCTGCACGACGGCGCGAACGTTTGTTACCGGCGAAGCTTTCATTTCCACTCCATTCACCGATATATTTTTGTTCTGCGCGAGCGCTTACGCAATTTGCGCGTTGACGTGCGCCTAACACAGCCGCGCAATTACCACGGGGGGCGGGGGTTTGGGGGGTGGGGGGTGGGGGTGGGGGGTGGGGGTGGGGGCACCTCCCGCGACATCTAATTGCGCCGCGTCTCCTCCTGCACCACACAAACAGCTCGGAAATCCATCTGCGCTCGGCGCGCGGTCAAGAAGCACTATCTGCTGTGCGCAAAATAATCATTTCATATTTATTATGCATTCCTTTCTGTCATTATTACTATTATTTCAATTCCGCCTTCCGCCATCCTCGATTTAGCCTCTCCATGAACGTAATGACCTCGGGAAATCGCTCGGTAATTGACGGACTGGACCCCTCCTCCATGCAGGCCGATCTTGACACCGCTGGTACCAGTCTTCAGCAAGTCCACTCAGTTCAATGTGCTCCTATGCCACAGAAGTCCATTTCTTTTCTAGTACATGCCGCGCCCATTTAACCTCCTCCCTCTGGCCAAA
Organism: Mordacia mordax; assembly: GCA_036362905.1. NCBI lineage: Eukaryota > Metazoa > Chordata > Hyperoartia > Petromyzontiformes > Petromyzontidae > Mordacia > Mordacia mordax. Next base: position 17,573,823 of record JAZEWT010000001.1, read on the forward strand.
CAGAAGTTGCTTGGGCATGCGGTGGCTGGGTTGCGGGCTATATGACTCAGCCACTGCAGCCTCACCTGCCGGAAAAGCTCACCAATGGGAAGCTGTCGGGACCTTTCAAGAACACGTAAGCTCCTCACACAATCCAACTTGATTAAACCTAGGATGGATTGTAGGCAGGCCAGCCGGAGTGTTCTGAAATGCCGCAGATGCTCTGCTAGGTAGGTTCAAGTCCCGCAAGCATGAAGAAGAGAGGGCATGACTGCAACTGAGAAGACTCAAAGCATCTTGTGGAACAACAGGCCAGCGTCCACACACATATCCACGCACTTTTTTTTTGCTTTTGGTAGTCCATCGCAAACGAAGATAACATTGCTTCCGTTTGGTGGTTAAGTGAGTTTGCCAGTGACTATCGTTGCTGACGACGATGCGAATGCAGGTGAGTATAAAGTCCAATCCTGGAGCCGCACACTTTGCCGCAGCTGAGACACTGTGAGACCTGGATCAGGAGGCTGAGATGGTGCTGGTTCAGTGTGATGGTGTTTTCATTGGCGTCATTCTACCCATTGTTGGGTTCGTTGCTCCTCGAGGCGTTTGACCCCAAAGTGGCATAACAGCAGCGCCAGAGTTGCCGTTTGGCCGCAGTTGGCCTCTTCAGTGTCCCTTTCAGCTGATCCTTATACCACAGCATTTGACCGCCTGGTGTTCTGCTGGCTGCTGGGAGCTGTCCACAGAGCACCTGGCAGAGTCACCTAAGAGTTAAGGTTGCCTCGTCGCTGATGGACATGGTACGCTAGAGAATGTCAACACGAGGACTGTGGTCTTCCCAGGGGATGTCAAGTATGCACTGGAGGCACCGGATGTTAAAGGCATCGAGGCATCTTATGTGATGGCGATGGTGCGCAGGCTTTGTAGCTACATAGCAGTGTTGAGACGCAAATGCTTAGTTGACTTCAACTCTCGTTGATGTTCTTCGGTGGTTGTTCTCAAAGACTCGTGAGTGAAGTCTACCGAAAACAGAAGAGGCAATGTTGATGTGAGCCTGGATGACATTGTCGATTAAGCGGGTAGGCGTTAATATGCTACCAAGGTAGCAGAATTGCTGGACAGCGTTGAGGGTAGTATCTTCAATAATGCATTTTGGCAGGGTGGGAGATAGAGACCTCTCTTGAACAATGACCTCTGTCTTTTATGTAGCAACCAGAAGACTGAGTGAATGGTATACAGAGGACACAACAACCAGGCCATGTTGTATGATAGCATGGCTTTGGACCAGGAGAGCAGTCATCCACATATTGAAGCTCCTGAATGTTGCAGACCGTAGTCTTGGTCTTAGCTTGTAGGCATCTGATGTTAAATAGATTCCCATAAAGACGGAACTGGATTTGTACACCATCCTGTGCCTGGAGGGACTTGTGCAAAAGGAGTGTGACTGCCACCAGGAAGAGGTTGAATATCACTGAGGCCAGTACACATCCCTGCTTCACCCCCTACATTCATACGGAACGAGGGTGACTGCTCACCACCAACAAGTACACATGCTGCATGTCAGTGCGGAAATCCTTTCGGATGCTGAGAAATTTGGGTTGAACACCAAACAGTATGGTCCAAAGAATTCCCCGTCACCTGTGTAAAATGCTTTGGTGAGGTCCTGGTTGTGCTCTCTACATTTCTCTTGGCTGCGCCGTGCAAAATGATCGTGTCCAATGTGCTTCGATCTCTCCTGAAGCGACACTGCATCTCTGGAAGATTTTCCTCTGTGATGTGAGTTCTGAGACAACATGATTCATGTTAACACCTTGCCGGCGACACAGAGTAGAGATATTCCACGGCTGTTTCCACATGCTGACTTGTCCTCCTTCCTCTTGTACATGGTGACTATGTTGCTGTCTTTCCTCTCTTGAGGGATGGTCTCATTGTGCCACATGTGTTGGATGAGTTTGCGTAGTCACCTTGTTAAGGCACAGGATGGTGTACACAGGAAGTGTACTGTGGCCAGGGCTCTTGTTGTTCTTTA
>JAZEWT010000001.1:17577865-17589810 GCA_036362905.1 Mordacia mordax
ACTCGCACAGAGACCTGCAGACTCACACATTAGAGACCCGCAGACTCGCACAGAGACCCGCAGACTCACACATTAGAGACCCGCAGACTCACACAGAGACCCTACCCGGCCTGTGACCTCTATAACCCGCCTGCCGTCCGGTACCGTGGCCCAGATCAACCAGACTCTGCAACACAGAGTCTTGTCCCCAAGCCACGAGGCTCCTCAATACCGCGCTCCCGCACCCCTCTTCATCATAACGAGCAGGACACAGACGCTCCACCCCCCCCCCAAACACACTGATGCATACCCACGCGGACCACTCCACGTTACTCCGTACAGCCGAGATCGTCTGCGTATTACCCTGCCTGTTGAAATGTTGATTCAGCCCTCCTGTGTTTTTTGCACCGAGGGATCAGGTGAAACGTAATTCGTTCCTCTATATTCCGCGATTGTGTGCGGATGGGATGACGATGAAGTTTATTTATCTATAAATGTAATTATTATTATTATCATCCATATAGAGGGGCGGCACGGTGGCCCAGTGGGTAGCGCTGTCGCCTCCTCCTCCTCACAGCAAGGAGGTCCCGGGTTCGAATCTCGGTTCGGGTGCTGCTTTCTGTGTGGAGTTTGCGAGTTCTCTCCCCGTGTCCGCGTGGGTTTTCGCCGGGCACTCCGGTTTCCTCCCACAATCCAAATAAAACACGCTGCTGCATACGTTAATTGGCTCGCAGACTAAATTGCCCGCAGTGCCCGGTGATGGACTGGCGTCCCATCGTGGGAATATCCCTGCCTTGCGCCCTGTGTCTGCCGGGATAGGCTCCGGCTCACCGCGACCCCGTATAAGACTAAGCGGTTTCTGACAATGACATGAGATCTGTATAGAGGAGGAGGTAGATGAGGTAGTGGAGGAGGTAGAGGAGGTAGAGGAGGAGGTAGAGGAGGAGGTAGAGGGGGTAGAGGAGGAGGTAGAGGAGGAGGTAGAGGAGGCGGTAGAGGAGGNNNNGAGGGGGTAGAGGAGGTAGAGGAGGAGGTAGAGGAGGAGGTAGAGGGGGTAGAGGAGGTAGAGGAGGAGGTAGAGGAGGAGGTAGAGGAGGAGGTAGAGGAGAAGCTGATGTTCGATTTTGTCAGCAGGGGGAGATCTTTCCACGTGGTTCTCAGTCCCCCCGCTCTCAATCTCGTCTCAAGACTGCACTCGTTCCGTAAGGCTTTCAAATCCCCCGCATGGGACTGTGGATGCGGCTCACTGTTGTCGTGCCGGGATGATGGCTCGCTGCCATTATTTAATTTTCATTTGAACTGCTCTGATGTTGTTGTGGACGTGCGGTTCTCTCCACAGCTCTGTGCAGCGCTTTGTGAGCCTCGGGTGAAAAGCGGCTTTAGACGCGCGATTATTATTATTAGTCCTGCGGAGGGTCGAAGCCTATACCGGCAGACAAAAGGGTGCGAGGCAGGGCTGTACCCATTATGGGAGACCAGTCCTTTGCAAAGCATCGCGGTATGATTAAGTCAGCAGGGAGGTTTTAACCCAGACTGCAGTAGCAGCGTGTGTTTGGACTGCGGGAGGAAACTGGAGTACCCGGTGGTTGGGTGGATGAGTGAATGATTGGGTGAGTGAGCGGGTGAGTGGGTGAGTGAGCGGGTGAGTGGATGGGTGAGCGGGTGAGTGAATGCTTGGGTGGGTGAGTGAATGATTGGGTGGGTGAGTGAATGATTGGGTGAGTGAGCGGGTGAGTGGGTGGGTGAGCGGATGAGTGGATGGGTGAGCGGGTGAGTGGGTGAGTGAATGATTGGGTGAGTGAATTATTGGGTGAGTGAGCGGGTGAGTGGGTGAGTGAGCGGGTGAGTGGATGGGTGAGCGGGTGAGTGGGTGAGTGAATGATTGGGTGGGTGAGTGAGTGAATGATTGGGTGAGAGAGCGGGTGAGTGGATGGGTGAGCGGGTGAGTGATTGATTGGGTGGGTGAGCGGGTGAGTGGGTGAGTGAGCGGGTGAGTGAGCGGGTGAGTGGGTGAGTGAGTGGGTGAGTGAGCGGGTGAGTGGATGGGTGAGTTACATCGTGTATTTGAACTCTTGTTGATGTCTGAATTATAATCGACCTGCTCATCAAATCAACCCTTGGTCGTGTGCGTTGGACTGGCCTCCTATCCTGGGTATAGCCCTGCTTTATAACTGTTTATTGCTACAGCAGAAAGCACCCAGTGCACTTGCAAACTCCAGGGATTCCTGCGACAACACAACTCAATGAAAGAACCAATAAAACTGCGGGTACTCCGCTTCCCTCCCACCGCCCAAGCGCACGCCACTGCCCAGATTAATTGTCCTGTTGAGTGCGTGCTGTCAAGCCTTGCGCCGTGCCAGGACAAGTTCATCGCGACTCCCGTGCCAGGCGGGGTTAAGGGTCACCGATCAGTGAGTGGACGGGGTCACCCAGGGTGATTTAAAAAAAAATAATTGAACTGATCAGCAAAAAAATAGACAAAGGGGTCAGGCGAGGTCAGAAGGGATTCTCTCCACTTCTTCTACCGAGATTCTCCCCCTCTCTCCCGAGATTCCCTCTCTCTCCCGAGATTCCCTCTCTCTGCCGAGATTCTCCCCCGAGTGGTGGACTTTGTTAAACATTCACCCGTGTGGTCGACACGTCATGAATACTCAGAGAAATCCAGACTCACACAGAGACCCACAGACTCACACAGACACATAAACTCACATAGAGACCCATAGACTCACACAGAGACTCACACAGAGACCCATAGACTCACACAGAGACATAGACTCACACAGAGGCTCATACATAGACTCACACAGAGACCCATAGACTCAGACCCGTAGACTCACATAGAGACCCATAGACTCACACAGAGACATAGACTCACACAGACACAGACACATAGACTCACACACAGACACATAGACTCACACAGACACATAGACTCAGAGGCTCATACATAGACTCACACAGAGACCCATGGAATAACACAGACTCATAGAATCACTCAGAGACTCATCGACTCACACAGAGACCCATAGGCTCACACAAAGACACATAGACTCACACAGACATAGACTCACACAGATGCTCATACATAGACTCACACAGAGACCCATGGAATAACACAGAGACTCATAGAGTCACTCAGAGACTCATCGACTCACACAGAGCCCCATAGTCTCACACAGAGACACATAGACTCACACAGAGACACATAGACTCACACAGAGCCCCATAGACTCACACAGAGACGCACAGACTCACACAGAGACCCATAGACTCATACAGAAATCCATAGACTCACATAAAAACCCATAGACTCACATAAAAACCCATAGACTCACAGAGAGACCCACAGACTTCCAGAGACCCATAGACTCACACAGAGCCCCATAGACTCACACAGAGCCCCATAGACTCACACAGAAACCCATAGAGTCACAGAGACCCACAGACTTCCAGAGACCCATAGACTCACACAGAGACCCATAGACTCACACAGAGACCCATAGACTCACACAGAGCCCCATAGACTCACACAGAGCCCCATAGACTCACACAGAAACCCATAGACTCACAGAGAGACCCACAGACTTCCAGAGCCCCATAGACTCACACAGAGACCCATAGACTCACAGAGAGACCCATAGACTCACACAGAGACCCATAGACTCACACACAGACCCATAGACTCACACAGAGACTGATAAACAATAACAGGGGTTCATTGAAAACAAATGGTAAAATATCTCACCGCCAGCTCGGTCCGTAGAGGCGACGTAATTCCACAGACGATTCGCAGCCCCAACCCGAAATCTTCCGAGTTCAATTACGGGCTCTCCCGAGATAGAACGCAGTAGGATTTAAAATCTCACAGCTCATCTCGTGTTTCAGAGTTAATCGATGCGACTCCACGTGTGGATTTAGAAATTCGTCAAACACATAGGGATCTGTGCACCTCCGTGTGTTAAGCTCGCTAACAGCACTTGACCCTACTGTCTGTTCAGGTTACACGGGGGACTTCTGCCTTTGTCTGAGTTGTCCACCTCGCAATCGCTCAGCTTTCTTAAGAGTGGCCCGCGTGGGCGTCATTTACCACCACGCTGACCTACAGGAGGGAATAGTCCACCAAAGTCCTCTTTTCTCCTCCACCTCCTTGGCCAAGGTAGACTTTCAGAAACACCCTCCATGGGGCGGTAGTCCACCTCCAGTGTTGATAGTCGACCTTGGCAGTTCACCTTCTGAGAACTCAGGTCCACTTTTGGTCAATCAACCCTTCAGTAGTCCACCTTCATGCCACCGACCACCTTAACGGTCGACCCCTTGATCCGTGGCCCCGTTGATAACTTGCTCAATGACAGCTGACCCTCCGAGTCCACCTTCTGTTCTCACGTCACTCGTAGTCCACTCTTGCCAGTGGACTTGCCGAGAGTCATCCCTCTTAACCGCTGAACAATCAAGGTCGACCACGGCGCAACGATGTGATTGCTTGTTCATCCGCCTTCTCACCTCCAGAACTCGTCCACCTTTCGAGAATCACCTTTCCCAAAACTCGGCCACCTATTTTCTAATCTCTTCACGTCCAATATCTCTTGTTGTGGGGATTATTTGTTTTGTTCAGATTAACGATTTCAAAGAGACAGCCTTTCTAGCGCAGCTGAAAATAAAAACCGTTCTTGGAGATATGAAAGCGCTTCATTGCAAAGCCACGGTCTCTGCGAGGACCTGCTCAATGCTGGAGCAGGTGTCAATGTGGGACCTTTCGGGGATCCGACAGTGCCGGCTCAGTGAAGGAGGCCCTGTCCCAGCTGAAGCCACTCGTGGATGGTCGAGGCCTTGTCCCAGCTGAAGCCACTCGTGGATGGTCGAGGCCTTGTCCCAACTGAAGCCACTCGTGGATGGTCGAGGGCTCGAGGTCGGCCCCAAAACTTCTGGAGCGAATTTCCACTCTGGACAAAAGTGAGACCCCCCCCCCCCCGCCACCCCCCCGCCGCGGCGAAACTTGAGCGTGACGATGGATGTGAGCGGTTTTCACGCTGGGGCCCGATGGACGAGCGTCTCATGCTCTCGTTCGCGCACACTCCGCCGTGCGCTTGTGCCCTTGAGCAGCTGCACGTGCACCCTGGGGGCGCCGCTGCGCGCTCGCCTCCGCACCTTCGCGGTCACCCTCCCAAGGTCGGCCACCTCCCGAACGGTGGACGCCCGACGACCGACGGCTCCATCCTCCCGTCCTCCACACTTCTTGGCTGCGTCCACCCGAGCGGCTTTAGTCCCGGCCCTCGACCGAGCTGACAAATCCGCCCGTATCGGCGACGGCTCCGCGGCTCTCACGCGACCTCCTCCGTATCGAGGGTCCACGCCGCGGGCGGTCGCCCTTCGCCCGAAGGCTCGCCGCCGCTGTGTTGCTCGCCTTCGCCCTTCATGATCCACCTTCCCGGTCGACCGCGGAATCGGCGGAGTCCACCTTCCCACCGTCGGCTTCGCTTTAATCCCACCCGCTCATGATTTTTGCGCGTCGACCACAAGATTTTCCACCTCCTCCCCAGCGTTCACCGACGTACATCCATCACGGCTCGATGAAAGGACGACCGCTCTGCACGGCTGCTGCTCTCTCGGAGAGAGCCATGCCATCGAGCGCTCCTCCTCCCTCCTCCGCGGAGAAGATCTGAGGAGAGAGGAAGAGACGAGGTTAGGACAGAAGATCGCAGGGTCCGCGGGCGGGGGGGGGGCGGCGCAAGGCAGCGGGGAGCCCCTCGCACGTCGGGCAACAACGGGTAAGAGCAGGGGGCGCGCGCGCCTGCGCTTGACTCGGGTCACAGAACGACGACGGAGGATGCCTGCGACGCGGGAGGTGCAACGCGGAGGAGGGAGGACGAGGAGGGCTCAGCGACGCTGCTATCCCAGAAGAGCAGCCCTCGAGAGCGATTCCCACCGCACTCCGAACCGCATCAACGTGGATGTCCTTCACAGCGATGGCCTGCTGGAATCCTCGTTCTTGTTGGAAGCCGCGGAGGTTTTGTTTTTTTTACAAAACCTGCGTTCGGAAATGAACCGCGCACCTCGTTACATCGATGCGCGCGCGCCTGCACACCTCATCACGTCGATGCGCGCGCGCCTGCACACCTCGTCACGTCGATGCGCACGCCTGCGCACCTCGTTACATCGATGCGCGCGCGCCTGCGCACCTCATCACGTCGATGCGCGCGCGCCTGCACACCTCGTTACGTCGCTGCGCACGCCTGCGCACCTCGTTACATCGATGCGCGCGCGCCTGCGCACCTCATCACGTCGATGCGCGCGCGCCTGCACACCTCGTTACGTCGCTGCGCACACCTGCGCACCTCGTTACATCGATGCGCACGCGCCTGCGCACCTCATCACGTCAATGCGCGCGCACCTCGTTACGTCGGCGTGCGCGCGCGCCTCGTTACATCGATGCGCGCGCGCACCTGCACACCTCGTTACATCGATGCACGCGCGCACCTGCACACTCGTTACGTCGGTGCGCGCGCGCGCGCGGTACAATTCGCTCGCAACAACGCTTTGCTTGAAGCGTTTCGTCGCCCGGCGTGGAGGCGATTTGCGCTCGCGGAAAGAGGCGCCCGCATACAATGAAACGAGCAACTGCTCTCGGAACGCAGTCCGAGCTGATGACGTGGCGTTCCCTCCGGTGATCTCTGCAGCGCTGTGTGACCCTCGGGAGAACAGCGCTCCATAAATGCAATTGTGATTATCATTGACGAGTCCACCTCTCGAGTCACCCGCGTACCCGGCCTGATGGACAAAGGATCTGGACAGAGAGTCCACCTTCTCTTTCCGGCCAGATCCGTCGAGTCACTCCCTCCTGCCGCGTCGCTCCTTGCGCCGTCGCTCCCTCTCGCTCCGCGTCACTGCCTTCCAGGGACGATGGAAGCGGCGGGGGAGGGGGCGGTGGCAGGGAGCGGAGCCTATCCCTGCCAACAGAGGGCGCAAGGCAGGGGGGAGAATACCTAGGGTGTGACGCCAGTACGTCGTGCGGTGCACTTTTGTTTAGGGCAATTTACTCTCGCGGGACAATTAACATAGGCAGCAGCGTGAACGATGGGAGGAAACCGGAGTACCCGATGAAAACCCACCCGGACACGGTTAGAGAGAGAGAGGGGGACTCGCAAACTCCGCACATAAAGGCACCCGAGCCGGGAATCGAACCAGGAACCTTCTCGCTGTGAGGCGACAGCAGCGCTACCTCACTGAGCAACCACCGTGCCACCACAACAGAATTCAACTTTAATCTCGTCCCACATCTGATTTACCCACTGATTTGAATTTCTGTTTCATGACCCCCTGCTGAGTCAGTGGTGGGTCTTCTCTCATAATGATGTCTGTGGGATATTGTTCAGGGCTGTTTGCTATCGATTAAAAATATATAAACCTGGCTGCCAGGCTTGGCTGAGTTACATTCTCATTTCTTACGGTTCATGATGGAATTTTTTCTGTCTTATGAAGGGAATGCTCTCCCCCCTCCCCCCCGCCCCGTCCGAACCTCCTCCTTCCATAGTCACTGGAAGGGAGTGACGGAGGAAACCCACGCAGAACAGGGGGAAAGAACTCGCAAACTCCACACAGAGAGGCGCCCGAGGCAGGAATGGAACCTCCTCGGGAAGAACTTTGTCTCTGTGAGGAGGAGGCGTGGATGTTACCTCTGCACAGACTCCCTGGTAGGGGTTGTGATAGGAGCAGTGTTAGAGATAGCAGCCAGTGTTAGAGATAGCAGTGTTAGTTAGAGGTAGGATCCAGTGTTAGAGATAGGATCCAGTGTTAAATAGGATCCAGTGTTCGAGATAGGAGCCAGTGTTAGAGATAGGAGACAGTGTTAGAGATAGGTATCAGTATTAGAGGTAGGAGCCAGTGTTAGAGATAGGAGCCAGCATTCGAGATAGGAGCCAGTGTTAGTGATAGGAGCCAGTGTTAGAGATAGCAGCCAGTGTTAGAGATAGCAGTGTTAGTTAGAGGTAGGATCCAGTGTTAGAGATAGGATCCAGTGTTAAACAGGATCCAGTGTTCGAGATAGGAGCCAGTGTTAGAGATAGGAGACAGTGTTAGAGATAGGTGTCAGTATTAGAGGTAGGAGCCAGTGTTAGAGATAGGAGCCAGCATTCGAGATAGGAGCCAGTGTTAGTGATAGGAGCCAGTGTTAGAGGTAGGAGCCAGCGTTAGAGATCGGAGATAGTGTTAGAGACATGAGCCAGTGTTAGAGATACGAGCCCGTGTTAGAGATAGGAGCCAGTGTTAGAGATAGGGGACAGTGTTAGAGATAGGAGACAGTGTTCGAGATAGGAGCCAGTGTTCGAGATAGGAGCCAGTGTTAGAGATAGGAGCCAGTGTTAGAGATAGGAGCCAGTGTTAGAGATAGGAGCCAGTGTTAGAGATAGGGGACAGTGTTAGAGATAGGCGACAGTGTTAGTAAGGATGTTACCGCTGCACAGACTCCCTGTGACCCAACAATCACGCGCACTCGGAGGTTCTGAAGTTACTCCGCCTCGCAGCGAGGAGCACCCGGGTTCGATTCCTGGTTCGGGTGTCTCTTTGTGCGGAGTTTGCGATCTTCTCTCTCTCTCCCTCCTCGTGTCCGCGTGGGTTATTCACTGGGTACTCCGGTTTCCTCCCACATCCCAAACACACGCTGCCGCTGCAATCTGGGTTATAATCACCCTGCTGACTAAATCGCCCTGCGATGGGCTGGCCTCACACCGCAGGTACAGCCCTGTCTCGCGCCCTGCGTCTGCAGAGACAGGCTCCGGCTCACCGTGACACCTCTAGAGGATTTAGCGCAGACTGGGAGTGGCGATGATTATGATGATGACGGACAATCATCATCATCGTCACCACTATCAAAGACAAAGATCCCCCGTGTAGCCTTAACAGACTGTAGGGTCAAGTGCTGGTAGCGAGCGGCGCCTATGAAGGTCGGCACCGCACACGAGGGGGTGGGTGACCAGCACCACGCCCGGCCGTCTTTGTATCCCTAGTGACGATGGTTACTACACACCGTGACACCAGGTACTCATTTGAGGCTAAGTTGACCTAGCGGAGGCCCAGAACCGGTTCAGAAAATCGTCACCGGTGTTGGTGTTGGGGTCACAGCCGCCGGGTTTTGTGGCCCAGCGCGCTAACCGCTGCGCCACCGCTCCCCACCACGACCCCCACCCCCATCTCCACCGACACCAGTCACGATTTTCTGAACCGGCGCCGGGTCTCCTCTAGGTCCACTTAGTCGCAAATGATTACCTAGTGCGGTGTGTAGTAAACATCGGCACTGGGGAAACAAAGGCGGCCGGGCGTGGCGCTGGTCACCCACCCCCTCAGTGCCGCGTCGACCTTCATAGGTGCTCGCTAACAGCACTTGATCCTACAGTCTGTTAAGGCTACACGGGGGATCTTTGCCTTTGGTGATGATGGTGGAGGAGGCCGTGAGCGGGATTCGAACTCAGGTCGCCATAATATGGGGTCGCCTGTTTAAACCTCCGGCTCCCCTCCCATCGCTAATCACATCACGACTCACATCAGTACTCCCATCACTCACATCACTCGCATGACCCCTATGACTCGCATCACCCTTATAACCCCCATCAATCACATCATTCACATCACTAACATCACTCCCATCACTAACATCACTCACATCACTCACATCACCCCTTTGACTCGCATTGTGGAGTTCACAGTTTTTCGGGACGGTTGTGATTGGTGCCAAGAGAGGCGCCGTAAGGTGAGATGAGGGGGACGGCGGTGATTGGCTGGGATTAGAATTTAAGCAAGCGCAGAGCAAGGAGAGGGGAGTTGCTGTTCGAGTTGCTGTTTGGAGACCGAGTGAGGGAGTCATCAGGGAGAGTGGAGTCGTCAGGATGTAGTCGCCGCTCGTGTTCGTTATGCCTGGGCCCGCGCGCGCTGTTCAATAAAACATTAAAAGACAAGAAGTCTCTGCTCGCCGGCTGAAAGATCGTGGAGTGAACGCTGATCCTCGCCGTGGCCGTTATCGTCGAGCCGCCACGAGTCCGCGGTCCAAGCCGTGGTGCCACAGTTGGTGTCAGAAAGTGCGATGCGGACTCACGTTGGGACTGCGATGAGTGGCGGTTGGAAGAGTGGCGAGAATGGCGAGTGACGCAGCGATGGCGAGTGGGGGAGGGAGGCGATGGTGGCGAGAATGGCGAGCGACGCAGCGATGGCGAGCGGAGGAGGGAGGCGATGGTGGCGGTGATGGCGAACGACGCAGCGATGGCGAGCGATGGCGACGACGGCGAGCGGCGGGGCGATGGCGGGCTCGCCATTGTTTATCTGGCCATTGTCCAGCGGCCGCGCATGGTGTTGGAGGCCGCTGGGAGCCGTTGTGCTGGCGTCCCGCCGGCGATTGGAGCCGGGGAAGGGGGGGGGCCCGTTGGGGGGGGCCCCCACCGGCTTGTCCCAAGCCAGGAGGAGATGACGGCGAAGGCGGGAGGAGGCGAATCTGCGGCGTGGCTGCGTTGTACAGCGGTTGGTGTGTGTTTGTAGGTGTAGGCGTGTGTGTAGGCGTGTGTACGTGTGTGTAGGCATGTGTGTGTAGGTGTGTGTGTGTGTGAGTACGTTTGTGTCAGTGTGTGTGAGTGCAGTGGCCGGCGCTCTGTGTGTGAGCGAGCGTAGCGCTCTGTGTGCGTGTGAGCGAGCGTAGCGCTCTGTGTGTGTGTGAGCGTAGCGCTCTGTGTCTGTGTGAGCAAGCGTAGCGCTCTGTGTGTGTGTGAGCGTAGCGCTCTGTGTCTGTGTGAGCGAGCGTAGCGCACTGTGTGTTGTGAGTAAGGAGCGGTGGTGCAGCGGTTAGCGCACTGTGTGTGTTGTGATTAGGGAGCGGTGGTGCAGCGGTTAGCGCACTGTGTGTGTAGTAAGGGCCGGTAGTTAAGCGGATAACGCATTACGAAGCGATGGTACAGCAGTTAGCGCACCGTGTGTGTAATGAGTAAGGAGCGGTGGTGCAGCGGTTAGCACACTGTGTGTTGTGAGTAGGGAGCGGTGGTGCAGCGGTTAGCGCACTGTGTGTGTAATGAGTAAGGAGTGGTGGTGCAGCGGTTAGCGCACTGTGTGTTATGAGTAGGGAGCGGTGGTGCAGCGGTTAGCGCACTGTGTTTAATGAGTGGGGAGCGGTGGTGCAGCGGTTAGCGCACTGTGTGTGTTGTGAGTAGGGAGTGGTGTGCAGCGGTTAGTGCACTGTGTGTGTAGTGAGTGGGGAGCGGTGGCGCAGCGGTTAGCGCACTGTGGGTGTAGTGAATAGGGAGCGGTGGTGCAGCGGTTAGCGCACTGTGTGTGTAGTGATTACGAAGCGATGGTGCAGGGGTTAGCGCACTGTGTGTGTAATGAGTAAGGAGCAGTGGCGCAGCGGTTAGCGCACTGTGGGTGTAGTGAATAGGGAGCGGTGGTGCAGCGGTTAGCGCACTGTGTGTGTAGTGAGTGGGGAGCGGTAGCGCAGCGGGTGGCGCGGTAGCCGCGGTGAGGCGCAGTAGCACGGTGGAGCTGCGCCGATGTGGGGCTGCCATTGTGGTGGCGCCCGTCGGCGCTGGAGCCGGGGGGAGGGGGGTTCCTTGGGTCGCCCGGCTCGTCAGACCCCAAGGGGAGGAGGGTGCGGAGCGGTAGCGCAGCGGTTAGCGCGATAGCCTCGGGGTAGCGCAATGGCGCGGTGGATAGCGGTAGCGCAGCGGGTAGCGCGGTAGTTGCGGGGTAGCGCATTAGCGCGGTGGAGCTGCGCCGATGTGGGGCTGCCATCGTGGTGGCGCCCGTCGGCGCTGGAGCTGGGGGGAGGGGGGGCCCTTGGGTCGCCCGGCTCGTCAGACCCCAAGTGGAGGTGAGTGCGGAGCGGGTGGCGCAGCGGTTCGCGCCATAGCCGCGGTGGAGAGCGGTGGCGCAGCGACTGGCGCAGTGTGAATGTGGGGGGGAACTTTGTGAAAGATTGCTGGTGGGCAGTTGTGGCCCGA
>JAZEWT010000001.1:17696986-17708733 GCA_036362905.1 Mordacia mordax
AGGGGTAGAGGTGGAGAGGGGGGGTAGAGGTGGAGAGGGGGAGAGGGGGAGAGGTGGAGACAGTAAGAGGGCGAGGGACTTTGACTAAGTCCGATTTTATTGCTCATCTGAAGCAATTTGCAAAACCACAAAATATACAATCAAGACATTTATACAATTTGTACAATTATTTACACCCCTTCACCCACATCACCTTCAATGTAAGTTGTGTGTAATGACTAACGCACACACATTCATCAATTTCAAAGGTATTCATAGCCTCACACAGAGAGAAGAGTTTATTTGCAGCAACGAAAAGCCACCAATGCAATTATTATTATATATGCAATCAAGACAATAAACAGTATGAACAACTATTTACAGCCTGTTTGAGCTACATTTCCTTAAATTACAATTTAAGATTCATAACGTGCACATATTAATTCAATTCCTAGTGGGAAAGAATGGGGAGAATGAGGGAGAATGGTAGAGAGAGTCAGAGAGAGTTCACAAGGGAGGGTGAGAGAGATGTATGATTTATCGAGCACGCATGATACAATAATTCTGAGAAAGAGAAAAAGACGGTGAGACATATTGGAAATAAGGGCAAATTAAAATGTGAACTGGAGGGTCCCACAAATGTACATGCCCAGAGCGCTGCCCCAGCGCTGCAGGAATTTGGACACCTCCCCAGCGTTTGTGTATAAGGTGGCTCCAGGTGCATCCGTGCCTTGATGAGGCCCTAAGTCATCGTCAGTGTAGAACTATCACCTGCGATACCCTGCAGCAGCTGTTTACAGGTCTTGAAGATCGCTCACCTTGCCTGAGCAAAGAAAAAGTTCGGGATGCTGTTTTGGTCGCCAGTGGCTTGGGATGCACATCTGCACTCGATAGCGCTGTTATGGAACCGCACACCCATTTTCTTGAAGATGTTTCACAGGAACTGAAACAGCAGATGCAGTCGCCGGCATCCGTGGAATGGGATAGCAAAGTCCTCTCTCTCTCTCTCCATAGTCCAGCAGGGATCTAATATCACGGGGTAGACTCGGCTGACCCACGCGGCCAAGGCTAGCGTGCTATCCACCAGCCTCCACCACAGGTCTATGAATCGATAATTGACGGGGGCCTATATATCTCTTTCTATTTACGGACAATCTCCACCAGGGCGCAGACATGGCTCCTCCATCTCAAATCCAGCAGGCTTTCGAGGTCAGTGTAGTACAGTGCTTTCACACCGTGCCTGTACAGGCCTGCTTGCAGACACCCTCTAGCGCCACCCCTAAGAAGTGCACTGCCTTAAGGAGCTTTCTGTCATCCGTGTGCCCTGCAGCCTGGGGGTAGGAGTAATGCAGGGCAGGGATCACATGCTTGACCCAGCACCGTTTCCAGAAGGCTCAGACCCAGTGCATTTATGGCATCAAGCGCCATGGTAAGAGAGCATCTCACCAGTGAGCAAAGAGCACAAACCAACGATGATAGAGATATCCACCACACTCCTCCATCTCCATTGGTGCAGGTCCACTAGGTCCCTCTCCACTGCCACTCCCGCAGAGGTGAAGCGGTGAATCTCTCATCTCTCATCTCATTATCTGAAACCGCTTAGTCCTATATAGGGTCACGGTGAGCCGGAGCCTATCCCGGAAACACAGGGCGTAAGGCAGGAATACAAGCGGTGAATCTGATTCACCTATTTTGTAAACACCTTTGTAAAATGTTGCCCCACCCCCAACCCCCCATTGCATCGCGGCACCCTTGAACACGTGAGTGATGACATCACAACCTCCCAATATAAACCGACCCAGAAATGGACCAGTTTTTCGAGCTGCTCGCCCAGGTTTGGTGCGGGTACCTGGTGATGCTAATTGCAATTATCAGCGAAACGTCGTATATCTCATTATTAAACTACCGGGGGTTTGCTCTCCCACACACAGGTGTGCTAAGATAGTGAAGGAATTGGCAAGTTCTGTTCACGTGACAAACCTTACTGATTTGCCGTGTCGGGTGGTGGAGGGTTAAACGAAACTATTTTTTTACGTGACCTGACCCAAAAAATGGATTTCATCGATAATATTGGTCACGAAAGCCTTCGAATTAAAGCTGTAATAGTGCGTTCAAATTCTATGCTTTGAAAAGTCTGTTGTGGAACACGGGTTCTTGTAGGAAATAATAATAATTGCACTTCTCAAGCGCTTTTTACCCGAGGGTCACAAAGCGCCGTGAGGTTAAACAGTACATGCGACCTCGCCCACTCGAATCAACGCCACACATCGAGCAGGCTCTGTTAGCTCTGTGACATCATGTAATCTGACAGCTCACGGTTTGTCAGGAAAAGCTCGTACCCATACCCCAACTGCCCACCTGCATCGTGCAGTAGGCTGAGGTCCAGGGACTTCCAGAATAATTATTCCACCTCATACAGCAACAATCTGGCAACCAGGAGCCTGAAAGACATCACCCCTACTCTGACGTCCACTAGACCTTGGCTGCCCTCGGCTGCAGGTAGATACAGGACCCCCGATTTTTGCCAGCGTTACTCGTGCCAGACAAAATGTGAGAACATGCCGTTAAGCTGTTAGCAGTAAGGCAAGTGGCTGAAGGACTT
Organism: Mordacia mordax; assembly: GCA_036362905.1. Lineage (NCBI taxonomy): Eukaryota > Metazoa > Chordata > Hyperoartia > Petromyzontiformes > Petromyzontidae > Mordacia > Mordacia mordax. The sequence continues at coordinate 17,699,568 of JAZEWT010000001.1, forward strand.
TTGCCTTCTGCCATAACATCGATGCTGCCAAGCTATTGATCATGAGCGCTCATCCACTAAAGGTCATTAGTGCTATGAATCGTGCCCATGGCTACAGTTTATTTTCGATTTTTCCAACCAGTTCACTTCAGTTATCATCCACATAGTGCGTTTTTGCTAAGTGTACTTTCAGGTACTTTATTCCGTTAGTCTCCTGGCAGGGGCAAGGACCGCACTGCACAGCATGGCCCCATAAAGAGTGCCCTGCTCTTTGGCCAGTTCACTCATGCAGACGAGGCCCTCTCATACAGGTTAACAACTGAACTGCGGAGAGCAGACACATCCTGTGCTTCCTTGACCACTGCACAGACATCATCTGTAAAGGTGTCCGCATAGGCAGAGACTTTAATGATAACATGCTCAAAGCCAGGAATTGTGAAGCCAAAAAGTGTCCACTATAGTTTACACAGGAGCATTTCTGCCAGGAGATCATCAAGACCTGGTGCTTTACCTATCGCCAACCCTTTCAAAGCTGTCTCAAGATCTGAAAGGGTCACCTGCTGGTCAAGCTTTTTACTGTCTGAGTCACTCTGGGTGGGAACCTCTTCAAGGAGCTCGTTTGCTGCCTCATCCTGAGTAGTTTCTGCAGTGTAAAAAGTAGCAAAAAAGTCTCGTGCAATTTCTGCAATGTTCTCCTGTGTGAAATGTGTTTTACGGTCTGGTCCCTGCAGGCTCGTGAAGGATTTGCTACTGAATGGTTTGCCTTGTTGAGAGAAAAAGTGCTTTGTGGGGGAGTCTGTGTGTGTTAGGTGCTGCATGACACTTACTGTGAGGGAGTGGTTTGCCTGCTGGTCTGTGACTGCTCTCAGGAGCTGGTGTTTTTCTAGCAGTGCCCCACTATTTGCTTCTGTTTGATTGGAGCTCTGCTCAGCCTCCAGCTCACTTTCCTCCTGACTTAGAAAGTGTTGATAGAGGACCTGGATCCGAGCCTTCTCCTTGTCCCACCACTGCTGGAGGGAACTGTGATATTGCTTGGGTACTTTCAAGGCATCCCAAAAGGTTCTGAAGCCAGTGGTAAAATCTTTATTATTTAGTAGCAGCACATTGAATCTCCAGTCGGCTCTGTGCTGAGCTGTGCTGGTAGTTTCAATTGAAATTGCTACTGCGTGATGGTCAGAGAAACCGGATGGATAATGTTGTGCCCCCAAGCAAGTTTGCACAGCTAGAGTCAATGTATAAACGATCCAGCTTGGCAAGGCTCACTCATGAAACAGATGGACAAGAACTGCTTCTGAGCAGGGTGATGCAGGCACCATGTGTCCAATCGACTTCAAACCCGGTGTTAATTCTGGGTGTCATTCGATGAAATTACCATCGAGCACCGAGTCCGTGGTGCAGTTAAAATCCCCACCCATGATTGTGCCCTCTTCGAGTGTGTGGCCTCAGTCAAAGTGCTCAGTATTGTGGAGAAACATTTTTCCTCTGCATACTTTTGCCCGATGCATACATGTTAACGAATCTGATGTTTGTGTTTACCCAAAAAAAATGGACCAATGTTAAGTAGCCTTTCATGACTTCATTGAGGACCACCCCTTTAGGTACACACCTGTCACCAAACCAGATGATCACTCCAACGGTGTTATTCAGTGTGTGGCTGAACAGAGTTCGTCCACCCAAATATGTGCGGTGTGGTTTTTACGGAGGCATCGTGGTGGGCCTCCTGCAGGAGAGCCACATACGCTTTATATCATGCAGAAATCGAGGAATTTCGTGCTGTCATTAGTAACTCCGAGTGCTATCACAAACTGAGACTGATTATGTTAAGTTGTAGAGCCATGCAAGATTTCTATATGTGGTGTAAAAAACGTTAACTTGTTAACAGGATGTTTTTTTAGCTTTTTGCATCTGCGCTTTGAGTCTTCAACATTCTTTATCGACAAAACCATACTTAGCAGGATGACGACAATTCTTTTGTGATACCTCTAGGAAGCCTAGTAGGTTCGAGAAGGAGTTCTCAGTGATTACCCTCGCTTCCTGAAAGTCGACTTCAGGAAGTCCTAAATCTGCATAGGCCCATATTGTTCACGGTCGCTCTTCCTTCGATAGAAATTTATCTCGCAAATGTTGTCGTGCTCCTCGTCAGAGGTAAAGACAGGGCTTCCGAGTCTTTGAGAGCATCAAGCAGCATTGTGGACGATGCCGCCTCTTTAGCCAACCTGTGTGTTACGGCTCTGCCTGGATGTTGCTCACTCTTTACAGTGAACACCCTCACACACCAAGGGGACTGGACTGGTGCTTTATGGCACTGCTGGTGGGTCACTAGTCTTCGTATTAGATCGTGACTCTTCATGGTTGTGTGTGAAGCTGTCCGCCCCCTCTACCCTCCTTAAGCATACAACGGGTACTGCAGCAGCAACGGCAGGCTCGACCTTGGCTGTCTCTGCAACAGAGGTGATCTCTGTTGCGGGGCCTTTCTCTGATGAAAATCAGCCGCTGACTGAACAATAGGCTTGGCTTTTGCTGTGTCCCCCCCATCCCCCCGCCTTATTATAAGATTTTTGCTTTCCCGATTCAACCACTGTAAATCCATCTACTTCGCTGTGCCGCTGTGTCGCGTTGGGTTCAGCCGCCGCAGTCTTTTCAGGTGCTATGCTGGGCCATTGTTACCGTACATGACCGAGACACCGTTGCAGCTCGGTCGAGGCATGTACCGTGTTGGTGTGACCATCATCTAGGGCAGTCTAACTATACTTGAGGATTATCAGCGTCTGACGCTGAAAAATAATGGCGTGCAGAAGCTTTTGCTGCTGCGCATGCAAAGGAAGTATAAAAGCAAGGGAAATAACGTTCCTGTATCATGCAAGATCACGCTCTATGTCTACGTTTTTTCGGAAAGGTTGGATGTTCGAAATAACCATCATTACTGCGGAAGAAGACATTGAGCTTCAAGGGACGAAGTGAGTGTCCTTAATGGTGAGAACCAACGTCAATTACTCACGCCACAATCTCTACCTTTGCGACGAATAGCACAAAGTCGCGGTTCATGTGTGAGGCTGGCATTACGTTGGAACGCCTCACACAATCCCCAGTGGCAGTGACCACATCCTCCATGCTGACATTGTCAGGAGGAAAACACACTGTCGTGTCTCCTGGTAAGAGCTTCGTACAATGCATAGTTAGCCAATCCTCCCCACCCCGGCTACGATGAAGTGGAGCGCAATAGTTCTCTCCTCTCTTATCACTTCAAAGAACAGGTCCAAGAGGATTGGCTCCATCACGAATGCGTTGAGGTCACTGTGCGCGCCGGCCCTGCGCCACTTAAAACCCCGCCATGCTTTGGTAATAGCTTGGCAGCATCGTGTAATCGACCAGCTCCAAATCTAGCAGCGAGAGCTCCTTTACGACCTCGAGCATCTCTTAGCAGACTGAGGGCCAGAGAATTCCAGCATTCCTCCTGCTGCTCATACAGCAGCCGCTTCACATCCAGGGGCCAGAAGGACATCACCCTGCCAGCCATGTAAAAAAAGGCCCTGGCCACCCTCTTCCACGGGGAGGCAGAGAGAACCCCCGTCCTCTGCAAGTGCTTCCCGTGCCACACAAAGTGGGTGAACAGCCGATTTATCTTTGTGAGCAGCCAATCTGGAAGCTGGAGGACCTTTGCCCTATGCCACAGCATTGATGCTGCCAACTAATTAGCTTAGAGCACGTGTCCTCTAAAGGACATTTGGGGGTCAATCGTGGCCATCTCTGTCGTCTGCCTGCAATTTTCTCAAAAAGTTCGGCCCAATTTGTTTCTACGATGCGGTGTCCCAAGGTAAACGCCGAGGAACTTACATGAAGAGAGGGAGAGATGCATAGGGGGAGATGGAAAGAGGGAGCGATGGAGAAGGGGTGAGATAGAGAGGGGAGAGGTGGAGAGAGGAAGAGATGGGAAGGAGGAGAGAGATGACAAGGTTGGTTATGGTCACATCAATTTGGTAGAGGTCACGTCGCTATAGGGGTGATTGACGGTCGAGACTAACGATGGAGCAGCTGCTAAAGGAAGGTGTTCGCCACGAGACAGATAGATTGTCGATCCGATAGTGCACGTGTATTAATTACGTGCTGCAGAGGCCTTCATTCCAGCTGTGGATAAATCATGGTTGTGATGAAGATCTATGGTTGAGAATCTCGAGAGCGGCTCCCGCGTTCCTCCTCTATAACCTTGCGTTTTTTAATGTTTGTAACTTGGGAAATTCTAAATGTATCGGTGCTTAGATGCGCTTTATCCTGACACTACGTGGTGCGACTCCGCTGTGCTCTAAATTTCGACCAACCTAAGTTTGATCCCAACTCACGGCCAGCGTCTACGGCGAATGATAACTGAAGCAGTCCATCTTCCTCCTCCATCATCCGCTTCCACCCTCATTATCTTTCGTCTCTTCCTCCTCCACCTTCATCGTCCTCTTCGTCTTCCACCATCCTCCTCCTCCGCCATCACATTCCACTATACTCCACGTCCATCATCAATCATCATCTTCCTCGTCCACCATCTTCCTCTCCTTCCTCCACTATGATTATCATCTTCCCTCCACCATCGCCTCCTCCTTCCCCCACTCCCACTCTCAGCTACCGTCACCTTCCTTCGCCTCTCTCTCTCTCGCGTTTCCCCCCTCCCTCCGCCTGTCACATCCGCAGCCCCTGTTACTTATCTCTACCCTACACTCCCTCCCCCATCTCTTTCTACGTCTCTCTGTATCTCTCTCTCTCTTCATCTCTCTCCTCCCCCGCACCTCTCCCCTCCCGCCTCCCGAAGCGCCTCAGCCGGCCCAATTAGCGCTCGTCGTGGCTGCGCGGCGTGTGCTGTGCATTAGAGACGCATTAACATTCCCTGCCCGTGGCAGAAAATTGGTTTTTAATAAGCGGACTGCGTATTCCACTGATATCGGCCCTCCTCCCATCGCTCAGTTAAATCAGGCCGTGCTCGACGCTTGCGTCCATCACCGTTTCACCCCCCACCCAACCCCCCACCCCCGCGAAGCATCGGCGGAATCAACACGCAGCGGTCGGTCTCCTACAGGGGACGCAACACGGCTGACGTAGCCAGATTAATTTATGCTGTGTGTGTGTGAAACGCTCTTAAAACGGCTCCAGCACGAAAACGATTTGACCGATCGTCCACAAATTTTGGCTCGGTCACTTTTTCGAGAGTAAAATTTGCTTCCAATTTATTTTTTTAAGATTCTACTTTGGGGAGCGGCCAGATGTCAACACAAGACGCTTAATAACACAGTCGCCTCGATTTGGACAGCATCGTCTTTACTGAGTCAGAATTAAAATCCCACAATAATTTGGAGAAACAACTTCCTGGCAACTTGTTGCTGATGAATCCTGGAACATTGCAGAAACGTCACGCAAACAACCTTGAGAATCGATATCTTGATTGATTGCTTCCAAAAGCTGCTCGTTGTACGATGCCTCCAACGTGGGAGGTGACACGTCATGAAGGAGAGAGAAGGAGCGATCGACGCGGCTATCCCGAAAGAGCAGTTTTTGAAAGTAATCATTATGCATCGAGCCGTGAAATCGATAAATTAAAATCGACAAATTATACGATGCTGGATCATAATTTGACGAGTTTCTATGCCCATGATTCGTGGGTCCATCAAAATAAGTAAAAAAAAGCTATTTTTGCTTGGTAATTAAACAATCAAGTTTTTTTCCTTGTTAATCAACAAAACACAACACTTGCGCCCCGTCATTTTAGTCGGGCAAATACACTTGTACAAATATATAAATGGTTTGGATTCAAACTCACGCTCGACGGGATCGGAGTGCAGCGTGTGTTACATCACGGAGCGCAGAGACGATTCTGATTTCCCAAGTTTACAAAAATTAAACCATAATATATCAAAAAGGAGGAACGCTCAAAACGGCTGTCACAATAGAACACGTCACTGAGAGCAATTCTTAACCGTAGATTTTCATTACAACCATGTTTCATCCACTGCTGAGTGAAGGCCATTCTAACACGTCTCAGTCGTAGATGTAAAAGACGTGAATATATATGTAACATAAAAGTAAAGAATACTTTGACATTTGGCTTCTTTTCGTGACCATGACCACGTGGACCCGCGTCAGCTAATCCGTTTAAATTGGCTCCACCATAAGAACGTGGAATGTCCACCGCTGTCGCAGGGTTGTGAACAGGATACTAGCACCGATGACTCAATTCCTGTGTTTGATAAGCAACAAAACATCGACGCGTGTGGCGTGTTGCTCAATCAACTGCTGGATGATGGCCTCTCCCCGCGTGATTTCACATCACGTGTGCTACAGTTCGCTGGCTCGGTGGGTGGTGGCTCACAGCGTCTCACCCTGGAGCGTATCCCGGCAGACACAAGGCGCAAGCTCAGGGCTATACCCAGAATGGAACCCCCAGTTGCCTGCAGGGGACAATTTAGTCGGCAGTCCAATTAGCCTAAGCAGCATGTCTTTGGACTATGGGCAGAAACCCGAGTACCCAACGAACCCCCCTCTCGGGCTCGGAGACAACGTACGAACGCCACACAGAGCGGTAACACCACATTGACTTGGGGAGGGGGTAGGGGGTTAGATGTGTAAAGAAACCGGAGGAAACCCACGCATAACAGGGGGAGAACACACAAACTCCGCACACAAAGAACAGTCACCCACCACGGGAATGTCACCGCCCCGGGCAGGACATTCTTGCTGTGAGGCGCGGATGTTACCGTTGCGCCAACCTGCAGCGTGAAATAAGGACCATTACCGCGTAACGTCGGCCACTATAACCATTACCACGTTGATTCCAGAGCAAAGCACGAGAGAAGCGGCCCAGAAGCGGAATCCCCACCGCGTGTGTGAGCGGAGCAAACTAAATCTCGGAGCGCTGCCCCGGTGCAGTGGGAACCCCATGGGGTGAGGGGGGTGGAAGCCGCGGGGTGAGGAGGGAGGGGGAGGGGGGCTCGAACCTCGGGGGACTCGTACGGCTTTTGACTGTGATTAGTAACAACACTTGCCACTGCTTAAATCCTCACGCAGTAACACCCACGCCACCCTGAGCGCTCTCCTCCCCTCTCCGGCCGAGCTCTCATCCCTCGCTCTCCCTACCCCTTGAGGTGCCAACGTTTGAGATCCCATGCTTTAAGATCCCCTGCGTTAAAGGGGCCGCAGGGAATGAGGCGGCAAGGACCCCTGGAATAAAAGATCGATAACCGCTTACAGACTCTGCTGTCCTCTCGCAGTCTCTCCCCCTCTCCCACCGTCTCTCCCCATCAAGTCCACCTCCGCCTTCTCCCCCTGCCTCCTCTCCTCCCTCCACACCTCCCAAGCTCCGATCTAACAACTCTGCTCGCGCAATGCCTTCGGGACGGGAGATGAGAGGCGGTTGGCGTGGCGTGGATGACATGGGCCCCGATGCGGACAGCGCCAGTGGGCGGCGGAAAGGGGCTTGGGGAGGGGAGGGTTCCGTGTGCAATTTCCTGCCCCTCTTTGCGATGTGGCCCGTGGGTGCGGGTTGCAGTTGCACCGCCTGTGCGCTCATTATCTCCCCCAATGGCTGGGGGGATGGCTTGTCAGTGGGAGGGAGGGATGGGAGAGGAGGTGCTGACGGTGGCGCAGTGAGCGAAGCTACCGCCTTACAGTCCATACCCACGTTATTGCTGTACCTTGATTAATTGGCCTGCCGGTTTAATTACCTCCGGTGCCCTGCGATGGACTCGTGTCGCATCTTGGGTCTTGCGCCCCGTGTCTGCCGATATAAGCTCCGGGCATCTGAGAGTCTGAATTCAATTCCAGGTCTAAGAAGCCCGAGATTTAACCTGCCTTCTACAGTGCACTCTTGGTGGAGAGCGCAGAGATTCATGACAGCTTATAAATGCGGTGTGCTTCTTTACTAGCCCAGGAGATTCCAGTGGATATGATTCACGATTCCACGTGTGCTGCGTGATTTGCAAGCCGGTATTCTCCAGTGTTATCCCATATAAACGGCGTTGTCCAGGGTTTCAAATGTAGGATACTCCTGAAAATAAAGTCTCAATAATCAATTAGGTTTTCCTGCATAAACAAAAAAACATAGCAGAGTACCCGCCCTACGCACGGTCTTATTATAATCGTGCAACATCCTCTTCTGACGTCTCTTGTTGATGACATGACTACTTTGACCGGGATTTCTTTCCTGATTTCCTTTCAGGAATGTTGATGCTTCCTCTCTGAAGTTTCCGAAGAGTAATCAATAAATGGGAAGAAAAGCTGCAACAGAACATACACAACGTGATGTTGTGCAGATAAAATGTTCGTCTATTAACGATTGGAACCCGATACCCTCCGTGCATACACACAAACACTTGCTCCATTCTATACATAGATGAAGGAAGGATTGGAACCCGGCATCTTCAGTGCGCACATACGCACGTACAAACACTTGCTACATTATATATGTAGATAGATTAGCATCTTAATCAACACCGTGTCTCCCCGTGGGACTTTTACTGCTTTGTGGGTGGGAGGGTGGGAGACTGGAGGCCAGGTGTGGGGGAGTGATGGTGGTGGAGGAAAGTGTAAATTGCTCGGTAACCCAGTGTAATCAGTGTCTCTCCACTGGTTACCGGTTAAATACAGGCTTGAATTCAAGATCCTCCTTCTCACCTACAAGGCTCTCACGGGCGCTGCTCCGACAAACATCCGTGACCTAATTCAGGCAGGAATATTTCTGCTCACGATTCCGGCCGATTTCCACCGGACATAGCGAAGGGCGAAGTTGGTTAGCGAGCTGCTCTATTGGCCGCCCAAGTCCGATTCCCCCCTTACGGGCATCACCAGTGACGATTACCTGAATCGATCGTGGGCCTCAAACGAGTGCTGTACTCGCCCGTTGCCCTGAGCAAACATCGCCAATAGGGAGACAAATGCGGACAGGCGTTGTGCCGGCCACCCACCCCCACCGTGTCCTGTGCTGTCCTTCACAGATGTTTGCTAACGGCACTCGTCCAGTCTACCGAGGCTACTATGGAGGAGATATTTGTTGTTGGAGGGTGGCGGCAACGGTAACGGCCCAACGCCCTTTAAAAATCCACCGGAAAGCCAAATGGTGAGGAAGGGGCAGACCTAAAGCCAGCTGGTGCCGCGTTCACTGGGTCATGATGCCCGCGTGCCCGGCCACACCGCACGAGCACGTGTGCGGGTGAAT
>JAZEWT010000001.1:17800296-17813020 GCA_036362905.1 Mordacia mordax
ATGCAATTATTATCATCACTTTCACGCACACGCACTCCGAATACCAGAGTCCACGCTTCTGGGGCCGATCTGCTCGTTTAGTCACAGCCCTGGAGGACGATCTCTGCCAAACCGCGCAGAAACCTCCGCTAACAACCGCCGCCATTCACCACAGAGTGGCTGTGACGTCACCACGGCGCCTGTGTCAGGGCAAAAACATTTTGAGGTCATGCGGAGTGGGAAGCTTCGTCGTCGGGAGGTCAGGGGGCAGAGCCACCGGTACCGCTACCACTGCCATGGGACAGCAGCGAGAGACAGGGGTGAAGGCGTGGAGTCTCCAACGAGGGTCGGGGCGGATCAGCCGGTGAGAGAGGCAAGCGGGGAGAGTAGAGAGGGCCCAGCCTACAACGGGGCTGGCGAGAGAGGCGGGCAGGCAGAGGGTGGGGGGAGAGCGGGGCAGGCGGTCGATATCTCAAGGCGCGGAATGAAATCTGTTTTGGCAGCGAGCGGCGGCTGGACGGTGCCCCTGGCTGCAGACACGCAGGAGGAGGGTTGTGGTGGCGGTGGTGGGGTGAGATGTGGGAGAGGGGGGAGCGGAGTGTGCTTTGCGAGGGTGACGCGGGTGAAAGCTCCGTGGCACTGGCGATGACCAAGGACCTCATCAAGGCGCGGCTCCGCCTGCAGCCACTTTCCTGAAGCGCTGGGGCAGCGCTGTGTGCACGGACACTTACGGGACCCTCCAGTTCACGTCTCAATGTGCACTCATTACCGAGTTTCTTACCGTCTATTTCTCAAACCCTATCATTCTCTCATGCTCTCAGTGAACAATTGTATATATTGTATACTGTATTGTATACTGTCTTGATCGTGTACATAGTTTTGTCATTCTGAATAGGTGTGTGTATATATGCGAAACTAATTGAATGTGTGCGCGTTATAAATTATAAACTTTATTGAAGGGGGTGTGGGTCAGGAGATGTAAAAGGTTGTACATATCGTAGATCGTTTTTATTGTATATTTATTGATTGAAAATGTGCTCGGAATAGAAATAAAATCGGAAGAAAAGAAGAGGGGAGTGTAGGGGGAAGGTGACGGTGGAGGCCAGATGGATGGCTGCGTGGTCCCAGTCATTTGGCGCGAGCTTGTGCAGCGCGCCTTGGTGGGTTCCGTGTAGCGGCGTGTGTGCATGTGCGTGTGGCGTTGGTCTACGAACCTGAGTTCGAATCCCGCTCTCGGCCAACACCAGTGGCAATTTTATAAACCGATACTGGGCCTCCCCTAAGTCGACTCAGCCTCACATGAGTACCTGGTGCGTAAACACCGTGCTGGTCAACCACCTCCTGTACTGTGGTCGACCTTCGTAGGTGCTCCCCAGCGGTACTTGACACTAAAGTCTGTTCAACCTATACGGGGGGGAGGGGGCGGGGGGCTGTTTATTTGTGCATGTATTTAGTTTAGCGAGTGTATTTCTTAGTGCGCATATCCGTGAATGTGTGTCCACTTGACAAAGCCTGCTCTATCTGTTAAGGCTATACGGGGGGTCTTTGTGGTGCTGAGCGATGGACTGATGCAGTGCACAAGGATGTAAAGCTTAGTAGAATTTTCGAAGACTGGTACAAGCGGTGTCAAGATCGACCTCTGTGGAGGAGGTTCATGAAGACACAAAGGCCCCCAGTGTAGCCTTCATCAGACTAAAGGGGCAAGTGCTGTTTGCGAGTAGCACCTTTGAGGGCTGGCGCCACATGCCACGGGGTGGGTGACCAGCACAACGCGCGGCCACCTTTGTATCCCTCGGGGAGAAGTTTACGTGTTACACGCATGGAGTCCCATTCTCTTGAGACCGAGTCAGCCTACGCAGAGACAGTCGGCAGCAGAGATGCGTCCGAAAAGTGGCGATGTAAATGGTCCGTCCCGGAACGTCAGCTGTCGGCCGGCAATGTGAAACCGTGTCCTTACACTCACCGACAGACAGGGGACGAGAGGGAGACGGGGAGACAGTGAGACAAAGACAGAGCTAGACCATACAAGGTAGCGAGAGACCGCGGCGGTCGGTTTTTATTTCAGATGTAAGGAAACGTTGAGCTTAATCATTTTAACAGTTGTCCTGCTGGGAGGGGTAAGTAAGTTACAGTATATCATGACACCGGAGGCAGTTTAGTCGAGACAATTAACATAGGTAGCATGTCCTTGGACTGTGGGAAGAATTCGGAGTACCACTCGACGCGAAGAACACGCAACCTCCACGTAGAAAACGGTACCCGAGCTGGGACTCGAACTCAGGGTTCTTGCTGTTGGAGGACAGCGCTACTCTGCACCACTGTGCCCCTATTTGTGCTGCCCCTCCTTTTTCTGTCTATCTGTGTCTGTCTCTGTGTCTCGCTGTGTGTCTATGTGTCCTGTGTTTCTCTGTAACTCACGTGAAACCGCATCTCATTCATTCTTAGTCCCCGCACAATTCTGTACGGGTTCGCGGGGTTCCGGAGCCTATCGCGGCAGACACGGGGCGCAAAGCAGGGCTGTACCTTGGGTGGCGTGAGCGAGGTACAACATCTCAGAAGACCGGGGGGTAAATTTGGCTACAAGACTTAACCTAGACAGCATGTCTTTGGACTTTGGGATCCAGCCGGAGTGCCTGGCGAAAACCCATGCGGACACGTGGAGAACAGACAAACTCCACACAGAATGGAATCCGAGCCAGCAAATGAACCCGGGTCCACCTTGTTGCCAAACGGCACGCTACTCATCCTGCCACCGGGCCGCCAGCAAGAGACGGTGAGGGTGTGAAACGGAGAGAGCTTCTTGACTTAACCCTTTGTTTATTGGAAGCAACACAGACACCATTGTGTTACTACTGTGCGATGCAAACAGCATAAATATTAAACAGGTTACATTTCTTCCACGAAAAGAAAATGTAAAACAGGCGAGAGAGCGGGGAATTTAGAGATACTTTTACTTCTGATCTTATTGCTTTTACGAGAAAGTTTTACAATCACAAAATATACAGCGAATGCCTCATCTCATTGTCAGAAACCGCTTAGTCCTGTACAAGGTCGCGGTGAGCCGGAGCCTATCCCGGTAGACACAGGGCGCAATGCATAGATATACCCATGATGGGACGCCAGTCCATCACTGGGCACTGCGGGCAATTTAGTTTCATCTCATCTCATTGTCTGAAACCGCTTATTCCTATACAGGGTCACGGTGAGCCGGAGCCTATCCCGGCAGACACAGGGCGCAAGGCAGGGATACGCCCACGATGGGATGCCAGTCCATCGCCAGGTACTGCGGGGCAATTTAGTCTGTAAGCCAATTAACCTGTGCAGCAGCATGTTTTTTGGACAGTGGGAAGAAAACCGGAGTGCCCGGCGAAAACCCACGCAGACACGGGGAGAACATGCAAACTCCACACAGAAAGGCACCCGAGCCAAGATTCGAACCCGAGTTTTCTTGCTGTGATGCGACAGCGCTACCTACTGGGCCACCGTGCCGTCCGTACAAGGAATACAATATACAATATGTACAACAGTTTACACAACCCGTGTCTCACATCCCCTTCAATACAATTCATAACGTGCACGCATTCAATGTACAGATAATGTGAGAGAAAGCTCGGGTCTTTGTAACTCGAGAGAGAGATTGATGTGAGAGTGAGCGAGAGAGGACGAATGTGATTGGATGAGAAAGAGGTGGGATGATGGATAGAAGAGGGCTTGATAGAGGGGGCGAGAGGCAGAACGAGACTTTGACTTTTAAGTCCGATTTTATTGCTCTTCCGAGAAAATGTTTCAACAACAAAAGTGCAATATACAATATGTACAACCATTTACACCCCGTGACCCACATCCCTTTCAATACAGTTTATAATTTATAACGCGCACACATTCAATTACATTCGTGTATATACATACACCTACTCAGAATGACAGCAAATTATACGCAGCAGTGGCACGTCACAATGTATACGCTCAAGACAGTAATCAAGTTATACAACTGTGTACAGAGAGTGTGTGAGAATGATTGGATCTGAGAAAGAGACGGTAGGACCCTCGGAAATGAGTGCAAATTGAGACGTGACCAGGAGGATTCCATGAATTCCCATGCATTGAGTACTACTCTTGTGCTTCAGGAAAGCGGGGCCACCTCCCCGGCGTTTTTATAGAAGGCGGCTGCAGGCGGAGCTGTGCCATGATGAGGCCCCTTGGTCATCGCTAGTGTGGAGCTTTCACCCGCGTCGCCCTGCAGCAGCTCCTTACGGGTCTTGTAAAGCATCAACCTTGCCTGAGCGAGGACAAAGTTCGCGATGCTGCTGTGGTCACCAGCGGCTCGGGATGCACAGCTGCACATGACGACGCTGCTGTAGAACAGCACGCCCAGTTTCTTGAATATGCCGCACAGGAACCGAAATAGTGGAGCAGTCGCTGGCATCCGAGGAACTGGTGAGCGAGGTCCTCTCTCCGCAGTCCACGGAAGGATCTGATGTCCCAAGGTCGATTTGGCTGGCCCAGCGGCCAAGGGCAGCGTGCAATGCGCCAGCCCCCACCGCAGGCCTCCGCATTTTGTGGCGGGAGGCCTGTACATCTGCGTCCATTGAGTGACAACCTCCACCAGCGTGCAGAAGTAACGCCTCCATTTCGAGTCCGGCAGGCTTTTGAGGTCTATGTAGTGCAGTGCTTTCACGAGCTGCGTATACAGCGCCCGCTTACAGACACCCTTTAGCGCCACCTCTTTGCAGCGCTCTGCCTTGAGCTTCCCTGCATCCTTGTGCCATGCAGCTAGTGTGGAGTGGGTGCAGGAGTAATGTCCCCGGCAGTCATCTCCTGGAGGCTCAGACCCAGCACCCTCATGGCACCGAGCACCTCGCGCAACAGCCTCTCAACCGCGAGCGTGGAGCGCAGGCCCGCGGCGGCAGAGATGTTCGCCGCTCCCTCCATCTCAACTGGCGCATATCTACCAGGTCCCTCACCACTGCCACTCCCGCAGAGGTGAAACGCAGCGCGAGAGTGCGTTCCCATTCTATGCCTTTGAAAAGTCTGCTCTGGACCAGGGATTCTTGTAGGAAGTGCGTGAGCTTATACTGTTCATGCGACCGCGTCTACTCAAAACGACGCCACGCATCGAGCAGGCACTGATAATAGCTTGGCAGCATCGTGTAATCTACTGGCTCATGGTTTGTCAGGAAGAGTTCACTGCCGTACCCCAACTGCCCGTCCGCATCATCCATCAGGCTGAGTGCCGGGGCCTTCCATGGCAGTTCTTCTACCTCATACAGCAGCCGTCTGGTGGCCAGGAGCCTGAAAGACATCACCCTCTCTGTGACGTCCACTCGGCAGCACGAGAGGGCGAAAGACGTTCCTGTGCCATCCGATGTTATTGTTCCTCTGCAATGTTTTTTGGTATCAATAGCAAACAAAATTATATATATAACCAAGACAACATACATTCTGGACAGCTATGACCCACATCCCCTCACCCTAACTCGCCCACTGACCCACTTGCTCACCCACTCAGCCCGACTCTACGTGCAGATCAGGACGGTGAAACCCGAGGAAATGAAACCAAATAAATATGCGAAGTGAGGGCATCCCGTGATCGTCCCTGCACGGAACGCTGCCCCAGCGCTGCAGGAACGTGAGCACCTCCCTGACGTTAGTGTAGAAGGTGGCTCCAAGCAGAGCCGCGCCTTGATGAGGCCCTTCGTGATCGTCAGTGCGGCGTGACCCCTTGCATCACCCTGCAGCATCTCCTCACGGAGTCTCGCGATGCCGGTGCGCTCGCCACCGGTCCGACATCGAGGGAAGACGCGCGAGATCGTGAGAGAGCGAGAAAACTTTTTTTTTTTACATTTGAAGTCCGATTTTATTGCTGGTCCACAGCAAAGTCTTTCTGTCAATGGCAAACAAAACAATATACACGGTCGAGCGAGATCGAAAGAAAGGGAGTGGGAGAGATCAAGAGCGAGAGAGAGAGAGCGAGAGGGAGAGAGAGTGATCCAGGGAGAGCGCCTCTCGCCGGACGAGGCTGTAAAGGCGCCAATGCTCGTGGACAGTAATGAGCCGACGGAGCGCCCCGTGGCTATAAAGTTTACGCAGCCGCGCTAAATACGCTGATCGGACGCCTGCGGGGGGGTTAATGGGGCGACTTTGCGGAGAAATTATATATATAAACAATAAAAAATATATATGATTAAAAAAATGTATTCCTGCCTTACGCCCAGTGTTTCCGGGATAGGCTCCGGCTCACCGTGACCCTATATAGGATTAAGCGGTTTCAGATAATGAGATGAGAGAAAAAAATGTTAACGAGACTTGAGAACATTCATCAGCCGCATTGGCACAGATGGATTGGTGTCGGCTGGGTTTGCTGGGAAATCGTGGTGGTTGTGGAGAGGGCGGGTGGGGAGGGGAGAAAAAATAAATTAATAAACAAATTAAAATAGCGGTGGGGAGGGGAGGACTAAACAGTGTGGGCGGCCATGGGCTTGCATTTGTGTGCTGCTATATTATTGCACAACTCTACAAGGTGGTACAATTGTGAGCCCCGTTTCATAGCTTTCCGGTTCGTGAGCTTTCATGGGTCCGTACAAACCGGTCTTCCTATTGTATATCAAGTCGTGCAGCTGTCGTATGAATTTTAAGGTTTAATGGGACAGAAATGAATGCACGAAAAAAATCCAAAATGTTAGGGGTCAATTAAATGGTGTCACAAGACATGTGGACCACCTATTATTCGCAGCAGCAGTAGAATCATTAATTGTATTCAGGAGCTGCTCTTTCAGAATCGCCGTGTTGAGCGTTCTTCCACGTTGGAGGCATCGTCAGGATGCTAAATGTGCTGGTTTTGTTAATAGAGCTGCGGTAGTTGTGTGTGTGTGTGTTCGTGTAGCTAAAGCCATCTCGAAAGAGCAGCTCTCAAACATTGGGCCGTGAAAAACAGCAATAATGATATCAACCACCACCATCACCATCATCTCCATCATCACCACCATGATCAACAACACCGGCCATTCACCACTATGTGGAGATGACGTCACCACGGCACTTTTGTCAGGCCATATGCACTTTAAGTCCACGTGAAATGTCAAAGGCTCGTCGGCAGGTCACGGGACAGACCCAAGTGTTATAGATTGCCTGACTGAGATTAGTGGCATATGCACCACCCTACTCTGCATCTTGCTGTGTTTTAGCCGCCCGGTGTGCGTCTCATTGTTGTGAGCGTCTCTCCTCTGCCCTCAACTGTTGTTGCAGAGCGACGGCCTCCAACTGCCCAGAAGCGTTCTTCACGACCCTGCTCCAAAGAGGTCGATCTCGACACCGCTGGTAACAGTCGTCGGAAAGTCTACTCAGCTCTCAGTCCTTCTGTGCGACATTGGCCCATTTCTTCTCCTGTCTGTGCCGCGCCTATTGAGCCCCTCTATCCGGCCAAACAGAAGCTGCTTGGGCATGGAGTGGCTGGACATGGGCACTACATAACCCAGCCACCACGGCCTCACTTGCTGGAGGAGCTCACCAATGGGACTTTATCCAAATCTCTCGAGAATTTGTGAGATCCTCACACAATCCAACTTGGTTAAACCTACGATGGATCGTAGGCAGGCCAGCTGTAAGATTTAAAATCGCCGCAGATGTTCTGACAGGGTGAGTCCACGTTTTGCAAGCATAGAGAAGAAAAGACATGATTGCGGCTGACAAGACCCAAAGCTACTTGTGGAGTGAAAGGTCAGGCAGCTTCCACAGAGCGTTACAAAGCCGATGAAACGATAATGCCGTCCGACTGATTCGGAGTGAGACCTCCGCTGCTAAATTGGAACCGGCCATAAGAACACTGCCCAAGTATGGAAACTTCTCCACTCTCTCCATTACTCATGGAGAGCTGAGTGGATAGCTTTGTGACCCTCGGGTGAAAAGCGCTATAGAAGTGCAATAATTATTATAGAGTGTTCAGTGGCATAAAATACCCAGCAGGTACTTGCTTCTGGTGGGGCTAATGGTAAGACCCTGCCTCTTTGTGGCATGCGCCAGGTTCAAGGAGAGCCCCCGACTCCTGCTGAGAGTAAGCGGCAAATACCAGATTGTTAGCATATTTAACATGGTTGGCCAATAGAGAGCCATCTCTCGACCGCACCTGGGTATCCATCAGCCTCGCTCTGTTCTTGTACCAGAAGAAAATTTCACGCATGGAAAACCTCTCTAACGACATCATTAATAAATGTTAAATAATGTCTC
Organism: Mordacia mordax; assembly: GCA_036362905.1. Taxonomy (NCBI): domain Eukaryota; kingdom Metazoa; phylum Chordata; class Hyperoartia; order Petromyzontiformes; family Petromyzontidae; genus Mordacia; species Mordacia mordax. The sequence continues at coordinate 17,808,499 of JAZEWT010000001.1, forward strand.
AGGGGCGGCACGGTGGCCCAGTGGGTAGCGCTGTTGCCTCACAGCAAGAAGATCCCGGGTTCGAATCTCGGCTCGGGTGCCTTTCTGTGTGGAGTTTGCATGTTCTCCCCGTGTCCACGTGGGTTTTCGCCGGGCACTCTGGTTTCCTCCCACATTCCAAAAAACATGCTGCTGCATTGGTTAATTGGCTTGCAGACTAAATTGCCCATAGTGCCCGGTGATGGACTGGCGTCCCATCGTGGGTATATCCCTGCCTTGCGCCATGTGTCTGCCGGGATAGGCTCCGGCTCACCGTAACCCTGTACAGGCTTAAGAGGTTCTGATAATGAGATGAGATGAGACAGAAATAATGTCTCAGCCAGAGGGCATCCATGTCGCAACCCAAAGCAAACATAAAATGGCTCCGGCTCCCGACCGTGTATCTTTATTCTGGCTTGCACACCACCCCAAAACCATAAAAGTCCTTAAACAATATAAAATTATGAAGTTGCTGTGGCAAAATATTAAAGTATGAGTAAGGATCCTAACAGGTGAGGTGAATTGTGATATAACGTTATAACTGATATTAAGGATGAATCCCATGCGTTGGCGTACCATTCTCTCTGTGAAGCTCTTTGTGACCCTCTGGTGAAAAGCACTCTATAAATGCAATTATTATTATATGAAATCTAGTTATGGATAATAATGTACAGGCTTGATGTGATAGGCAGATATGAACTTATTGACAATCATTAATAGGCGTGGTCAAAATGGGAAAATATTAAATTATGGAGAATGATGAGTGGACGTGGCAGAATATTAAATTATGGGAAGGGATTCTAAAAGGCGTGGTGAGTTGGGATATGGCATTGTGGGTGATATTAATAATAATAATAGAATGGCGAGCAGTGGGGTAAGATGTGGGAGCCCTGGAGCGGTTGATTTGGAACTTTAACGAATGAAGTGTGATGGCGGTGAGGTATGCGTGCTCGGGATGATGGGGGATGGGCGATGTGCATCCGGCACAAACGTGAAGGCAACGGCAGGAACTGTCACGTGTGAAGAAGGAGGGAGCAGCTGGGGGCGATGTGGGCGTGATGGCGGGCGTCCGGTTAGCAAGGCGATTGAGTTTAAGCGAACGCCATCCACGGAGAAGCTATCGGTGGCACAGTAATGGTAAGTCGAGTTAAACTGTTACCAGCTGGGTAACAGCAGGGACGTAGCGAGTTCATCGCAGGGTGATGTCTGTACCACAATCTTGGGCAAGGCAGACGCGTTGGAGTTTGCCATTTGCTCCAAAGCGAGAGGGGTGCGAAATTGCCGACTTGCAAAACAAATTCGTTTCATCATAATGGGTACTTTTTTTGCCAGTATATGCAGGTGTTAAGATCTTCACACGCCAGATACGGTAAAACCTATTGTAATCTTATATTCGTTTCATCATTGTTGGTGTTATATGCATAGCGCGGGAATAACGAGATACAGGAGAAATGTTGTGTTATCGTCGTTTCCCACAGAGGGTAACATTCACGGTTTGTGTTACAAATATATTCCATCGTAGTTTATGCATAAAGAGGAAATAATTATAATAATACCGCTGCAGAGCGGACAACCATGTTAACATCTGTGAGGGCCTACGTCACCCATTCTTTAAATATTTTGGACGAAAGTTCGTCGTTTGGTCTTTGGTTCACCTTGTTAATAAATACATGTTTTGTTTGATCCTGGTCTGCAGTGTGGGGGCCTCATCCCGTTCCAAGTTCGTCGTTTTTGTAAAATATTGTGGGGTCGCTTTTCAACACACCGGTGTGCTGAGATAGTAAAGGAATTGGCGCGTCTTCTGTTCAACGTGACAACCCCTTACTGATTGGCCGTGTCGGGTGGTGGAGGGTTAAATCTATAATTTATTACGTGACCTGACCCAAAAAAATGGATTTCATTGATGTGTATTCATATTTTTATATTCTTGATGAGAAAGCGGTTCACGTACAACATTGTCCTGTTCCGGTTCGATCTCCGTCTCGTCCTAGTTTCATACCTGTCTCATCCCGATTCACTACTGTCTCGTCTCATCCCCTATCGTCCCAGTGCCATCCTGTCCTATTTCAGTTTGATCTCGTCATGTCCCGATTCGTCCCAGCCCAGTTCAATCTCGTCTCATACCAGTTCGATCCCGTGTTTTGCCCGTGTCCTCCGGCTTTCTCCCACCGTTGAAAAACACGCCGCTCCTGCTGCTAGCTACATTGATTTGTATTCTGACTAACAGCCCCTGGTCCCCTGCGATGGACTGGCATCATATCCTGTGTACGGCCCTGCCTTGCGCCGTGTCTGCCAGGATAGGCATCGGCACCTGGCGAGCCTGTATGGCATCACGTGGGGCCTGAGAATGAATTAATGAATGAAGAGAGCTCGGTGGCCGTGACTCGTGCTGGATGGAGGAACCGCGGTGTCTCACATGAACACGCATGTCTCACGCTTCCTCACACACGTGTCTCACGCTTTCTCACACACGTGTCTCACGCTTTCTCACACACGTGTCTCACGCGTTCTCACACACGTGTCTCACACATACGCGTTACGCGTCCCATCCAGGCCTCTGCTCGTCATTCACAGCCGCAGTGATTCCTCATCCCAAGATTTAAATCTCGTTTGTTTTCCGTGGCAGTCTCCCTGTCCCCTGTGATACTCCGAGCCCCCCCCCACTCCTGTTGCCCTCCCCCAACCACACCTGTGTGCCCCCCACCCCCCTGTCGTGGTTCCCCCTCCATTCCCGTGTAGTCCCCCCCTCACCTCATCTGCCTCAGCGCTCTCTGCCCAAGTTCACGAATTCCATGATTCCCAGCTCCCGCACTCCCAGCTTCTCAATCAATGCGATGCCTCACTCTTTGAATTGTCTGTACGCAAAGACAAAGATCCCCCATTCAGGCTTCACAGGCTGTTGGGCCAAGTGCTGTTAGCGAGTGGCACCTATTCAAGCTGATGTGGTGTGGTGTGGTGTGGCCAGCGCCACTCCCGTGAACCTTTGTCTCTCGACTGCTGTTTCCACGCAGTGGAGGGTATGTATTTAAGGCAGAGTCGACCTAGGCAGGGCCCAAAACCCCAAACAAGTAATGATAATCGGCTAAACGTTCAAGTACAGCAGCGCCCTCCTGCCAATGCGCCTTGAGGCTCGTTGAGCCTCGAGATGTCCTCAGATGAATAACGACAATAGAAATAATACTAATATTGTTATTATATGTTATTGGCGATAATCATCCCAGGTTCCACTAATCGATCACACCCCCCAACCTCGCACCCACTCGAGCCGCCCGATCGATGCGCTGATGAGCCCGCGGATCGACCCACTGATGAGTCTGGGAGTCAAGTCCAAGCAGAACTCCCCACCACTTAGCGAGGGATCAGCTGCTGATTCACATATCGATGTGGACAGTGGAGCGAGGAGGGTAGCGGGGGGGGGAGTTGAGGGCAGAGGGGAGGGGAAAGGAGGGGATAGAGGAGGAGAGAGAATAGGGGAGAGGAGATTGGCGAGGAGGGAAGAGAAGGGAGAGGACATAGAGGGGGAGGCTATAGAGATGAGGTGGGGAAAGATATGAGAGAAGGGTGGGAGATATAAATAGAGGAGAGATCAAAGAATAGAAGAGAGGGAGAGGAGATACAAGAAGTAGGAAGATTTGGAGAGATGTGACGAAGGGTGATAGAGGAGGAGGAGGGGTGAGAGAACGATGGAAAGGGAGCGAGGGAGGAGAGGGGGGATTGAAGGGTAGGGAGCTAGAGAGAGCAATAGCAAAAAGGGGAGAGAGGAGAGAGGAGAGAGAGGATGGGGAGGCAGGAGAGGATCCGGCGAGGGGAGGGAGACGGGTCAGTACTCTAGTTGTTGATGTGTATTTGCAACTGATATTTCTTTCACTATGTAGGCCGACGAAATTGTTTAAAATGAGAGGAGGAAAACGCCAATGTCAGGACTTCATCCCTAGCAAATCAAAAAATGCCCCCTGAATTACACGAACACATTCTGCCTTGAGAAGAAGAGAGACTCTCGACAGGGCTGTTCCAAAAGAGCGGATCCTTAGAGATGTTTTTGTTACTCTCAGAATTTACAAGGAGGGCAAGGGGCAGCACGGTGACGTCATAAGTCGCGTTCCACCTCACAGCAAGAACGCCCCCGGGTTCGATTCCCGACTCAGATGCCTCTCTCTCTGTCTCTGGAGCTTTAACGTTCTTCGCCTGTCCGCATGGAATACTCCAGTTTCCTCCCAAACTCCTAAGACACGATGCGCCACGGACTCGGGCTAATTATGCGCGCACGCATATCCTTACATGCACACTCCCGCTTGTCCACTGAGCAGACCTACCATATGCACCCATATCTGCATGTACATTTACACGGGGTAAACCCAGCACATGCCCATGTACACACATCTACCTGTACACAAATGGGATAATGCGTATGCATATATGCGTGCATATGCACAAAGGGCCCGGCAGACAAAGGACCAAAGACAAAAGTCGTGGCCTGAGTTGGGACCTACCCTGCATAACAATC
>JAZEWT010000001.1:17816802-17827763 GCA_036362905.1 Mordacia mordax
AAAACGGGAACGAGGGGGGGAGGAGCAGGGTGTTTTGCGGGAGAGGGGGGCCCAACGAGCCACCGCGGGGTTATAAGGAGCACCGGTTGGAGGGGCGGAGAGAGTCTCCTGGGGGAACGAGAAGGAGCGTCATGATGTAGCTGCTGCTCGTATGCCGCTACTCCCCGGCCCCGTGCACTGCTGGTTCCAATAAAGCATCTAAAATCAAGAAGTCTCTGCTCGTCCGTGCTCGCTGGCTGATCTGTGGAGGAGTGGGCGCTGATCCTCGCCGTGATGTTACCGCTGTAAGCCGTCACAAGCCCGCAGTCGAAGCCGTGGTATCACAAGTTTAACATACTTCCCCAGTTTGCTGACATACCTCAGCAATAATCAACGCGAGCAGGCGCCCCGAAGGTAGCAGACGACATGAAGAAAGAGTGAGGCACAGAGCAAAGACAGCGCGGCAAGCTAGCAGTGGAGCAAGCAAGCAGCGAGAGAGAAAAGCAAAAGATGAGGGGAGGGGGGGGCAGGAGAGGAGGATGAGGGAATTGAGAGAGGACGGCCAGCAAGGAGCGAGAGCCTTAAATGTTTGTGTGGCCTTGTTAAACCAGGTCTAAATCATTTTTGGAGGCGAGTAATGTTGATTCTTCGTTCTTCATTGGAGAACGTGTGGTAAAGGGGGTGAGGCATGGGGTGTATGACTTAGGCAGTAGGCGTGGAGGTGGTGTGCGTATCGTGTGCATAGGTGGTGGGTTGTGTATCTGGGCTGAGGTTGCATGTGGTAATGTCAGGTCCCCTCTCAATCGACCCAGCGTGTACTGCACGCTGGGCCGGGTACGGTGCCAGCCATCAATCTCCTCGTGTGATGTGTCAATCCCAATAGGCGCTCGCTAACAATACTTGGCCTCACAGTTCACCAGAGCTATACGGGTCGCCTTTGCCTGGGCCTTTGCTTTCCACAGTGGTCAGGAAATTGCCACAAAGACTTTTTGAAGCTTGTTTGTCAGGAGTGTGAAGACAACAAGTTGTGGGCTGGAAAAATAAACGACTGTGCTGTTCAGGAGGTTCGGCGTGGGGGGAAAGGGGGGGGAATGAGATGTTTAACCACCAACAGTCGTACCAATATTGTGATATTGTGGATGAGACAGCAGTTCACATACAACAGTGAGACTGTATGAGCCTCATGTGGGGTGTTCAAAAGCTAAGACTCTACCTGTATGGGAGACAGCTCGATGGACCACAAGCCACTGATTTTTATTAACTGCTCCCAGATTGACAGCAGTAGAGTGATGATTGCTTTGAAAAGCTGCTCTCTCGGGACTGCCGCGTCGATCGCTCCCTCTCCCTCCATTACGACGTTTCGCCTCACGTTCGAGGCATCCTCAGGCACAGTATGTGTCCTGTGTGTCACTCCTATTTATATATAGGTACTATGTATATGTTAAGTCTCTTCTACAGTGTTGCTTTCTTACAGGAATAATGGCGAACAGTCGGGGTCTATTTGAAAGGGTTCCATTGTCTTGCAAGCACACTGGAATCACATTAATCCAATCAAATTCTGCCTCTTACTCACCTCTTAGTTTGTATCTCATGAAAGCCTAGTCCTTAAAACACTTGGTGATTCTCTCCTGATGTCCAGATTTCAGAGCTGTATAGCTCTATAGCCGAATTTAATAACTGGCCTCCAGGTTTGGCTAAACGTTATACTCATTTCTTTTTTGCAGTTCCTAGACTTTTCTGTCTTGTGAATCTCTATTGCTTCACAGATTAATCTCGGGCCTTTGTGGCAGAGAGCCGCTAGCACTCGCATATTGTCAAACTCTCTTCTGTGTTGTTTGTCTACACTGTGTGCTGCCATTGCTGATTTATCTGTATGCAGCAAATGCACTGCTTGCTCGTACTCTTTCTTTCTTGTGGCTATTGTTCTTCGTGTTTGCCCGATGTACGCTTCTTCAGAGAGTGATGTGGGGAGCACTTGCTACAGCCATTCCCGTACCACATACATGTGATTTCAGGTCCCGATTATGCTGATACTCTGGCAGAATCTGACAACAGCATACGGCACACGTGCCACATCCGCAGGACAAAAATGAAGAATGGATTAGTCTTCGTCTAAGAAAGGAGGCTTGTCGTGGATGATAGCGTAGAGGCACGTATATACACGGACATGCACTAAGGCAATCCAGCAAGTGGGGACTCAGACAGAGGACAGGCTTATTCAGTTTCCCCTTCTCTGGTGGAGCTAGATCCCTTGCTCATGCGACTTTCCCTCCCTCCCCTGTATCCTGAAAACCGGTTTTAAATTGCAGAGACTCTGTGAGCAGTGGTGAGGGGTCATCCATTGTGAACGACAGCATAAACTGCCCAATGAATGAGGAGACAAAGCAACCTTTTATGTAATGTAGAACCTTCGAGAGGCGTTAAATCGTGGCCGTGCGGAGCAGTGATGGGCAGACCTGGACATCGAAAGTAGATACCTCGCTGGCCATCACAAGTGGAGAAATTCTGAAACATTGTCAGGGACAGAGCTCTCAACTGAGAGACAACACACGCTGCCATAATGAGGGAAACATTCCAAGGGCTGGATCCCAGCTTGAAGATTGCCAGCGCTGTGCTGCTGGAATCAGCAGAGCAACCACGATGAAGGCAGCGCAGACACCAACGAGCCAGCGGCAATAACAACAATTGTCTCAACAAGCAGCTGCGTGACCATCAGCTGAGCACAAACCACTTATCGTAATCATCACTGTGTGTACACAGAGGTGGCCCCCTACTGCTGCTGTGTGTGTGCGCCAGCCACAAAACCAGCATCACGGACTGCTGGACTTCTAATGCTGATTAGCCACGTACACATGCACGCAATTACACACACAAGCATCGGTCGCCAGTCACACCGATAGGGTACAGTAGGTCTCATAGGACGTAAAATATTGTGCGTGTAGAGCAGTGCAAACCTTTACAAGGCCGACTAATCAAGCAACAGATGCACATTGTTTCTCATATCATTTGGGTTATTAAATTTATGTTGATTATTCAATTGTGTGACGCCGCTCGGTCTCATCATTGCGCGATTGCATGACCTGACTCTTATCGTGACCCCCCATCAAGGTCCCGTTGTGTCCGCCACTCCGAGCACATTCACCCGTGTCCTGTCCACGTTTAGTCGCAAGAGCTGACTCAGCCAGGAACTTGTAACAGAGAGGAGGGGGGGGGGCAGGGAAGAAAGGGGAGAGGACCGGTTGATCAGGGACCAAGTGAGGAGGATTAGGAGGACGGTGAGGGAGGAGAAGGTGCTGGGAGGGTACAGGTGATTGCGAGTGCGGTGATGGAGGTTCACGGCACGCTGCCGATCCCGCGTGTCTATGTACGGAAACTCAGTAATGTGTAAATGACGTAAAACTGGAGCACAACAGGATGTGAGGGCGTGTGTTAAGATTACTCGGGGCGTATGTGTCTGTATCGATTTGAATGGATGTGTGTGTGTAGCGGCCTTTATAGGTGCGACTCACCAACAGCACTTGCCCATGTAATCTGTTAAGGCTATACGGGGGGGGGGCATCTTTGGGGAACGGGGAGCGGTGGCGCAGCTACGAACGCGACGAATCGAGATCGATTCCCACTCACCACCACCAACGCCACTGACGATTATCAGAACCTCTCCTGGGCCTCTCGTGAGTCGACTCGGCATCAAATGAGTAACCTAATAGGAGGTGAGTGCATGTAGGCACTGGGATCGACACGGGCAGCCGGGTGTGATTTATGCCGTACCGAGTCAGAAATAGAAGAAAAATAATATACCTCCAACAGACTGCGGGGCCAAGTGCTATTAGCGAGCACCTATGAAGGCCGGACGGCATATGAGGAGAGTGACCAACCACCAGGCCCGGCCGCCTTTGTCTTCCTTATGGCAATACTTACCCACCGCACTAGGCACTCGTTTGGGGCTGAATCAATCTAGGAGATGCCCAGGATCGGTTCAAAAACATCTGTTGTTGGTGGCCGTGAGCGGGAATCTACCCAGGGTGGCTCGGTTCGTAGCTCGAGTGCGCTAACCGCTGAGCCACCGTTCCCCCTACACACACACGCGCGCGTGCGGAGACAAAGACAAAGGCGACCCGTGTAGCCTCGGTAGCCCCGTGCACACCACAACACGCGCTGCCCCCCCCCCCCAAGGCTCTGCGTGCGGATCAGGGGGAGACACCTGTGTTTGCTCTTCCTCCCCCCGCGGCCTCGGGTTTTCTCAATACAATACCCGCAGCCATGGGGAGCAGGGAAGGATGGGAGGGATGGGGGACCGGGGGAGGGTGGGACGATTTGACTGCGATGCTGCGTCATAGAGCCGCTGGCTTCATTAAGCAGCAAAAGATAAAGGCAAATGTCACCGTGTAGCCGTAGACTGTAGGATCAAGTGTGGTCAACGAGCAGTAATGTCGTGGTGTTGATGTGGGTTTGTTCCATCACTCGATGTGTGACGGGAATCGCTCTCAAGAGCTATTCTTTACTGGATAGCCGTGGCGAGTGTTCCTTCGATTCTCTCCTTCGCGAAGTTTCGCCTCCCACGTCGGAGGCATCATCAGCACGTGTGCCGTGCTGGCCTTTATATGGGCTTGCTAACAACAAAGCAGACGGATAACATTGGTGGCGTGATGTCTGAACCAATCAATAGCAACAGCCGCCGTTCGCCATTAAGTGGCAAAGATGTCCCCACGGCGCCTGTGCCAGGCCAGGTGCACCTTTGAGGCTATACACAAACTGTTCCATCCCTCGTCTCCTCCCCACGCCCCTCTTTCACCACCCCCATCCCCCTGGGACCCCCAGACAAGCGTTCACTGCGACCGACCCGGCAGTGTGACGACTGTGATTGGCGTTTGTTCCCTGACCTATCTGTGGGGTGCCCGCATCTCCTCGTGTGTGTGTGTGTGTGACTCGCGTGCGGATCTCCACGCGAACCAGGCAGAGACGCACCGCTGCAGAGGTTCCGTAGGATCCGAGCACAGATCGTCTCAGAACAAATCGTCATCTCCATCATCACGACGTCATCAGATGTTTTCCTCATCATCATCATCACAACGGCTGATGATGCCTGACGCGTGGGTGGCGATACAGGGAGCAATGCCACTACATCGGGTCGTGACAACCTACATCAGTGCAGTGTCACTATCATCTTCGACATCATCATCATCACAAACACATCACCATTATCGTCATCGCGGTCGTCATCCAACAGCGGCGTTGTGGCTGGCGTCCGATCCGTGTTTGTCTCTCCGAGCCGTGAGTCCTTTCATGATGAGACGCCGGATAAACAAAGGCGAATCGCATGAATATGCATCGCTTCCCCGGATGCTTATGGATTCATAGCCGAAGGGATGTGTGCACAAAGGGCACGCACACATATAAATACAAAGATCCCGCATATCGCCTTAGACTCTAGGGTCAAGTGCCGCTGGTGAGCACCGATGAAGGTCGACACGGCACACGAGGAGGTGAGTGGCCAGCCCAACGCCCCGCCACCTTTGTCTCCCTAGTGACAAGATTTTACACACCGCACTAGGTACTCATTTGATGATGAGTCTACCGAGGGGAGGCCCAGAACTAATACACAACAACCGCCGCTCACCACTAAGTGGCGGTGACGCCGCCGACCCCCGCTCCGTGTCGAGAGCTCTGCTTCTCTACTCTGCGAAGTTTCGTCTTCTTCGTCAGGCGTTTTCAATGATGGCGAACACACGTGCACGGGTGTGTGTGAGTGCGTGTGTGATACTACGTGAGGCTAGCAAAACAATCCCCTTCCTCCTCGTGGTGCCGGTCGGTAACGCTGTGGTTGCTGCTCTCAGCTTCCACAGCGTCCAAGAGGGCTATGGACGGGTGTGGGGGGCTGATACCCCCCCCCCCCACCTTCAATTTAATTACCACTAAACTATGAAAAGAAAAATAGAAACTTAAGTTTGTGCCAGAGCCCCCGGGGGGACAGGCGCTTATGACTTCTCCTGGCCAAACCACATTTGGTGGAGCCAGGAGACTGAGTACTCATCCCCGGGGTTCCTCCAGAAACAACAAAAAGCTGCTGCGTGTGGCCACGTGGAATGTTCGATCACTTGTTGTGGAGGAGAGGTTGCCACTCCTCTGTCGGGAGCTGAACCGGTACCACCTGGACCTTTATGAGTTACAAAAAGTCCAGTGGACTGCTTGTGGCTCCAGTCAGTAGAAAAGGTGGACAATCCTCCACTTGGGACAGGAAACAGCCAAGCAACAGGCAGTGGCTCTTCTTCTAAGAAAAAGAATGAAGGGGGTGTAGGAACCTGGTGGGGAGGTGTGAAACATTTAAGTCCCAGGCTACTATAGGCTTGCCTCCCTATAAATGGGAGGCGAGATATGGTGGTGGTGGTGGTGGCATACGCTCCCACTGAAGATGAACATCACTGGAGGGATGCCGGCAAGGCCGAATGAGTCAGATGCCTTCTATGACCTCCTGTCCCGCGTGTTGGCTTAAGTGACCCCTCGGGATAGAGTCATCCTGCTAGGTGACTTTAATGACCGAGTGGGTCATGATGCAGACATCTGGGCTGGAGTGATTGGAAGGCATGGGCCAGATCACCTCAACAATAATGGTAGGAGACTGCTAGACTTTTGCACAGCCCATGGGCTCGTAATAACCAACACGCTATTCCATCATCGGCGCATCCACACAACATGCCGGGTCCAAGCAAGAACATCTGCTGAACTATGTAGTGGCGGTGCAGCGAATGCAGGCCCTTGTCCTTGACACCAGGACCTACTACGGAGCTAATCTGACCTATGACCGTCAGCTTTTCATCTCGAAGATCCGCCTGCCATTCTTCCATGGCAGGACCTCATGGAATCCCACAGTGGCCTGGTCTCGGCGAGCTGATAAAAGCTGTAAGCGAGAATTCCATCATCGTTTGCAGCTGGGGCTGACATCGTCCCCCACTCCTCCCGATGACAAGGAGAAATTGGTGAAGTTTAGGGCTGTGGCTCATGCAGCTTGAATGGCTGCACTGGGTACATGGTTCAGACCTCCCCAGAAACCCTGGCTGATGGAGGAGGTATTCAAGCAAGCTAAGAGAAAACGGCAGGCCCACTCCCACCGCTTGCAATATCCCACGCCCGAGAACGAGGAGGTTTACGGCAGCCTTCGTTCGGAAGTTCGGAGAGCTGTGCGGCGTTGTAAGGGTGAGTAGTGGTTGTGGGCTGCCGAGGAGATGGAATCTGCTTAAGGAGCTCCTGTTCAATAATCACTATTTAATTCCATAAAAATATTCACTTGCATTGACTTGCAACGCTGCACCGATTACCTTTTAAAGGGGAAAATGGTGATTCGAAGGATGCCCTAGTGGTCTCCCTCTTTAAGAAGGGAGACCACACCGATTGTATTAACTACAATGGCAACTCGCTCCTCAGTGTGCCGGGACAAGGATCATTCAACATCGCCTTGCTAGGCACGCTGAGGAGAAGCTTGCAGAAACCCAATGTGGTTTCAGGCCAGGGCGGTCTTGCACAGATGCTATATTGTCTGTCCGGTTGCTACAGCAGAGATCGAGGAAATTCCAACAGAACCTGCATCTCTGCGTATTAATCTGGCAAAGGCCTACGATACCATCATTAGGCCAGGGTTGTGGGTTCTTCGTACTTTCGGGATCCCTGGCATGCTGCTCACCATCATTAAGGACCTTCATGGGAATGGGCAAGCCCGGGTAAAGCTACGTGTTCAATAGCAGAGCCATTCTCTGTTCACCTTTGGATGCGACAGGGATGCCCTCTGGCTCCACATTATGCAAAATCTTTTTTGACTGCAGAGTTCGAGAGGATTTCCACGGATGTTCAAGTGGAATTTCTATCTCGTACAGGTACAATGGGAGGATGCTTGATGCCTGGGTGCAGTCAAGGGATGGCTCTCTATTGGCCAACCATGTTATCTATACCGATCATTTGGTGATTTTTGCCCATTCTGAGGAGGAGTTGGGGGATCTGTTGTTGAACTTGGAGTGTGCCACAAAGAGGTGGGGGTCTTACCATCTTTCCCACCAAAATCAAGCAACTCTCTGGGTATTTAGTGCCACCAAATGCTGTACCTCCTCAGCTCTCCATGAGTGATGGGGTAGTTGTGGAGACTTTGGAAAAGTTTAGATACCTAGGAAGTGTGTTTATGGCCGGTTCTGGTTTGAAAGCGAAGGTCTCACTCCGACTTAGTCGGGCAGCATTATCGTTTCATCGGCTACGTAACACTGTGTGGAAGCTGTTTGGCCTGTCGCTCCACACTAAGCTTCGGGTCTTCTCAGCTACAGTCATGCCCTCTCTTCTCTATGCTGGTGAAACGTGGACCCCCTTGGCAGAACATCTGCCTGCGTGACCTGCCTACAATCCATCCTGGGTTTAACCAAGTTGGATTGTGTGAGGAGCTCACAAATTCTCTAAAATCTGGACAAAGTCCCAATTGTGAGCTCCTCCGACAGGCGAGGCTGAGGTGGATGGGTCATGTAGCCTGCATGCCCAGCCACCGCATTCCCAAGCAGTTACTATTTGACTGGATAGAGGGGACCAAACGGGCGCAGCAAGGGCTAGAAAATAGATGGACTGATGTGGCACAGGAGGATCTGGAGCTGAGTGGACTTGCTGAAGACTGGTACCAGTGGTGTCAAGATCGACCTCTGTGGAAGAGGATCGTGAAAGAGGCTATGGGGTAGTTGGAGGCAGTCACCTTCCAATAACAAACGAAGGTGTAGGAGCGATGCTCACAACAACAAGCGGAGCGTCGGGCGGCTAAAACACAGCCGGTTAGCACAGTAGGGAGCATAGATGGTGCATCTGCCAGTCATCTCAGTCAAGCAACCCATAGCACCTGGGTCTGTCCCGTAACCTGTGAACGAACTTTTGACACTTCCCGTGGCTTCAAGGTGCACATAGCCTGGCACAGGCCCCGTGGTGACGTCACCGCCACTTGGTGGCGAATGGCGGTTGTTGTTGATACTGCGTGGGGAGTGGTGCCTCAGTGCTTAGTATGCTGGGCTTCAATCCTGACTCCCGAGTTCGAATCCTGCTCCACGATTATCTAAAAAGGTCGTGGGATTCCCCTAGGTTATTTCAGCCTCAAGCGAGTACTTCGTGCGGTGTGTAAACATTGCCACTTAGGAGACAAGCGGCCGGACATGGTTCTGCCCACCCACCCCCTCCTTGTGCCGTGCTGACTTTCATAGACCATAGATAACATCACTTGACTCTACTCTATGTTAAGGCTATACGGGGAGCTTTGTCTTTTTCCTGACATTAATCCCGAAGTGGCTGTGGTTGGATTGGAGGCACGGATCCCTGCTGTCGCGAGATACTCGAATCGCACCCTCTATTACCATCGTCATTGTCGCCACCTATTCTCATTCGTCTCGTCACTTGGGTGTCACGCAGGGTCACCGCGGCGCCCCGCCCCCGCGGTACCCTGCTATTTTATACTCTCGATCCAGCGGCACTGTAATTTCCTCCCACCGTCCACATGCACGCTGCTGCCTAAGTTAATTATCCTGCTGAGTAAATTTCACCAAAGTACTCTTCGATGTACCAGCTTAACATCCTGTGTAGAGGCCTGCCTTGCGCCCTGTGTCTTCCGGGATAGGATCCCCACCACCCGCACACCTGTACAGGCTTAATCGGGTATTGATACTGAACTGAATCTTTACATTCAGTAACTGGCGGCACCCCCTTGAGCAGCAATAATGTCAACCAAACGTTTCCTGTAACTCTTGAACAATCGTCCACATCAGCTTGGAGGAATGTTGGCCCATTCTTTCTTGCAGAACTCCATCAACTCAAAGATATATGTTGGCGTTCTTACAGCTCTGTGCAGCGCTTTGTGACCCTCGGATGAAGAGCGCTCTAAAAGTACAAATATTATTATTAACTGCTTGCCTCTGGTTGTGCCACAACATTTCAATTGGGTTAAGGTGTGGTCTTTGACTTGCCCATTCCATTCTGTTGTAGATTATCTTGTGTGTTTAGAAACCTTTTAATTGCTGCATGATCCGCTTTCTGTTAAGTTTCAACTCACTGGTATATGCCCTCACATTCTCCTGTTAAATGTTCTGGTACAATCCAGAATTCATGATTCTCTCAAAGATGCAAAGCCGTCTGAGTTTTGAGAAAGCAAATCAACCCCGAAATATGATGCTCCCACCACAATGCTTTACAGTTGGGATGAAGTTTTTTTAATTTGGAATGCAGTGTGCATTTTCACGTTTCTCATTTTAGACAGCAGGTTTCACTTTCAGCTCATCTATCCACAGAACATTTTTCCAATAGCCTTCTGGATCATCCAAGTGGTCTCGATCAAACGGAAAAACAAAGGACAATACACGTTGTTGTTGGCCTGCCGTTCTCTCTGCAGCTCTGTGAAGCGCTTTGTGACCCTCGGGTGAAAAGCGCTCTATAAATGCGACAATTATTATTATTGCTTCTTGGAAAGCAGTGGTTTCTTCTTTGCTATCCTCCCATTCACACCATTTTTGTTCAGTGTTTTCCCAATGCTGACTCATGAACATTGACATTAGACAATGCAAGAGAGACCCGCAGATCCTTGGATATTACCCTGGGGTTCTTTGTGACCTCCTAGATTATTGGACGCCTTTCTCTTGGCGTGAATTTTGTTGGACGGCCACTCCTCGACATAGTAAAAATGGTTTGAAATTGTCTTCATTTGTACACTATCTGCGTGACAGTGGATTGGCGGAACTCAACACATTGAGAAATTATTTTGAAACCCTTTCCAGACCGATGAGCATCGACTGCTCTTTTTTCTGGGGTCCTCAAAATCTGTTTTAATCAGGAAATAACACGCTTCTACAAACCTGTGTGGTGAAGATCAAACTCTTGTGGTCACGACCAACTTTAATTTTTACATAGGGCAGGACCAACACACTCCTGATTTCCATCTCATTGACTAATATAACTCGACTCTAATTACCCGCTTAATCGAACTG
>JAZEWT010000001.1:17868185-17889448 GCA_036362905.1 Mordacia mordax
CCCCGCGTTGAGCAAAGTAGCCTTCGCAAAAAGAATCTCGTTGCATGAACTTCTCCAACGAGTTGGTAGCTTCCCCAAAGCAACAAACAACCACCACCACCATCATCGTCGCCTCCCGTGCTCATGGCGAAAAACTAGAAACAATAATAAGGTAGAGGCACAGCCCTGAAAGAGCTCGCTCACGATACTGGTCCGCCGGTGGAAAGGCCTCTGCTAGAGAGTACTCCAGATGAGTGTTTGACGGGTTGGCGCCGGCTTACCGTGTGATTGCTCCCCACCCCCCCTTCTTCATCTGGATCCCATATCCTAACACGACTGTGCTGGCAACGTCCTTCCACAAATCTCTGCTCTTTGATGCTCGGAGAATGTCCAATGTTGACAAATTCATCCTTGTAGAGGGACTCTGATCGTCCACGAATTCTCTTTCCCTTACCTTTCTGCAATTATAACCAGATTTTCAATGTCCTCTTATCCTCATAATAAGTCGATCTGCGGCAGGAAATAATCGATCATTTCTTGGTTTTCCATTGGTTGAGAATCTTTGTGATGTACAAACCAGTCCACTAGATGGCGTGCATCGTAGGTCCGTCGGCCAGCACAGATGCGGTCGAGGCAGCCGCAGGCCCGGGTAGAGGCGATTAAATGCATCGAATCTCATCTCATTGTCTGAAACCGCTTAGTCCTATACAGGGTCACGGTGAAGCCGGAGCCTATCCCGGCAGACACAGGGCGCAAGGCAAGGATATACCGACGATGGGACGCCAGTCCATCGCCGGGATGCCTACAACACCTGGTATTCCCAGGCGGTCTCCCATCCAAGTACTAACCAGGCTCGACTCTGCTTAGCTTCCGAGATCGGACGAGATCGGGCATATTCAGGGTGATATGGTCGTAGGCCGATTGAATGCAATCGACCTATTATTAGATTCGGCGAGTTCTTCTTCTGCGCGGATCAGAAGTATTGGAAGCGGTGGGAGCACCCACGCTTTACCCCACCCGAGATGTAATGATGCAGGTTGTTCCGACTCGATGTAAGATAATTGCTCCTCTGCGGGCTAAACGGTTAGCCCGATGGTGCATGCAACATGAGTGGCTCAACGGTCAGCGCAATGGGCTACAAACTCGGCGACACGAGTTCGAATCCCGCTCAGAGTCAACACCGGTGACGATTTTCTGAATCAGTCCAGGGCCTCCCATAGCCTCAAATGAGTACTTAGTGCAATGTGCAAATATGGCCACTAGGGAGACAAAGGCCGCCGAGGGTTGTGCTGGTCACCCATCCACTCCGTGCCGTCTCGACCTTCGTAGGTGCTTGATAACGGCACTTGACCCTACAGTATGTTAAGGCTACGTGGGGGATCTTTGTCTTTGGGGGTGGGGTCTGCAGCCACGGTTCGAATTCCCCGGCCGTCCTGATTAATACTGTGGCGTGGCATATCAGTCAGTCAGTATTAGTAACCGCTAAACACAGGGCCCAAGGCAGGGCTATACCCAGGATGTGACGCCAGTACATCACATGTCTCTTTTTGGGGGGCGGTGTATTCAGCACGACAATTGTCACGGACCAAATTCTCCACCTTTGAATGTTGCCGAGACCTAGCAATCAGCGCCCTCTGGTGCACAAACAAAGCAGGGCCCTCCTGCATAGTTATGGTTAAAAACCTGAGTTCGATTGGTTATTTCACATTGAGGATATCCATTGTCATAAACTCAATAATATCTGGGGTTCTCAGTTCTTAAGGGGACCTGGACCCCCGTGGGTTCCTTGTGTGATTTATTTTTCCAATTCCACCCCATGTTGTGTGGAAGTGCTCGCTAGCAGAACAGGACCCTACCGTCTGTTAAGGGCATACGGAGGATAGTTGTATTTGTGCAGTACTTATCAGAGTGGGGAGTACATGTGGGTGCATCTGCCTGTCATCTCGGTTAACTCATTAAACAAAACCTGAGTCTGTTCCTTAACCTGTCAGCGAACCATCGACACGTTTCGTGGCCTTAAGGTGCAACTTCTCCAATAAGACAGGCGGAGCGCTCGCCACCTCTGTCCTGCAAGAGGAACTCTGGAGAACAATTCGCCAGTGCAGGTTTTCGTGGCTGAATGCTTGAGAATTTCTCAACAGAGCTGCTCTTTCGGGATAGCCGTGTCGAGTGCCCTGCTATCTCGCACTCGCGACCTTTTGCCTCCCACGATGGAGGCAGAAAACGTTAGACGATGCCTCGGATGTGGGAGGCGAAAAAAACGCGAGGGGAGAGAAAAGGGAGGCTCGAATACACGACTATCCCGAAAGAGCGTCTCCGGAGAGCAATTCCAAAATATATTTTTAAAATCTCATTTATTGTCAGAAACCGTTTAGTCCTGTACAGAGTCGCGGTGAGCCGGAGCCTATCCCGGCAGACACAGAGCGCAAGACAAGGATATACGCACGATGGGACGCCAGTCCACCACCGGGCATTGCGGGCAATTTAGTCTGCCAGTCAATTAACCTATACAGCAGCATGTTTTTTGGACTGTGGGAGGAAACCGAAGTGTCCGGCGAAATCCCACGCGGACACGGGGAGAACATTCAAACTCCACACAGAGAGGCACCCAGCCGAGATTCGAACCCGGGACCTTCTTATTGTGAGGCGACAGCGCTACCCACTGGGCCACCGTGCCGCCCTAAAAATCTCAACAATAATTATTCAGCTCTGAATAGAAAATCGGAAAAAAACATTAACAATGCTAATTATTATTTCAAGCTTTGTCTGCTATGCTAACAGGTTTATATTCAAGGATTTTAAAATTACGAGTTGCATCTTCCCTCCGTCTACACACATGAGGTGATAGGCTCACTTGTTCTACTAAAAAAGATAAAGATCTCCCCACAGCTTTGACAGACTTGGGGTCTAGTGCTGTTTGCGAGCACCTATGAAGCCCAGCGCAGCACACAACGGGGTGGATAGCCAGCACCACGTCCGGCCGCCTTTGTCTTTTTCCGTGACGATGTTTACACACCGCACCGGGTCCTGATTAGAGGCTGAGTCGACCTCAGCTAGGCTCAGGAATATTTTCACGAAACACGCGGTGACAGCATCAGCTGCCGCTGGCAGGATGGTGCTTGGTGGCTTTATAAGCGCCATTGTGCTGCGAGCCACTGATGACACGTTGCCTTAGAGGAAGTTTAGACATGATTGTGATCGCGGGAGAGACTACGGGACAGCTTCCCTCCCCCCACCTCTGTAGGGTTGACACCTGTTCTGTTTCCCCTGGCATCGTCCTCCGTTTTCAGGCACCTCTTCTGGGAAATCTGCACCTATTCATGAGCCCCCACCCCGCCGGCCGCGTCACAGGAGGCGTCCGCCGCGGAGACGGAGCGATGAAATTGGCTCGCTGTATGGTCACCAGACAGCACGTGACATCCAGCAGTAGAGCGGCAAGCGACCCGTACAACATGTCTATAGCAGGAGTGAGGAAGAGAGAGGGAGGGGGGAGAGAGGAGGGAGAGGACAAGGGGGAGACATTAATGGAGGGGTGGAGAGGGTTCGATCCAAGGACCATGCTGGTTATGAATCTACATTAATAGACAATTTGTATTTCGGCTGCAGAGAAAAGTCTCTGAAGGTTACCAACACCAGTGAAGTTAATGCGTTCACGACACAGAGGCCACAGAATGGGCTCTGTGGGTCAAACGCCTTAGCTGGGTACAGAGCCTTTTCGCGCGCTGCTCCTAAACTCTGGAATGCCCTTCCATTGGAAATTCGGTCAGCTGAGTCCCTGGGCATCTTGTTTCGTAAGGCATTAAAGTCCTCTGGTTAGGAATGTTGATGCTGCTCCGAGTTGTTGTGCTGGGATGATGGCTCGCTGTTGACCTGTGCCTGCTCAGGAACATTTGTTTAACTATTATTTGATCTGTTATTTTATATTCTTCATTGATTTGTAGCCATTATTTTACTTTCATTGATCTACTCTGATGTTGTCGCTGTTGTTGACATGACGGTCTCTCCACAGCTCTGCGCAGCGCTTTGTGACCCTCGGGTGAAAAGCGCTCTCGAAGTGCAATTATTATTATTAAGCTGGAGACAGAGAAGCCTGGCTTAAAAATCCAGGCTCGTCTGAGTGAATGTTTCGATTGTTCAGTTTCCTTCAATGTGCCCGGCGATGGACTGACGTCCCGTCGTCGGGTGTATTCCTGCCTTACGCCCTGTGTTTCCGGGATAGGCTCCGGCTCACCGTGACCCTATATAGGATTAAGCGGTTTCAGAAAATGAGATGAGATGAGTTTCCTTCAATGTTCGCGAGGCAGCAGAGAGTATCTCTGAGTTCCGGAGCCCATTGATTGACGGTGTAGCTCGATGGGCAAATCCTGTTTACTTTTCATTGGGGAAGCCTGGGTTCAAATCCATGTTCACGACTGTGCTGTTTTCTGTCCCGATATCACCGACGCTAGAGAGAGTTTTTGAAAGTTCGAGGCACCATGTGCACGGAGTGGCTCGGTGTGATGAGTGCCCATGCTCTCCACCATAATGTCCTACTTTTAACCCCGAATTCGTTTCCCGGCGATGATTTACATCAGGGGTTAAACGTAGCTTATATTTCTTATTTGTAGAGTCGTATAGCAACATCCCTTCTCACCTGTACTGTGCTGCCACCGTTTTCAACCGGTGGGTAGCGACTCATTAGTAAAGTCAGTTTCTCAGTTGAAAGAAACCGTTGAGGAGTGTAGCTTTTTTTAACAGATGTAAAAAAAAGTTTTCAGTGGACCGTGAGCGTTACCTAGTAGTCCGTGGAGACAAGACCCGAGTGGGCCGAGTGGGCCTTAAGGGGCAAGAGGGTTGAGAACCCCTGCTGTGCTGAATGTTTCAACCACTTGCTTACCGGACCGCTGTACCGGACCGTGTCGGCATACTTTCACCTTTCTATATATTAATTATAAATGAAGTAGTCCTGAGCCTGCTTAGGAATTGGGATTGTCGGGGAATAGCAGATGTTGAATGCCGGGCAGTTGGGGTGGCTGTGCACGTGGCTGTGCACGTGGGTCACAGATGGGAGCTCGAGCAGGGCTCTAAAGCCTAACCAGAGACGAGGTGGACTTTCTATGGATTCTGTGGGTTCGTTCCACGCGAAGCCAGAGAATCATTCACTGACGGATTTTCACAAATACTGTGTCTCTTCATGAAGCAGCACGTTCCTAAAACGTTTTCTTGAGACTCGGCAAACCTTTCGTGGGTAGATATATAGAAGTATGAGAGTTAATCTAACACGTTGCTTCGTAACTAAACTGGAATATTGAAAATATTACCTTGGGTTTCACTGGGGTGGGATCGCGTTATCGGTTCGGTTCATTGGGACGGCTGGCACCAGCTGCTGATTGGTTAGTTGGTTGGGGTTATGGCCATGTGGGAGGGGGGGGTGTGTGGCGAGTACTGCCATTTGTTTGGCCCAGTCAGGTAGGGGTTTGGGTTAGCCTTTGATTGGCTGTCGAGTGCCCCCCACCGCCGCCCGCATCCCTCACCTGTGAACCCGCGTACAGCGACCAGCAGGGGGCGGAGGTGTACCGCGCCACGACTGCCTCGACAGACATCAGGGTGAAGCGTTGTCAGCGGGCACCTATCAAGGCCAGCACGGCACACGAGAGGATGGGTGGCCAGCACCACGCGCGACCGTGTTTGTCTCTTCTTAGTAACGATGTTTGCACAGCACACCAGGTTGCTGGCCGTGAGCGGGCATCGAACACGGGGGTCCCGGGGACAGCGCGCGTATCGCTGCGCCACTGCTCACCACTGCGGCGCTCGCAAACACGCCACTTGTGTCGTTGGAGAAGAGTTTTACAGCCGAATGCCGTTCTGACGCCGACATCCTTTCGTCGGACGATCTTCTCAATGAGATGAGATGAGACGATCTTCGAATCGTTATTTGCTTGAAATCTCTCCCTCAGACTTGTTCACCGAGGGCGATAACGGCGATGGCTCCAACGTTGGAAGCGAAATGTCGCGAAGGAGAGAGGGGGTCATGCTTTACACGTCTATCCCGAATGAGCAGCTCTTGAGAACGAATTTCATCATCAGCCAACGTCAATCCACTGCTGGGTGACTGGTCTTCCAGAAGACCCTGCCAGGATGCCACGATGTAACAATCCATTCACGGCACCTGCACGCACAGGCGGATGACAGATGCCCTTAATTTACGCGAGCAGGTGAGAGTCCATTGACACGAGGAGTCGCTGTGTAATGACCGTAATCACAGCACCGCTTATCCGCCCCGCGATTCATCCGAATGTTTCCAGAAGGGGCGGCACGGCGGCGCGGTGAGAAGCGCCGCCGCCTTTACGGTAAAAAATTCCGGGTTTGAATCGCAGCACGGGTGCCTTTCTGTGTGGAGTTTGCATGTTCTCCACGTGTCTGCACGGGTTGTTGTCGAGTACTCCGGTTTTCTCCAGCAGTCCATAGATACGATCCTGCCTAAGGTTTATTGGCCTGCGCACTAAATTACTTTCATCTCTTTCAGGGTATAGCGCTTTGTCCTATGTCTGCCGGGATAGGCTCCGCCTTACCGTGACCCTCTACCGGATTAAGCGGATACTGAAAATGCGGGACGGTATCGTCATGCCTCCGACGCGGACGAGCGAACGTCCTCAAGGAGAGAGAAGGAACGCTCGACACGTCTATCCTGAACTAGCAGCTACGCAGAGCAAGCCTTATACATCGGTACATCGGTAAGTGCCACCTATCAGCGCGGATTGACGTTAGGCTCCAGGATGTGAGCGCTTTAACAAATCAAACATTGCGCACCCGAACCGCAGAGACGATCGCGGTTCGGGTGCGCAATGTTTTTCATTTCAGGTGTTGAAACAAAACAACAGCAATAGATTCCATTTTTTGGGTTAGGTCACGTAAAAAATATTTGTTGTAAATCCTCCACCACCCGACAACAGCCAATCAGTGAAATATGTCGACGTTGACACAACGTGTTTAATTCTCAATATCTCAGCACACCGGTGTGTTCAAGAGCAAACTTACAGAATTTATAAATAGAATACGACTTTTCGCTGATGATTGCAATCAGCATTATCAGGCAACCCGAACCTACTTTAGCGCGTTCGCTTCTGAAGCGAACTTGAGGCTCTTTTGCTCTTCAACACACAGGTGTGCTGAGAGAGTGAAAAATTGGCACGTTTTGTCAACGTTTACATACTTTACTGATTGGCTGATGTCAGGTGGTAGAGGGTTTACGATAAACATTTTAAAGTGACCGAACCCAAAAAATGGAATCCATTGATAACATTGGTCACGAAAGCCTTCGAATTAAAACAACAGTAACAACCCGCAGTGATCCTAGCTGCTGTTGGATGTTCGGTGCCGTGTGCCCCACGTTGTCGTTTTGGGTTTTTTTGTTAGAAAATTAAATGCCACCCATTACAATGTACTCCAGTGACAGTATTTTGCGGGATTATTTGACAGCTTAAATTTTTGACTCAGCTTTTTAAAAAAAAGAAGCTGTTTTTATCTCACATTTGAGTCTCCATAATTAGCGCGCTGGGGGAATGCTGGAGGAATAAACATTCAACATATTTCTTTAATTTGTTAAATAAAACGCAGGAGACGTTGCGATTTCAGAACGGGTCTGGTTTGTTTGTGGGTCATTGTAAAAAAAAACCCGTCCCGCACTCCTGGCGCACATAGCTGCAACCACATCGTTAACCGGTGCCTATGCCTGAGTTGGGCGGGGGGGGTAAGTAGATGAGGAGGTGGAGGACGAGGAGGAGGTGGAGGAGTATGGAGGAGCAGAAGGTGGAACACTTCGTTTTCTTGAGTGGGTGGACAGAGGAGACGGCAGGGGAAGAAGTTGAAGTTGGCCCAGTGATCATGGCGCTGGGCTACAATCATGGCCACCCGAGTTCGATTCTGTTCACCGCCAGCACCAGTGACGATTCACTGAACCAGTCCTGGGCCTCCCCTACATCGACGCAGCCTCATATGAGTAGCTAGTCTCATTATCTGAAACCGCTTAATCCTATATAGGGTCACGGTGAGCCGGAGCCTATCCCGGAAACACAGGGCGTAAGGCAGGAATACACCCGACGACGGGACGCCGGTCCATCGCCGGGCATTGCGGGACAATTTTAGTCTGCGAGCCAATCAACCTATCCAGGAGCATGCTTTTGGACTGTGGGAGGAAACCGGAGTACCCGGCGAAAACCCACGCGGACACGGGGAGAGCATGCAAACTCCACACAGAAAGGCACCCGAGCCGAGAGATTCGAACCCGGGACCTTCTTGCTGTGAGGCGTCAGCGCTAACCACTGCGCCACCGCGCCGCCCTGAGTAGCTAGTGTGGTGTGTAAATATCACAAAGGATTACGGGCGTGGCGCTGCCCCCCCCCGTGTTCCGTGTCCGCCTTCATTGGCACTTTCTCATGACACTTGACCCTTTAGTCGGTTAAAGCTAGACGGTGAATCTTTGTCTTTGTAAGAGCAGGAGTGTGGGGGGGGCTGGAGGAGAGATGAGTGGTTGCTCATCCGCTCGCTGGAGAGACGGGAAAGAGGAGAGAGGAGAGAGTGGGAGACAGAAAGAGAGGTAACGCGATGAGAGAGCGAGGTGGAGAGAGCGAGAAAGAGCGGGGGGTTGGGGGAGAGAGGCGAAGGCAACTTTAATTGGCAAGGAGGTAACAATGCGGCAGGAAATTAAAACCCGCGAGGAGACGAGACGGCTCGGCGATGTGACGCGAATATCTGATGCCTCTTCATTCACGCATTGTCCGCCTGTATTTTAAATAATAACAACGCAGCAGCAGCCACACAGCGACGGCAACAAACCGCGCTTCAGATGCTAATTTCGATCAACCTTTCAACAATAAAATCAAAGAGCTGCTCTGTATTATTCTGTGCACAATCCCGCGCGCACTCCATGCATGGACGACCAAAGGCAAAGGTAGAGACGCCCTCTGTAGCTTTAATAGACCGCAAGGGGCAAGCAGGTGCTGTTAACCAGCGCTTACTGAGGTCGGAGTCACGCACAATGCTCAGGTGCAGCTGTGCCAAGGTGTCAGGCCGCCTTGATATCTCCCCAGTGCAGATGCTTACAGAACCTCACAGTTCATGCTCAAATCTTTAAGGAACAGATCAACCGCTATTGGGAGGCACTTGACTGCGCCCGTACCAACCATTTTTCCAGCATTCTGGCTGATACCTGCGACAAGAAGACGTTTTGCTTGTCGGAACCTCGCACCAATTATCCAAGGCTGAAGCTATCCAATTGATGCCTGACAACTAGACCACTAAAGTTTCTAAGGCAGTCCGGAGTCTAGGTGTGACTCTTGATTCCTTACTCATCGTCGAGACACACATCAACAAGGTGACGAAGGTAGCCTATTTCAATCTCAGAAACTTAGCCAAACTGCGCAACATCCTGTCACTCTCTGATGCTCAGAAGCTAATACACTACTTCATCTCTTCACGAATCCGATTACTGCAATGCACTGCTCCCTGGCACCCCTGCCGACCTGATCAATCGTCTCCAACGCTGGAGTCCTCACTCGCACACCTGTCCAAGATCACATATCCCCAATACTGATGTCTCTTCACTGGTTACCAGTTAAATACAGGATTGAATTCAAGATCCTCCTTCTCATCGACAAGGCTCTCACTGGCGCTGCTACGACATACATCCGTGGCCTACTTCAGGCATCCTCCTCAACACAACTTCGATCCTCCAATACGGGCTTGCTCTATGCGCCCAGATCTCACCTCCATTCGATGGGTGATAGAGCTTTCTCGCACGCTGCTCCCAGACTCTGGAATGTCCATTTATTGGAGAGTCGGTCAGCTGATTCACAGGGCATCTTCAAATCTCGTCTCAAGACTTACTTGTTCCGTAAGGCTTTCAAGTCCTCTGGCTAGAACTGTTAATGCGGCTCACTGTGGTCGTGCTGAAATGATGGCTCGCTGCCGACCTGCACCTGCTCGGGAACATTTATTCCTTCCTTGCTTGTTGAAGATTTATTTTATTATTATGATTAATATTTTTATCGTTTGTTTTAATTCCTTCTATAATTTATTGCCATTATTTGACTTTCAGTTGAAATGTCCTGATGTCGTTGTTGCTGACATGCCGTTCTCTCCGCAGCTCAGTGCAGCGCTTTGTGACCCTTGGGTGAAAAGCGCTATATAAGTGCAATTATTATTACTATTAACGATGTGTTCAGTAAAGGCCGAGGCGACTCAGGTGTGGCTCTCTCAGTGTATCTGGTGATAAATAATAATAATGATGCAAATAATTTATAGTATGTTTATAGGGCCTTTTACCCAGAGGCCTCAAAGCTCTGCAAGAAAGAGAGGCTGTGGGGAAGTCAGTCAAGCTGATAGCCGGTGCTGGTCCGCCAGACACTGCGTCCTCATAAATCACGATGTGGGAGCAAACCTGAGAACCCAGAGGAAACCCGCGCAGAAAATGGAGAGAACACACAAACCCCATACAGAAAGACGCCCGAAGCAAGAATGGAACCGCGTCGGGCAGGAGGCACCGTGCCACCTACCCAGGAGTCTGGGTTGACCACATTGATGGATCTACGACGCAGCTACAATGCATCTCTTTGACAGTTTATCCCATTTAATAATAATAATAATTGCATTCATCGAGCGCTTTTCACCCGAGGGTCACAAACCGCTGCACAGAGCAGCGGAAAGAATGACACGTCAACAAAAGCGGCATTAGAACATAAAATCAGCAGCAATAAAATGTTTTGGGTTTTTTTTTTAAATATACACATCGTCGCAGAACAACATGTACAATATTATTAAACTTTCAACTATAATTTTTAAATGCAAAATTATCTCATCTCTCATCTCATCTCATTATCTGAAACCGCTTAATCCTATACAGGGTCACGGTGAAGCCGGAGCCTATCCCGGAAACATAGGGCGTAAGGCAGGAATACACCCGACGACGAGACGCCGGTCCATCGCCGGGCATTGCGGGACAATTTTAGTCTGCGAGCCAATCAACCTATCCAGGAGCATGCTTTTGGACTGTGGGAGGAAACCGGAGTACCCGGCGAAAACCCACGCGGACACGGGGAGAGCATGCAAACTCCACACAGAAAGGCACCGGAGCCGAGAGACTCGAACCCGGGACCTTCTTGCTGTGAGGCGTCAGCGCTAACCACTGCGCCACCGCGCCGCCCTGCAAAATTATCAGTATACATAATACATATATTGGCAAATGGTTTAATGTAACAAGATGATTACTTCCAAAAGCTGCTCTCTCGGGACAGCCGCGTCGATTGCTTCCTCTGTCCACCTCGCGACGTTTCACCTCACACGTTAGAGGCATCCTCAGGCACGTTTAATGTCACATTTTATCGTATAATAATAATAATAATTGCATTTCTAGAGCGCCCATCACCCAATGGTCACAAAGCTCAGAATCGCCGGTACTAACCTCTAACGAGGCATCGATCTAACGATTTAATTGGATTATATTTCTCAAGATGATCCGATACTCATTAAGAGTCCCATTATTTCATATTTTACAGGCTTGCGGGAAGCCGGAGCCTATCCCGGCAGACAGGGCGCGAGGCAGGGCTAACGCCCAGAATAGGACATCAAGTCCATCGCAGGGCACCGGCAGGACATTTATGCATCGAACCAATTAATCGATGTGGCGGCAGCAGCCGCAGCGCGTCTGTGGACTGTGTGGTGAAACCGAGAAACCGCACGCAGACACTGGGAGACAACGCAAACTGCACACAGAAAGGCACTCCAGCCGGCACATCGTCATGTCGCAAAACAACTTCCATCGAGCTTCCGAATGTCGCCTCCAACGTGGAAGGTGAAACGTCGCGAAGGGGAGAGGAGGCACGCTCGACACGGCTATCCTGAAAGAGCAGCTCTAAAGTGGAAGAAGAATGAGAACAATTATAAGAATTCTGTTTATAATTATAATATTGCTGTTGATGACGGCGGTGATTATGATGTTGATACGCTGATGATGAAACTGATGGTGATGATTGCTTCGAAAAGCTGCTCTCTCGGGACAGCCGCGTCGATCGCTCCCTCTCTCCACTCCTCGCGACGTTTCGCCTCACGTTAGAGGCATCCTCAGGCGCAGTATGTGTGTGTAGTGCCTGTTGCTCCTTTATATGTATGTGTCGAGTCATCTTTTTGTTTTGTGAGGTCTACATATGAATCACATTAACACTAATCTCCTTATCTTGGTCACACCCCGGAACTGCGATAACCGCCTCCCTGCTTTGTCTGTGGTGCCGATGCTAATTATGCTGGCGATCACGTCTCGGGCAGGGGTGGAATTGTCATAGGGAGGACCCCTAAACCCCACTCTCTGGCAATTCACCCGAGCGTGGGGTCTAGGGGCCCTCCCTCCCTATGCCAATTTTGGCGTTAATCGCAATTTCTGTGACTTTATACATAATATATAAATATCTAAATGTAAAGCCACGACTCCCAATACGTTCCCTCTGGGATTTTCACTCAGGGAAATGGCGTTTCCCGTCCGTCCCCGCCAAATTCCACCCCTGGCGTCGGGGCAACAAACACAACCCCCCCCTCCCCAAGCCCAGCGTGTTGCGGCGGTTCCCACGTGGCATCCCCTGCTCGCCACGTGCGCCACTCGCACCTGGCCTATGAATAAGCGAATCGTCCGAAGCGGGCGAGAGCCGTGAATGACCTCATTACTCGTCGGAGGGCCCTTCATCACGGGGCCCTTCATTACGGGGCCCTTAGTCACGGGGCCCTTCGGTCGGATCTCAGGGACGTAGCGACGAGCGGATGAGGCTACCGTCGAGTCAGCCATTCACTGGCGCCCTTCGTTGATCTTTGTCTGCAAGAGGTTCTCCCGTGAATTGTCGATGAGACAAGGTGACGTGCGCCGACACTTGAAGAAGCCTCGAGGTAGTAATAATAGTAATGACGGTCTTCATTTTTACATTCCTTGAAGCTCATTTCACCCAGCGTGCCAAGAGATGCGCACGTAAAAGCCACAGCACTCATGCTGATGAACACTGCCCAGCGTAACGCTCCATAACCAGACCAAAAGATCAATTTTTATTATTACAAGCAGAATATGCCCAGGGAGCTTGGAAGCTCTGGATGCGTGTTTTCTGCAACACAATAACCGGGTTGGAATTGAGCGAATATCGCCCGTTTCGCCACTCCCTGAGTAAAAATCTCAGAGGGAACGCATTGGAATTTCGCAGTCTTAAATGTGGATGATTATTTTATATCTTGGAAGTCAATAAATACATGTCTTAATGCAGAAAATACGTTGGTCTTAAACTCCAAACAAGTCTTGGGAAGATCCCCAGACGACCGCTCTGAACAGGACGCCGACACGGGAGCGTTCCCACGGAGAATTTTCCAATTCCACTCCGAGGAGCAGATGTGGGTCGACATCTGGACGATTCGGTGGATTCCGCGGAGCTGATCTCCTCATGGAAATGAATCCCCGAGCTTGAGAAATGCCGCTGCTGCTGTACAGGAGGAAGCACGAAGCACTTTGAGTTGACGTGGTCACGTATCTGTAATCGGTAACGGGCGCAGCTCTGCAATGGCTCGCTTTCGCCCTTGCTGGTAGAACGGCCTCCTCTCCAGATTGCTAATCTAATCCCTCTGCAGGGTATTGTGGCCTTTTTTTCTACTGTGCTGTTGTAGGTTTTCACATCTCTGCGTAGAATTGCTGTCAAGAGCTGCTCTTTTGGGATAGCTGTATCATACGAGCCGTTCCTCCTCTCATTTTCCCGCAACGTCTTACCGCCCACGTCAGAGGCGTCGGCGGTCACGTTGCTCAAGAACTACACAACCCAAACAGCCATGTACCTCCCACGCAGTTATTTAGCCACTCACTCAGTGACTTCGGCACCGGCACAGATGTTCTTTTAGAGAGGTCCACTTCGCACAAGCACATACAAGAGAGGGTATCACTGTTGCCGAGAAGACCTGGAACTGCGTCTTGAGCACGAGGCAAGGCAGTTTCCACACAGCCTTATGTAGCCGATTAAAGGATAACACCGCGAGACTGAGACTTCTGTCAAACCGGAACCGATCATAACAACACTGCCCAAATACAGAATCCTCTCCGCCGGGCACTGCGGGGCAATTTAGCCTGCGAGCCAATCAACCTATGCAGCAGCATGTTTTTGGACTGTGGGAGGAAACCGGAGTGCCCGGCGAAAACCCACACGGACACAGGGAGAGCATGCAAACTCCACACATAAAGGTACCCGAGCCGAGAGATTCGAACCCGGGACCTTCTTGCTGTGAGGCGACAGCGCTAACCACTGGGCCACCGTGCCGCCCCTGATTCAGTTTTTCTGTGAAAAAAATGAAGCCCATCGTATCTCTACCCAGCCACAATCACCAACCAATACCTCAATAATTGTTGCTCCACCTTCCGTGACGTCAAAACTCCTGAAATTGTCCGAATTAATGGAATCCGAGGTCTCCTCTTTAGTTACCAGTTCCCGGCCCACAAACTGCTCCCTGGATCCTTTTCCATCCAAAATCATCCGGGCAAATTTCAAATTCCTTGCCTCGTTCGTCAATAATCTGTTCAATAACTCATTTCATCCTGGTCTCGTTCCCCTACTCTTCAAATGTGCCCCCCTGCTTAAAAAACCTGGCCTCGATTGCAACATCCCTGATCATTATCGTCCCATCTCAAATCTACCATGCATCTCTAAGGTCCTTGAACGTGCCGTAGCCGCACAACTCCAGAAACACCTTCTTAATAACGACCTCCTCAATCCCTTCCAATCTGGGTTCAGATTCGGCCATAATACTGAAACTGTTCTGATAAAAGTAGTTGATGACCTCCTCGTCACTGCTGATGGAGGCTTGCCAAGTATTCTTGTCCTCCTGGACCTGAGTGCTGCCTTTGATACCGTTGACCATCTGATATTACTTGAGTGACCTGAGGGTATAGGGGTCTTTGGCTCTGCCCTGCATTGGCTGAGCTCCCACCCGTATGACCGGAAACAGTTTGTCAGCCTCGGAGGACAAAACTCTGAGTTTCATTCTATTTTGTCCGGAGTTCCTCAGAGTTCAGTTCTCGGCCCACTCTTCTTCAGCATCTACCTACAACCTCTTGGCCATATCCTGCGCAGCCTCAATCTCAGCTACCATTGTTGTGCCGATGACATCCAAATCTATATCCACGCAAAGCCATCCATCAATGCATCTGGTTTTTGCATTGCATCCTCACTGTCAACTGTGAAGGTGTGGCTCAATTCAAATTTTCTAAAATTAAATTGAGACAAGACAGAAGTTTTGATTGTTGGAACCCCGCACCAATTGCCCAAGGCTGAACCTATCCAATTGATGCTTGACGACCAGACAATTGAAGTTGCTAAGGCAGTCCGGAGTCCAGGTGTGACTCTTGATTCCTCACTCACCTTCGAGACAGACAACAACAAGGTGATGAAGGTAGCCTGTTTTTATCTCAGAAATATAGCCAGACTGCAATATCCTGTCACCTGCTGATGCTGAGAAGCTAATACACATCTTCATCTCCTCACGAATCGATTACTGTAATTCACTGCTCCCAGGCACCCCTACCTATCTGATTCATCGTCTCCAACGTGTGCAGAATGCGGCCGTGAGAGTTCTCACTCACACACCCATCCACGATCAAATTTCCCCAGTACTGATGTCTCTCCACTGGTTACCTGTTAAATACAGGATTGAATTCAAGATCCTCCTTCTCATCTACAAGGCTCTCACTGGCGCTGCTCAGACATACACCTGTGACCTACTTCAGGCACCCTCCTCAACACGACAACTTCGATCCTCCAATACAGGCTTGCTGCATGTGCCAAGGTCGCACCTCCATTTGATGGGTGACAGAGCCTTCTCGTGCGCTGCTCCAAGACTCTGGAATGCCATTCCTTTGGAGATTCCATGAGCTGAGTCCTTGGGCATCTTCAAATCTCGTCTCAAGACTCACTTGTTCCCTAAGGCTTTCAAGTCTTCTGGCTAGAACTCGTGAATCTTATCTATAACACTGAAACTCCCATATCTTACACTTAGACTCCCTTCTCGAACACTGTGATTACCATCTCTAACGCTTTGACTCATCCATTCCTCCTGCTGTTCAGGGATGCGCAGCTCTCTAGGTTGGTGGATGCAGCTCAGTGGGTCGTGCCGGGATGATGGCAATCTTCCGAACTGTGCCTGCTCGGGAACATTTATTCTATCCATGTTTGCAGCAGAATATATTTTTTTATTTCTTATTTTTTATCCTGCTATAATTTGTTGCTACTTTTCGACTTTCAGTTGGACTGTCATGATGTTTTTAATATGCCGTTCTCTCCACAGCTCGGATTTGTAAAAAAAAAATACTCCAAAATAAAAACGTAATTGCTGATTTGCCGCTCTTACATCGTTGTTGAGGGCGGAGCGGTGGCCCAGTGGTTAGCGCTGACGCCTCACAGCAAGAAGGTCCCGGGTTCGAATCTCTCGGCTCGGGTGCCTTTCTGTGTGGAGTTTGCATGCTCTCCCCGTGTCCGCGTGGGTTTTCGCCGGGTACTCCAGTTTCCTCCCACAGTCCAAAAGCATGCTCCTGGATAGGTTGATTGGCTCGCAGACTAAAATTGTCCCGCAATGCCCGGCGATGGACTGGCGTCTCGTCGTCGGGTGTATTCCTGCCTTACGCCCTGTGTTTCCGGGATAGGCTCCGACTCACCGTGACCCTATATAGGATTAAGCGGTTTCAGATAAAGAGATGAGAGATGAGACATCGTTGTTGATGTGCCATTCTCTCTGCGGCTCTATGCAACACTTTGTGACCTTTGGGTGATGATTACTCTAGAAATGCAATAATTGTTATTATAAAAACATGTTACATTAACCGTGTCTCAATATATAATAATAATAATTGCATTTATAGAGCGCTTTTCACCCGGGCCACAAAGCACTGTGCATAGCTGCCGAGAGAACGGCTCATCAACAACGAGGGCATCAAAAGAAAAATTAGCAACATCTTTTTTTTTTTACAAATCCGAACTGTGGAGAGGGCGGTATGTCAACAACATCAGGACAGTTAAACTGAAAGTCAAATCGTAGCAATACATTATAGAACATAAAATAAGCAATATTTAAAATAATCAGATTAACTCTTTAACAAACAGGGAAGAAATAAATATTCCCGAGCAGGTGCAGGTAGACAGAGAGCCATCATTCCGGCACGACAACATTGAGCTGCATCAACACTCCTAGCTAGAGGGCTTGAGAGCCTTATGGAACAAGTGAGTCTTGAGACGAAATTTGAAGATGTCCAGGGACTCAGCTGATTGAATCTCCAATTGAAGGGCATTCCAGAGTCTGGGAACAGCGCACGAGAAGGCTTTGTTACCCATCGAATGGAGGTGCGACCTGGGCACATAAAGCAAGATCTTATTGGAGGATCGGAGTGGTCGAGTTAAAGAAGGTCACAGATGTATGTCGGAGCAGCTCCAGTGAGAGCCTTGTAGGTGAGGATCTTGAATTCAAACCTGTATTTAACCGGTAACCAGTGGAGAGACATCAGTACTGGGGATATGTGATCATGGATATGTGTACGTGTGAGGATTCTAGCAGCCACATTCTGCACACGTTGAAGACGATTGATCAGGTAGGCAGAGGTGCAGACGTTAATTTGACCACTTGCTGCGGTGGACCCGAGTGGTTCTGATTGATCTATCTTGTACAAGTGATCGCATCGAAAGCCAATAGAAAGGAATACTTTTAGTGACGTCAAAATATAATTAACATGATTTCTTCACCGACAGCAAAGGAAACCTTCATGAGTGAACATTAATCAACGAAATCTAAAACACACGTGTATGTGTTACAGGCCTCAGGCATGAGTTACCTGTTTACAGATGATGTGTCCTGTTTTTGTGCAGGAAAATCAGAGACAGGAGTCATTCGTTGTGATGGTTCTGCAGGCTGTTCTCTGTTTGAGAACCGGAAGCCTGACGCAGCCAAACTAATGCTCACTTCCGCGGACACTTCCTCATGGTGAAACTAAAGAAGTGCGACCCCACACAACCCCTTAGCAAAAACTCATCCAAATCTGGCCTTTCTCACAGAAAAACACAAAATAGTCATTTTCTCATCTCATCTCATTATCTGAAACCGCTTAATCCTATATAGGGTCACGGTGAGCCAGAGCCTATCCCGGAAACACAGGGCGTAAGGCAGGAATACACCTGACGACGGGACGCCAGTCCATCGCCGGGCATTGCGGGACAATTTTAGTCTGCGAGCCAATCAACCTATCCAGGAGCATGCTTTTGGACTGTGGGAGGAAACCGGAGTACCCGGCGAAAACCCACGCGGACACGGGGAGAGCATGCAAACTCTACACAGAAAGGCACCCGAGCCGAGAGATTCGAACCCGGGACCTTCTTGCTGTGAGGCGACAGCGCTACCCACTGGGCCACCGCGCCACCCAATAGTCATTTTAAACTCCCCAATTGTGACCATACATTTGTAGGCGTCACATATGCATTATAAACACTGATAATTTTGCATTTTAAAATGATAGCTGAAAGTCTGATCATATTTTACATGTTGTTCTGTTACGATGTGTATATTAAAAAAAAACCCAAAAATGCTATTGTCACTGATTTTCCGTTCGAGTGCCGTTGCTGTTGACTTCTCTCTGCAGCTCAGCGCAGCGCTTGTTGACCCTTGGGTAAAAGCGCAATATAAATGCAATTATTATTATTATTAGACGTCACGTGCTTTTGGGGGTAAGATCCACTGTGACGCAACAGGAGCACGCGGCATGCTGCCATAGAAACCCCGGCGTGGACTCATCATCCCTCCTGGGTCGAAAACATTGGCACTGCTTTGTTGGGGAAGTCTGTAGCGGTTGTCCAATGGATCGATCTGTCCCATGCATAGGAATGGGGAATGTCCACCGATGGCCGTTAGGGTTTTCACCTCTAACCTACATAAAAACGCGGCACTAGTCGTGTTGTGAAAAGATAAACTTACACAGTAACCCAATGTGAATCTGTTTAATGTTACACGTGTAGCAGCAGTGAGCCTCACCGAATTTGAAGCATATATAGTAGGCTGTTTGTTGTGTGGGGGGCGGATTTCATCCTAATTTGGGACCCGATCACACAGTGGTCAGTCCAGCACTCAGAACCAAAAAAAAATAAAACCTAAAAAAATGTTATTGTTGCTGATTTTCCGTTCTAGTGCCGTTGTTGTCGGGGACCCCTGATGCACGAAGAGTAACCCAGAGCCCTGGCTTGTTGATGGTATCATAGGCCTTGACCACGTAAAAAAGCAGAAATTTAGGTCCCTTGGAATTTCCTACGGTGGCGTCTGTACAAGAACGCCCCGGCCTGAAATAACATTGGGGTTCTGAAAACCTCTCAGCGTGCCTGGTAGGGCGATGTTGAGTTATCCTTGCCAAAACCTTTCACATCACCCACCCACAAACTCACCAACCCACCCAGGCAACGATTGAATTACATCACCCCCCCCCGCCACCTACCCCAGCCAACCACTCAAACACATCACCCACCCAGCCAACGATTTAATGACGACATCACCCACCCAGGTAACCATTCAACCACATCACCCACCCTGCCACCCAATCAGCCAATCACTCAATCACGACATCAAAATCAACCGCCGTCTGATACTAAGTGGCGGTGACATCCCATGGCGCCTGTGCCAGGCCAGGTGCATCACCCACCCGGCCACCAACCCACCAACCCGGCCACGCACTCACCAACCCATCCAACCACCCACCCAGCTCCGGCTGGGTATTCTCACTGGGCGGTGGGAGGAGGAGGGGCGGACGGAGAGACTTCGCCGCCCGGAGCTCCTCGCTCTGAGCCTCCTCGTGATTAAAGGAGCATCGGCTCAGGGTAAGGGGATCCCTGTGCCTGAGACGTAGCTCAGCGCTCTCCCAGCACCACCCGCAACAGAGGCTCCCTGACCGCTGCGTCAGTGGCTGCGTGCGTGGAGGGAGCGGTGGCGCAGCGGCTAACGCGCTGCGCTACGAACACCGGCAAACTGAGTTCGATTCCCGCTCGCGGTCAAGACCAGGGATCGATTTTCTGAACCGGTCCTGGGCCTCGCCTAGGTCGACTCTAATTTAAATGAGGACCAGGTGTGGTGTTAAAAGATCGCCACTAGAGAGATAAAGGCGTCCGGGTGTTGTGTTGGTCACCCATCCCCTCGTGCCGTCATAGTGCGAGGGGGTTCTTTGTATGTCTTTACGTCTATTGGGGGAGCGGTGGGGTAATGGTTAGCGCACCGCACTTCGAACCCGGCTGCGCGAGGTCGATTCCCTCTCGCGGGCACCATCATATTCGACTCAACCTTAAAGGAAGACTTGGTGCGATCTGTAAACATGGCCACTAAGGAGACAAAGGCGGCTGGGTGTCGTGTTGGCCACCCATCACTTCGTGTGCCCTGACGATGTTCACAGGTGCAGCTCGCTATCAGCACTTGACTCTATACGGGAGACATTTACCTTTTGTGTGGTTGTAGCGGTTAGGCGCCGCGCTATGAACCCGGACAGCCGAGTTCCGATCCTGTTAGGTTTGGGTGTTATCTTTCTGCGAGTTGCTGTTGGCAGTTTATTATTTGTGCAATCATAAGTGTCACTGATTGTTTTTATGATCGTGGTTAGATATTCATTTATGCACATTGCTGCATCAACATTTGATTTTCTGTATTGTACCGTTGGCCATTTTGGACGTTAGTTGTGTCGCAGGAATCTTGTATATAGAGCTTGCAAGCTCACTGGGTACTTTCTGCGCTCATAATAAAAATCTCTATATATCACGGTCAACGGACACGGCATGGGGACGTCTCCATCCAGCAGTGGATCGACAAGGACTGGGAATGGTTTAAATTGAATTCATTCATAACTTATTATTTATATCGCTCCCGTCGTGCAGGCTTCAGGGGCAGCACAAAGGCTTACATTTGGGGCGATACACAGCTGTGGATGAATATATATCCAGTACAGCCTCGACTTAACGGACTAATAAGAGGGTAAGGTTGTTTGTCCGTTAAACCGAGGTTTTACTCCAGAAGCAACACATTCATTTAGGTTTACACGGCTCGGTGTGTGACAATATCCCCGAAGAGCAGCGCATTTGGGACAGTGTTCTGATAATTCCTACAACCTGGGGAGGCGAAACGTCGCAAAGGAGAGCGCGGGGGGACACTCGACACGGATATCTCGAAAGAGCAGCCATGTGGAGCAACTATCATTCCACAAATTCTCAACCTCACGAAGGAATGGAGGCCTCTCA
>JAZEWT010000001.1:17899259-17913533 GCA_036362905.1 Mordacia mordax
GAACAGTAGAAGGTGGTGGTGGAGAAGGAGGAGAGGTGGTTTGTTTGCTCTAGAGTGGAACAGTAGAAGGTGGTGGTGGAGAAGGAGGAGAGGTGGTTTGTTCAGGGGTGGATAGGGAACGAGACAGGTCAACGTGTGCGGGGGGGGGCTGTACCGTGAGCGCGCAAGAGAGGGGAGCGAGAAGACACGGAGGGAGATAGAGAGGGGGGACAGTGAGGGAAAGAGGGAGAAGACAGGGGCAGGGAGGAGACGGGGGAAGCAGGGGGGAGTGCAGGCGATGGTTATCAGACACCTTCAGCTGCCTCGCCCCGGAGCTACGAGCACTGCCGACTATTCATTCACCTCCACCCTGTAGATGACGCCGATAAGAAACTTCCCGCCGCTCTCGCCTCCTCTCTCCACTTCTCTCTCCCCCCCTCTCCCCTCTCTCTCGGGAACACTGTAGGTTTGCATTAAACGCTGGCGAGCCGCTCAGGCCCCTTGTGTCCGTGAGAGCAGAACCCTGGGTCGGACTTTTAAAAAATGTATGCGATGTTGGTTTGTCACGGCGCGACGGATGACAATTCCTCTCGACGAGCTGCTCTTTCGGGCGACAAATGCTCTACATAGACGTCCATTCGATTGTCCCTTCTCTGCACATCCGCGACATTTCGCACATGGGAGGCATCATCAGGCGCGTCTTCGTCGTCGCGGGGTCGCGACGGTGCCTCCAGCGATGGGCAGGCGAAGCGTCGCGAAGCGGGGGCTTGGAGTGACGATCGGAAGAGCAACGGAGCGGAGCGTTCAGCCGAGTGTTTAGATGTCGCTCCGCGTGGCTCGACGTGCGGAGAGGCGGTCGCTGATACTCGTGGCTGCCGGCCTTCGCTGCCTCTCGGGAGCCCGTGTCGGCGGCTACCGCGGGGGAGCCGCGTCTCCCCGCTGTGCCCTCGACCCTCGTCTTCCACGTGTGTTCACGGGGAGCGGTGGCGCAGTGGTTAACGCGCCGAGCTACAAACATTAACCTGGCGACTAGGGTTCAAATACCGCTCTCGGACAACACCACAGACGATTTTCTGAACCGGTTCTGTGTTTCCCCTAGGTCGACTTAGTCTCGATTGAGTGCCTGGTGCAATGTGCAAACATTGCCGCTATAGAGATAAAGGCGGCCGGGCGTGGTGCTCTTCACCCATCTCTTCGTGTGCCGTTTACCCAGGGGTAAACTTGGGCGGAAACGCCGTTCCCAGTGTGAAAATCCCAGAAGGAACGTATTACGCTTCCATCGTCTTAAATTTGGATAGTTATCTTACATCTCACGTCACAGAAATGCAGGAAACGCGTTGTAATAGACTCACGTTTTTCTGGAGGAAGACGCCTAAAACAGGAGTTTTCAACCTTCTGCACCTCAAGGTCAACTTGGCCCTCTCGGGTGTGGGTCCACCGGTTGAGAATGGCGAACCCTCGATCCAAAGTGAACGCGGACCCGGGAGGCCCCGGGTTCGATTCTCGGCTCGAGTGCCTTTCTGTGTGGAATTTGCGGGCACTCTCCCCGTGCCTGTATGGGTTTTCGCCGGGTACTCCGGTTTCCTCCCACCGCTAAAAGACACGCTGCTGCCTAGGTTAATTGGCCTGCTGAGTAAATTGCCCTAAAAAACGTGCCCTGCGATGTACTGGCGTCACATGCTGGGTATTCCCCCGCATTGCGCCCTCTGTCGGCCTGGATAGGATCTGGCTCCCCCGCGACCCTGTACAGGATTAAATGGATATTAATAATGAATTAATGAATTCATTCTCAACGGCATGTCAACACCAGGAGAGTTCAACCGAAAGTCAAATAGTAGTAATACATTACAGGACGGGCGGCGCGGTGGCCCAGTGGTTAGCGCTGTCGCCTCACAGAAAGAAGGTCCCGGGTTCGAATCTCTCGGCTCGGGTGCCTTTCTGTGTGGAGTTTGCATGCTCTCCCCGTGTCCGCGTGGGTTTTCGCCGGGTACTCCGGTTTCCTCCCACAGTCCAAAAGCATGCTCCTGGATAGGTTGATTGGCTCGCAGACTAAAATTGTCCCGCAATGCCCGGCGGTGGACTGGCGTCCCGTCGTCGGGTGTATTCCTGCCTTACGCCCTGTGTTTCCGGGATAGGCTCCGGCTCACCGTGACCCTATATAGGATTAAGCGGTTTCAGATAATGAGATGAGATGAGACATTATAGGACATAAAGTAAGCGGGAAAAACAATAATTCTTCAAAGAACCAGGATGGAATCAATGTTCCCAAATAGCGCAGGTCGGCAGAAAGCCATCATCCCGGCAGGAAAAAATTAAGCTGCATGAGCAGCCCGAGGGCTTAAAAGCTTTACGGAACAAGTGAGCCTTACGACGAGATTTGAAGATGCCAAGGGACATAACTGACCGCTTCTCCAATGTGAATAAACATAACACGCGGACGCTCATGTATCCGTTCAGTATCAGTACCCCCTTAATCCTGTACAGGATCGCGGGAGACAGAAACCTATCCTGGCAGACACAGGGCGCAAGGCGGGGCTATACCCAGGATTTTTTTAAATGTTGATTTTGATGATTGCCTCGAAAAGCTGCTCCCTCAGGACAGCCGCGTCGTTCGCTTCCTCTCTCCTCCTCGGGACGTTTCGCCTCTAACCATCATTATTACGTTACTGATTTTGCCGTTCATTTGTCGTTGCTGTTGCTGCCACGCCGTTCTCTCCACAGCTCTGTGCAGCACTTTGTGACCCTCAGGTGAAAAGCGCTCTAGAAGTGCAATTATTATTATGTGACGCCAGTACATCACAGGGCACTGAGGGTAATTTACTCAGTAGGCCAATTAACCTAGGCAGCAGCGTGTCTTTGGACGATGGGATGTAACCGGAGTACCTGGCGAAATTTCACGCGGGCATACAGATAAACAAATCTATAAAAGACAAAGATCCCCCGTATAGCCTTGACTGACTGTTGGATTAAGTGCTGTCCGCACCTGTAAAGACTGCCACGGAACACCAGCACGTGGAAGTTCAGTACCACGTCCGGCCGCCTTTATCTCCCTAGTGACAGTATTTACACACTGCACTAGGTATTCATTTGAGGCTGAGTCGACCTAGGGGAATCCCAGGACCGGTTCAGAAAATCGTGACTGTTGTTGGCCGTAAGTGGTATTCGAGCTTTGGTCGCCAGGTTTGGAGCTCAGTGCCCTAACCGCTGAGCCACCGCTCCAAATACACACGACACACAGACACGTGCAGTACCTCCCAGAGCGTGGCGCGAGAGGAAATGTGTAATAATTACAAGGAATAGTTTCGTTTAGTCTCGGAGATATAAGAGAACGACTCAGAACCGCAGGGAGTTGAGGGAGGGGGTAGGCAGCGACGCGCAAAGCCGACGCCAACATTTTCCAGATACTGTGTCCTTCAGTACGATTATTATTTTCACCACCGTGGCACCCATCATCTCGCACGGCCCCATTTCATTTCTCGGCCCAGTACGACTCGACCTTAGCCAGGTCGCCCCGTGCGATGGAGCCAATGTCTCACGCCTCAATAGTTCACCCTCCGGCTAAATCAAGGGGTTACACCGGAGCACTGTGCAGAACCCGAGGTGGGAGATGAGTGCGGTGCGTGCGTAGTATTTCCTCTTCTCTAAGTGGCGCCCGGGAGTGATGTTTTAAGACTTGCCACTCGCGGAGGGGGCAGGGGGGGGGGCTACAGGTGATGAGGCCGCTTCTCGGACCGAAGCCTCGACTGACAGCGCCGTGTTTTCACCCTCCAGGGCCAGACAGACACACACATTCATCAAGAGGCGGCTGCACACGAACGCCGACGCACTCGCTCCCACACCCGTCAAACGCACTGCGCGCGCGCACACACAGAGATAAAGAGACCCCGTACAGCCTCAGTAGACTCACGGACCAAGTGCTGTTAACACCACTGAAGGCCGGCAACGGCACACAACCTGGGTCGGTGAACAGCACCACGCCGGGCCGCATTTGTTTCACTGGTGTCAATGGTTACACGTCGCACCGAATACCAATTTGAGGCTGAGTCGCGGCCCGAATTTAACTTGTATTTTCCAAGTTCGTAGCACGGCACGCTAACCGCTGAGCCACACGCACACGCGGGTCACACGAACACGCACATCCGTCACGTGTACGAATACGCGTCAACGTCACACACAACTCAAACACGCGCCTCCATCTATCACGCACAGACACACATTGATGTATACACACAGACAAAGATCACCCGTATAGCCCTGAATAGA
Source organism: Mordacia mordax (assembly GCA_036362905.1). Classification (NCBI taxonomy): domain Eukaryota; kingdom Metazoa; phylum Chordata; class Hyperoartia; order Petromyzontiformes; family Petromyzontidae; genus Mordacia; species Mordacia mordax. The sequence continues at coordinate 17,903,502 of JAZEWT010000001.1, forward strand.
CTGTTGGGGCGAGTGCGGTTTGCAATACCTGTACGGCACACGGTAGAATGGATGGTCACCAACCACGCCCGGCCTCCTTTGTCTCCCTAGTGGCGATATTCACAAACCGCACCAGGTACTCAGTGAAGACTTGGTCGTGGCCGCAAGTGAACCTGTGTTTCCATCTCGGGTGTGAGAGCGCATGCGTGTTGGCCGCGAGCCGGACAGGAACTCGGGTCTCGTTGATGGCGCTGCGCGCTGGCCACTACACTACCACTCGGCACAGCTATCTCACACACGCACAGGTCAACTTGGTAACTGTGATCACGCAAGAGAGGTTTTTATTGATTCATTATCTTTGTTTTATTATCAATACCCGCTTAATCCTGCAGAGGGTCGCGGGGGGAGGGGGAGTGGAGCCTATCCCGGCAGATAGAGGACACCAGACGGGAGAATTCCCAGGATGTGGCGCCAGTACGTCGTAGGCCACACTTTTTGAGGCAATTTACTCAGCAGACCTATGCATCAGCGTATCTTTGGACGGTGGGAGGAAACCGAAGTACCGGGCGAAAACCCATGCGGGCTCGGGGAGAGAACACACAAACTCCACAAAGAAAGACCACACAGGTTTTGAGAGGAAATATAATTTTTTAATTATACGTGATTCCTTTTCTCGTGTCTAATCACGTTCCAAAAGGGCTGTAAATGCAGCGAACACGAGTCAATGCTTGAGTTGCACGGTGGGGCAGCTGGTAGCGCTGCCGCCTCATGGCTAATCATACCTGGGTTTGATTCCCGGCTCGGATGTTTTTCTGTGCGCGGTTTGTTCGTTCTCCCCGTGTCCGCGTGGGTTGTCACCACGTACTCTTGTTTCCTCCCACATTCTAAAAACATGCAGTTACTGCCTAGGTTAATTGGCTTGCTGGTTACATTGCCCCCGTGCCCTGCGATGGACTTGGGTATAGCGCTAGCTTGCGCCCTGTGTCTGCCGGGATAGGCTCCGGCTGCACGTGACACTGTAGAGGAGGAAGCAGGGTGTAATAATGAATGAGTCCACGCTTGTCATGGGTAGAGCAGGAGAAGGTTTGGATATGAACAACTGTGTATTGCAGCAATGGGACTCACGGGGTTGTCTCAGAGGATGAATGGTTTACAAGGCGCTCATTGGCACTGTCCTCAACACAAACTTCGATCCTCCAATACTCGCTGACTGCGTGTCTCCGTTCGATGAGTGACAACCTTCACGCGCGCTGCTCCCAGACGCTTGAATGCCCTTCCATTGGAGATTCGGTCAGCTGAGTCCCTGGACATCTTCAAATACCGTCTCAAGACTCACTTTTTCCGTAAGGCATTGAAGTCCTCTGCCGAAGACTGTTTATGCTGTTCAGAAACACTTATTTATTCCTTTGTATTATGTTATTGTACTTCCTTAATTGATTTATAGCCATTAATTTTATTTAATTGATCGACTCTAATGCTGTTGTTGACATGCCCTTCTCTCCACAGCTCTGTGCGTGCAGCGCTTTGTGACACTCGGGTGAAAGTGCTCTAAGAGTGCAAATACGTTATTGTTATGTTAATACATTAGCCCAAGTCACGTAGTAAATACGTGCGCAGACACACGAGCGAGGCGAATCACTGGATCCACGTCATCATCCGTGGACCGGATGATTCGCGTCCCCCGAGGACTGCGAATCGGCCGCTCTTTACGAGCGCAACAACGACAATGGCCGTTCGCCACTATGTAACGGTGACATCACCACAGGTGCCAGGCCAGGTGCATGTTGAGGCCAACCGCAGGTGTTACAGGGATATCTCCCTAAAATGACTGGTGGAAGCACCACCTGTGCTCCCTTTGGTGCCAATCTACCCACGTTTCGGCCTCACAGCGCTCTGCTCGTTGTTGCTGAGACCCAGTGACACCAAAGACAAAGACACAAATCCCCCATATAGCCTTAGCAGAGTGTAGGGTCAAGTGCCGTTAGCGAGCACTTATGAAGATCGACACGGCACATGAGGGGGTGGGTGACCAACACCACGCTCGACCGCCTTTGTCTCCCTAGTGGCAATATTTTCAGATTGCACTAGCTACTCATTTCAGGCTGAGTCGACTTAGGGGAGGTCCAGGACCGGATGAGAAAATCGTCACTAGTGTTGGCCGTGAGCAGGATTCGAACTCGGTTCGCCAGGTTCGTAGCCCAGCGCGCTAGCCGCTGGGCCACCGCCGCTCCCTACGTCACCCCCAAAGACACACACATACACGTGTACACACACGCGCGCACACACCTACACCACACACCCGAGCGATGTGTGCTCATCGATGCTATTTGACTTGGGGCAAGGAAACACAGGCGTTTCATAAATATTTCAGATGACAGCTGCCGGGGGGTTTCTCGCTTGCTGTGTCTCTCCGCGCAACCACCTCGGTTGTGAAACAAAACAACAGTGGCTTTCGAATGTAGCCCGCTGAGATTGAGGACCGAGCAGCAGCCCAAGGAGAGTCAACCACGCACGATACGTCCACTCATTCTTGCGTGGTGGCAGGGTGTCTAGGCAGTGGTAACAGCTGCCCCTCACAGAAAATCCTGCCCAAGGTGGTTCCAAACTCGACTGCACGGGTTGCGTTACCGCCGGGTTCTCCGGTTTCCTCCCACAACACAAAAACCCCACTCATTAATTGGCCGATACCACCATGGTGCCGTATATAGACCACGGTGTCTAGCGGAGTTGGCACCGGCTGACTGCGTGCCTCCCCCCTTCCCCTTTCACCTATATAAATGTAATATGTCAGTACTTTTTTAAATTTAAGCTGAAAGAAACCGTTCAGCTAAGCAGTCTGTACGAATATTGCCTTGCAGGATCGTGTGCGATGCCTACAGGGTATTGGAAAGGTCTAGCTGATGGGGAGTGATGGTAAGTATGTTGTTCACAGTGGTCGCACTATAGCAGAATGCATGACTCGCCACTATAAAGTCAATGAAACGTGGGTCAACTTAGTTCATCATCCCTAAGGGGACGAGACAACCAGCACTGATTTAAGAACAAAATCAAGATCGGTTGTCAATGTGTGGATGGACTGGGGTCCCTTTCGTAGTAATGTGGAATTCACACCAGTGACTCAGGGCCACTAACGCCTGTGATGTGATATAATCAAGCGCCCTGGAGTCAATGGTTGGTAGATCGCATCAACATACCACCAGGCTGTGGGGTGGCCAGGAGATGGCAGTACAGCAACAAGGTTCATGAACTTATCTGTAAGTTTCCATTCGGGTTCGAGTTCTTTGCTTTCTTTCCATATTTGCCTGCGTGTTACTGCTCATGTTTAGAGTCAAGGTTTCATCTTTTCACAATTGAACTCTGTCTGCGTTTATTAGTGGCAACGTTTATTGCATCGCAGGAATCCCTCATCCGGAGCCTGCAAGCTCACCGCGTATGATCTGCTGCAATAATGAACATTTATTGAAACCGCTCACAAAAAAAAACTAGAGCCGTGTCAGGTCTTGACTCGGTTATCAGTGAGCAAACACAAAACAATCATTTACGATGTGGGTGGCGCAGCGCTAATGTCTGCGCCTCACGGAAAGTCCTGCCCGAGGTTGTTCGATCTCGGCCTCTACTTCTTCTTTGCTCCACGTGGACACAATATTGAGGTTGACCCCGAGTGGGGTTTTCATGGCTGTGGTCGCCGAGGTGACCTCTACTACACGGTTTGCCAGGCCACGTGCAGGTCCCGCGATACTTCATCACAGGGCACTGGAGGACAATTTAATCAACTGTCAATTAACCTGGGCGTGTTTTTGGGACGGTGGGAGGAAACCGGAGTACCTGGCGAAAACCCGCACGGACACGGATAAAACGCGCGAAACTGCACACAGAAAGGCACCCGAACCGGGGAATCGAACCCGGGACCTTCTTGCTGTGAGGCGACAGCGACACTCACTGCGCCACCACGTCGCACATCCCTTCCTCGGACACCTTTCTCTGTGGGGTTTGTGTGTTCTCCCCTTCTTCTGCGTGGGTTTCCTCCGCCGGCTGACCGCTTGGACAAATCCCCTCCACATCTCCACGCCTCGGTCTCTCGCCCACAACAAGCATGGTATATGCATAGCGCGTTATAATTGTGTCATAATTATTATTAGCAATGCGCAGTTTCCATTAAAGTGCAGTTTCCATTAAATCTGGTACACTATAGCTATAGCTGCTGTGACAAAAATATACAATTTTTAAATATCCCTTTTACCGCAATGTCACGAGACCGTTCTCATCAGCATGACGCGTCAGGAAGTGCAACATTTTTTTAGTGTGGGTTCTAAATTTATAACCGACGATAACGGCTTCAAACAATTCATGAGCGCTCATTTAATCTGCACAACACCAAGGCTTTTATGCCTCGTTTCTGCTCTACTTATATCACATCGAGTACTCTCCTCAAACCTTAACACTCTTTCAGCTTTGAAATCCGCGGAATCACTCTTATAACCATTGTAATCACGTCAGAAGAACGTGTAACACCCTTGGAGGAAGGTCGCCCGCAGGGCGGGCACTCTGCTAGTAGAAACAGACACGGCCCTTCCATTAACGCTGCGACTCAGCGACGTTAAGCACCGCCGCCCCATCTGCTCACTGCCCCCCTCCTCTTTGGGGGAGTCAGACCAAGATGGGGTAGAGAGGGCCGAGGGGAGGAAGAGGGGGAGCAGGAGTGATAGGAGGTTTACTCCCACATCTAAAATAAAAAATATATATCATTAGTTAATTGGGCGATAACATCATAATATAGCGCAGCGTCTGGCAATTGTTGGCGCCGGCTGAATGCATAGCTGCCTTCCACTCGCCGCTCTGTGTTTTCCTCAAACCTCTACAATGATGTAAGTCGCCCTGGATAACGATTAATAATAATAAAGGAGGGGGAGCCGAAGTGATAGGAGGGGGTTGCAGAGCGAAGGGGCGGGGGGAGAGATGGCCCAGCTCCAAGTCTCCAGGGCAAGCCTGCTCGTAACTCCGCGCTCCCATTGTGCGGACACCAAACAGTAAACAGCGTTAATCCGAATCGCTCCCCGCTGCCATGAGAAGACGCGCGGCGCTGACTGCTGAGCGCGGCTATGGGCGTGAACCGTCGGTGGACTGCGTCCGAGGCTTAGCAGGAAGCGGGGGGTCAGCCGAGCGGTTAGCCGGCGCCAACCTGCCGACAACGCATCCTATAAAATAATAATTGCATTTATAGAGCGCTTTCACCCGAGGATCACAAAGCGCGTCACAGAGCTGTGGAGAGAACGGCTCGCCAAACACAACGGCCAGTTAATGAGCGTTCTCTAGTTGTGGGAGGTAACCGGAGAACCCAGAGGACACCCACGCAGAGCAGGGGAGAACACGCAACTTGCACACGGAATTGTGGGAATCGAGCGGCCTCTTGCAGGACTTTCTTTCGTTCAGATGTTACCGCTGCGCCACCCAGAGTTTCCAGGACAGATTTCTGATGGACAAATAATAAACTCTTATCTTATTGTCAGAAACCGCTTAGTCCCGTACAGGGTCGCGGTGAGCCGGAGCCTATCCTGGCAGACACAGGGCGCAAGGCAGGGATATACCCATAATGGAACGCCAGTCTATCACCGAGGACTGAGGGCAATTTAGTCTGCAAGCCAATTAACCTATGCAGCAGCTTATTTTTGAACTGTGGGAGGAAACCGGAGTGCCCGGCGAAAACCCACACGGGGAGAACATGCAAACTTCACATAGAAAGGCACCCGAGCCGAGATTCGAACCCGGGGACTTCTTACTGTGAGGCGACAGCGCTACTCACGGGGCCACCGTGCCGCCCACAAACAATGATATACCAGGAAAAAAAACGGGACACGTGGCAACCTTACGTCCATCACAAATTAGTGTTCCACCTCGGGAGCACCAACCCGGGACATTATCGTTAAAATCAATAAAATATGAGATCGAGTGAGAGGACTGTACATCTAACTGGCAAATGTGTTGACTTTGAATAATGGCTTGGTTCGTGAAAACTTTCAGATTGGTTTCCAGGACAGATTGCTAATCAACAAGAGAACAATACTCAGAAGCAAAACAAACAGAACAGGTGGCAACCCTGTGTGGAACAAGTGTCGCGTTTTCGTCGCGGCCAATGACTGTTTCCGGACTCGTAATGTCTGCTTGTTTGGGTTAGGCCGCGTTAATGATCCCGGACAAATCTGTGTCGTTAGGTCCTTCACCACCAGACAGGGTCAAACAAAAAACGAGAGTTGTCACGTTGTGCAAGCGTTTACAACCTTCCAAGAAATCGCCTCGTACAGTTTGTTGCGGCCCGCCTGGCGTTTTGTGCCACTGGACCTGTGCTTTGCACAGTTACTTTATTTTGTTTGTTATTGCTGTTGTGTTTGGTTTCACTCCGTTCAAATGCAAATTCATCAGCTAATTTACTCTTCCTCTTTGCGGTCCTTGAACGTGCAGAAGCCACGCAACTCCAGCAACACGACCTCAACAATAATCTCCTCGATCCTTTCCAATCTGGGTTCAGATTCGGCCATAGTATTGAAATTGCTCTGGTCAAAGTAGTTAATGACCGACTTGTCGATGCTGATGAAGGCTTGGCAAGTATTCTTGTTCTGGACCTGAGCGCTGCCTTTGATACCGCTGACAACCCTCCCTTACTGAGCGACTGGAGGGTATAGGGGTCTCTCACTGAGCTCCTACCTCTCCGCCAGAAGCAGTTCGTCAGCCTCGGAGGACGTAACTCAGAGAGCCATCCTGTTTTGTCTGGAGTTCCTCAGGGTTAAGTCCTCGGCCTACTCCTCTTCAGCATCTACCTACAACCACTTGGCCATATCCTGCGCAGCCTCAATCTCAGCTACCATTGCTATGCCGATGACATCCAAATCTATATCCACGCAAAGACATCCATCAACGCTTCTGGTCTTTGCATGTCATCCTCACTGCTGTTCTATAAATGCACTCAAACGCTGCTCTTTTGCGATCGAAGCGTTTTGTTAAACATCTGGTGGGTGTCCGCGTGATTGGCTGTGTGTCGAGTGCTGTTAAAATTCGACCCGGGAAATGAGGAGGTGGGTGGCCAGCAGCACGTCGGCATTGGACCCTAGAGTCTGTCGAGGCTACACAGGGCATCTTTGTAGTCTGTCAGTCAAAGGGGGCTGTGTTCTAACAGAGGCCCAGGGATATTATTTTTCTCAATGAACGGCGGTGGCGGCACGCTGGCGCAGTGGCCTCAGAACTAGAATTCGTCGGGTTCGATTCCCGGCTCGAGTGCTTTTTGTGTGACGTTTGCGAGTTCTCTCTCCTGTACTAGAGTGGGTTTTCGCCGGGTACTCCAGCTTCCTCCCACCGTCTAAAGACACGTCGCTGCCTAGGTTAATTGGTCTCTATGAGTAAATTGCTCTAAAAAGTGTGCCCTGCGATGTACTGGAGTCATTTCCTGGGTATTCCCCCGCCTTGCGCCCTCTTTCGGCCCAGTACAGAATTAAGTGGGTACTGATAATGAATGAATGAACAGCAGTTAAAATACTGGACGTGTGATGTCTTTAGAGGCTGCTGCGTGATATTCATTGTTGTTGCGCAATTAAACGAGCCCATTAATGTGTTATTGATGCGGTTTTTCAGGAGACTAGCTGGTGTCCCTCTTATGCATTACCCTGCTTTCCGTCCTGTGGTGGCCGGGATAGGCTCCGCCTCGCCGCAACCCTCTGCATGATTTAGCGGGGACTGATAATGACAGTGAAAAGGTTCACAGAATCACTCGCAACTTGGGCGAATCGTAGCGAACGGGCGGCGATTAGGAACGCCCGACACTACTATCCCTGAAGAGCAGCTTTTGAGAGTGATTCTCAACACACACCGAGCCGTGACAACCCCACAGTGTACAGTGCACCATGTGGACAGGCTTTCCGACAACAGCGAAATCCCCTACCAAATGTCGTGCCTTTCTCCGAGCCGGAATGATGAACAGCCTGGCTCGGCTCCAGTTAAATAGCCTGGCTTGGCTGGAGATAAATAATCTTGGTTCGGCTCTAAATAAACAGCCTAGCTCGGCTCGAGATATACAATCTGGCTTAGATCGATATAAACAGCCTGGCTCGCCTGGAGAGAAAAAAAAAGCCTGGCTCGATTTGCGACAAATAGCCTGGCTCGGCTGGAGAGAAAAAAAACCTAACCTGGCTCAGTTCGAGATAACCTGACTCGGCTGGAAAGAAGCGTTGCGTGTCTATTTGTCACCTTGACAGCGCTCGCTGTTGACGTTCAGGCCCTCAGGACCTGCGCTCGGTGGCAGATGAGTGCAGTGCTGCTCCTTTTGCTTTTAAATACCAGCATGAGCAAATGACACTGAAAACAGAATCGGAACGACACGAGATGCGGGTTTGGCAGAAAAAACCTTGAGCAGCTCTCAAACCAACCTAGCCCTCGGCTCTTTAACCTCATTTATCTGCTGGATTTGTTTTTTGGTCACCCCGCCCGTTGTTCTTTGACAGCGACGCCTCAATGGCTTTTGAACACAAGACCACCCTCCCGGCTGGGGTAGAGGTTCATCACATTTATCTTTTGGACTTGCTCTCCACAGCTGCTCTTTCTGGTTAGCAGTGTCGAGTGTTCCTTTTCTATCTCTCTCTTAATCGCCACGTTTAGCCTCCCACATTGGGAGACATCATCATCATCATAAGGCGTTCTGAACAATGGTGATATCATTATTTTGTGACGATGATGGTGCCGATGATGGCGACGATGGCTCTGTACAGTCGATGATGATGCCCGATGCCTCCAACGTGGGAGGTAATGAGTCGCAGAAGGAGAAGGAACACTCGACACGGCCCTGCCAAACTAAAAGCTGTGGAGAGCAATTCGCATACACTCAGGCGTGCAAACCTCCATAAGTATCCTCTCACTATATTTTAAACTTGCAACACCGTGATGCTGTCGCAAAGTGTTTGATCCTCACTCTCCGAGAGAAATCACGATTTCGGATTTAAAATCCTACTTTTATACTCGTAATATCAACAACCTTAAGCAGCTCTGCCGCCTCTTTTTTTATCAGAAATAAATTGAGGTCAAAGCAGTGATGTCAGCAGAAAACGCCATCAACAAGAGACGTCAAAAGAACATGTTACACGCTTCGAATAAGATCGCCCGTAGGGCGGGTACTCTGCTGGTAATAATAATAAACGAAAGTGCTTATAAAGCGCTCTGTGAGCATCGCTCTGCAATGACGCTGGTTGGTCCAGATGTCTTGTGACCCCATTTAAAATCGCTACATCTTAATTCTTCTGCTTTCCAAAGGGCATAGTCGTCTACTGTAATGTAAGCAACATAAACATATATACTGTATCAAAGTGTATCAATCTGAAATAAGTAAGCGAGGGTTATTTAAAACAGCAATGGATGAGTAATGAAAAAATAAATGTTAGGGGTCAATTAAATGAGGGTCACAAGCCATCCGGACCACGCTGCACAAAATCAGTCGACGTTTCCTGGATTTTAATCAGGTAGGTCTCAACTCGACTAGGAAAGCCCGCTCAGAGCGGTCCGTGTTATGTCGCCGAAACACCGGACGGTTCACGTTAGCAATCGGATCACGGTTCACGATAGAACTCGGGTCCGAGACTAAGGACGGAGCGGCAGTCAAACGAGGGGCAGGCGCAGGCGGGTGGACTCTAAGATTGAGGGTCGGGGTGGTGGGCATCGCCCAGTGACCCCCTTCAGTCGTGTAATGGTTTTCGAACGGCGCCTCGTAACGCGATTGCGTAATGGTTGCTCGTGTAGAGACGGCGCCGGCGTCCGGATCGCGGCCCCATCAATGCCGGTCTGCGTGTTTAGCCGGGTAGCTGCTCCATGCTCTAGATTACCGCTAATTACGCACGCGTTTTCCAGAACCCGCGTGTCTGTGCGTCAGGAAATATGCAATATAATCCCACACTGGTGGGGGGTGGGGGTGGGGGAAGCGCCCCCTCCCCTCCCCACAACATCCACACCATCTCACCCCTCCCGAACACTGAAATGGAACGAAACTTAAGCCAAAAACGTTTCCCGCTGGCGCTGGTTCCT
>JAZEWT010000001.1:17929198-17953989 GCA_036362905.1 Mordacia mordax
TCGAAGCAATCATCAAGCATCATTTGAATTGGCATTCATCGCCATCACGGGGGCCACAGTTGCCGTTATCGCGGTCGACATCGCCGCGAGCGCGCTCGTTACCGTGTCTCGTCATCACCGGCACCCCTATCGCGATGGGCGGAATGGCCTGTTTAGCAGACCAGTCCATCATCACCACCACAACCACCACCACCATCAACACCAGTAAGGCGCGATACGCCAGGAGCTGACAGCGACCATGTTCATTACAAAAACAATGGCTAGTTACGGCACCTACAGGCCACTGTCACTCCACTCCAGGATGTAGCCCCTCAGTCACACTCTGGCAATGCCATGCCATATGTTGATCATGCTTCACAACACTGAACCCTTCACTTTGGGATACCCGCACACACACCAGCACTATCACAGTGTAGATCGTCACTCACCCCTCGCACCGCATCACGTACCGGGCAGATGCAGATCCCCACATGAGGGTCGCGGCACTGGGCCCCTCTTCTCCCCGGGGCCCCGGTGGGCCCTCTCGGGCCTGAGCGGCGGTGCGGTGCCGGTGCGCTCCTGGTGCTGGTGGTGTGCCTGGTTATGTACATGATGATGGTGGTGGTGCGGGTGATGGTGATTATTATGATCGTGAAGCGCAGCGTGCGGGAGCTGCTGCTGCTGATGCTGGTGATGGTGGTGATTGTGATGGTGGTGATGATGGTGGTGGTGCGGGAGGCTGTGCGCCCTGCACAGTAGCTCTCCGGCAGGACGCAGGAAGACCTCGTCCCCTGGGAGGAGGCGCCGGGTGCACGCCCAGCAGCGGAAGCATGCGAGGTGGTAGACACGGCCGCGGACCCGCATCACCAGCTCCGAGCGGTTCAGGCCCAGTGCGCAGCGCGAGCACTTCACGCCGAACAGGCTGGGCAGCACAGAGCAGGGTACACAAAGACAAAGATCCCCACGTGGCCGTTAACGTGGCCGTTCCCGTCTTGTGGTCCACAGACCATTGGTGGTTCGCGAATTTCAAAAAAAGATTTCCAAAACATTATATAACTTAAAATTATCGCTATTAATAAAACGCAAAACGATCGTACTAGTGAAGGTTTTCACGGCTCGATGCATGATGATTGCTTTTCAAATCTGTTTTTTTTTCAAGATGGCCGTGCTGATAGAGAGGGAATTCTCGACACGGCTATTCCAAAAGAAGAACTTCGGACAACAATCATGAGACAAGACGATCGAGCAGTGACATGACCTCTGAAGAAACCCTCCCCTGGGAGAGTTACATTCTGTTTTAATTACTGGATTAAGTTTTTATTTTGTCGCATTGCTGCACAGAGAATGTGTTTTGTTATCTCCATAAATAATAATGAAAAAAAAGAATTCTCCTTAACAGAACAAAAATATTATAGTAGAAAATAAACGATGAGAAATATGTGCGTGTTAACACCCATTTGATTTTGAGGTTTGGCTCGTATCAGCCGTTGGCTTTGGAAAACGCTCGTTTTCAAACGGCTTGCGTATACTGTGTTCCACAAACACATTTTGACCATAATCTCGAGGTCCGCATGAAGGAAAATGTTGGGAATCAACCGCCGCTTCAGTGAACGGTAGAAGTAAGTGGTTTTAGCAAGTAGAATCCATGAAGGCCAACACGGAACAAAAGGGGTGGGGAGGATCACACCGCGGCCTCCGTCTCCAAAGAGCTATTTTGTTTTGCACAATGCACTGGGTAATCGAGTTGGCCTAAGGGAGGTTTTAGGACATGCTTCAGTAAAATTTAAAACAATATTCTACAGCTTATAATTTGCACAGTGTACGATCAATGTCAAAGGTGTTTGTTCAAAGAGAGAATAACTCGCGGGGAGAAAAGAACATGGGGGTTGTAGTTTGCACGCGGTTATGTGGTACATATCCCCTGGCTTATATATTATGATGTTATGAACCAATTAATCCATTTTTTAGTTGTGGGAGGAAACTGCAGAACCGGCAGAAAAACAATGCTGAACTGGGGGAGAACACATAAACCCCACACACAAAAGGCCTCCTGGGCGAGAATAGAACCGCCACCGGCAGGACATTTTTTTCTGTAAGAAGGCGCTGATGTTACCACTGCGCCACCCTGCCACCAATCACAGTTGTTGGCTCTCAGCGGAAATCGAACTCGGACCACCATGTCCGATTCTCGCTTAGAGCGCTGCGCCACCACGCTTACATGAAGACAAAGATCCCACGAACAGCCTAAGCATACATAGGTCGAAGTACTTTTAGCGCAAGCCTATCGAGGCCAGCACAGCACATGACGGCGTGGGTGACCAGTACCACGCCCAACTGCCTTTGTCTCCTTAGTGGCGATGTTTATACCACACCTGGGACTCACCTAAGGCTGAGACGACCTAGTTAAGGTCCGGGACCAGTTCAGCAATTCGTCACTGGTACTGGTGTTGATCATGAGCAGGATTCAAAGTCGCTGGCTTTGCAGCCGAGCGCGCACCCCGTTGCCCCCTCCCTCACCCCTCCGCTGCGTACCGGTTGTAGTCACGCGCTCCCCGTTGCGCCCTCCCTCACCCCTCCGCAGCGTAGCGGTTGTAGTCGCGCGCTCCCCGTTGCGCCCTCCCTCACCCCTCCGCTGCGTACCGGTTGTAGTCGCGCGCTCCCCGTTGCGCCCTCCCTCACCCCTCCGCTGCGTACCGGTTGTAGTCGCGCTGGCAGAAAGTGCGCCCCGCGCGCACGAAGCAGGAGCGCGCCTCGTGCAGCTGGGCCCGGCACTCGGCGCAGCGCAGGCACGCAGCGTGGAACTCGAGGTCGGGCCACACGCGCAGCAGGAACGCGTCCCTGATCGGTTGCCCACAGCCCGCGCAGACCCCGGGGGCACCGCCGTCACCTGCTCCTCCTCGTCGTCTCGCATCATTGCCGCCGCCACTGCCACCGCCGCACTTGTCCACCTCTGTTGAGCGGATGGGGAAAACACGGAACGTCTGATAGAGGCTACTCACATCTGTCACAGATCCGTGTTGATGGACGTGTCCACAACTCGATGTATGTTGATGTGTGAGCATTGCTCTTAATAGCTTCTGTTTGAGGACAGCTATGTTGAGCATTCCTCGTCTCTCCTTCACGATGTTTCGCGACACGGGAGGTGAAACGTTGTGAAGGATAGCAGAGACGCTCGATACAGCTGTCCCCGGCCCTTGAGATGCAATGTTATTCTCCAAGTTAAGTAATTTGCAAGACATTTGTCACGTTTGTGACTCCGACAGTGGCACACATGGCAATCTCCTCTGTCGAACAACGTCATGGGATCTTCGACCGTATGCTGTCAAGCGGGCAGTGGGCAGAATTTATGGTTAACACTGCCACAGGTTTTAAACGGGGTGGCCCGGGGAAATTCTAACCACGCAGCTCTGCAACGAGCGACGGACGCATCACCGCTCAGCCACGACGGGATCCCACACGACCACAAGCTACGAGGTTGGCCAGTTTCCAGATTCTGTCCAACAGCAGAACAAAAACACAGCCTCCATCAGTGAGATCTGGAGCCGGGCCGGTTTGGGCATCACTCGCCACCAAAGTGGGTTCCGGTTGAAAATGGAACTCGTGTCGCTGGGTCTGTAGCGCGGTACGCTAACTGCTGCGTTACTACTCCATGCAATACCATAGCAGAGACAAAATGTAGATTCCCCCCTGAGAGAGCCTTGACAGACTATAGCGTTAAGTTCTGTTGGCGAGTAGCACCGATGAAGTCTGGCACGGCACACGATATGGTGGGTCACCAGAAATATGCTCGGCCACCTTTGTCCCCCTAGTGGTGATGTTTACACACCGCACCAGCTACGTGTTTGTGGCTGAGTCGACCTAGAGGAAGCCTAGGACCATAACGTATTCGAAATAACCCACTAGTGATCTCCATACAACCACAACAAAATGATACAAATTTTACTGACCGTGCCTCGAGGCAAGGATGGTGGATTAATCCGACTGGGATACCTCCTATCTTAACATCTATGCTAAACTCTAAACATGTCTGTGACAATCTAACGCCAATCCACGGCTGGATCAGGGCTTCCCTGCTCCATGCGAGTCATGGGGGCTTGTACAGTTTACAGTGTAACCATGCATCACCATGCTGGAACGTGTGGGCTGCTGAATGCCAGTGAGCATAGGTTTTGGATCGTACAACAGCACAACAATTAAACTATGCGCACTACCCTTTGTAGGCAACAAACACGCACAACGCGATGTTTACGAACGTAACCATCACCCCCGACTAAAACGTGGAAGGCGAAACTTTTTTGTTATGAGTAGGAGCGCTCAACATGGTTATCCCAAAAACAACAGCCCTTGAGAATAAATTCGCATGACACATCAAGCCGTAAAAACTCACATCACTGCACCATGACTAAACGTGGCGAGGGTGATGTGTCGCAGGGTGGTAATGGACGAGACGTCGGTACGATGTCGCCCAACATCGCAACGACCGACGACATACGCCGACATCGGTAGGGTGGCGTTCGCGGTCGCTACATCTCGGAGGGAAGCCCTGCCACAGTCTGGAATGGAGCTACAACCCTCATCGCTGTCAATTCCTCGTAAATACCTTGTGATTGTATATATTGATTGGCGTTGGTTAAGTTCACTGGGTACGGTCTGCTGTAATCATGAACATCGATCTCAGTACTGATGTAGGGTAGGCATGATGATTGCTATTCGGAGACGAGCGCTTCTCCTCTCTCCTTCGCAACGTTCAACCTCCCACGTTGGAAGCATCCTCAGGTGTTCTGTTCTCTCTTCAGCTCGCAAGGCTACACAGAGAGTTAACCAACACTACCTCACGCACAAACGCAGAGACAGGATATGACGTCTAACTGCACTTTATTTAATCAAGCAACGTGAATTGCAATTGCTTGTGTGCAAGCATGCACTTGTACGATGCTTGCAGTTGATAACAGGATGATCTTAGATTCCGGACAAACACAACGACTTATTCACGAGTGTAACAACACGTTACTTCCTCACCTGCAAGCCCGCAGCTCCTCGTCGCTATGTGATCCAGTGAATCAATAATGTGATGACACCTTTCAATTCGACACGTTCTATCAATGAGTCGATTCGTCGTTACTGAACCTGAAAATGGATTCACCATAAGCATTACATTACGTACTACACATGAGCATTTCATTAAACTCGATAAGTCCTCTCACGGAAAAGAGTGGGTTGCCTTTTTCAGGTAACGGGAGAGCAGTTGCCCTTTGTGGAGAAGTTTAAATATCTTGGGGTCTTGCTCACGAGTGATGGTAAGTGGGAACATGAGGTTGGCCAGTAGATTGCAGCAGCATCCACAGTGATGCGGGCACTGTACCGGTCCGTGGTAGTGAAGTGGGAGCTTGGTCCTAGGACAAAGCTCTCGGTTTACAGGTCAATCTATGTCCCTATCCTCACCTATGGTCATGAACTTTGGGTAATGACCGAAATAATGAGATTGCGGATACAAGCGGCAGAAATGAGGTTTCTCCGCAGGATTGCTGGGCTCACTCTCCGTGACAAGGTGAGGAGCACAGAAATCCGGGAGAATCTCAGAGTAGAGTTGCTGCTCCTCCGGATTGCGAGGAGCCAGTTGAGGTGGTTCGGGCATCTGGTAAGGATGCCCCCTGGAAGGCTCCCCCGGGAAGTCTACCAGGCACGATCCACTGGGCGGAGACCTAGAGGCCAACCCAGGACACGCTAGAGGGATTATATCCTTCGGCTGGCCTGGGAATGCCTGGGAATCCCCCAGGAAGAGCTGGAATCTGTTGCTGAGGAAATGGACGTCTGGTCCACTCTCCTTAGACTGCTGCCACCGCGACCCTCACCAGGACAAGCGGTATGGAACATGGATGGATGGATGGAAGTCAAGACTCGTTTGACTTGCGATGACAACTTAACTGAGCTGTCCTAGGAACTGCCTGCCGTTAAGAACCCACGCAAGACACAACACTTACTGAGGCTGAGTCTTCTACGTGGGAGGCAAAACGTCGAGAAGGGGAGAGGAGGAGCGCTCGACATAGCTGTTTCGAAAGAACAGCTTTGGAGAGAAATTGTTGTCCACCAATCAATCACCCTTCTGCTGCTTGTGCCGCAGTGTATGGACATTCTTGGTTGGGGATTGTTTTAAATACTAGTTATGAGTTTTTTTTTTACCGTTTATCAGCCTGCGTGCTTCTTTTCCAATCTTAAATCTGTACAGCGCCGAGGTAAAAGGCACTTTTAAAATGCAAAAGATTGTTAACATCAGCAAATTGTCAACAAAATAACTGCTTTCAAAATAAAAATCTACTTAGCAGGCAAAGTTTTGGACAATAGCTCTTCATCAATGTGCTATGAAAAAGAGTCATTGCTCAAAACGTCACCTGTGTAAGAGTTTTATTTTACAGCAGTTAATGGCAAAGGAGTTGAATTTCTCATAAACGATGCAATGGATTTGTGACATTGCCCATATCTTCTTTCTCTTGTCAGGAAAGTAGTTAACAGCTTTTCAATGTCAAGCAATGATTGTTGTGAATGACGACATATATGGAATCCTCGTATCATCCGATACTAAGACAAAGATTCCCTGTATAGCCTAAATAGACTGTAGGGTCAAGTGCTATTAGGAAGCATCTATAAAGGCCAGCATGGCTCGTGAGAGGGAGGGTGGCCAGCACCATGCTTGGTCAACTTTGTCTCCCTAGTAGCAATGTTTACACACCGCACCAGATACTAATTTGAGCAGGAGTCGACCGAGGGGAGGCCTAGGGCTGATGCAGAAAATGGTGACTGGTGGTGGTCGTGAGCGGATATTAAACTCGGACCACCAGAATTGTAGCGCAGGGCAGCAACCGTTGAGGCACCACCCCTCTGCCTCATCGCAAAACCTTCACCTCGTCCACTGCAGAACCCTCGACTCATTCAATACTGCTCGTACCACGAATGCCATACAAAACGTTGGTATCAAGGTGCCTCAATGTGACTCAGAAAGCATCAGCATATCCCACGGCTGAGCAACACATAACCGGAGTGATCACCTTGCCAAACAATCCCTGAACAATCGATTACTCACCATCCACCACTCGACTCCAATTTGACGTGTGATTAATCGTCACGCGTTCTCTAACCAATGCAAACGAGCGCTCAACTAGACGTCAACAATGTCACCCCACCGCCACCCACTGGAGTCCCGAAGCACCGTTCTGAGATTGTGCGACCGTCACCCATCCGAAAATTTCACTCAGATCCCGAGGAACAGTCCAGAACGAAGTGGAGTCACACGGACATCTAGAATCTGCACCTCTTCATTCGAGAAGCAATCGTCATCAGACCTCCAGGTTCCAATACTACTCCTCCTCCTCGAAGACACGGCAGGTGGAGCCATCAAACTCATCAAAATATCGACAGGCCGATGCATGCATCTCCTCTATGACGAGACAAACTCACGAGGCACAGTTGTGCAGACGTGGCGATGCAATTCAAACGGCAGAACGCAAAGTAATTTCACAAAGACCAACACAGACCCATAGAGACTGTGCAGCAGCATGGCGGTGCAGTGGTAACATCTGCGTTTTAGAGAAAGAAAGTCCTGCACTGAGAGAGTTCGAATCCCATCTCGGGCGCTTTTTCACGGGGAGTTTGTGTTCTCCCCCTGTTCTGTGTGGGTTTCTTCCAGGTTTTCTGGTCTACTCCCACAATTAATAAACACTCGTTAATAAACTGCAGCATAACATCATTATATGTGTGCAGCGCCCTGTGACTCGGGTTAAAAGCGCTCCAGAAGTGCAATTATTAGTTATATATGATGCTGTGTCCATCAAATATCGGCGCCGTCTTTCTGCGCAGCCCCCTTTCCTCTCCCCACCTCGCTGCGGTTCCCTCGCGCCTCTGAGTCATTCACTCTGCGAATGAATACCTTCGACATTGAATGAATATGCGTCGTTGTAAATTGTATTCATGAATAAATAAAGCACAGATTCACGGACATATACATCGAGTTACGTGGAGCGCCATCGAGACGCATATGGAGACGCATTAAAGACAAGCCGAAGTAGCGTGGTTGTGGCTATGCAACCCAAACCATGCACCGCTGGGAAAACACTTGAGTCCACGATTCTTCGACAGAGGAGGAGAAGGAACAAAACTACACGAACTCCCTCTTGGCAGCAGCAGCAGCAGACTTTGCCACTGACATCCTGCTCCCGAACACAATGCTGCTGTCACCTCGCTCACGGAGTGGACGAGACTCGTCCCAGCGTGACTCGTGCGCGTGAAGCAGCGGAGCAATGCTGCTGAGCAGCCGCAACGCAAAAATGCCCCCGCACAGAGCCTTAACAGACTGCGCGATCAGGTGCTCTTAGCGAGCACCTATCAAAGCCAACATGTCACCAAACCAGGGGGTTGGTGGCCAGCACCACGCCCGGCTGCTTTCGTCTTCCCAGTGGCAATGCTAGGTACTCATTTGACGCCGAGTCGAACTCTGGAGCCATGGTTGTGAGCAGCCGCGACGAGGCAGAGGCACCGCCCCAACGCGCGCCATCTCAACCCGCACACCTGGCGTCTCCATGGCGCCAACACAGGTGAAACAACAACTTATAGAACAAACAAACACCAACCCCGCACCCACAGACAAACAAACACAAAGAACAACAACAAACACGCAACGTGTCGGCGCGGTAGTTGCGCAGTGAGTGCCGCTGTCGCCTCAGAGCAAAAATAATCCCGGTTCGGTTCCCGACTCTGGTGCCTTTTCTGTGTGGAGTGTGCGTGTGCGTATTCTCTCCCGGTGTGCGTGTGTGTATCCTCTCCCGGTGTGCGTATTCTCTCCCGGTGTGCGTATTCTCTCCCGGTGTGCGTATCCTCTCCCGGTGTGCGTGTGTGTATCCTCTCCCGGTGTGCGTATCCTCTCCCGGTGTGCGTATTCTTTCCCGGTGTGCGTGTGTGTATCCTCTCCCGGTGTGCGTATTCTTTCCCGGTGTGCGTGTGTGTATCCTCTCCCGGTGTGTGTATCCTCTCCCGGTGTGCGTATTCTTTCCCGGTGTGCGTGTGCGTGTGTGTATCCTCTCCCGGTGTGCGTATCCTCTCCCGGTGTGCGTATCCTCTCCCGGTGTGCGTATTCTCTCCCGGTGTGCGTGTGCGTGTGCGTATCCTCTCCCGGTGTGCGTGTGAGTTTGGGCAGGGTACTCGAGTTGCCTCCAACCGTCTAACGACACCCTTGCTGTCTAGATTAATTGGCCTGCTGAATAAATTTCCCCCCCCCCAAAAAGTGCCCTGCGATGTATTGGCGTCACGTCATGGGTATAGCCCTGCCTTGTGCCCTATGTCTGCCGGGATAGGTTGCGGCCTTCCCGCGACCATCTATAAGATTTAGCGGGTATTGATACTGAACTGAATAAGGAATGTTTTACAAAGACAAATAGCTCCTGTGTAGCTTGCAAATACTGTCGGAGAAAGCGCTTGCTTGCGAGCACCTATTAGGTCACCACAGAGCACGAAATGGTAGACGTCAAGCTCCCCATCCGACCGCCTTTGTCTTCCCCATTATTGATGTTTACATCGCATTGATGCGCATTTAAGGCTGAGTATACACAGAGGCCGCACGGTACATAGTGTGATGACGCGTCCGACTGATGTTATCTGTGGCCCGGAATTTAATTTTTTTTACAAAGGTTAAGGTACCGCGCATGGATGTTAAACAGGGAGAAGTGATGTTAGCGAGCACCCATCCGGGACGTTACACGTGGAGGCCAGCATCGCGCCCGGCCGCCTTTGTCTCCCTAACGGAGATTTTTTTTTTACGTATTGCACCACGAACTTATTTAAGGGGGAGGACCAGGACCAATTCAGAAAATAGTCTGTGAGCGGGAGTCGAACTTGGGTGACCGAGTTCGCAGAGTGTGCCCACACACAGGTAAACTCCCCCCCATATAGCCTTAAACATACGGTAGGGTCAATTGCTATTAGCGAGCACTCTTTGAAGGCCAGCGCGGCACACGAGAGGGTGAGTGGCCATAAACATGCCCGTCCTTCTCTGTCTCGCCAGTGACGATGTGTACTCGCCGCAGCAGTCTCATACACACACACACGTGTACACACGTGTACACACACACACGCGCGTGTACACACACTCATTTTACAACAATTACGCCGTTATGCGGCATTAATTCAAAACACACACCTTGGAAACAGACTCACGGGCAGCTCTGAGCGTTGTGTGTCTACGTGTGTTATTAGCGTGACAGATTCGCCGAGTGGAGGTATGTACTCGTGACAATAACAGCAATTTAAAGCTCTGTCAATCCTCTGCTGGCTAGAGGTAACTCCAAAGACAAAGACCCCCCGTATAGCTTTTTATAGACTGTTGGGTTAAGTGCTGTTAGCAAGAATTTATGAAGGCCAGCACGGCACATGAGGGCGGTTGGTGGGCAGCACCCCGCCCGAACGCCTTTGTTTTCCCATTGGCGATGTTTACACACAGCACGGTCTACTCATTTGAGCAGGGGAGCCACAGAACCGGTTCACGAAGTCGTCAATGGTGTTGGCTGCTTGTGAGAATCGAACTCGGGTCGCCGGGTTCGTAGCGCAGCGCGCCAACCGCTCCACTACCGCCCCCCGCACAAAGGCATCTCAAACCACAGACACAAAGACAAAGATCCCCCGTGTAGCCTTAACAGACTGTAGTGTCAAGATCACCTGCAAAGGTCAGCAATAATAAAAACGGCCATTCGCCACAACGTGGCGGTGACGTCTCTACGGCGCATGAGCCAGGCTAGGTACACTTGCTACACAATCACACTTAGACACACATGTTCACTCACGTGTACTGACCCCGATGCAGACGTTATTTGGAATTTCTCTGAACGGCTGCCCTTTCACGATAGCCGCGTTCACGAATGAGCAGCTAGCTCTCTCACGGGCAATTCTCAAACATCGAGCTGTTGGGGCACGTGCTGTAAGCGAACGGCTATGGAGAACCAGCACGTCACCCACGGTATGGGTGGCAGGCACACACCACACGGGATACTCATTTGAAGTCGTGTCCACCGTGGAAAGACCCCCGGACCGATTCACAGAATCGTCACTGGTGTTGGCAGTGAGCGGGAACCGGACCCGCCCGTCTATACCAGGTTCGTAGCGCAACGCGCTAACCAGTGCGCCACCGCTCCTCACTTTGACACACACATATATGTATGTATATTTAAAAAAAACATGCACACAGCACATGTTTATAAACGCATGACTTGTTATCAGGAGACTCATGCTCGGATGATGCGCCACACGGCGTGAGCAATCTCTTTTTCAATCTCAGGTGCTACCGATTGCAGGGTGAGGCTCTGGGTAAGTAAGCAGCACCCGGGGTGATGTGAGCCTTGTTACATCATCATCGTCATCCCGTCACCATCACCATCGTCTTGCGTCCTCGGCATTAAGGCGCTTTGCCTGCTGTAGTTCGCGAGAATTCCTCTCCACAGCCCATCTTTACTCTCGCTGTCATTCGAGGGAACAGTCGACAGGGCTCACCAGACAGAACAGCCATGGAGAGCAATCCTGACGAACCTACAAGAGTAAATATAATGTGTTTTGAAAAGAACACGGACCCTGTTTATCTGGGTATTTATTTGATGCTTATTTTAATTTTTGAGTTTATCTAGCTTTTCACATTTTATTTATTACTTTATGTTAGCTATGCGTGCATCGCCTGTGAGACTCTCGTCTCACAGGCGCGTATCATTGTAAATTGTTATATAACTATGAAATCTTAATGTTCCAGTGTCGTTGTTAACGATCGTCGCACACCGTCCGTTCTTGGACTTTTTTGGGTAAAAAAAAAACCCACAGATCGGAGGAGTCTTTTACGTTAAGCCACAGATAAAACATTTCCAGTACAGTCTCTTAAATACTGCAAGTGAGTCCCTATCCAGGTCCAGACGGCAGTCGGAGCGGCAGTCAACACCACGCTTTTGTATGTTTTTCTTAAGGCTGAGATGACCTAACGAAGCCCGGGACAGGTTAATATATTCTGCTGCCAGTACGCTAACCAGAGCGCCACCGCTCTCACAAAGTGATTTCATTATCCTCGGCGAAGCAACTTTTGCCGCAACCTGTATGAACAACAGTCACAAACACAAGGATCCCCCGTATAGCCTCAACGGGCTGTAGGATCAAGTTTCTTTAGCGAGCACCTATGAAGGTGGGTGACCAGCACCAACGCTCGGCCGCATTAGTCTCCCTAGTGGCAATGTTTACACAGTGCACTAGGTACTCATTTAAGTCGAATTAGGAGAGGCACAAGACCGGTTCGGAAAATCGTCTCTGATGTTGGCTGCTTGTAGTCCAACGTGCTAACCGCTGAGCCACCGCTCCTCCACACAAAACACACATACATGGGTATAGAAATTTGAAACGCAGTGAATCTACTTCAAAAACTGCATCTGATTGTGTGAACCCTAGCAAATCGGTGTTCACTTGAACGCGGAGATCCTAAAAAATCACATCACGATAATACAGAGCAACGTTTTAATGCATTTATATAAGTACGAGGAGCGGTGGTGCGGCGCTAAGCGCACTGCACTACGAACCCCGGCCATCAAAGTTCGATTCTGCAGCTGGTATCTAAACCGGTCCTGAGCCTCCCCTAGGTAGACATAGTTTCAAATGTCTCCCTGGCGCATTGTGTAAACCTTCGCCACCGTTAGAGAGACAAAGACGGCCGGGCGTGGTGCTGGTCAGCGACCTCCTCCGTGTGCCGTGTCGACCTTCATAGGTGCTCGCTAAGGGCACTTGGCCCTAGAGTCGGTTAAGGCTATGCGAAGGATCGTTGTCTATATATACGAAGCCTAAACGCGCCCCAAGGTTTGTGAATCGAAGGATCCAGTTATATACATTCGTATCTGTAGCAAATAAACAACATTGCCAGTAGATTCCAGACTTTATAAGTATATTTCTTGTAAACAATAACTGTACAATCGGCGTCACAATAACGCAGGTGCGTGAAGTACTGTATTATATACTGTAGTGGAGTAAGCTGCACGAGAATGCGTTACGAAAGAGCAAAATTCTTATTGTGTACAGTGATAATATTCCAAAAAAGAATCAATTGCTTTGCCTTCACGACTAAAATCCGAGGGAATATGTAATGAAATTAACCATATATCACCATATTAATTAACACGACAATCACCCCAGATTAAAAAGCCACACTATTTAATCGGCGTTAAATGAACGCGTGATTAGAAGCAGAAATATTAATTAAGATTAATGTACAGCGCGGATGTAAGTTTGTCATGGCTCGATATATGAGAGCGCATAGTGGCGCCGTGAGTAGCGCTGCTGCTTCACGGCGACCGCCTGGGTTTAATTCACGCCTCGGGTGCCTTTCCATGTAGAGTTTGCACGCTCTCTCGCCGGGTACTCCGCTTTCCCCCCCCCACAGTCCAAAGACATGCTGCCTAGGTTTATTGTCGTGACTAAATTACCCCCCGGCGCCCTGAGAAGTTGTAATTTGCTTACCCCCTCCTGGCTGGGCAACAGTTACAAAGAGGTACATAGCTCAACGTTTTCTTCCAGCTTCAATAAAAAGTGATTGACACATAGCAGTGTCGAGCGCTCCCCATATTGCCGTCCCGACGTTTCACATCACACGTTAAAGGCATTATCAGGCGTTAAGAACGTGACGAAGAGCGATCCATTTACTCGTAAAATACATCGTCATCATTATCAATACCCGCTTAATCCTGTACGGGGTCGCGGGGGACCGGAGCCTATCCCGGCAGACAGAGGGCGCAAGTGGAGGCTATATCAAGGATGTGACGCCAGTACGTCGCAGGCACTGAGGGACATGTATTCGCCTCGGAATTAGCGTGTCTTTGGGCGGTGGGAGGAAACCGGAGTACCCGGCGAAAACCCGCGCGGACACGAGGATAGAGAATACGCAAACTCCACACAGAAAGGCACCCGAGGCGGGACTCGAACCCGGGCTCATCTTGCTGTGAGGGGACTGCGCTACCCGCTGCACCACCGCGCCGCCCCCAGTTTCGCAACCTGCCCGCTCTGAGACCGAGACCTCGAGAAAACACTCATTGGCGATACCACGTCGAGTGGAGAGTGTGTCACCGGCACAACAATCATCATCGCTTCCATCCCCGCATGCGGTGACCATCACACGATTAATGACTAAAGCAACGGACCTACCGGCTCTTTGTCAATCCACTGCCGGATGACGCTCAAGGTTGGTTGTATGATCATACTTCACCATGCTGGTCAATGCTGACCGGTGAAGTAAGGTGTCCAGGAGCGGTTCGGATGATTAACCACTCGCCACTGATGTGAGCCCGTGCCAGGAATCGAACTCGGGTTCGCCGGGTTCGTATCCTAATGCGCGAACCACGAGATACAATAGCAGTCTTAATCGTAACACTGATCCTGACCTGATCACGGTGGTAAATGTGACAACGTTTTCGTTATTTACATAGGACGCATTATTTAATTCTACCACGTACGTACGAATAGATATTATTTTATAATCGTACTCGTCATATTTGCCCGTTCAACCGACGCGGCGCAAGAATTGATTGTTGTTGATTAACAATATAAAAAAGGCTTCTGGAAAATTCAACGAGGAAGGTGTATCTCTTAAAGATTGCGGGAGCCTCTTCGCACATGTTCATTCTGACTCAATGAACAAGAGTCGATCCAAATCGAACGGTGTTTGCGTCAGCCGTTCGAAGACAGTTTCACACACACACACTTGTCTGTTATATTAAATAATGACTACTGTAACGTGTACGAATTATAAGGAACGATTGTGGTTCGTTCATGCGTCACACATTAGGCCTTAGTGTACTTTTTTTACATTTCCACACTTCAATATTAATGCGAGAGAGAGGAAAACTGGAGTTCCAGGAGAAAATCTACAGCGCTGTAGAGAAGAAGGCTCAAGCTGGGCTTGCGGCAGCCTTATTCTAACAAACTCCTTGTTTTATTGTCTTTACCATACAAATCGGAAGCGATGCCACAATATTCATCCATCACCTGCACAAAACGCGACTCGAATGTCGCATTTATCAAGTATATTTTCGTCAGACCTTCACTTGCGGTTATATATTTTTGTTACACAATTTCCTATATTTTTGCTCAGCATCATCAGATCTCCCTTGCAAATTACAACAATCCCACTGTGTTATGCCTCGGTCGGTATAAAGGGCTGTCTATCCCGGCAGACAACAGGCGCAAGGCAGGCCTGTACCTAGGCTGGGACGCCAGTCCATAGTAGGACACTGCAGGAAATTTAGTCGAGCCAATAAACGTAGCCTTTGGACGGTGGGAGGAAATCGCAGGAACTGGCCGAAACCCACGCGGACTCGGGGAGAACTTGCAAACCCCACAGAGTAAGGTACTCGAACCGGGAATCGAACCGGAGAACTAGTTGTGAGGTAGCAGCAATAGCAGTTCCGCCACCCTGATCGCTTCGACGATCACCACCTGGGCATTTAAACCCTCTCACCCCACCGCATGTCCTCAACGACTCATGCAGACATGTACGGGAGCACGTGCCTCTATCACGCACTTTGTTGTGCGCGCAATTACCGTGCCATGGAGACATGGAGCATGTGCATCGCGCGGGGTAAGCGAGCTAACGTTTCGAGCCATGGTCCTTCTTCAGGGTAGACGCGTGACGGCGATAACAATGCGGACTTGTGCGTCTCTCTGTAGTTTTAAATCATCCGTGTTTCCGGTTAAACGCACATTATCTTTAGGAACAGGTTCGTTGTCACAGACCCAAAAGGGGTCACAGACCCAAACGGATCTCTGTGACAAGGTACGGCAGAATATTCGTTCAATGTCGAAGGCGTTCGTTCGCGGCGAGAACGATTTATAGGAGTGAGGAAACCGTAAAAAGGTGAGGCGAAGGAGCCACGTGATTAACAGGCGCCAAAGGGTGCTCATCTCGTTGTAAACGAATGTCACGTTTATAACGTTGATGGTGAGCGATGGTGATGATGGAAATTAATGGTAAGTGATGACGGTTACGGTGATGGTGATAACTGATGTCGAATGATGATCGTAGTGATGATGATGTCATCGTTATTATTATGGTTTACAATTTATCAGATGCCATTATCCAGGGCGACTAACGTCAACGCAACGTTTAATCGATCGTTGCGGTTTCGTGGATTCACCTTCCACCGTGAGCTTTTACAAACTACCACGTGGCTGTGCTCAAACCAGTGAATGAGTGAAGTCGATAAAAATTCGAAAGTATATCAATTAAAATTAATCGGTCGACCGTCATTTATATAGAGGCTGCAGCATGAGTCGCTTTACCGATAATAGTGAAATCAATTTGTGAGGAATAATATTTATTAGTTTTTACAGAAATTATTCTAAATATAAAACTGCTCGATGCACCATGGTTGCTTTTCAAAGGTGCTCTTTCGGTATAGCAGTGTCAAGCGCTCCCCCTTCACCAAGCACGCTGAAGGCATCCTCAGCGTTCTGAGACTGAGGATGCCTCCAACGTGGGAAGCGAAACGTCGCGAAGGAGAGAGGAGGAGCGCTCGGCACGCCTGTCTTGAAAGAACAGCTTTGCAAGTAAATTCTCAATTATTCAAGGAATCGTGGTCAAAACACGTGTTGCATCAACTACTGCACCCAGCGTCTTGAAAACATTGTTGCCAGATCAGTGTTGGCAAATATAAAAATTAAACATCCTCCGTAAAGCGACTTATGTATATTTTAAATAAGCATTCTGGTTGTAATTTCGCGGTAGCGCAGTGAGTAGCACTATCGCCTCACGGCAAGAATCCATGGTTCGATTCCCGGCTCGGGTGCCTATAGAGTTCGTGTATTCCCTCTCCCCGTGTCGGCGTGGATTTTTGCCAGGCACTCAGGTTTCCTCCTTATCGTCCAAAGACACGCTGCTGCCTAGATTAATTGGCCTGCTGAATAAATTGCCCCCAGTGTCCTGCAATATACTGGCTTCACATCCTGGGTATAGCCCCGCCTTACGCCCTGTATCTGCAAGCAAAGGCTCCGACCCCGCTGTGCTCTGTACAGGATTAAACGGGTGTTGATAATCATGATGATGGCTCTGTCATCACTCGTATTGAACTAAGTACCAATAACCGTCCCTTTGGTTCTCGAGAGACCGAACGCAAGATGCGTGCTTATGAGCGCGTCACGCCCCATATTAACGTTAATTAGCCAATTAACCTCGACCTCAATCAATTAACATGAAACTCATTCATTAAATTACGAGGCGCTCGGTGGATTGCTGCATCGTCATGGGGTCGTGAGAGGCAATGAATGGATGGCGACGGCTTGGGGAGGGTGGCCCTCATCAAGCGGTGGATTTATCATAGCTGACAGTGACGCGATATCACGGCTATGATTGTGAATATGATATACAGTATATTATCCTGGTGGCACAGTGGCGCAGTGCGTAACGCTGCTGCCTCGCAGAAGCACCAGCCCGGGTTCGAATCCGGGCTCGGGTGCCTTTCTATGTGGAGTTTGCACGTTCTGTCCCTGTGTTTTCGCCGAGAACTCCGGTATCCTGGTACAGTGCAAATACACGCCGCCTAGTTTAAATTGTCTAGGCGCCCTCCTATGGACAGGCGTCTCATTCTCGGTAAAGCCCTGTTATACGCCGTGTCTGCCGGAAAAGACTGTACAGGATTAAGCGGAGAATGGTAATTAATTAATTAATATACATACTGTACACTTGTATCTTTACGTTTAGATTGTGCTTTACTGCTGTGTATACTCAGGCACTTGAGCAGATTTCTATGATGTTTGACCCTGGTTCCCTATTACATTCATGGAAATCGCTGTTCCGCCTTGAGATATATTCCCAATTATTGAGAGGCTGTAGAAATGTAAATCATGATAAGTGACACTGATTCACTTTGGCTGTAACAGTCTGGAAAGAGTTTTGCGGAATTGTTTTTCAAGGACATATCCATCCCGATTCATTTTGTCCGCATTACGTGTATTTAGATATTTTAAATATAAACCTGCGTATTAGAACGTAGGCCACACGAATACAGGATTGCCATTGATATGCGTGGATAGGCGTACCTTTAACTCTAGCAGTAGCGTCTTACGCCTAAAACGCGCAGAAATTGACTGCCTTAAAATAGCGACTTTAAACGAATAGTTGATGACAATTATGACTGTAATAAACTGATGTCGGCTTTCACGGCTCGATGCATGGCGATAACTTTGCAAAGCTGCCCTTTCAGGATAGCCGCGTCGAGCGCTCCCCCCTCTCTCCTTCGCGACGTGTCAGACGCACCGATAATGATGGTCGTGATGATCGTGGGCAATTAATGACGATGACGGACGACGTAGGTTAAATAAATTGATAAACAGGGACTCACGTATCGCGGCCACGAGTCCAGCGTCAGACATCGCCCCGCGCTCAGTTTTCACGCCGACAGTCGGTAGCCGCGTCCCGCGGACCTCGAACCCCGCGTTAGTTCCAAACTTCTCTCGGTTCCCGAGCTGACCAATCTCCCCGCCTCCCCCTCCCCCAACGCACGAGACGGAGACCCCCGCCGGCGAGGGGCTCGTGTGTCGTCGAAGCCCCCCCGGAATCTGCGGAGACGCCGCCAGGTCTCGCATCGGCACAACCATCGGGGGGTGGAGACAGCGGACGGTGAAAACACGCGCTCCCCATTGGTCGGCTCCAGCGTAAATATTAATTAGCTAGAGGCTCGTAAAGTGACTCCCCCCCCCAGCCCCGCCCGCTCATCCGCGCCCCTCGTCTCGTTAACGATGATATAAGCTCCATGTGAGCGCGTGTGTTTTGCGTGTACGTGTGTCTGTGTGTCTGTCTTTTCCCGCGTGGCCTGCCTGCGATCCGTCCTGAGTTCGACCAGATTGGATTGTTTGTGTGAGGAGCTCGCACATTCTCGAACGATCTGGGACAGGGTCCCATAGGTGATCTCCTCCCGCTGGCGAGGCTGCGGTGGCTGGGTCATGGGAATCCGCATGCTCAGCTACCCCGCATGCCCAGGCAAAGGCTGGAGAAGAGATGGACGGAAGTAACGCAGGAGGACCTGGAGCTGAGTGGACATTGCTAAAGACTGATATCAGCGGTGTTGAGAACGACCTCTGTGGAAGAGGATCGTGCAGGACGCTAGGGGCAGTTGGAAGCAGACGTCCTCCAAAAACAACGGACAGCGGAGGAGCGTCGCTTACAAAAAAACGAGCGGAGCGCCGGGCGGCTAAAACACAGCAAGTTGGCACAGTAGGGAGCATAGGTAGTTCATCTGCAAGTGATCTCAGTCAGGCGACCCATAACACCTGAGTCTATCCCGTGACCTCCTGTCGGCGAACCGTCGACATTTCACGTGGCCTTAAGGTGCACCTGGCCTGACACAGCAGGCGCCGTGGTAACGTCACCGCCATTTAGTGGTAAATGCGGGTTCTAGTCTGTCTCAGATGTTACTCGCTCAAAGCACTTGAACTTACACTCTGGGAAAGCCATAGGGATATCTGTGTCTTTCTATGTCTTGGAGCAGAGGTTTTAAGCCTCGTACACCTCATGGGCCACTCGGTCCACTCGGGCCTGTGTCCACGGACCACTAGGTGGCGCTCGCGGCCCACAGATGGGTCACGACCCACCGGTTGAGAATGGCGGTTGAATCCAGGCTCACCGCAACCAACACTTCTGACGATTATCTGAACCCATTTTGGGGTTCTCCTATGTCGACTTAGCCTCAATTGATTACCTGGCGGGCGGTACGGTGGCCCAGTGGATAGCGCTGTCGCCTCACAGCAAGAAGGCCCCCGGGGTTCAAATCTCGGCTCGGGTGCCTTTCTGTGTGGAGTTTGCATGTTCTCCCCGTGTCCGCGTGGGTTTTCGCCGGGCACTCCTATTTCCACCCACAGTCCAAAAAAACACGCTGCTGCATAGGTTAATTGGCTTGCAGACAAAATTGTTCACAGTGCCCGGTGATGGACTGGCGTCCCATCGTGGGTATATCACTGCCTTGGGCAATGTGTCCGCCGGGATAGGCTCCGGGTCATCGCGACCCTGTACAAGGCGAAGCGGTTTCTGACACTGAGATGTGATGATTACCTGGTGCACTCTGTAAATACTGCAACAAGGAAGATGAAGGTGCTGGGAGCGGTGATCGCGTGCCGTGCTGGCTTTCATAGGCGCTCGCTAACAGCACTTTCCTCAACATCTCGATGGGTCGCTGTCGAGCTGCACCTTCTCAGGAACACTTAATCCTTCCTTCGTTTGTTAAACAATTATTTTTTAGCACTTATTTTGTCCTCTAAATTATAGCTATTCTTTGACTTTCCGTTGAAGTGCTAATATGTTGTTGTTGACATGCCGTTCTCTCCACAGCTCGAATTTGTAAAAGAAAACGTTCTTGTTGATGATTTGCTATTCTTATGTCGTTGTTGTTCTGACATGCTGTTCTTTCTACAGCTGTGTGGAGCGCTTTGTGAACCTCGGGTGAAAAGCGTTCTAGAATTGCAATTATTATTATCTCAATCTCCACCGTCGCACCCACAGTTTAAAATTCCCATCCCCCCAGTCATCTGTGCTGTCGACTCCCTGCCACTATTTCAATCCAGGTGCAAGATCTATCCATCTGCATGTGATTGCCTTTCACCCTCTATACTGGACAGTGTTCGTAGGCAAATGCTGTACAACGTCCCACATTGTTCTGCATGACCTGTCTGACCAAATGCTGCACATTGACTCGAGCAGGGGTTCTCAACAGTCTACACCTCCGGGCCCACATGGCTCACTCGTGTCTGGGATCCACGAATTACTGGGTAGCGCTCCCACCGATGGGTCGCGACTTATCGGTTGAGAATGGCGGAACAATAGTCAGTCAGTTGGAAGGAACTGTTGCGCTATGTAACTCTTTTTAACAGTTTTCCGGCGGGGAGGGATGAGAACGTTACAACATCTCGGGGTACCGGGGACCATTCAGTCAAAACAATTTATGGAGGCCGCGTGGTTTTGGACTGTGGGAGGAAACTGGAGTACGCAAACTACACATATCAACGTACCCGAAGCAGGACTCGAACCTTGCTGCTCCTTGCTGTGAGGCTGCAGCTCCACTCATCGCGTCACCGCGCCTCCCGAGAAAATGTCACAGGAACCATTCCTGAGACAATGCCGTGTGGTCCAAATACCTTGCGACGCCAATTTAATTAACCCATAAAAAAAAATTCTCTTGCTCATTCAGTTATTATTTCAACAAAAACCCTTTGCATATTTATTCCAGAAGCCTAATACTCGTTTGTACACGAATCAGTTTGCAGTGAGCGTGGGGATGGTCACAAATCATCTTGACCAGCCTTTGCACGGCGCCACCTACAAGGCGGACGGACACCTGTTTTATACAGGAGGTTACATTATTTATACACGCGCTTGTCTGAAACACCTGTTACTTGATTCATGCTGATGTGGGTAGGTAGATGTAGTTAAGGTAGATAGGTAGGTACAAGAATGACTTACAGGTCAAGAGGAAGTTAGATCATCAGCAATAGTCTATCCACTGTTCAATGAAAGCCTGTCCAAGCCGTCTGCCCATTCTGCATGGGATATATAGCGTTGCTCCCTCTTCTTGTGCGTTGGTTTAGAAGCCCCATCGTAATCACCATGAGCATTCCCGTTTTGCTCATTGTGCAGCCATCCACCGCGTGTGACGCTGTCGCCTAAATGACGCGACCGCGTGTAGGGATGCAATGCTGTTGTTGCTGTTGTTACCAAGCGCCTGTCTCCTGATCTCGTCGCTGCCAGACCTAGACAGCAGAACTGCGTGGAGAGAATGGCACGTGGTTCCGCCTCATCCATTAGCGACCAAACAAACAGCCCGCCCCCCCACCACAACCCTTCTTTATCGTCGCGAGGCCCTCTTTTGTGTGAAATTCAGGGTTAAATTGCCCCCCTTTCCTTCCATTTCCCTCCCCCCCAAAACCTCTATGGGCGGTCCTGGCTACAATTACCTCTATGCTTGAGCACACATAGGTACAGGTACACACACGCACAAAGACAAAGACAAAGATCCCCCATATAGCCTTAACAGACTGTAGGGTCAAGTGCCGTTAGCGAGCACCTATGAAGGTCGACACGGCACACGTGGGGGTAGGTGACCAGCACCACGCTCGGCCGCCTTTGTCTCCCTACTGGCAATGTTTACACATTGCACTAGTTACTCATTTGAGGCTGAGTCGACCTCGGAGAGGCCCAGGACTAGTTCATAAAATCGTCACTGGTGTCCGCCGTGAGCGGGATTCGAACTCGGGTCGCCAGGTTTGTAGCCCAGCGCGCTAACCGCTGGGCCACCGCTCCCGGCTACACACAGTTACAAGCACACACACGCACAATGATACACACAAAAGCACACACAGGTACACAGAACAAAGACAAAGATCCCTCATATAATCCTAACCCACTGTCGGGTCAAGTGCTGTTATACACGCACACACAGAGGTACACATTTACATACACACGCACGGACAAAATAATGTCTGCGCCTCCCCCATTCATCTCACGCCCGCATTATGCTGTGGGCAGTAGTTTTGGAGGTGGTGGCGGTGATGACGGTGCCGATGGTGATGGCGGTGGTGGTGGCGATGACGGTGGTGCCGGTGTTGGTGGTGGTGGCGGTTGTGGGGGTGGCGGTGGTGGTGGTAGCGGTGGTGGTGATGGTGGTGGTGATAGTGGCAGTGGTGCCGGTATTGATGGTGGTGGCAGTGGTGGCGGTTGTTGCGGTGGCGGTGGTGGTGGTGGCGGTCATGGTGGCGGTGGCGGTGGTGGTGGTGGTGGTCATGGTGGCGGTGCCGGTGGTAGTGGTGGCGGTCATGGTGGCGGTGGTGGTGGTGGTGGCGATGTGCGTTCGTGTTTCTCGTTTTGAAGCGCGGGTAAATAAAGGCCGG
The DNA here is from genome assembly GCA_036362905.1 of Mordacia mordax. Lineage (NCBI taxonomy): Eukaryota > Metazoa > Chordata > Hyperoartia > Petromyzontiformes > Petromyzontidae > Mordacia > Mordacia mordax. The sequence continues at coordinate 17,952,098 of JAZEWT010000001.1, forward strand.
GGCATCGCGTCTCCGGGTCTCGCCGCTTTGTCTGGCGCACGCACGCGGTCCGCGTCACCCTGTCAGCGGGTGATTTGTCAGGCAGGTTTCAAGTGGCCAGAACACAACAACAAAAAAAACATATCGTTGCCCCAAGGCCAGAGGCAGCACAGACGGAATGACGCGCCGACAGACGGACGCACTTACAGACAGACGCACGGACGGACGCACAAACAGTGGCATGGACGGAGGCACGGACAGACGGACTCACAGACAAACGCAGAAACGCACGGACGGACGCACAGACGGACACCCGGGCACAAAGACGGACGGATAAACGGAGGTTCGGAAACACGGAGGGATGGATTGTATAGCGAGGGACAGAATTAATTAATGACGATAATTAAACTCTGATTATCCAGAGGAGACGAATAACACACAATACTAATTCACCGATGTAGGTTCCCACGGCTCGATGGGTAAGAATTGCTTTCCCAAGCCTGCTCTTCCGCAACAGCCGTGTCGAGCACTCTCCGTCTCTCCTTCGCGACGTTTCATCACCACTGGGTAGGGAGCGGTGGCGCAGCGGTTAACCTCCACACGGCGGCCAGAGTGTGCTTATGAGATGTCGAGGCACACCGGCGGTGGGAGGTGGTGGGCTTAGCTGCGCTAACTCCGCGGAATTCCCAATGCCCCCGTTCGGCCCATCTGAGTGACAGCCCGTAACAAGGAGGGGTCCTTTTTAATTGACTCTCCCCGATCACGGGCTAAGGCGCAGAAGGAAACGAACACCGATCCAGGTATCCTGTTGAGGCTAATGCTGTCAGTCTGGGGCCACCCCTGGGAGGTGGCTGGCCCTGGTTGAGGCCTCTGTTTGGGAGGCAGAGAATGGCTCTCAAGAGATGTTCTTTCGGAACAGCCGTGTCTAGCGTCCCTCGTCTCTACCGCGCGAAGGGGGGAGGAGTAACGCTCGACGCTCCATGATGCAGATGTCCCGAAATAGCAGCTCTTGAGAGCATTTCTCAAATCTACAGAGGTCTCGCTCTTACACGGAAGTTATCACCTCAACAATATATATCCCAGCAGAGTGCCCGCCTCACAGGCCATCTCGTTCCAAGCGTCTACCATAATTTTATAACGTGGGATAAAGGAATAAGAGTAATCATCATTATCGATATCCGCTTAATCCTGCACAGGGTAACGGAGGGCCGAGCCTATCCCAGCAGACAGAGGGCACAAGGCGGGACTATACCCAGGGTGTGACGCCAATACATCGCAGGGCACTGTGGGCAATTTACTCAGTAGGCCAATTAACCTCGGCAGCGGCGTGTCTTTGGACGGTGAAAGGAAGCGGGAGTGCCCGGCGAAAACTCACACGGACACAGGTAGAGAGAGCACGCAAACTCCACACAGAAAGGCAACAGAGGCGGGAATCGAACCCGGGTTTCGTGCTGTGAGGCGACAGCGCTACACACTGCACAACCTCGCCGTCCCAGAGGAGTGATTAAGATGTTTTTTTGAAAAGTAGTGAAAACGTGCACATTTTAAGATGAAATCGCTGTTAAAGTTTTAGAAAAGGAAATCAATGATTGGGCGAAAAGCTGAAAGAAGTTACAATAGCCTTGGTGTAGTGCACATTAACTTTGTGCCGTTCTCTCCACAGCTCAGATTTGTAAAAAAAAAAACATATTGTTGTTGTTTGCTGTTCTTATGTCGTTGTTGTTGCTGATATGACAATCTCTCCACAGCTCTGTACAACGCTTTGTTACCCTCGAGTGATAAGCGCTCCGAAAGTACAATTATTATTATGGATGTGAACCCGGTTACCCTCAGTGTAGACATACAGATATACTCATCTCATCTCATTATCTCATCTCATCTCATTATTTGAAACCGCTTAATCCTATATAGGG
>JAZEWT010000001.1:17966300-17979724 GCA_036362905.1 Mordacia mordax
ACGTTGGAGGCATCATTGAGCGTTCAGCATGATCAGGCGTTTCGCCTCCAGCGTGGGAGGCGACGCGTGGCAAAGCAGGTAGAACACGGCTATCCCGAAACAGCAGCCACGGAGAGCAATTCTCAGTACATTACATTTATGCGCAGTAGCGCCTTTCATCCAAGAGGTCTCCTAGTCACTGGAGTAAATATCAGAGAGCAGAGACGCAGTGCAGCCACATCGTTAACCGGCGCCAACCAGCCAGACACTGCGCTCAATGTCTCTCTTCTCGGTACCATATCCTACAGCACGTTGGTGACAATGGTCTTCCATAAATCTCTGCTCTTTGAACGTCGAAGAACGTCCATTGATGATATGTTCATCGATCTCGAGAGACTCTTGATATAAGCCAATCTCTATCATCCACGATCGCTCTTTCCTTCAAATTTTCCAGTTAAAACCAGATTTAATGATGTAGGTTTTCATGGCTCGATGCATGATGACCGCTTCGAAAAGCTGCTCTTTCGGGATAGCCGCGTTGATCGCTTCCACTCTCTCCATCGCGACGTTTCGCCTCACACGTTGGATGAATCCTCAGTCGCCTGTTGGAGGGGGAGCGATCGACGTGGCTATCCCGAAAGAGCAGCTTTTTGAAGCGATCGTTATAACCAGATTGTCAATTGCCTCTTTCCTCATAATAAGCTGGAGAAACGTCTACTGCCTCCTTCTCATGTCATTCAACATCTTCTTTCTACATCCCATACCTCCATTTCTTCATTGGAGGTATGACTTGTCCAAGATACCTTCAAGATGCGTCCAAAGAACCACGTTTCAGTTGCTTGAATTATCTTTTCTATACTTGATAATATTGTATGTATTGATGCCAATTCATGAATGCATGTTTTTTGTTGCTGTGGGAGGAAACCAGAGAACCCGGTGGAAACGCACACAGAACAGGTGGAGATCATACAAACTCCATGTCAGGCAGGACCTTTTGTTTTATTTTTCCTGTGGGGAAGCCGCAGATGTTCCGACTGCGCCCTCGCCCTCGGCTCACGCGGCACGATAGTCGGCACGTACCCCCCCCCCACCCCCCGTGTGTCCGCTCCACTTGGCCCGGCGCTTCTTGAGCAAAGGAGGACCGTGCCTCGCGGCACGAAACGTCGAACCTCGCGCTGAAACGTCACGCGGTAACAGCCGCTGTGAGCGATGCGGCTACACCGGCGAAAACATGCCAATACAATAACAAAAAACAAAGATCACCCGTGTAGCTCCAACAGACTGTAGGTTCAAGTTTAAGTAACGAGTGGTGTTGGTAACCAGCACCGTACCTTGCCGCCTTTGTCTCCCTAGTGACAATGTTCACATACTGTATTAGGTACTCATTTGAGGCCGAGTCAATCGAGGAGACGTCCAGTACCGTTTCAGAAAATGGTCACTGATGTGAGCGGGATTCGAACTCCAGTCGTCGGTTGTGTAGCCCAGCGCGCTAACTACTGAGATATCGCTCCCCACAAGAAATAACATGACTAACACCACCGATACATGGACACAATCGTGGCCTCATCAGCAGCACAGTGACCGTATCCATCTGATTGCTGCCACCGTGTCTCGCGTCGCGCACAGCCGGAGCGATCTCGCTCCGATAAGGGCGAGCTGCTGAGTTAGATCCTAAGACCGTGACGCTGGGGTTTGACGTCTAAAGAGCTCCAACTGACAAGAGGAGGCCTGTGTTGCCAAGAAGGGGCCCACGGGGGTAGTGGGATGAGGAGGGGGATTAGCGACAGTTGGAACCTCACCACCTCACCCACCGTCGCTAAAGCCAACACGGCGAGCAGGGAGAAGCGCGCAAAGAAAACTTGGAAAGAAGCGAAACGTGGGGCTTTGAGGCGCGGAGACGCGGGTAGGTGGGGGGGGGTCTTTGTTTTGTTTCGTATTTGGATTCCGCCCATAAATAAACACCTGGGAAAAATGACAAAGTTGTGAAAGAAGCGGAAAGAAGAAAACAGGAAAGGGGGTGTGTGTTGGTGGGGGAGGGACAATGGAGATTGTTGGTGGATTTTCGCGGTTTGTGGGGGGGGAGGGCGCGGGGGGGGGTCGTGATTGGGCAAATATGACTCTCCTGGTTGCGGTGGTGGTGCCAAGTTTCCGAAGGTGGGACCAAGGATGGGTTTAGGTGGAACGTCAGCTCGCTCCTCACATCCAATGTGAACACAATGCAACGGAAATACAATGGGGATTAATAGAGCGTTTGATAGCATGGTGGGGTATGGTGAAATAACCCCGATGACCAGTAAGGTGTGGGTAGGACCTCATTCAGCAGTGGAATGTCTTTTTTTTCTCTTAACATCAGTGAATTGATGTAGGTCTTCACGGCCCAATGCATGACGATTGCTTCCAAAAGCTGCTCTTTCGGGATAGCCGCGTCGATCGCTTCTCTCTCCTTCGCGACGTTTCGCCTCCCACGATGGAGGCATCTTCAGGCGTTCAGACGTTCTGAAGATGCCTCATTTTGAAGATGCCTTCAACGTGGGAGGCGAAACGTTGCGAAGCAGAGAGGAGAAGCGATCGACGCAGCTATCTCGAAAGAGCAGCCTTTGGAAACAATTTCGTAAGTCAGTGAGTTTTTCATTTAAGCTGGAAGGAACCGTTGAGCTATGTAGCTCTTTTTTAACAGTTGTCCAGTCGGTAGGGGTAGTAAGGACAATTTTGTGAGGGAAATGAACCTAGGCATACACTAGCAAAATTTACATTTGGTTATAAGGGATTGCGAGAATCATTTGACGAAGCAAGTAGAACACTCAGTCAAACGAATATAAGATCAAATCCTGGACCGGTTCAAAGGACAATTAATGATCATCATCAACCCTCCATGGTGTGTCAACTTAACAACACCACGCGAGCCAATAAGTGCTGGAACGTCACCAGCAGTTGTCCCGTGGATTGACTGCCTCCGGCCATAAGAACATGGAAATCCCACCACTGGTTCGGCAACAACAGTGATGGTGAACATGTTCCAATGCTGATTGGAGGCTAGAAAACTAAATAAAAATATTATCCCAAGTATTAATACCCCACAAAATCCCTGCCACTGCACGCATCCTTTGCACATTTCCATCATCCGGTAACGTTCACTTTCACAGTTATTATCACTAATGTGGTATTTGAAATGCGATAATGGTCAATTTGAAACGTTTAATAATTCACGCGCGAAGCCAATGTGTGGGGCTTGTCCGCACGGATGGAGGTAGCGCGCTCCCATCACCCTTCATTATCAGTCCCCGTTATAGCCTGTACAGAGTCACGGGGGACGGCGGAGCCTATCCCGGTGGACACAGGGCGTAAAGCAGGGCTGTATCCAGGATCCATCGCAGGTCACTGGGGGACTAATTTACCCAGCAGGCCAATTAACATAGTCAGCAGTAGCATGTCTGTAGACTGTGGGAAAAAAAAAACTCCGGAGTATCCGGCGAAAACCCATGCAGAAGCGAGTCGGACAGAAACCCACAGAGAGGCGGAGCCGAGAATCGAACCCGAGCCATTATTGCTGTCAGACAGCAGCGCTATCCGCTGCGCCGCTACCACCGACCGTGTCTCTCCCGGCTCCCGTCATTGTCACTCGGCAGACAAAACGTTCGAATCGGAATCGGCCTCGCGGACGTGGTAGGGGATGGGGGGGGGGTGATGGGGGGTTGGGGGTCGTCTCTGTTCGCGCTGCGGCACCGCCGGGCCCACGCGCTGTAACGCTACACGCATTCCTGTTAAGCCAACAGTCAAATCCCGGTGGAAAACACGGTGTTCTTAAGGCCGCAGTGGAGCGTCTCGCGTGGGTAACCCGACACTCACCTGTCTGTTCCGGGCTGGCGTCGTCGCGGCTGGGCCCTCGCCCTCTGCGAGACATGCCGCGCGTTCCAGCCCACGGTGCAGATCAGGGGTTAAGAGTGGTCGAGCGGTGGGTGGTGGTAGTGGTGGCAATTGCAATTGGTGGTGGTGGTAATTGTAATTGGTGGTGGTGGTGGTGGCAATTGCAATTGGTGGTGATGGTAATTGCAAGAATGGAGGACGAGAGATGCGAATGAAGATTGCTACCTTGCGTCCACCCAGTGGCGAGCTGGCCACAGCTCTATTTGTAAACGTTAAAAAGCCCAGGTTTCACGTCAATGGGAGGCTGTTCATCTCAATGAGCCCTTAATAATCATTGCGCGCTGGGGCTTTCAGACTTTGTTCAACATGATGAAGACGCCGTGACATCACTCACACCACTGACTACGGCTATTCGCCCTCGATGTGTCTGATCTCATCATTCTCGCAAGCTAAGCAAAAATTGACCCTGGCTAGTATTTAGAAGGCTGACCATCGCGGCTTGCCTGGTGTTGTAGGTGTGGGGGTTGCGAGGTGTTGCCAGGAGATGGCAGTGCGGAGCTCCACTCCACTCGCACGTAGGGTGGGATTTCTCCGTATTTTATGCTTTTCTCTCACAAGAAGCTAAACAAGCGTTAAATGAATTGGTCAAATATCCCAACACAGGACCCTCCTGTCTGAGATTTTGAAACTCAGTGAGTTGAGCATTTGCAGCATTATTCACCCGCTTTCAGTAGTCATTCCATTTTTTTTACCTAAGCTGAAAAGAAACCGTTGAGCTATGCAGCTCTTTTAACAGTTGTCCAGCAGGTAGGGGTAGGCAAATTACATCTCAGGGCACCAGGGGCATTTATTCCGGATAATTAACCTAGGAAGCAGCATGTAATTGGACTATGGGAGGAAACCGAGGTACCGTACTGAAACCTATGCAGACCCGGGGACAATATGCCAACTCTACACATAAAGAAATCGAACCCAGGTCCTTCTTGCGGTGAAGCAGCAGCGCCACTTACCACACCGCCGTGCTGTCCTTTTGACGATAATGACCATACTTCACCGTTTTTACCAGTGCGGGGGTTGGTAAAGTGGGGGAAGACGGGACGCTCAAGACCGGTTCTTCTATCACTCACCGCTGATGTTAGCCGTGACCAGAAGTTAAACCTCGAGGGCCTGCTTTCGGCAGAGTGCGATAACCGCTGCGCCACCGCTACACCCCCGCTCCCAAAGAGCTCGTACCTGTTTAATTATAAATACGTATTTTAAAACGATATATTCGTTCATATCATGTTTCCGAATGAACACACTGTTGTATTATGAATGAGGTGTGTTGAATTTATAACAATGGCACCACAGAGATTATCGTGACGATGATATCTGATTAATGACCCCAATTGTTTGTCCAGGAAAGCCTCACTGAGACTCCAGACTCTATTGTGAGGAAAGTCCTTCATTGGGAGTCGTTTTCCAATCACGATAATAGAAAGGAATCGGAGTGCCTGTATGAGATGAAATAATATCTCGATTTAACGGACAAGCAGAAGGGAAATTGTATCTGGACCTCCGTTAAATCTGGATGTTTGTATGACGATCTTATTTATACACAGAATAATGTCCATAACCTATAACAACCTATATATTCTGATCATTTATCTTATAGCAGCAACGAACAGGCTATAATAAAAAATAAACATACCCTATTTTATTTCCAATATTTCCAATGCTGACCGCTGTCTTGAAAGTAGCGTCCTTTGTTTTCCAAGTCCCTTGACTGGAGGTCCGTTAAATCGAGATGTTGCTGTGTATGCATACGAGAGGGTAATACCGAAAGCTTCACACAGAAAGATTTAAGAGATTAACGCTGTACTGGAATCTTCCGGATAATTAGCAGCACACAAGCCCACAAAACACCTGACATTTTTTTGGATATTGTTTCCTCTAACAAGTTAAAGATTGGTGCCAAACAAGACGACGATGATGACGACGACGGTGGCGATGATGACAAACGATGAGGGTGACTGACCCCACATCTCGCTCACAAACCCTCACGACCTCCCGGTCACCGCTGACAAAAACCATCGCTGAACAATGATCCCCGCGCAGGCGAGCAGTGAGCAGTTTAAATGTAGCATAGCTGCCGCGTCGCGCAAAGTGCCATACATCACAACAACCGTGAAGACCTTTCTGTTTGAGCTGCCCAACGATTGACTCCATCTGAACCTCTTTCATCTCCTTTCTCCTTGTCCAAAAGTCCGTCCCAAAACATGCCACCCGAACAGGCGAGCGTGTTCTCAACTCGCCTTGACACCGTGCACGAAACGCAACCCTGGCTCTCTCTCGGGCGGCGCCGATGCAAGAGGTCGCCGCACGCGAGTTTAGCGCAGGTGGTCCGTCCGCGGACGGGGTGCGAACCTTCACCGGAATCAGGGGTCAAGGCCCCGGCAGGGCGAGGTCACGAGTGGCCTCGTGCGATCGAGAGAGTCGAGGCAGGTCGGAGAGGAGGAATCGAACCGCGTCACCGCACTCGCGTTTACGGACTGGAGAAATCAAAACTAAAGGCAGACGTTCAGTGCGGGTTCGCAAGCTGGGCGCCCCAAGCCGCACAGGAGGGAGGAAAAGGCCTTGCCGTGCGAGAGGTCCAAGCAGACGATGCCAGGCAGATGGGTTGACTCCAAATCACTTTTAATTACCCCAATGAATCAGTTCCACAGCTGGCGTCGCCGTTGACATGCCGTTCTTTCCGCAGCTCTGATTTGTAAAAAAAAAACCTCCAAGAAAACGTAATTGCTGATTTGCCGTTCTTGTCTCGTTGATGTGCCGTTCTCTCCGCAGCTCTGTGCAGCGCTTTGTGACCCTCGGGTGAAAGGCGCTGTGAAAATGCAATTATACTATTTCGATTGCGTGAATAAACCAACTACGAACCGTCAACTATATCCCGGACGCTCGTGTGTGTGAGTGACTGTATGTGTAAGTACAGGTCAAAGACAAAGATCCCCCATATAGCCTTAACAAACTGTAGGATCAAGTGCCGTTAGCGGGCACCTATGAAGGTCGACGCGGCACACGAGAGGGTGAGTGACCAACACCACGCCCGGCCGCCTTTGTCTCCCTAGTAGCAATATTTTCACATTGCACAAGGTACTTATTTGAGGCTGATTCGACCTAGGGGAGGCCCAGGACTGGTCCAGAAAATCGTCACTGGTGTTGGCCGTGAGCGGGATTCGAACTCGGGACGTCGGGTTTGCAGCCCAGCGCACGAACCGCTGGGCCCCCGCTGGAAAAAAAAAACCCAATCCCCCTCCTCCTAGTGATGCCAGTCGGTAACGCTGTGGTTGTTGCCGGAAGACTTGGGGGGACAGGCACTAATGACGTCTCCTGGCCAAACCCCATTTGGCGGAGCCAGGAAACCGAGTTCCTACCCCCAGGGTTCCTCCAGAAACAACAAGAAGCCACTACGTGCGGCCATGTGGAATGCTCGAACTCTCGTTGCGGAGGAGAGGTTGCCACTCCTCCGTCGGGAGCTGGACTGGTACCGCCTGGACCTCTGTGGGATAGAGGAGGTCCGGTAGACTGGATCTGGCTCCAGTAATCAGGAGGGGTGGACAGTCCTCCACTTCGGACAAGAAACTGCCAAGCAAAAGGGAGTGGCTCTTCTTACAAAAAGAATGAAGGGGGCGTGGAAACGTGGTGGTGAGGTGTGGGAACCTGTGAGTCCCAGGTTACTGTGGGCTCGAATCCCTCTAATGGGAGGCAAGGGATGGTGGTGGTAGTGGTGGCTTATGCTCCCACTGAAGATCAACATCAGTGGAGAGATACAGGCAAGGCCGATGAGTCAGATGCCTTCTATGACCTCCTGTCCCAGGTGTTGGCGAAAGTAGCCCCTCGGGATAGAGTCATCCTTTTAGGTGACTTTAATGCCCGATTGGGTCATGATGCAGACACCTGGGCTGGAGTGATTGGAAGGCATGGGCCAAATCAGCTTAACAACAGCTGCTAGACTTCTGTACAGCCCATTGGCTCGTAATAACCAACACGCTGTTCCATCATCAGCGCATCCACACAACATCTTGGGTGCATGCCGGGTCCAAGCAAGACCATCTCTTGGACTACATATTGGTGGAGCAGCGGATGTGGGCTCATGCCTTTGACTCCAGGACCTACCGAGGAGCTAATCTGAACTCTGACCATCGGCTTGCCATCTCTAAGATCCGCCTGCCATTCTTCCACAGTAGTGGTGGGCGTCCGCCAAGGACCCCATTCAAACCCATAGTGGCCTGGTGTTGGCTAGCTTAGGAAAGCTGTAGAAGGGAATTTCATTATCGTTTGCAGCTGGGGCTGACATCGTCCCCACTCCTCCAAATGCTGAGGGGAAATTGGTGAGGTTTAAGACGGTGGTTCATGTAGATGGAATTGCTGCACTGGGTACATGGTCCAGACCTCCCCAGAAACCCTGGTTGACGGAGGAGGTCCACTCTCACCGCTTACAACCTCCCATGCCCGAGAACGAGGACGTTAACCGTGGCCTTCGCTCGGAGGTTCTGAGAGCTCTCCATGAGTGATGGGGCGGTTGTGGAGCCAGTGGAGAAATTTCCATACCTAGGCAGTGTGCTTATAGTCGGTTCTGGTTTGACAGCGGAGGTCTCGCTCTGAATCAATCGGGCAGCATTACCGTTTCATCGGCTATGTAACGCTGTGTGGAAACTTTCTGGCCTGTCGCTCACACGAAGCTTCAGGTCTTCTCAGCTGCAGTCATGCCCTCTCTTCTCTATACTTGCGAAACGTGGACCCCCCTGGCGGAACATCTGCGCCGTCTTGAAACTTTCCGGCTGGCCTGCCTACGATCCAACCTGGGTTTAACTAGGTTGGATTGTGTGAGGAGCTCACATATTCTCGAAATATCTGGACAGGGTCCTATTGGTGAGCTCCTCTGGCAGGCGAGGCTGCAGTGGCTGAGTCATGTAGCCCGCATGCCCAGCCACCGTACGCCCAAGCAGTTGCTGTTTGGCCGGATAGCGGGGATAAACGAGCGTGGTACGGGCTAGAGATGAGATGGACCAATGTGGCACAGGATCTGGAGCTGAGTAGACATGCTGAAAACTGGTACCAGCGGTGTCAAGATCGACCTCTGTGGAGGAGGATCGTGAAGAACGCTACGGGGCAGTTGGAGGCAGTCGCCGTCCAACAACAACAGAGGGCGTAGGAGCAACACTCACAACAACGAGCGGAGCGTCGGGCGGATAAAACCCAGCAAGTTGTCAGAGTAGGGAGCATAGGTGGTGCATTTGCCAGTCATCTCAGTCAGGCAGCCCATAACACCTGGGTCTGTCCCGTGATCTCCTGTCGGCGAGCCTTCGACACTGCACGTGGCCTCAAGGTGCATATGGCCTGGCACAGGCGCCGTTGTGACGTCACCGCCACTTCGTGGCGAATGGCGGTTGTTGTGTGTGCAGGTGACTGTATGCGTTTACACACCTAGGCAGCAGTCCTCACGCACTTCAGCGCTTGTGTGTGTGAGCATGAATACGTTGGCGCGACTTAGTCGCCTCCCGGTCGGGGAAGTGTGGGGTCCGCTGGCACCCTCCCCTTACTCCCTTGTGATGGGGGTGTGTGTGTGTGTGGGCTGGTTACAGCCTGGCCTTTATCAGGCAGAGAAGGCATGCAGGGAGCCGGTTTCACGGAGATGCGGCATCGCGGCCATTGCACAGTCGCTGACCGCTGCCTCGGGATGGCGAGCAAGGGGTTCGAGGTCCCTCGCTCGACCTGCGCAGCTCGGATGTCGCCACCACATTGATCGCTCTCGTATAACGTTGTCACCGCTGGCACCCCGAATCGTTAGAGGTGGGCTGCTGCTGCTGCTGCTGCTTCCGTGCGAGCGACATTGCACGGTAACGCAGCCCCTGTCGTTCAGTGTCCCGGGCGCCTCACCTCCTCTCGTTCAAATGTCCTGCGTGCAAGCCCCTGCGACTCCAATTCGGTGTTCTTCAGGGGAGTCTCACTCCTCTACTCGCTGCCCTCTTTAAATAGAGGCGGTTGGTTCTGCTACTTTCATCGCAGTATCCCTTTCCGCCCAGCTGATGCCTTAGTCAAATTATATAATTCAATCAATATCCACGCGATGTTTTTGTCCACAGTTGGCCCTCTTCGTGAATCATCCCTATTGAGTGTCCACAGGTGTGCCGGCAATTATATATTCTTGCCCCGCAACCATGTATGTTTTGGCCCCTCAGTCACGTACACACGATGGCCTCAGCCAACCTCCGGGAGGTTATTACTCCAGGCGGCTCCCCACCTGTGATGCACCACTTGCCTTTTGTCCATAGTTCTTTGTCTTTTCTTCCTTGTGTATATGCGGCGTGAACGCATATGTACAATCCGTGTGTGCATATGTTACGTCCTCTCTGTGGAATGTCTAAGTGGCATGTGGGCACACGCCGGCCTTTCTTGGGTGTCCTTATATGTTGTGTGCGTGTAAGAATACGCGTGCGGAAAATTTTGCCCGAATCCGTGACAAACCGTGGTGTCAAACGTCACTGGATTTCCATCACGTGAGCTCTGTGATGTGTGTTCATTCACTTAGTACCCACTGGAGCCTGCAGCGGGTACTCAGTGAGCCTATCTCAATAGACACAGTGCCCAAGTCAAGATTATACCAAGGTTGGGAAGCCACTCTATGGCAGGGTACCTGGGAAAATTTAGTCAGCAGGCCAATTATTCTAGGAAGCAGCATGTCTCTGGACTATGGGGAGGAAACCAGAGTATCCGGAAAAAACCCACTGGGAATGTGGAAGAACATGTAAACTCCACAAAAAAAACGTGCTCAGGCCAGGAATTAAACCTAGGCTCCTCTTGCTGCGAGGCGGCAGCGCAACTCACTGGCCCACTGTGCTGCTCCACGCGCTTAGTTTAATGGTTCATTTACTGCAACATATGGTTATGTAGATCGACACCTGCATTTGAACGCTGAAGCTGAGAGGATACAGACCCTTCTCTCTATTTTTCCGGCTTCCTGTGCATAAACTTCAACGAGATTCTCTCTGTGTAGCTGTTCTTTCTGAATAGCCGTGCGAGTGTTCGTTTTCGCTTCTTCACGAAGTTTCGCCTTCTACGTTGGAGGCATCATCAGGCGTTCGTGGGAGGTGAAACGTCGTGGAGAGAGAAGGAACACTCGATACAGCTATTCTGAACTTAAAACAAGTATGAAGAGCATTTCCCATACATCCAGCCATGACATCTTACACAAGTTCAACAAGATTTTAATTCCTCAAATCCAAGCCTTTTCTGCAGGATTCCACAGCCTCAAACAAGGTGGAACAGAACACAATGCAGAATTTTCCGCTGCATCGTCTCTGGTTCTGATAAATCCAGCAAATATTGCACCGAGGCTGCAGCAGACGGCGGAGTATGGCGATTGACGGCTCAGCTAACGACAGCAGTGGAAAGTACATACCCGATGCTGCTGCTGCTGATGATGGTCATGACTAAGAGTGAGTAATTGATGCATTCAAAAAAATCATGCACACACGCATACATCCTGTCCTGTTGCTATGCGACGCAGTCAACGGGTCAAATGTCTCCAAACGATTTATGCTTGAAAATATTTGTCTGCCGGCAGCCTCCCATATTTACGACTTGTGACCCGGACACTGGGATCGAAGCTCCCAGCCTCGATCTCGAGAAGAACTCCACGTACCCTCGGGGTTTGTTTGGTTTGTTAGAAATAGGGGAGCCGCCATCTTTCCACCGCCATTTGTAGCAGGTCGAGAGCCCACCACCCGTATTTGCTCTGGCCACAGTAAACGCTCGTCCGAACAGAATATGCGTGTGTGTGTGTGCTGTATTTTATTTACTTGTTTCAAAGGATGTTCTGCATGAGGAACGCTGCGTATAAAAGCATACTGTGTTGTAGTATCTAATGCTTCGTATATCCCAGATTATAACAGGGTGGCACAGTGGTATAACATCTGTGCGTCACATAAAATAAGTCGTGCCCGAAGTGGTTCGATTCAATGCCTCTGACGTCTTTCTGAGTGGAGTTTTCCTTATACCCCTACTTTGCATGGGTTTCCTCCTGGTTCTTTGGTTTCCTTTCACAACTTTAAAAAAAGCTCATTAATTGGCCGACAAGATTGTAAGGGATGAAATGGTTAGAAAATGTTGGCACCGGTTAACTGCCTGGCTGCCTTCCCTCCGCCTATCTGGACTTTCCTCGCGCCTCTGAGTTGCTGTTGCTTCATATACCTTCGACATTGAACGAATATGCGCGGTGCATAAACAATTGTATGCATTATTAACGATCGAATTATGTGATTACTGTTATCATTCATCTTTGCTGAGTACAGGTGTAACGGACCAAACGCCAAGCGGCCAGCAAGACAGCCCTGTTGTAACATACTGGAGTGTAACACGCTTCTTGCTTTGCACAAAAGATGCAGGACATTAGGAAAACAGGTAACGGGAAGGAAGGAATTGTTTTGGTGAGGTTGTTTCAACCACTCAAGTCTTAGCAACATTTTTCCGAGGTAAATGAATAAAGTAATTAGCATCTTATCGTTCCGTCCGTGATATGAACAGTTTGAACGTCAGAAAGCGGAACATTTGGATTTTATTTAAACCTCGCCCTGGGTTGAAAATCTGCACATACTCCTTTTTCCAACCACAGATATCTCCACTAATTTGAAAGGACATATTCACTGTTCCATTTCTGAAACACCGACGTTGTACTAAACATTGCGCCTAACACCTGTTCTTTCGGGATAACAGTGGCGAGCGTTCCTCCCATCTCCTTTGTGACGTTTCACTTCCCACATCGGAGGCATGGCCAGGCTTCTATGCTGCCGTTTAGGTTATCGCAGCCGTTCTGTGCAGTTCTTTGATGCGTTTTCAAATTTGGCGGCTCGCCGTTTAACATCATGTTCGACGTTTCATTCTCATTTATAGGGAACTTCTTCAGGAACTAAATTCAGTTAGTTCATAACACAATGTAAGGGCGGCAGGATGACGCGTTGAGGAGGGGCGATGCAGCGAGTAACGCTGCCGCCCCACAGCAAGAAATTCCGGGGGTTTAATTCCCTGCCCGAGTGCCTTTCTGTGTTCAGTTTGTATGTTCTCTCCCCATGCCCACGTGGGTGTCATCGGAGACTCTGATTGTCTCCCACAGTCCAAAGATGCGCTGCTGCCTAGGTTGATTGGCCTGACTAAATTCCTCTTGGTGTCCTGTGGTTGACTGGCGTATTATCGAGGGTATAACTCTGCCTTGCAGCCTGTGTCTGCCGAGATAGGCTCTGACTCCCCGTGATCGTGGACAGGATTAAGAGTGTACAGTGGTCATAACGAAGATGAAGACCGCATTCGAGAGCTGTCCCAACGACCGGGAGTTCTCAACATTTTGCGCCTAAAGAGGGCGCTCGTTGCCCACCGATGTGTCGCGACCAACCGGTTTGGAATTGCGGCTATAGTCAGCAGAGGAGAGGGAAGACCTCGCCCGTATGGACTGTGCGGTGAGACGACGACGCTCAGCCTCATGGCCCCTGTAACCAGTCAGCTCCGGCAGACGCGTCATCTTCACTTATGTGCCCGAAGCCTCACCC
>JAZEWT010000001.1:17979755-18011735 GCA_036362905.1 Mordacia mordax
CCGTGGATCGTAAACGTCTGGTGGTTGGATGCGGTTTGCGTGTTCCAATCAACCCCAGGGCTATGTCACCTGGAGTGTAGCGCTCCTGCTAGGGTCTCCCTTGGTAGTGAACAGGTCTGCTGGGGAAGGTTCCAAACAATAATGGTCCAAAGGCCCTCCGACTAAAGAAGGTTAACGTGAGGAAAGGCATTTGGCCGTAATATTCTGCTCCATTACCCCCACCACTGGGGGACAACTGGCCCAATCAGAGTCAACCTTGTGCATGGCGCCTTTCAGCATAGCGCAGGGCCCCAATTATCACACTATCACGCGTCGCTTCAAATACAGAGACACGGATTCCCCATATAGCCTCAACAAAGTCATGGGACAGACCAAAGCGTTACGGTTTAAATAATTGAGATGACTGGCAGATGCACCATCTGTGCTCCCGACTGCACCAACTTGCCGAGTTTTAGCCGCCCGGCGTTTCGCTCGTTGTTGTGTGCTTTACATAAAAGACAGAGATCCCCCATGTAGCCTAAATCGACTGCAGGGTCAAGTGCTGTTAGCGAGCACCTATAAACGGCAACTCAGCATATAAGGCGGTGGGTTTCCAGCACCACGCACGGCCGCCTTTGCCTTCCCAGTGGCGATATTCACACACCACACCAGGTGTTCACTTGAGGCCGAGTCGATCTAGGTAAGCTCACGATCAGTGCATAAACTCATTATTTGTATTGGCTGTGAGCGGGAATCGAACTCGGGTGGCCGGGTTGGCAGCACAGCCCCGCCGAGCCACCGCTCACCACACACGCGCACTCATTATATTTCGTGAACGCCAATCCGTGCGCGAGTCTGAGTTCTTAATTCCGAAAAGCTCGGGGGAGTCGCGTGTTCGCTACGTGGATGCTCGGCCGTCTCAGGCCGGTTTCTAGCGCACGTCAAACGACACCATCATCCACACTTAAAGGCTCATGCGCTTCTGGTGCAACCGCAGAGTGGTACATTGTGTCCGGAACTTAGGCAGGCTTGCGCGCAATCCTGCTTCAGACGCTTGGCTTTAGGATAATTGCTCTGAAGAACTTGTTTCGGGTTCTGATATGTCGACAGTTCCTACACTCGAAATGGTTATTCAGCAAGAAAATCTCTTGAAAGCAATTCTTTTGACAGCAATTGCCATACATGCAGCCGTGAAAACCTACATTAGTGCTTGGTTTTGTTTTGTTCTTTATATTATACGCCCAAATGTAGGTAGGCAACATACAATAATAATTATTACATATATAGCACCTTTGAATCAGAGTTCCCAAGGCACTGGAGGTCAGAGAAGAGGAGGGAAGGCAGCCACGCAGTCAGTAGGTGCCAACCTCCTAGACACTGCAACTCATATATTATGTTATCGACCAACTAATTAACGTGTGCGTTTTTAGTTGTGAGATGAAACTGGAGAACTCGAATAAAACCTGCAGAGAACAGGAAAACATACAAATGCTACACAAAAAAGACACCCGAGGTGGGAATCGAACTGCATTGGGTAAGACTTTTTTTTGTTCTGTGAGACCTCGCCCTGCAGCCCAAATATTAAAGTTACATATTAGTTTCTAAAGACGCTGCCAGCACTTGGAATTAAACGTCGGACACCGTTACGGTCCGACACCGCGGTAGGTCCCAAAAAACATGGGAGAGACGTAAAATGACACATTAAGCAAATATTGATCTTGAAGCAAAAAAAACCCCACAATTTGTCCATTGTGACCACGGGGAATCTCCCAGCCAACAAGCCCTGCGTGGACCAAATATAAAGACAAAAAACATCCTGTTGTCATCACCTCCTTTAATTACACCTCTTTCAATGGGCGTGGTGCGCGGGTAGTAATTGTGGGTGTTGGTTTATTATTTTTTCTGGCTCACGTACGCCGCACGTTCAAGATCAAGTGCGACCACGCGCCGGGAGAGTAAGACGAGAGAGAGAGAGAATAAGGAATGAACAAAACAGCACACAACTCTTTTCAGTTGCAATCAGCTGCCACTGCCGTCGCTAAATAACCTTGTGAGCAGTGACCCGCTCCGTAACGTTTTCTCTTTAGTTGGCTTTGCTTCGAGGCAGGTGTTTTACAGCTCAATATTAAGCTGTCATCACACATTGTAAAAATTGGGCAAACATTTAGTAGTGGTGCGGGGGAGGGCGAATAGGTTTGCGGGGGTGGGTGGGAGAGAAATAGCATGTATCGTGTTGGGTTGCTGGGGAGAGATGGATTTAGGGTGGATTGTGCGGGCGCGAGAGAGCGAGGGAAGAATTGTGGAAGGACACGATGTGTAGGACGGTTGCCAGGAAGGAGACAGGGAAAAATTGTGGAGGAGACATGTAGACAATTGGTGGTGGTGTTGGTGGGGAAGTTGGGTAGAGGGGGCGGGAGAGAGGAATTGCAGAGGAATGGAGGCGTAGGATGGTCGGTTTGGTGGAAAATGCTATAGGCAGCGACATAGAGGAATGGAGGAGGGAGGGAAGACATTGTGGAGGAGTGGAGGACAGTTTTCATCCTGGTCATTCGTCAATTCACACACGAGCCCATCTGTGTGTCTGGAGAGGGAGCGAGCGAGGAGATGAAAGAGGGGGTGTGAATGAACGCGTCACGACCAAACCACCACCAGGTTTGCCCGAGGGCTAACATCTCGTGCGTCCCGTCGGGTGATGAGTGCCTCTCGTGTAAGTCACGACGGGTTCACACAGACGTGTCCCAACGACGTAACATCATCGTTATCGGCCACGATATATGCGCTGCTAGATGGAGGTCTCCACGCACGCCGTCATTATCATTCACGGGACTGCGATACCACAATCCGTCTAACTTCCGCATACGAGCTAATCTCATTAAGGCCTATAATAATATGAACAATCATTCCACTTTTCGAGTGCTTTTCACTCGAGGGTCACAAAACTCTGCACAGAGTTGTGGAAAGAACGGCATGTCCGAAACAACAACGACATAAGAACGGCAAATCAACAACAATAACGTTTATGAGAAATTAAGCACATCACGCTTTCATGTCTTGTCTCGCAGGAATCCCGCATCCTGAGCTTGCAAGCTCACTGTGTACTTTCTGCTGTACGAATGAACATCAATAAACACAATTGCTCCGTCTCCATAATGGTCCTCTCAGGGACCTTCTTTTTTGCTCTGCCATTCTAATCACCAGCCTCGTCCACTGGCTATTGGTGAAGCGTCCTGCCCAAGTCAGATAAATTTATCAACATTGAATACGTCTCTGAATGCATACGTTGTCTTATCCATAGTTTCTTATTCCTGTCCCTCAGTATTGTTTCAAGAAAGCATCTCTCTGCGCTTATATGCGGCAGAGTGTCTATGCAGTGGTATAATTTGCAGCTCGCAGAGTCCTGCCAAGGGAAGTCGATTCCCACCTAGGGCGCCTTTTGAGTAATGATTGTGTATTCTCCCCCTGTTCTACCTGGGTCTGCTCCGAATTATCCGGTTTCTTCCCACAAAGAAACCTGCTCATTAATTAATTGGTCAATAGCATCATAATATATACGACGCAGTGTCTGGCGGGTAGGCGCCAGCTAACTGCGTGGTTGGCTCCCTCCCCCCTTCCTCTGGTGTGTCCTCGCGTCTCCAAGTCGATTGAATACTTTCGCATTTGAATGGATACAGCCGCGTTATACATGGTATTTACTTCATGAAACATGCGATGTTTACATTTCATTCCGTATTCTTTGTCGCTGTCGATTTTTACCCGCTTTTTACCCGCTTTTACTTAACTTACATTGGGGGATGTGTGTAATGGTTAACTTACATTGGGGGATGTGTGTAAAGGTTACATTGGGGGATGTGTGTAATGGTGCAAATCTTTGAGCACAATATTAAAGCATTTCCAATAAAGCTCATCTTATCTCATTGTCAGAAACCGCTTAGTCCTGTACAGGGTCGCGGTGATCCGGAGCCTATCCCGGCAGACACAGGGCGCAAGGCGCGGATATATCGACGATGGAACGCCAGTCTTTCACGGGGCACTGCGGTCAATTTAGTCTGCAAGCCAATTAACCTATGCAGCAGCATGTTTTTTGGATTGTGGAGGAAACCGGAGTACTCGGCGAAAACCCACGCGGACACGGGGAGAACATGCAAACTCCACACAGAAAGGCACCCGAGCCGAGATTCGCACCCGGGATCTTCTTGCTGTGAAGCGACAGCGCTACTCACTGGGCCACCGTTCCGCCCTTTCC
Organism: Mordacia mordax; assembly: GCA_036362905.1. NCBI lineage: Eukaryota > Metazoa > Chordata > Hyperoartia > Petromyzontiformes > Petromyzontidae > Mordacia > Mordacia mordax. The sequence continues at coordinate 17,983,978 of JAZEWT010000001.1, forward strand.
GATAAAGCTGGAGAGCTGACAATTTGCACACAGGCATAACTCGGATGACAATGCAATCTAGTGAAAAGTTTGAAGACGCTGTGACAAGCCGATCCTGGGCCCGCCATAGAAACGATCCTTTCAAATTATTATTCTTTTTTCAATCTGATGGGGGCGATATTTTCCCGATGCCAGATACGCACTGAGCTGACTTGACATTTTTACGTCTGTAGGGGGCAATGCCTAGTTAGGTGTGAACCAGTCCACAATTTTACACCTCTTAACGGTTTCCATAAATTAATCGGGTTCTTGCCCATCAAAAATTGGTGGATGCAAGAATTCTGTTTTGTTGATTAACAATTCAAAGAGCTTGACTTGATTTTCAAGTATACATCAAACAATCAATGGCTAAGACAAAAAAAAAGTAGATAATAAAATAGGATATCAATATTGATATTAAGTGATAACCGATAGTTCCTTTTACAAAACATTAGAAAAACACGTATTTATGACTCAAGTAATTAAAATGTAAATCTCGCTATTTATCAGTCAATTGTAAGTCACATATTGTCAATGTTTGGTCACCCGCTTTTAGTCTGTATCTATAGATTGATTTTGTGTTAAAAAAAATTTTTTCTAGTTTTGAGTGCGGTAAAAGCGGGTCATTTAAAATTTTTTTTATCCTATTTTATTCTAACCCATGTGTCATGCTGGATAATTTCCTCTATCGTTTTTGCAATCGAGGAAGTGTATCTTACACCGATAACGGATCGTCAGTGTTGATGAGGGATCTGGAAACAGAAGTGCTCGCATTAGTTGACGCATAGGGACATACCAGCGTTAGATACCCGAACAGTTTTCCGTTTCAGTTCGGGTCCGAAAACATCTAGAACGGTCTGGTTTTCATCAGAAATAGAGACATCTGCAGCTGCCTGGAGAACAAGTATTCAAAATATTTACGTTTACGTTACTTTAATCCAGAGCAGTAAGCACGTCTCATTACAAACCAGACAAGATGCCTGTACTATGTTCACATTAATTGCACGCGTTATTAAACAACGTTAATATTCAATCCGCTGCCTTTAATCAGAAATTCATTGATGATAGCTTGTGATAATGATGTATATGTGGAGTGACATAGTTATATTGCGGACACTTTCACACAGTTTATCCGGGCAAATACGGCTGGCGATACATTTAAACAAAGTGGCACAGTTTGTTAGCGAAACAAACAGGTCATTTAGCGCCGTAAAAAAATATATATTTTAAACTTGACAGGTTAAGATTAAAAGCTAGGCGCAATTACATAACATTACCGCCAGAAGACAAATAAATAAAGACACCACATCGATTCACGTTTATGCCTTCCTTTGTTTGTTGTGGGCACTGCACACCCCCCCAATCGCCTCCCCCCCCCACTGCTTCGCTAAGTGCCGGGCCACCTGGAATAGAGCACAAACACACGCATATGTCACCCAGACAAGCAGACGCACGGAGGAGGCGGGTGGCAAGTGAATGGGACAGGGCTGGGTGCCGGAGGCTTCAGGAGTGGAGAGAGGAGTCCGTAGTGAGTGGAGAGAGAGTGTGCGAGAAAGAGACAGAGCAAGAAATATACTGCCCCAGAAACTATATCAATTATTTAAGAGTAATAAATATTCTCCGCGACTTTTATGGCTAGTAATTTATGTTGGCAGCCCGGCACCTCTTCCTTAATTGAAATATACGGGCAGCCGCAGGGAGACGGAGCGAAGTAGGGGCAGACATTTGAGGCGGCCTCCCCTGGGGTCAAACATCTCTCTCCGCCCCGCGCCTCTCCTTCTCCCCCCCCCCAAAAAAAAACCAGCCCGTCCTTCCCTCCTCCATCGCCCTTTCATCACCCCACGGAGGCTCGCTCGCACACACCTTCTGGCACCGCGACACTGATGTGAGCGATGGACACACCGCATGCCGCGCGCGTGCAGCCACATGCACCTCTCGGTTCATCTCACTTTCATTTACGCGCACACAGCGCCGGTTATTCGTTGTAAGCGCAGAATGTATTATTTATTCCAAATTTATCATTGATGTTATTTATGTACGCATCAGCCCCCGGCGCAATGGGATGGTCGCTGCTCTCGAGGTTTCCGAATTATTTTGAGTCGGTTCTCTGAACTTCAGACCGGACGATCTGTTCTCTGAACTTCAGACCGGACGATCTGTTCTCTTTCCACTGTCATTGAAAATCCGTGAAAGGCTGTGAGATTCGCTTAGCGTAGATTGTGCCGCTCGTTTAGGGCAGTTGTTGAAATTCTAAAACGCTTTGACAAGTGGATTTCTCGGCTGAAGACGCACATTTGGATTCGCTTTAATTCGGGCGAACATTAATTTACAATGTTATATGCATAAAATTGTGGCCCTTGCCAATGCATTTTGCTGGATGATATTGGCTGCCCCCATGTAGTGTAGCTTATGTGAGTTATATTTTGGTTGTTTGGACATACTTCATCATGTTGCTGAGCGCGATTTGGGTGATGCAGGACCGCCATTCTCAACCGGTGGGTTACGACCCATCAGTGGGTCGCGTGCGCCACCTAATGGTCCGTGGAGACCAGACCCGAGTGGGCCAAGGGGGACCCGAGGGGCAAAAGGTTGAGGACCCCTGATGTAGCAGAGGCTAAGAAATGGTTCAGTTATCTCTCGCCACTGAGGTTAGCCGTTGCTGAGAATCAATAACATGGGTTAAGAGCACATTGATCTAAATAAAGCACGACCGTCCCTTCCCTATGAAGACTCCACTGGACAACTGTTAAAAAAAGAGCTACATAGCTCATCGGTTCCTTCCTGGTTAAATAAAGACTGACTTGGCCAGAAAGAAAATCGTGGCCAACAAAGTCGACAATGTTATAACGGTCTTCTTCAGCCCGGAAACTGTTCGTCTCATTGGCTTATTGCGGGGTCTTAAACTGCAGCTCAGTGCAAAGTAAATCAATTGTCCACTGAACAGACGCTCTGCCACGCCAGCATATTCCGAGAATGAATGACACCGTTGGTAGTGGGCTTTTGTGCAAGAGGAGAGAGAGTGAGATTAGGGTGGTGGAGAGGATGCGTAAGTCAGTTTTTCTTTTACGCTGGGAGGAATCGTTGCGCTATGTAGCTCTTTTTAACAGTTGTCCAGCCATGGAGAGGCAAGCACGTTACATCTCGTGGCGCAGGGGGCAACCGAGTCAGCACAATTAATGTACGTCAGCAGCGTGTTTTTGTATTGTGGGAGGAAGCCTGAGTACCCAGCGAAAACCCACACGAACATGGGGAAAACACACAAACTCCACACAGGGAGGCACAAGAGCCGGTAATCGAACCTGGATATTTAACTGGGAGGGGATAGCGCTACTTTCTGCGCCACCGTTTAATCCTGTACAGGGTCGCGGTGAGCCGGAGCCTATCCCGGCAGACACAGGGCGCAAGGCAGGGATATACCCACGATGGGACGCCAGTCCATCACCGGGCACTGAGGGCAATTTAGTCTGCAAGCCACTTAACCTATGCAGCAGCATGTTTTTTGGACTGTGGGAGGAAACTGGAGTGCACGGCGAAAACCCACGCAGACATGGGGAGAACATGCAAACTCCACACAGGTACCGAAGCCGAGATTCGAACCCGGAACCTTCTTACTGTAAGGCGACAGCGCTACCCTCTGGGCCACCGTGCCGCGTTGATTAGTTGCGAGTGATAATCTGAGCCAGGCCTGCTTCACCCCCCTCTCTGCCACCTACATTCACCAACCCGCACCGCACCAGCCTGAAGTATGGTTAAAACAAACCGCACGACCAAACAAGGCACGAGGAGGCCCTCACCCAGCAGTGGATTTACAAGAGTATTAGTCGGTATCAATACCCGCTTAATCCTGCACAGGGTCACAGGAGCCGGAGCCTATCCCGGCAGACAAGGGGGGGGGGGCATTTGCTCAGAAGTAATGTACGTAGCAGCGTGACTTTGGGCGGTAGAGAAACCGCACGTGGACAAGGGGAGAACATACAAACTCCACGCGGATGGCCGGAGCTAATCCTGACAGGCACAAGGCGTAATGCAGGGCGACACCCACGATGCTAGTTAATCGCAGGACATTGGCGACCAATATAGTTTCAGGCCACTAGCCTAGGCAGCTGCATGTCTTTGGACGGTGGTAAAAAGAAAGCCAGAGTACTCGGCGAAAATCCACGCAAATAACGTGTTTTTTAATATATGCAGAAACGAACTCCTTCACAGTTTCAACTTTTTTTTCTCTCTCAGGCTGATCCTGCCCGGGGATGCTTGGTGTAAAGACTCAAGGGGCAAGTCACCCTGCAAGTACTTTCGGACTGCCGTTCCCAGTCGGTGGTGTCGCGACCCATCATCATCATCATCAGCAGTGCCGCCTCGTGCCCCGCGAGAACCCCCTCTGTGATGCAGGACAGCACCGCCAGCTCGAGGGATTTCTGTGCAGCGCCTCTGGAGAAGCCATTTCTGCCTGCTCGCCGAACGTCTCCGAATAGGCGGGGAGATTCCCAAACTGTACCCGACTAGTGTATTGTTTAGAAGTTGGGGGTGGGGGTAAAACCCACCGGGCCACTCTGGGAGTTGAAAACAAAGAAAGAAGATTTGAGGCTCTGATCGCCATCGCGGGACAAAGCCTGCAACCGTATGCGACGCACAAAAAGTCTGTCGAATGCACAAAGGTTCGTTAATGAATAAACAAATCGCGTAAGAATTAGGCATGCTGGAGCCGTGTGGGGGAGACTCGAATCCATTGACTTTTATTCGTGTCAAGCACGAGGGTCAATTCAGCCAGCAGGCCAAGTGACACAGGCGGCAGCGTGTGTTTGTGCGGTGGTGGGAGAGCGGAGTAGCCGACGAGAAGACACGCGGTGAGAGAACACGCAGACTCGGCACAGGGAGGCGCCTTCATATCGTATTCGGTAGCTACAGGACGCGATGTTGAATGAGTCAACACTGTTGACATTACGAGTAATTGTACAAACGAACTGTACTCGAAACGGAGAACAGCTCGTAATTGTCCGGTCCACGATTCGTAACGCTCCGGAATCTTCCAAACGGTAGGTCCGAACAATACGCTATCTTGCACGGGGCATTCCCGTGTAAGAAGTGAGGGAGTACAATTTATTTTTTTAAAGTATAGTAACTTGTCTATAATTTGAAATGAACGCTCTGGATCTTGAAAACTAAACACTTAGTAGTAAATACTTGCTCGGGTCCAAACCCGGGCCACCCCTCGCATTGAAGCTCAGTTGGTAGGACCCGCGCTTGGCGGGAAATTTCTGTCGTCGCCATCTGTAATCACGCTCGCTGCGGTTGTGGTTATCTTTATAATTGCAATGTCGTGGTTATTATCGTTGTGATATCGCGTCTGCTTTAGTTACCGTCGGCTTGCTTGCTGCGCGTCGTGCTCGCAACGGTTTTTTGGTTGCGACGGATGCGGCTACGGCTGCGGTTAAGCCACCGCGATTGTACTCTGGTCGTGTTCATACCGGCGTGGCTATAACGGTTGTGTGTGGAGAGGGAACTGTGGTTACGCTGTTAACCAGCTGCTTGTGCCCATGCAAGCAGTGTGGTTGTTTTATGGCAGTTGTGGTTACATTGCGAATGTGGTTACGGTTGTGGTTTCAGTGTAGAAATGTAGTTATGGTTATGGTATGGATGTGTATATGTTATGGCTGTACTTACGTGGTTATGTTGTGATTGCTTTGGCGGTTGTGATTGTAATGTGGTTGTGCTTGTTGTGGTTGTTGAATGGTGACCGTGTCGAGGGTTATAGTTTGGCTGTTACGTCGATTTAGTTGTAGTTATAATTATTGTATTGTGGTTTCAGTTATCACATACGTTTAGCTGTCTTATCGTTAGAGTAGGGCGGCGCGGTGGCCCAGTGGTTAGCGCTGTCGCCTCACAGCAAGAAGGTCCCGGGTTCGAATCTCTCGGCTCGGGTGCCTTTCTGTGTGGAGTTTGCATGCTCTCCCCGTGTCCGCGTGGGTTTTCGCCGGGTACTCCGGTTTCCTCCCACAGTCCAAAAAGCATGCTGCTACATAGGTTGATTGGCTCGCAGGCTAAATTGCCCCGCAGTGCCCGGCGATGGACTGGCGTCCCATCGTCGGTATATCCTTGCCTTGCGCCCTGTGTCTGCCGGGATAGGCTCTGGCTTCACCGTGACCCTGTATAGGACTAAGCGGTTTCAGACAATGAGATGAGATCGTTAGAGTATCGGACTATATAGATGTGTTGATATTACAGTAATGTATTTTTTGATTTGTTGAAATTGTTGACCTAAAATTGTTAATTATGTTAATGTCTTGTTGAAAACAATGTAGGCTTTCAAGACTGATATGATTAATAATTCATTACTTTTAGATTATATCGTGTAAGCATAATGCCAATTTAAAGTATAAATCCCCGTCACTCAATAGTTTAAATGGAAACAATGAGCCTTGTAATTCCCATTTAGTTAACCATATAAAATATGTTTCATCAACCTGCCACTAATTCCCAGGTGTTAATCCCCATGATGCTAATCTCTTTCACCAATTAACTGAAATCACGACAGCATTAAATGTCCTTTTTTGTAATTTGAACAATGCGCTGTAATATAATGAAGATGAGCCTCTTCACCAAAGATCATTACATTGCACTAACCTGCCAATCGCAACTAATCAATTCGCCTTATGTTACGGCACCCATTTAAAACCCAAACCACAAAGCTCGTTCATTATAGGACCCATTTCTAACGGCTGATAACACTGGATGTAATCGTCAGCCAAACTTGAACTATGTTTTGTTTGTGAACATTTCGGTTTTCCGAAAAACAAACTTTAGCATATTTGCTCTCAAGGAAGATTGTTTTGATCGGCTTGTCGGATGGTATAGGTTATATTTAACAAATGACATACCGATACAATATTACCCAAAATAAACTCATGAGTCATTGCTACTACATTGATACATTATGACGCAAAGTATACGTGCAGAGAGAACCAGTGCGGGCACATTCTACGTAATCAATTGAGTTGTGGTTCGGCAGTTTGCACACGCAGCAATGGGCCCTCTATGACATCGGGCAGTTAATGTGTTTTTTTTTACTTAATGGCAACTGTTTTGCAGGACCAGTTAAGTCAACATTGACTCGTTCACATGTGGCCCCAACATGCTCATCATCGCACCAGCTGATGCCCAGATGCAACATCTGTCGAGTTTGCCAGTTCTTGTAGTAGGCGAGGGTTTAAAGCTTTCGTGGAAAATGAGCATAAACGGTTGTTCCATCAATTCCGTTTTTTGGTCAATTTTATTTTGTGGAAAAATGTAAACTACGTTTTAACCCTTTCCAGTTCTACTTGAATGTCTTTACCTATTAGATATGACAGTAACAGGTGCGTTATAATTCGAAATTTTAAACCAATACGACGCTAAGTATGTGGTTTTAGTAACCTATTCAAATAAACACTTTAAAAATGGATCAGTTGGATGCCCAAAACTTGGTGAACCAATATTAACAACATGATCCATTAGCAAATGTGCATATTCCCTGACAGCTATCCGCCAGCTTCCAAAGTGCTGGTTATATACTTGGCGACGATGACACGCATTGGAAAGTGTTAGAGATTGCATACATGTGCATTATTTTTAATAGCCGTAATGACTGTACTCCATTACCCTCTGAGATACACTTGTAAATAGATGTGTTTATCCAAATGGGTTCTACATGATCATACCTAAAATGGGTACATAATTTAATAATGTATCTAATGATAGTTGTGTGTCCATCGCTGTGTGTCTAATTGAATTAGCTCCCCATCGGCCGGCCTACATCAAGCACCAGCAGCAGGGAGCACGATTATATATTTGGGGGAGGTGAGCTGCTCAAGTCACTTTTTGGACGTGCTGTCAGCATGCCGAGCAAAACGTCGAACGTCACGCGGTATGACGCGAAAACACATCAGAAAGCTGTATTGCTCAACCACAAAAACCAGTGTCTAAGGAAATTAGCAGTTATGTTCAACCGCATTTCGATTCGCCATGCGCGCTTAAATTTTATTCACCAAACTTGTTTCGGTTAAGAGTGTGCGCATAACATTAAGTTAAAGTTCTCACAAAAGTCTTTTGGTGATTCATTTAATCGTAGCAAGATTAATTTAAATTACAAATGCTTGCATCGGATTAAATTGCAATAGAAACGGTATTGAGTTGAGTGCATACTGATTATTGAATGACTGTCCGAGGGCCCTCTTACGTGTGCCTTCCACCTCTGTTAACTTGCATGCGTCATCTCCTCAGACACCATTTCCTCCTGGCTGCCCTCGTTTATCTCAAATCATCGCATAAAACCCCCACATGTTGTGAATTTTTAGTGCATGATCATACTCCAAACTCCCACATCAACTGAGTCTCGTGCATGTCATCCTGAAAATCTCCACATCATGTACATCTTTAGCATGCAGTCACCCCCCTAAAACCTCCACATCACATGTCTGATACGTGTTCATCTTCTAAACCTCCACGTCACGAAGCCTTAGTGTGCAATGATCTCCCATCTCTCCTTGTGACATCTTAATGTAATCTGGTTAATGTTTTGCAGCAGAATATGACAATGCCATTTTGTGTACGAAAATTGTTGTTTTTTTGGAAAGAATATACCTTTTAAAATGGTTTCTCATTGCCAATCTTGTCCAAAAACAACAGAGATCTGGGCACTGGGGCAATATCTGGTGAGCTTTGTGGTAAGTTTCACATTGGTTGATTGATGGTGCTTTATTGAAATCATAAGACATTGACGTATTAAGGACACATGGACATCTCATTTTCTCCTATCCTGATAGGTAACTTAAGGGTGGCCTGAAAAAACTCATTTTCATTGCCATCATCAAGCATGGTCTATCCACTGCTTGATAGATGCCTTCCCGTGTGCTCCCCCCCTCCCGCATTGTATCTAAGCTTGACCGAGCCACTAAGGTGGGAGAGTGAAACTACTAATAGGAGAAGGATTGAGGGGAATGTGGAGTAGAATCAGCCTAGAGGGTCCTGACAAAGAGATTAGAATACTGTATCAGATAACGTGTCTAACCCTGAATTAGGCTCTATGGAAAGAAACCCTTGTAATTTAAAAGGCCAGCCTCCTAGTAAGCATAAAGAGCTTAATGAAACTGCACTTTTACACCTGTAAGTGAATATTAGCACAAAAAACAATTAATGATCACAGCTGCACCACTTCTGCAAAACCATAAGTATGTCATGTTACGCCATCCCTGTACCAGCGCTCTCCCCTAACATTTCATCTTGGTAAAGTAAAACTAGCAGATTTTGCATTCAGCTGCACCAGGGTGGCTGACTGATTTTTTGAAATGTTAGTAAATGAAAAGAAAGTAAATATACCAATGAACATACAGTACGAACGATTTAAGATTTGTGACCTGGACTCCCGAAGCCACAGTACCGTGTAAACACGTGGAAAAATTTCTAGCCTGGCAGGTACCGAGATTCTTGGGGCAATTCATTTTTTTGTAAATGAACCACGTAGCTGTGGCCTGCTGTCTGCTCTCTAATTTTTAGCTAATTTTTATTCATGTTTTCTTTCTCCCAACACATTTTTTAAAGAATCACAATGTTTTGTGCCTCTCAAGGGACTTTAAACCTTTCTTCATTTTTGTATTGTATTATTCTGCTTGCGTTGATTCGAACGTTGTCTCAGGAATCCCATATCTAGAGTGTGCAACCTCATTGGCTATTTTCAGCTGTAAAACATATTTTAGCATAAGAATCTCACATTCAGAGCTTGCAAGCTCACTGGGTATTTTCTGCTGTAATAATAAACATCTATTTAGTGACTTCTGCAAGTTTAAAACGTTTAATTTCTTAGCACATTTGCCTTTTCCCCCTCTGTCCAACGTTTTGGACAGAAAGGGGCACAATGGCTCTATTAAAACTGATCCAATATGAACCAAACTTCAATAAAGCTTTGCATAAAAAAAGGAAAATCATTTTCCAAAAGTTTTCCCAAAACGTACAAATACGAACAGTGCCAAAGGATTCACCTTGCCGTTCCAGCATCGCAGGGCTGAGGCACAGCCCTGCAATACAGAGCTGCTCTCTGAGTAATAGTAGTTTCATTCTCCCACCTTAATGGCTCAGCCAAGCTTAGTGTCTCATCGAGGTTTACAGACATACTGCCCCTGCGTGCCTGGTGTGAGCGCGACCGTTCGAAATATTATTGCTAATTAAATACTGTACTTCTGAGAACACGCATGTTGGAAAGCGTTGATACGTGCGTATGCATGATTGTTTTTATTTTCCTACACAGATGCAATGGATGACCATGGCAATACTACACAGATTGCCTCTCAGCACTATCTCGAGATGAGGCTGGAGCACATGGAGCCTCAATATTTTGTAGCCAAGAAGCAAGACAGCCTCAACCTACGCGATTCCGAAGACCCCAAGACCTTGATACAGGATCGAAATCAGGCAAGTTCTCATTTGACTGACTTTAGTGAATTTGTGACCGTTTGTATAATTTTTTTAGGTATGACATCGGTGTAATTTTAAAATATATTGTGTTTTATTCAAGTTAATATTTTGTTGTATATTTCACCTATGAAGTGGCGTTGTCATTTTCAACTATTGCCAACCCCGCCTTTGGGCTGGACACTCGTAAACAGGAGTTCTTTGGGATTTGAAATTTGTTATATAGTTCGTGTGTAATAATTCTAAAGATAATGTAGAGCCCCTGTTAGATAGGGTCCTGCATTGGGACATTTGAATAATACCTTTATAAGAAGTTGTGTTGCTCATGGGAGACAAACTGGATTATTTGGAGGAAAAGCACCACCCTCACAAAGAGATAACCTTATACAAATTGGTTTGTGAACCCACTTGTTGCCCTAGCCTTGCCCTAAGGTCAGCTGAGTTGGACGTTTTACAAGCTCCATATAAGCCACTAAGGTATCCTAGTATTTGGTGATACTAGTTTCTATCTATGACTGATAAAAGTGGATTAAGCATTAACAGGCTTTTAAAATAGAAAAGTCAACGTGATGTCCTTAATTCCTCTATAGAACCCTGATCAAATTGATGGGGACAGATGTGGTCCAACGACAACTATTGTTGATGCTTTCCATGAAGTGGTACTCATTTTACCTACCCTAGAGGGATAGTAGGTTAAATCAATCCACAAACTGAAATTTTACAAACTAGATCAATGCATATTTTACTTTTATTGGCGATGTAAAGCTGTTGGTACAACTCACCTTTTAAACGTCAGATGGTATCAACAAGGAAAATATGCCTGACCCTATGGTCAGGTTGCCTCTCAAGCGCTGGATCATAGGCATGGACTACCAATAGCATCATCACTATACACGGTTCACACTGCTGTGAAATCATAGCTGCCTGGACCGTCTGATTTTTCACACAGGAGTATTGTCAGCTTCTATAGCCCCTGACCCATCGCCACTTAAAGGTGATCAGGAACATGGAGTTCTGCCAGATGTTTGTAGGGGAAATGGGGTCATGATCCCCAATCCGAGATACACTTACTCTCCATACCTGGTGTGTGGCAACATAGGTGAAGATAGCCACGCACTGAGATCACCGGTGCTGGATTCCACTAGCAGCTGTTCGTTAAGCACGTAATGATTCAAAGCATGAACTAGATTCTTTATCTCACAATCCATTGTTGCACTCGTCTATGTTTAAATGTATTTCATTTAAAATATGTGAAAAGTAGGGTTTAATTGTAGATAGATCTATCTGGGTTTTTGACCCAAATGTTTACACCTGACACCACATCCAGGTAACCTCTCACAATGGTTGGGGCATTGAGAAACACTCCTGTGGGGTGTTCTTGTTTCGCCAACGTGAGCAGGCAGCTCCCTCTGGAGCCCAAATATAGCACGGCTTTCTTTGTGAAATCATTACCCAGGAAATTGTCCCCATATGTTCAAGTATTGTTTTTCGCAAAGCCGTTAATACCCTGCGTGTGAGGTCCCATGTGATGATGTTGGTGCTGGTGCTGGTGGTGGTAGTGTTGTTGGTGGTAGTGATGGTGTTTTTTTGTCAATGCGTTAGGCACCATTGGTTGGCGAGTCACCGTGGGGTCATGGGGATCATCTCCAATCCGCAACCCTTTCCCAAGCGCACGTGGTCATGGGTGTGTCGGTGTCGGCAGGACCACCTTCCTTATCAGCAGGTGAAGGTTCCAGCCTCCAATATAATTATTATTATTGCATTTATGGAGTGCTTTTCACCCGAGGGTCACAATCCACTGCACAGATGCAAGAACAAGATAACACTACTTGTTGATTATCGATGTGGATCTGCATATTAATTGTCTTTGTTCATATTTATAATGAAGCAAGTGTTTTTGTGTATATCCACACTGAGGATACAGCTTTGAATCTTTCATGAGTGCATATTTTATCTGCACAATACCAAGGCTTGTATTTCTTATTTCAGCTTCCTACTTATTGATATGCTTTTCAAACTTCAAAGAGCTCACAGTTCAGCACCGCACCTCAGCATCTGCATCTTGTTTCCAAACTTGCGTGAAATTTGCGCACGTTATTAATTGTATTATTATATATCTATATTTACAAAAGAAGAATGGGAAGAAATCCAGCTCAGTACAGTCATGTCAGAATAAAACGACATCATAGATGTCAGAAGCTTTTACAAACTTGGAACAAATTTGCCGTAGGGCGGGTTATCTACTAGTCAGAAGAACTAAATAGAAAATATTGTGTTCCACACTAATTGGCACCCTCCATATACACTGGTTTTTATTTTCGCCACTCCTTACAATTCTGTAATGGGAGAACTTTACCAACATTTAATACTGGTGGTGGATTCTAGCGTACCAATATATACATAGGTAAATGGTGAACTTTAACAATCGACGTGTATTTCTTTGTGTTTTGCCAAGGTCTTCTTTGTCCCATTATCCTGGATAATTGAAAGTCACCTATAACTGCAGTCTGGAGCCTTAAACATATTTTCTACTAATTACACGACCGTTTTTTGTAGGTTTGTTTGTATTTCTTAACATTATAAAATATAATTTGCAGCCCTTTGCTTAATGAAGTCCTCGCTACGACATTGTTTTGGGCATGGAGATTGTCTATACTTCACAATGCTGATGAGCGGTCAGTTGGTGACCGATGGGCCAGTGGACTCTGTTCACATTTCACTCATTGCTGATGTTAACCATTGCCAAGAATTAAGTTCGTAGCTTAGCGCATGAACCACTGCATCACCGCTCCACACCCAGATACAAGTACATTAAGCTTAAAGATGTGGTTTAATGAATCGACGCATTGTTAGACTTCTATGGGATACACAACCTAGATTTGTCTTTGGTCCAGCAGAGGGAGCATATGTGCCGTTCTGTTTGCCGCTCCGTATCCCATTTTGCGTGTCAACCTTGCGTGCCGCCAGGTGGAGCGAGGGCACTGCTGCTACAGAGTGGAGGACGCAGCTGCAGGGACCTGAAAAACACGGCGCAGTCCTTCGCACAGCAGCATCTGATTTGCGTCCCTGCACTGAATATAAACATGAGTGAGCAGTTCCAGCATTCAGACGTACATTCTAACGTGACGTGAAGATTGTTATAAACAGCTCTTCTTAAGAACAGTAGTTATAGATCATTGTGCTTGTAGCACACAAGATGTAGGTAATCCCATTTATGTATGTGCCACTTGTCAATCCCATTTCGCTTTCCTCTTACCATTTCTTCATTCTCATCTCTGCTTCGCTTTCCTGCCTCGGATCACACCGAGGTTTTTCTTTAAATTCAATTGTCTCGACCCACCATTCTCAACCAGTGGGTCAAGACCTATCAGTGGACTGCAAGCGCCACTTAGTGGTCCAATGAGACCATACCCCAGTGGGACAAGTGGGCCTTGAGGTGCAAAAGGTTGAAAACCTCTTGTCTGGACTGTTCGTGGCAACTTCTAGGTTATGGTTTTTCATATTTGCTTTGTTGCAAATATAAATAAAATAAAAGATATAGATAATCGTTTGTATAATTACAAAGCACCCTTTTTAACTTGAGTCCAGTACGTCAATTAATGAGGACCAATTTAGATACAAATAATTCATCTAGCCTTTTTTATTAGGAAGAAATGTTCATCAATACCAAAAGTACTCAATACATTCGTCAATGCAAAATAAATCATTAATACCACGCTGTCAAAGTTGGATGAAGTGATTTTCACCTTTGCTAGGATGGTGATTGTGCACTCATTTGTGTGTGTGTATCATTAAATATACCTAGGCATCAAAAGCCATACTTTTTAAACCTATAAATAATTACCTTCAAAGAGACAGCCAATTTATAATAGTTGGATGATTTTCACGTGTTCACTCACTGCCTAATATTTAGAACTCCTCAGTTGGGTGCTCAACACATACGTTACTTTATTTTTTTCACACGCTTTGTTGTGATTGCTTTAGCAGAAGTGTTCACGCAAAAAATGCAAATGTTCAGCACAATCATAAATAAGCACTCCAAAATATATAAGCACATTTTTGACTTAATGGACTAGCTCTAATCTGATTAAGGGGGGATTTTCTGCAAAATATGTTTTCTCCTCTTCAGGGCAATGTGATTGATGAATATGTTGAGTATTTGTAATCTCTGGAAGTTGTGGAGCATCTTGTCATTGCAAACTTTGGGTCAAAGCCACTTTAAAAGTGTACATTTTTTTTGTCTGTGATATCTCTTTTCTCGGACAGAGCTATGCTTGGCCTGCGCCAGTGATAAGGTGGTTACCCAACACCCACTCTTCCATGGTGGGCTGTGTCGCAGCTGCAAGGTGAGAGCACCTGTTATTGGTCAACAGCAGCAGTTGTTAACCCTTCGCACCTCCAGGGCTTATTGGGTATGGTGAACACTGACCACTAGGTGGCGCTCGTGGCCCACTGAAGTCACATCTCGCTGATTCAGAATGGCGGGTGTATACACGGCGAACGCTCAACACTAGACATGCTTGCATACGTATTACATACACGTGTGTAAACGTACAGCCATTTTTCAACCTTCCGCTAGATGAGGCCTCACCCTGTCGTGCGTTGTGGGGATTTTTTGATCATGCTTCAGCTTACCTGGCCAGGTGTGGCTGTGTGAGTTGCAGAGGTCACATGTCCGAATGGATGTGTGGTGACATCAGGCAGTTCTAGAAACTTCCCAAGGGGCATAGTGATCCTGAAATATCAATCTTTTTATTTTTGACCCTGCATTTATAATAATAATAATAACTATATATGGTATTGTGACTTAACTAGCGAAACTTATCCACAATTTGGTTATCTTTGGCTCGTCTGCCTTCAGGTGAACTACATCCTCTCCGTCTACCTGTTTGACGGTGGATATCACTCATACTGCGCCGTTTGTGGCCGAGGGGAAGAAATCCTACTGTGTGAGAGCTCCAATTGCTGGAGGTGAGCAAAACCAACAGCATCATAATGTGGCATTGGTCGTCAAGTGTAGCCCTCTTACCTTGTGAGCTCTCCAAACCTTGGTTGCACTTACGAGAAGGTTTGCACGGACACAGTGACACTATTATAATGAGAACGGCACATCAACGAGATAAGAATGGCAAACCAGCAATAACGGTTTTTGGAGGTTCGTTCCTGAAGCCTCGTCTCCTGGATGTTCCGTCTTGTTCAGCCAAGGGTGACTGAACATCCAGAGACCTGTTGTAATCCAGGTCTCTCATAACATCATCTAAGTGTAACCAAGGCTGGAGAGCTCACAAAAATGGTAAGTGGTACTAGACCTTCACATTACTGTATAAGATGACCATTTTTGTGCCACCGGACAGGACAGATTCCAGTAAATGAATCCCTTTTGTGTGTATATATGCATATATTTGTTTGTGGCACCCCCTTCTCCCACCCTCCCCTAGGGTGTTCTGCACATGTTGCATGGATCGGTTGTTGGGTTTAGGAACTGCACGCAGGGCCAAGGCCTCGCCTCTTTGGCAATGCTACCTGTGCCGGCCTCTGAAGGCTGGCAGTCCGCTGAGCCTCCGTCACGATTGGGCCCTCCGCCTCCGAGACCTCATCGTTGATGAAGCTGCCATCGCGGAGGTGCGCCATTTTGGCTTTTGGAAACGGAGCCAAAACAGAAGCCCTACTTCTCAACTGGCAGCGGTTAAAGAGTGCATGGGAGTCCTCCTAATGAGGCAGGGGTTATAGTGTTGAGACTGAGAGCTCGGCACAGGCGATGCTGTTGATGTGGTAATATCTACTGTCATTTATTTCCTTCTGCTACATCCCGTAGTTTTCGTGAAGTTGAGCTCTCACCTCTATGATCCCCAATATTCTCGTATTCCGGCCTTTGGCTTTAGGTCTCTCCTTTGCTTCATATTAATGGGTCCATGCGATGGAGCCTTTATTTCCTGATTACATTTAGGACTTTTTTCTTAGTTTGGTTCGTTTCTAACATCGAAGTTGCTTAACATGCCCCTAGTGGGATACTTGAGATGAATATTTTTTAGAGGTAGGGTTTAAAAAAAATGTTCACGTTATTTGTTAATATAGTGTCTCAAGGGTATTCACAGCTTTATTCTTCATGTAAGGAAAAGAGCCACCCAAACCTATTTTTTTGGTTATTTTTAATCCAACAAAATGAAACATCGATTTGCTTTTGACGGTGCCATTCACACAGATATATCTAAATACAAATTTTACAGCCATTCTTCCAATTACCCATATTAAACGTGCTTATTGCTACTTGTTGGGCAAATTAATGCCCAATTGCAAGCCAGTGCTGAATCACTTCATGCCACATAGGGACAAGCTGCCATTAGGTGCCCCCCCCTAGGTTGTTGTAACTTTGAACTAATTTTCTCCTCATGTACATCATCGAAAGAACATTAAACAAAGTTAATCAGGGGGTAACTTAAGTGTGTTGACATATGGAATGCAACAGTGCACAAAAAGATGAATGGAAATTACTTTTTCCGATTGGCAATTTGAAACCGAGATGGAAGGTTAATGATACTATAGTCCCTTTGTAATAACTTCTGTGGCGTTGATATAAAGTACTCATGTAGACATTTTGTCACAAGGCATAGGACATATTACACCGAATAGGTAATTATGGCTTGTTCATTAGGTTAATGGCACTTTCATGGTCAGAGTCGAGGAGGGCAAGAGGCAAGCGTGAAAGAGAAATATGTGCCGAAGCGAAATAAATTACTTCCCATGACTTGAATGGACTGCCGATAAATATTGTACAAAGTTGCACTGCCGCTCCGCCTGCGACTCACGTTACTGCAAAGGTGTGGTGAATGAAATGAACAAAACCTTTAAAGTGTGGCGTTGTACGTAACTGATATCGAGTAGCGCTACTGCGTAGTTTTTTGTGGTTGCGCTGTGCGGCTCTCCGATTTTTTTTCAGGTTGTACCTCGTGTAGCTCAGGACGATGTCTGATGTTTATCTTTAAGCACATGAATACTTGTGGGCAAATGACTTGATTACTTATATTGGAACAACCACAGAGTGACGACACTCCATGTTTGTAGACTATACCTGTCTGAAACACACCATATATATGACAGCCTCTGAAGTGCTAGATGCATAGGCTTGGTCCAATGATTCTGGAGAAGTGGCAATGAAAATGCCTTTTACCTTTATATTACAGTTTAGCCAAGGTTAATAACATTAGTTTGTGTTTGGGAAACACTGGACAGGCGGATCTCTTTAAGGTTTTCATCTTCCACCTTTTGTGCTATTAGAATGCTGCAAATACCAAATGTATGACATTGATTCTAATGTAGTTATTGGTACCGTAGCACTTGCAAGTGTGTGTTATACCAATTAGCGTGTGTTCCGGCAGGAATCTGAACCACTGCACCCACCACTGGCACCGACAAAGAAGGCGAAGGTCAGCGTCGTTACGCTGTTTGATGATCCTAGTGCAGGTTAGTTTTCATCTCGTGGAACGTTTCTGATTTCACCACAGACGCACCTTTGACAGGATCATCCCCAAAGCGGTTCTGTCTGGCATTGTTAGCATTACTCTGAGGGTACCGAATCTTTTGCTCTTGTAGTTATTTTAATTTTCACAATTGCCAAGTACAGCTCTAATGGTAGAAAAATGCGAAGCATCCAGCAACAAACAGCTCTGTTTGAGTTACAATTGATAAGTCTTTACACATTTCTTGAATTGACCTATGTTAATATAAGAACTTTAGGGGAGTAGAGACGATGAGAGGGAATTCCGAATAAAAGAAATATGAGGACTTATGCAGATATACAACTGTTATGACCTGCAGTGTCATGGTTGAGTGAGTGCGTGCATGTGTTTTTGTGACCTGCAGTACGGTTGAACCCAAGAGGGGAACAATTATTAAACTCAAGTTTTTTTTGTTTAACCAGGTGAGAATTCACAAGACCAGGATAGTCTCATTTAAACGAGTGATCTGGGTCATAATAATGACAAAAGTGATAAGATAAAGTACAGCAATGATATGCTACCATAAATCTTAGAAAATCAACCAAGTGCAAATGAGTGCAAGAACAGCAATAGTAATTACAAGAGAAAGTTGACTATTGCTTTCAAAGCTGTTCTGTATGGATAACCGTGTCGCACACTCCTCCTTTCTCCTTTGCAACTTTTCACCTCTCACATTTGGAGGCATCCTTAGGCGTACTGACACTGAGTGAAAATTTTGTGTGGTGTCCTATGTTTGAAAGTTGGCAAAATAACAACAATATCCTGGGTCATGGATACGGTCAGGGTTTGCCAATTTGATGTGTGTCGCTTTTAATCGCTGTGTCTTCTTCCTGGGCATCACGTTCGACAAACTTGGGGTCCGTCAATCATCGTCGCCATGCAGCCACTAACACCCTAAGCGAATTAAAGGACTTAATGGCCTGCCACGTCATGTGCAGCCTGAGCAAGAACCGCACGAAGGTGGCGCCCACGATGGAGCGTGGCAAACACATTCACACGGATGTGAGCACCATCACTGGGAAGCACGTGAGTCATTAGCAGCAGCAATTAATGATAATATTTGCACTTCTCGAGCGCTTTTCACTGGAGGGTCACAAAGCGCTGCACAGAGCTATGTAGAGAACGGCATGTGAACAACAACATCAGAGTAGAGAAATTAAAGTAAAATGATGACTATAAATCAATGAAGGATGTAAAATAACATAAAATAACTGCTGAACAAATAAAAGAAGGAATAAGTGTTCATGAGAAGGTACAGGTCAACAGTGAACCATCATTCAAGTACAACAACTGAGCAGCATCAACAGTCTTCAATGCCTTATGGAACAAGTGAGTCTTGAGATGGGATTTTAAAATGCCCAGGGATGCAGCTGATCGAATTAACAATGGAAGGGTGTTCCAGAGTCTTGGAGCAGTGTGCCAGAAGCCTCTTATCACCGAATGGAGGTGTGATTTGGGCACATGCAGCAGGCCCGTATTGGAAGTTCGAAGCCGTAGTGTTGAGGGTGCCTGAAATAGGTCACGGATGTATGTTGGAGCAGCGCCAGTAAGAGTCTTGTAGTTGAAAAGGAGGATCTTGAATTCACTCCTGTATTTAACCAGTAGCCAGTGGAGAGACACCAGCACTGGGGCTATGTGATTGTGGATGGGTGTGGGTGAGGACTATAGCAAGTGCATTATAATTTATTAATAATAATATTTTTGGTGGGTGGTCCCCATTAGCATAACAGTGTGTCACTGTTACGGGCCGCATGTCTGTTTTGTAATTAAATTACCTCATCGTCTAAATAATTTTCAAAGAATATAGTTTGGCCTGGGAGTCATGGCGGGCCAGACAATGTAATTTCTGCTGCATCCAGCCTGAGACATATTTTGCCTACCCCTTGCTCAATAGGGTATTTGCTTTCCTCTTCCAGAGTGGATAGACATACTCGCACCATTCCCCATTGCAACGAAACCCCCTATCTACACACTATGATTTACCTATTTATCATTGTAATCAACACAGCTTCGATATATTATTAACAACTGATTAATTGCAGTGTGATACACAGAGGAGTGCCGCTGTTTGTCAAACGTTTGTATGCTCTGTGCAGGTGAAGCAGTGGGGACCATTCACTCTTGTACTCGGAGGACATTGCCTCCTCGATAGCGGCACTGGCGGTACGAGTGCATTGACGGCGCTTTTCTCATGGCTGCCGGTTGCTTCAATTTCAGTCTTATTTTTTCACCATCATGATTTAGGTTACTGTTTAATTGTTGAGGACTTGGGCTACCAGACTTTGTTCAACGACCACGTTTCTGGTCACTTCACTTCTCTCTGCTTCTTTACTTGCACTGCTTTATTTTGGAATTAACCTCACATCGTGTTTTTCCTCGCTTCTTATTATATCTTCGCATGGTCTGTTGGACCTTCGGGCCTGTGCTCAGCAACCGTAATATGGAAAACATACAAATCTCTCTCTGGCTGAATACTGGACCCATTCCTCTTCCCCTTGTCTTCTACAAACAACCAGACATATGTTCGGTAATAAATGAATCTGTAGTCTTTATATCCTCACCAGTGCCCTGCTTATATTTCCACAGAAACGTTGAACCACTTCTTCTATGAGTTTTTCCACCTGTTGCAAATGACTCGGCCGAGGGCCCATGAGGCATGCGCAAGGCCATTCTTCTGGCTGCTCACGGTTCTGGAAGCAAAATGCTTCTGTGGCCCCATGAACAGCGAGGAGATCTCACGCTTCCTGGCGGTAAGGTTTGGCATCCCTCCACTCGCGTACTGAACTAATGTATTATTATTACTATTACTGGCCAAAGCAGTGGCCTCCGACTGCCCAGGTCATATCTGTGCTGACAGTGGGATATTTCTCACAAGCACCGCTAGATGGCGATGATGCGATTAGCTCCCAAGTTGAAAGAATAGCCTGCAGCTTATTGGCGAGCTCCTCTGCACGGTTGTCACGTGACATGACCAGCCCAAAGGAACGCAGAAAAAAGGTGGAATGACACTTCAACCGCCGCATTATAGATAGATGATTATTTTATTAGTACAATGATTTTTTAAAATAGCTGCTCCTTAGGGATAGCCATGTTGAACGTTCTTCCGAAGGAGAGAAGTGGAACGCTTGAGATGGCTATCCCAAAAGAGCAATGTTCATATATAAGACCTTAATACTAATATGTTATGTTTGTTTATGCAGGAAGCCTCACTAATACTCAAGGGTCTCTTTCAATAGAGTAGGGTCCTCAGTATCACGTAGATGCTGTAAGTAGCTTATACATAAATGGAGGCTCGGGGTCTTTGCCCCAAAGTACGTATACGGTATACAATGGAACGCCTAGTGAGGAACATCCGTTGACTGTCGCTCATTCCTTGTACTCGTCTCCAAAATTCAAATTCACTCCACACCTTCCAAAGCACAGCATGGGACTTGATGTTAAATATTGTCACGAAAAATATCTCTGCTTCCTTGTGCGCCATCGTCATTATCGTCTGTGTGAGCTGTGCCTGTCATGTTTTTTTCAGATGCCACCCGTGAAGATTATCTCCTCGCACAAGCAGGTGACCTGCTACATGTGGGGAAACTTGCCCTGCCTAAACAAGTAAGGAAAAGAATATAGGTAAATGTACTAATATGTTTTCATTGCTAGATATATGAAAATTGCGGCGGCATGGTGGCTCAGTAGGTAGTGCTGTCGCCTCACAGCAAGAAGGGCCCGGGTTCGAATCTCGGCTCGGGTGCCTTTCTGTGTGGAGTTTGCATGTTCTGCCCGTGTCTGCGTGGGTTTTCACTGGGCACTCCGGTTTCCTCCCACAGTCCAAAAAACATGCTGCTGCATAGGTTAATTGGCTTGCAGACTAAATTTACCTCCGTGCCTGGTGATGGACTGGCGTCCCATCGTGGGTATATACCTGCCTTGCGCCCTGTATCTGCCGGGATTAGCTTTGACTCACCGCGACCCTGTACAGGATTAAGCGTTTTCTGATAATGAGATGAGAGGAGATGTATAAGAATTGCCTCCGTAGCTATTGTTTCAGGCTAGCTGTGTCGAGTGGTCCTTCACTCTTCTTTGCAATGTTTAATAAGCCAGGGATACTTCCAACATGGAAGGGAATATGTTACAAAGGAGAAGGATATACTCAACACGGCTATCCCCAAAGAACAGCTATGAAGAGCAAGTTTTATAATAGGCCTGAAATATCTTGCTTATGCCACTGTTGGCAGAAGGGTTCTTTGCTCGAGATAACTTAAGAGCATTGGTTCTAAACCTTTATGGACCCACGTACCCCAACCGTTTAAAGGTGTTGATGGACAATCATGCTGTAAAATATACAGTGCTTGTATATGCAACAGTTCCCGGAGACTACTTCATATGGCCTAGCTCACCACCGGTGGTCAACGGACCACGAGTTTGAGAACTGCTCTCCCGATGATCTTTTGGCATACTCTTGCACGCTGTGGGAGTACAAACATTTTGCTCGAACCACACTTGATATGCTAATCGGCTGGTGTGTGCCAATTACTGCAGAAGATGCAAGTCCAGTGCGCTAATGATTACACCACAGAAAGTAATTCATCAGATTAGAAATCCCTCACTGAGTGATGTATTTTCTAAGGTGGCTATGCTGCTTGATTTTTTTTTAAGAATTTCTTTTCGAACTACAGTGCAATACGATAGTGTGTTTTTCTTTTCTTTTACATTATATCTGTTGTAAGTGATGTAGAGGTGGGAACAAACATGGCAAATGTAGGCAAATATATCAACAATTTTACCAAAAATTCCCTGCACATTCCATCATCATCGGCCATGGTGAATTTTTGGATGAAGGCCTCCACGAGCTGCCACAATTTATCGCAGCTCTTTGTGATAATAAACAATAAATATGAATTCGGCTCACAATTTGTGTGCTGGTTGGATTACTACATCGCAGATCAGGTGAGCTGGTGCCAGTGTGGGGGAGGGGGCCTTTAGCCAGCAGTGGGTTGATCATGGTGAGCAATAGTGATGAAGAATGATTTGAACGTGTAGGTTACAATGTGAAAAAAACTGCAATGTTTAAAAATTCTGACACCGAAGTGGGTCTCGACACTATCAAAATGGTTTTTGTTTAAATCTTAACATTTTAATAAATAAAACCATTTCACATGTGTTTGCGAGTAAAAAATAATAAAATATTGATCTGGGTCGAGGGCAATTTCCCCCATTGTCCCCTCCTCCCAGATTCACCACTGACCACTCTGATCGAGGAAATAAAACGTTGTTGGTTTTGCTGCTGCGCCAGGATTTGTGACTTCTACAGAGACGTGGAGCTGGAGCCAGTCGAAGCCTGGCAGGTGAAACTGGGAAAAAACTGGTACCTTGCGTACTCGGCTGTGCGTAGGGCGCTTGCCCCATTGCGCGATTATTTTCGCTTCGAGTAGCTGGCGTTCTCGTGAAGTGCTGAGCAGACGTTCTGTCGCCAGGAGAGAGAACATTCCCACCGGTGTGCAAAATAGTCGCAATGGAGTTTAAGTTTGACATATCGCCGTCTGTTTACATAGTTGCCATTTATCTGTTTAATATTGCACGCGTGTGTATGTTTCATTCTTTAAAATATATGATCATTATACAAATATGTACGTTTGTGTTAACATCATTGGTTCGTGCAATGTTTTTAGTTTTTAAAGTCATTTCGTTTATGTTTTTGTTTTCATTGATATTTGCTCCAAAACTGTTTTTTGTTTCTCTCAGTTACCGAGGTTACTTTTTGTCGATGAAACTATCCTCGTCTCAGAGTTTTACCTGGTTTGAACAGAATAAACTTGAAATTTTGAATTCTAAATCATCTCGGCATGACAACTGTATAAAAGCGTGTGTGAGATACAAGGTGGACAAAATATGAGCATTGCGATCAGGAAAAATAGGTGGGACAAAAAATAAACTAAAAACTTCAATTGCAGTTCATGATTGAACCAGTACGTAATACTTTTATAACGTTAAAGCGTTAAACTTCTGGAGAAATACAAAATGTTTTCTGGAAATATTTCACACCAACTCTCCAGGGTTACCCTGTTCAAGCCGGTGGCATTGAAAAAGTAGAGGGGGGCATGAAACCGTCAATTGATTATGAAGCGGGGGACTCGGCTACCGTCCCCCCCCCCCTTACTGCGGTTGGGCTATGGGGCTTTTCCACGTCACTGGGAAAATTAAATAAAACGGGGCTGGTACCTGGCACCAGCGTTTGCTGAGCAAACGTGAGGAGCTTACCAACATATGTGGCGCCATTAGATTTGCATTCTCCTTGCTCACAAATATCCGCTTCAGCCCCTCCTCGCGCTTACCAAAAAAATCTCCAGGTTTGTTTTGCAGGAAGTTGCTACTTTGAGACTTTTGGCCAATTTTCATTCACAAGTGTTTTGACTTCAGGTGTGAAACAACACTGGCGCACCCTGGTGTAAGCCCCACCACAAGCGGGGGGTAATGCTTGGACGTTATTATTAGTAGTAAAATACCTTCCCTACGGGTGATCTTGTTCCAAGCGTATAACACATTCTTCTGCATGAAAGCTGAAAAACTGCTTAAAAGGTTGGACGGTCGTGCAAAAATGTGAACAAAGCTGAAATTGAAAGTTTGAGAAGGATGCAAGGTAAAATCTGTGCTTCAAGATTTAATACCGCTACCAGTGCGGACATATATAATATACTTGCTGCATTATTTAGATATTTCACAAAGTGCAACGTTGATTTATAAAATTGGGCGGGGTCGTTTGTTTTACTAGGCCTATGAACGCTTATGTACTTGGCACTGAAGGCTGTGGTGTCTGGTCTTTGTAGCACCCTAAAATAGACGTTTGAAGGATAGCATTAAATAATAAGGGTACTTGGCATGAAATCAGTTCCAAGGAAAGCCTCATTTCTTTGTTGACAGAAAGCAGAGGTGCAGCTTTGAACAGCAAATAAAGAGACAAGACAGTCTCTTTAGAGAGAGCAGCTTTTCGAAGCAATCATCACCAGTCATTCTATTTTCAGCCTTATGATGCAGGAAAAGCCTGCGCTGAGGAGGGCTCTTTCAAATAAGTAGTTTGCTTTCTCTTTGAAATGCAAATGTACACACACGACGTGCAGCAGCATATCAATTATGTTTGTTTAAGTACACATGATGCACGCCACACGGCTCAGTCGCTAATTTTACTAACCTTTAAAACGGCCCGCTTGACGGAACGACAGCGGGCCAAGTAGGACTGCAGCAATTCACACTAGGCCATCTCGGCTTTTAATAACTCAAAACACATTTTGTTCTTTAAAATTTTTATTGCCCCTTTACATTTTTGCTTATTCGTCATAATTATTTGCTGTTAAAAGTTGTTTTTTGACAGTTGCTCTAAGGTTCTCGTCATCACATGGTGACAGAAATGACGGAAGTACGCTATGGCAATGGATGGCTTGCAGGCAAAGGTTTTATGAAAGTCGTATTTAGCCCTTGATAATCAGTTACCCACCGCTGGTATTCACCCACCCAAAACCCTGAATTGGTACCAACATTCTTTCCTTCGATTATATTTCTCACAATATGTACTGAAATTAACAGTGCTGTCCCTGTAAACATGGAACGCTGGAGAAACGATCATTCAACACTGCCTCACTTGTGCATACTTACTGCGCTATTACTATTTACTTCGAACTCTATTCTATTCTTCCACATGACAGAAATATGTTCAGGAGCTGCCAGTTTCGAGGTCTGCTAGCCATGACGGGAGGGCTTGAGCAGACTTTGTGTAGTTTTATTCTTCATCGAAGGAGCGCAGAATGCAGTAGTGTATAATATACGTCGGTAGTTTGGGGTAAATAGTCACGAGCGCATTGCTGTGGCTTGTCTTAACTTTCCGATTAGACGGGTTGAGGACGCTAGCCCTTTTGTTGTTGGCCCTATCCGTTACGTGTTTTTGAGTCACCATGAACACAATTTGTACAGTCATCTGGGCAAAACGCACACCATCAATTTGACTCCAGAAAATTACAGGCGTGGTAGTGTTACGTTATTGTTAACATACAATAGGCAGAGGCCTTCATCGTTGGTGACGAGAGGGAAGCATCGGATTGGAGAAAAAACGATTTTTATCGCCACACGGATTGGACTCGAAGTGTGTGCAGGATGTATCAAGAGGAATGCTTTAAAAATAAAGACACGTTTGTGCGAATATGCAAGAGGCCTTTTTCTGAACCGATTTATTTAGAAAGGGTGGTTTAACAAGATGACTCATGCATGGTTCACATAAGAGTTTGAAAATATTGGCATATGGGGTGATGTGCAGAAATGTTTTTGGCACAACTGTAACCTATTGTATAATAATGATTTTTTTTTATAAATAATACAATAGTGTAAGGAATGTATAGTAGGAAACTATATGGTAACTTTATCTATTTTTTCCTTTTCCTTTTTGTAGGTTTTTTTTGTTTTTTTATTTTTTTAAATACTTTCATTCCTTCATGGTACATCAAATAAATTATTCATAAAATATCGTTCAGTTTAAGAGACATGTCTAAATGCTAGAGACAACATACCTAAAAATTGGATACACCTACTTTTAATGTCATACACAAATGTTAACATATGCCATAATACCTTGGTACAATGTCAAACGCATAGGAGGAAGATGGCTTCATTTTAGGTGTGCACAAAATCTATACAATGCTTTGCTCGTGATCAGGGTATTATGTCTTCTCTAATTCAAAATACTGTACATGAGAGTGTAAGAGTTAGTGCTTTATAAACAAACGAAAAGAGAACTAGCATTGGCTCGAAACGTCCGATAAAACGCGTTCGTCCTCGGCAGCTGGGTTTGTCGGTTGTGCCACCTTCCGTGCCGGCCACATGTCCACCGTAGCCTCCTCGCACAAGGGCACGAGATGCCCCCCCTCGCAGTTTCCTGTCATTTTCAAAATTCTCCCTGCCCCGCTCTTCTAAACGTGATTTTTTTTTTATTTAACGCGAGCGTCTGAAGCCGGCAGCGTTCATCGCAACGCCGACTCGCCTCCTAGTGCCGATGCCGCCCAGTGCCGTCGCGTCCACCGTCGCGTCCACTTTCGCAATCGGGAGGAGTGAGCGAGCGACTGCGCCAGCGTTTAAAAGTTGAAGTAATGTAAACCAGCGCAAACCCTCCAGGGCCGGAGCCCCATTTCAGAATGTCACACGTCGCTACTTCGTAAATGAAAAATAATTGTAATTAATCGTAATATATAGATTTTTATTTTTTGTTTAAATATATATTTGAATATTTTTTTTCAAATAATAGTCATGTTCATTTTAATTGCGTATATTAACTGTGCTGTCGTTTAACACTTATACTCTTATACTCCGATAACGGTACAATGCTTAGAAAAAAAATTTCGATATAAGTTAAAGCAAGTGCAACTGCGTGGTGGGGGGGAGCGGCGGGGGAGGTGGTGGGGCGGTGGGGATGCGTCGGTTGGAAAGGCATAAGCTCTACTCATTATTTAAAGAGTCCGTTGAAAGTAAAGCGCAGACGATGTAAGCATTTTAAACCAGCCTCTGGCGTGGGGGTGGGGGAGGGTTAGGTTGAGTCTCGGACAATGGGATGGCATGCCCTTCACGTCATCATAACATGCACCTGTTGCGCTCACGCTCCTGCGCGCACAGCCGGTGGTCCCGTGGCACCGCGCCAGGGAGAGTTCACGGTTAACCCTGTTTTACGACAACGGGCAGACGGACGCCGCCGTGACCCCAGGCTGCGTCAGCTGCACCCGCTCGCCCGTTCCTTCCGCACAGAAGCACCGACGAATATTTACAGACACACGATGAATG
>JAZEWT010000001.1:18061023-18082019 GCA_036362905.1 Mordacia mordax
GTAATGATTTTTATCATGAGCTTGAACTGATAAAATATCTTTGTGATAGAGATGTAATAAACATCAAAGGGGGGGGGGGCTGTTTGGTTGATTTTGTGCATGCGTGTTTGCGTCTGTTTTTGTCATTTAAATATATTATTTTCTCTCTCCTTTTCTTTTTTCTCTCCCAAAGTTTAATAAGATTTCAGTAGAACGGGCTGCGGATATTGACTTTCAGTGCAAATATAATTAAAGACTGTCACTGGGAAGTCTGTGGGACTTTTTTCTGGTCGTCATTTACACAAAAATGATAGCCTTCTTGGATTAAAAGATGCTCGACTTCTTGATGAACACACTGAGAGGCTGCTTCATTAAAATGAGGCAGCATACTATGTACAAATGCGATATAATAATTGGAAACCCCATTGCTGAATGAAGTCCTTCCCACGGCTATGTCAGTCATGGAGGGTTGCTGGGCCATGCTTCACCACCACTGATCAGCTTGGATCGATGAGGAAGTGTTAAGCACAGAGCCAATTCAGATATCGCTCGCTAATTATTGTTAGCCATGGATGGGAATCGAACTTAGGTTAACCGGGTTCTTAGCGTGCTAAACACAGTTGCCATGATACATATAATTCACCAGACACCTGACATGTGATTGCACTTATATAGGTTTTCATGGCTCAAAGCATGATAATTGCTTCTGAAAGCTGCTCCTTTGTGATAACCGCGTCTGTTGCTCCTGCTTTCTCTTTCGTGATGTTCGCCTCCCGCGTTGGAGGCATCTTCAGGCGTTCTGTGGTTGAGTCATGTGTTGGACTACTATTAATGTCACGTCATTCCCTTCGACTGCATCACTCCCTTCCAGGGACAATAGAAGGGGGAGGGATCCATTTGAAAGGGTTCCATTGCCTTGCTCGCATATTAGAATTCAAATTTACGTAATCTAGTTCCACCCCTGATTTACCATCTAATTTGTATTTCGTGAATGCCTGCGCAGTTATTTAAGTCTGTGGTGAGTGTTCTCTCCTGATGTTGTCTGTCGCCCAATGTTTTAGAGCAGATTACTGTTGATTAAAAACAAAACTGGTTGCCAGGCTTTGCTGAGCTTTCCTCTCATTTCTTGTTTGTAGATAATGGCATTTTTTTTCCATACTGTGGATCTCTATTGCTTCACGGATTAATCTTGGGCCTTTGAGACGGATTGTAGCCAGTACGTGCATCTTGTCAAAATCGCTTCTTTGTTGTTTTTCTATACTTTGGGCTGCTGTTGCCGATTTATCCGTATGCAGCAGGTGCACTGCTGCCTTGTGTTCTCTGTCATGTACATCCAGGAGTGAGATTTGGCCGTTTTATTCTATATTGAAACCCACCCACTGGTATTGATACATTGATGACACGTTTGTTGTATGATCACATCAAAGACCATGTGGCCATACATCCGGATTTAACGTACTTCCAGGCACCGTTCCCTCCCCATTGGTCCGTCAAATTGAGTTTTCATTGTTTTGTTAAAGATGCCGATGTAGGTTGTCACAGCTCGATGCGAGATGATTGCTTTCCAAAACGTTTCATTCGGGATAGCCGTGTCGAGTGCTCCCTAGTCTCTCTTTCATGACCTTTCTCCTCCCTATTTGGAGGCACTCAGGCGTTCTGAGACTCTCACCTTAAAGTTGTACGACGTCACGAAGTAGAGAGAGAAAGGAGGAGCACTCGACAGGGCACGGCGTTGGGTAACAACTCTCAATCCGCCTTCTCTTCGTCCACGGTACCAGACCCAGAGGTAAAAAAATAACTAATCTGGTTCGTCCTCAATTCCGCCCGTGGGCGGGCGGCTGCTGTGCTGAGGCTCTGGGCTGTGCGTGGGCGTGCGGGCCCTGGGCTGGAGGGAAGGCATCGCGGGCCGGCGGGAGGCGGAAGGTCCTTTGATCTCCTCTCCTTGTGGATTTTTTTTTACATCGCAGCCGGGGATCTCTTCAGATTAGGGGAGGTTGTGGTGGTGGTGGTTGGGGGAGCAACGAGCATGGAGGAAGTATATGGGGTGGAGGGAGAGACGTGAAGAGTGACGCGGAGATGACAAACACAAGTGAGAGAACGGAGAGCCGGGAGACAGCGGAGTGATGCATCGGTCTTTACTCCATCGTCATCAGTGCCGTCATTATCATCATCGTCATAATCATCGCCCTCGTTAACTGCGCTGTCTCGATTACCATCGCTATTATTGACACCACCATCATTGCCATTTAGAATTGCTCTCCATGGCTGTTCTTTAGGGATAGCCGTTTGTCGAGTGTTTGTTCTCTCTTCACGATGGTCTGCATCCCACGCTGGAGACCTCATGAAACACCACGACGGAAAGACAAGAGACGCGCGACACGACTATCCCGAGAGCGCAGCTGTGGAGAGCAAGTCTCATCTATCATCCACTGTTATCATCATCGGCATCGCTATAATTGAGATCATTATCTCGTCTCATTGTCAGAAACCGCTTAGTCTTGTAGAGGGTCGCGGTGAGTCGGAGCCTATCGTGGCACACACAGGGCGCAAGGCAGGGATATACCTGCAATGGGACGCCATTCCATCACCGGGCACTGCGGGCAATGTAGTCTGCAAGCCAATTAACCTATGCAGCAGTACGTTTTTTGGACTGTGGGAGGAAACCGGAGTGCCCGGCGAAAACCCACGCGGACACGGGGAGAGAACTCGCAAACTCCGCACAGAAAGCAGCACCCGAGCCGAGATTCGAACCCGGAATCTTCTTGCTGTGAGGCGAAAGTGCTACCCACTGGGCCACCGTGACGCCCTTGATATCATTATCACCATTATAATTATATGTTTCAGAGTCTAACGAGGTGAGACCCCAATGAGACTACATAAGTCTCTTGTAGGTAAATATATTTATAACAATAGCAATAAAACACTTTGTTACTATTGGCACGACCAGAATCTCTACATAGACTTTGTCAAGTGATGATTCAAGTTCTCATCTGACAGTGTCTGAGGATGCCTCTTACGTGTGAGGCGGAACGTCGTGATGGAGGGAGAGGAGCGATGAACGTGGTTGTCCCGAGAGAACAGCGTTTCGAAGCAATCATGATTCAAGTTTAGTTTGGTTTCAGATCAGCTTGGTCACGCCGGGTCACCAAAAAGTGACAAAAGTGAGACGTAAAATAAACTACAGCTCGAAAGCAGATGGAAATTATAGCAACAAAAACAACTGTTTCGCGTGAAAATATCAAACATCGCACAAACGCGTCAATACCAAATGATGAATGTATCCGTAGTGCAAGTCAGTTCGGGCAGACCACTTTTCGGCTGATCAAAGTAGATTTGTAGACTGAGGTTACAGAAACTCAAAACAGATCTGGCGTCACTTGCACCGGAACGTAAATGGAGGAAGATACGCGGTGGATAGTGGCTGATTTGACCAATTAGTGGTTGTCGCTCTTCTCTCCCAGGTCATCGTTTTTAATTGAAAGTTGCTGATGATAAGTCAACAGCTGTCGTAAACCCAATCACCGAGACAAGTGGGTGTAATTTGCCCAGGAGACGCTGATTTAACTTTGCTGGTGTTGCCATCACTCAGAGTCTGTTGGGGCGGGGGACTCATCCACATTGAGCAGTTTCATTCCACTCGGATCTCTACAATGTAGGAGACCGATTTAGCAGAGCTCTGAACAAGCAATTAACCCTATCCTGCGTCCTTTATTTCTCCATACTACCATGCAGTCATTCGATTCAGTTTGACTCCGCATCTAATTTCATTTGTACCGGACCCTGGGTGCTACGCGTGTATCTTAATCGTCATTATCGTGTTCGTGATGTAGGTTTACATGGCTGGATGGCTGAGGATTGCTCTTTCGGGATGGCCGTGTCGAGCGTTCCTCTCTTCTTCGCGACGTTGCGCCTCCCATGTTGGAGGCGAAACGTCGGCTGGTGATGCCTCCAATGAGGGAGGCAAAACGTCGTCAACTTGGAGAGGAGGGATGCTCCCGGCAGCGATTCTCAATCGAGATTAGTCGATGAAGCTCCGGAGCCCCATCGCATACCACCTATGGAAGGGCCGGTTCCGGAAAGAGGTGCCACCACTGCCACTGCCGTGGAAGAGGAGGTTGATAGAGACGAGACCAGAGCGAGTGACTTGAAGCACTTACATGCTTGTGTTCGTTTGACATATGTATGCGTGTGACAAGCTAATGATGCCGTTTGTCTGCGTCACGTTGAGTGCTGCCGCACTCAACTGCTGGACTCGCGCTGTATTCCACGCACTGTCCGTGGCTTTCGCTCAGATTTTTTGCGCTGCTGCGTGGGGGTTTTCGTATTGCGGATGTGGCCGTGGGGCTCTCGGACGCGCATTCGGATCGGATCTCTGGCAGAACGTGACGCCATCTCAAAGTGCTCCTTCTCAAGGAGTCTCAAAGTAAATGCGTTCCTTGGGCGTTGAGAATGCAGAGAGATTGCTTTTGAACCGTGCCTTATTTCAGGGGTCCTCAACCGTTTGCCCCTCAAGGCACACTCTCGGGTCTGGGTCTCCGCGGACCGTGAGGTGGCGCTTGCGGCCCACTTATGGGTCGTGGGAATGGCAGCCCTTTTCCGCAGCTGAAGTGTATTACTGTAAATGAAGTTATATGTTATTTAAATGTATCCTTAATTATAGTTCATTATTAAATTATGGGCGGCGCGGTGGCCCATTGGTTAGCGCTGACGCCTCACAGCAAGAAGGTCCCGGGTTCGAATCTCTCGGCTCGGGTGCCTTTCTGTGTGGAGTTTGCATGCTCTCCCCGTGTCCGCGTGGGTTTTCGCCGGGTACTCCGGTTTCCTCCCACAGTCCAAAAGCATGCTCCTGGATAGGTTGATTGGCTCGCAGACTAAAATTGTCCCGCAATGCCCGGCGATGGACTGGCGTCCCGTCGTCGGGTGTATTCCTGCCTTACGCCCTGTGTTTCCGGGATAGGCTCCGGCTCACCGTGACCCTATATAGGATTCAGCGGTTTCAGATAATGAGATGAGATGAGATTAAATTATTATTTTGGGCGGCACGGTGGCCCAGTGAGTAGCGCTGTCGCCTCACAGCAAGAAGGTCCCGGGTTCGAAAATCGGCTCGGGTGCCTTTCTGTGTGCAGTTTGCATGCTCTCCCCGTGTCTGCGTGGGTTTTCGCCGGGCACTCCGGTTTCCTCCCACAGTCCAAAAAACATGCTGCTGCATAGGTTAATGAGCTTGCAGACTAAATTGCCCGCAGTGCCCGGTGATGGACTGGCGTCCCATCGTAGGTATATCATTGCCTTGTGCCCTGTGTCTGCCGGGATAGGCTCCGGCTCACCGCGACCTTGTACAGGAATAAGCGGTTTTGACAATGAGATGAGATGAGGTTTTGCTGGCATGGTAAGCAGTAAGAGTAAACGTAGCAAAATATTTTATTGTACTAAACTTCTGTGCTCCTACGTGTGCTGTCCTGTGTCATGTTCTGCCCAATTTGAACCTGCAGTTTATATCAAACGGCTCTGCCTATACCCCTCCGCCTTCACTAATCCACACTGACCAGTGTGGTGAAGTATGATCAAGCAACCCTCACGACCCACGCAGCATGGAGATGCATTCATCCAGCAGTGGATTGGCAAAGGGCCGTTCTAATGTAACTTTTTATTGCTCGTTGTGTGAGAATTGCTATTGCAAGCTGCTCTTTTAGGACTACCGTTCTGAGCTTCCCTCTCCTTGGCAATGTATAGGGGATGGGAGTAATAATAACTATAATTGCACTTCTCGAGCATTTTTCACAGCGCTGCATAGAGCTGTAGAGAGAACGGCATGTCAGCAACAACAACGACATAAAAACAGCAAATTAGCAACAATAGCGGTTTCTTGGGGGGGAGGGGAGAGGTAGGAGATTGTGTAGAGGGGAGTAGAGAGATTGAAGGGGAGAGGTAGACAGGGGCGAGTCCAAGGAATAGTGCCGGGTAATTTAACAAATGTGTTCTGCTGAATTTGGTTCACTGCTGCGCGGCATGGGACGCACACTCGTGGATTCAAACACAGCCTAATCTTCCTTGACCTCCGGTCAATACTGCCCACTGGGCATGCGTCACCCAAATGAGGTAATATCGCGATTCGATATAAGAATTAATACTTGCGGTCTCATTCCTACCGTTTCAGTTGTACTGCCCGTTTTGTACACTGTATATTGCATCCCTTGCAGCAACTGTGAGGAAGTATACATCGGACAAACAGGAAGAACAATAGCAACAAGAAAAAGAGAACACGAGGCAGCAGTACGTTTGCGGCACACGGATAAATCAGCAAAAGCAGCACATAGTGTAGATAAACAACATAGAATCGATTTTAATAAAATACGAATACTAGCAGCCATCCGCCATAAAGGTCCAAGATTAATTCGTGAAGCAATTGAGATTCACAAGACAAAAAGGACAATGAACCGAAAACAAGCAATAAATATAAAGCTCAGCCAAACCTTGAGGCCAGTTATCGAAGTCAGTAATGCACAGATATAGAGCTATGGGGTGTGGACATCAGAGGGGGATCACAAGGTGTGTGACAGGTTCATTCATGAGATGCAAATTAGGGGACTAGCCACAGCAAAGCAGCAGGGGGTTATCGCAGTTCCGGGGTGTGAATAAGATAAGGAGATTAGTGTAAATGTTATTCAGATGTAGACCCCACAATAAAAGATGACTCAACACGTATATAGTACCCACATATATAAAGGAGTAACAGGCACTACACACACATACTGCGCCTGAGGATGCCTCTAACGTGTGAGGCGAAACGTCGCGAGGGGAGGAGAGGAAGCGATCGACGCGGCTGTCCCGAGAGAGCAGCTTTTCGAAGCAATCATCACTGCCTTGTTTGTTCGGATTCACTCGGGTAAAAGTGACAGCCAGGCGTCGTGACTCTGTCGCTGTGACTCGGCATCTCTTTCTGAACCTATCGAGTGTGCTTTCTTTCAGACTCTCTTTTAATCCATTGTTCCGACTAGCAGAGTACCCGCCCTATGGGCCATCTCGTTCCAAGAATATAACACGTTGTCCTGACGTCATGATAAAGGCGGTGGAGTGACTTCAGAGAGTTGATAGTACGAGGGTAAAAGTGGAAATATAAATCTGAAAGTGTGTTAAAGTTTCAGAAGAGTAACCAATAAGTGAGCAGTAAAGCTTAAATTAGATTTAAAATGCTAGGTGTTGTGCGGATGAAACGTGCGCTTATGAAGAATTCAAACCCGGCTCCATCAGTGCGGGCATACATACATGTATTCATGTATAACACATACATGTATACATACATACACTTGCTGCATGAGGCATGTACAAATCTTATCCACTAGTTTTTAGGAAAACCCACGCTGTCTCACGGCCGTTAACAGACACGCAAACAGAATCCCGACAAGATTAAGCGAACGCGTGCGGATAGCACCCACTCCAAAACATAGAATATTTGCTGTCAGTGGCGCGAACAACAACAACAACAAACAAAGAAACAACCGCGGCGCGTGTCTGTCCTGCGACACCGATGTAGCATTCAATTATATTTAAATACACGAATTTGAAAGGGCCTTGCCTCAAAAACAGAGTTGTTGTTATTTTTCTTTTTTTTCCCTCCACGATGACTGCGGTGTTCACCGTGGGATCGCGGATCCCTGTCGTAGCTGCGCGAGGCTGGGCAAGCATTGTTCGTCACGGTGACGTCATGATCGTCGTCGTAGCGTAATCGGCATCGCGCTTCGAGGGCCTATTTCTCGCAGTGAAAAACCTGGCCACGGTTCATCGATTCGGCCGATCTTTTCGCTCCCAGTCGATTGACGTCGCAAAGTCTGTGAAATTCGTTCATCCGCCGCAAAAGCGGAATGCGGTGCACACGAGTGATCGAATCTGTCCGCGTGCAGTGAGTTCTATGTAGATCGTTAAATCGCATCAGCAGGCAGGATTGTGAGAGATAGCGGTTTGGGGAGCCCATCAATCTGTAGTGGATTTATCATGCTTGATAATGACGGTAGTAATAATAACATATATATAACGCATTAAAGGCAGAAGGGGAAGGGCTGCATGTTGCAGTTTGCTCCATAAAGCTGCTATCCCTTCTGGTTAGTTGTTCGCTCAAGCGCACTCGCTTTCCTTGCGAGTAACCAGGCAGCCTTCTTCATGGGTTGGGACGTTTGAAAGGATGGACGTCGGCCGGCCAGAGTCGGAGGAGAAGGGGAACTTCTTAAGTGTCTCAATCGCCTCGAGCCTGGAACGCATCTCAACGATGGACTCCGCTGAGCCGATCGTGTTTCCCCATCGTCCGTTTTTTGTTTTGCCCATCGGCTGTCGTCCCTTCAGGTCGATTGCTTTTCTCGAGACCGCGCGGCGTTTTGCTTTCCGAGTAACCCTGACGTCTGGCTGCGTCGTCACGCTCCTCGTTATCTCAACGAGTAACTCGAAGTGCGCCTCGTGCCGCTGCGGTTTCGTGAATGTTTTCATTGTCGGTGATCGCGGATTTGATCCGCGTGTCACGGGTTGACAACGCTTATTTATTGAACACGTCCACCATCCTCGGACAGAATGCCATTATGATATATATATTTTTCTGCCTCTCGCTGTCTGTTGTCGATTGATAGTGTTTTTTTTTGTTTGGAAGCATGTCCTCTCGTTAGTCCATCAGTGCAATTATTCTCGAGCCAAAGCGATTGTGGCCGAGGAGCGCCGTAAGCGAAGTTGACCCGCGGCAAGTAGTGACGGGAGTAAGGGGCAGTGGGTGGCACGAATTTAATCACACCAATGGCTAGGACTCCAGGTATTTGTCCAGTGCATCAGAAGTAGGTTGCTGACTTGCGCGTAAGTTGTGTCGACAGCTGCTACGCATGGTACTTTCACCGCTGCCTTCCTCCCACGCAAAAAATAATATCTGTTCCTCTGCACGAGCAATCGGCACGAGATCGTTAGCCATGGGATCTCGCTCAGAGCGCGTCGCCGTTCAACGCTCGTGCAGCGCCGTCCACGTGCAAACACGAGGGCATTATTCATCATATTCATTGTTATTGACATTTGTCAGCCAGCGTGGGGGAGGAGGCCCTCATCCAGCAGTGGATCGAAGACCTCTCCCCACCCTCCCCCTCAAACCTCGCGACGCTGCCGCTGCCTCATTTTCGCGGCATCACCGAGCAGTGAAACTATTCTTAGACTCGGAAGGGGAGGGGGAGAAAAAAGAAGAAATGAAAATTAACTGTCAGAAGAGACGGCGCATTTGTTCCAATTCTCCCGTCGGCGGCGGCGACTCCGCCGGCTGCTGGGGTTAGCGTCGCCGCGTTACAGCAATTAGGTGTGGGAACCGCTGGAGAAATGGGAGCGCGGGGCTGGTGGAGGGGGGGGCGGAGCGGGGGAGTCCCCCCGCGGGGTCAGCGATTGTTGGATTAGGGGGGAGGAGGTGCCGGAGTAGTCGCACGTGGACCGTTTTCGCGCAATTACTGCGGCATTAGGGTTCGTTATTGCGAGACCGCACGCTGCCGTGAGCAACGTCGCGCCTTGGATGTACGTGCGGGCGGAGGAGCTACGCTCAACGCGGTCGCCCAATGTCATTGGTCCCCCAAAAAGAAGGGTCGAAAGAAAATGTCTGTGGTGGCAATTCCACATTCCTATGGCAGGGGTGACTGTAGAATGACCACCGCTAGGCTTGCACACATAGTGGCTGTTATTTCTGTCGACTCGCCGATTTGCGCGGGGCCGAGTCGAGTTCCGACCGGGATTTAACCTCGCGACCCGTTTCGACGACGAACCGCTCCTCCACGGGGGCATTCGGCGAGCCTCGAACACAAATGAACTCGTGCGTGTGCGTGGTTGCGTGTGCGCGCGCGCGTCTCTTCCCAATTCGCCGACGTCAGCACTAACAACTGTCGAAAGAACGTTGCGCGCTGGTACTTTAACAGGTCTCTTCGTTTAAACGTGCTTCAGCGGTTTAGTTCCGTAAACAAGGAGGACTCTTCCATCAGCGGAGCGTCTGCTCTACTTATTTCTCTCTCGCTCTCTCTCTCTCTGCGGCTGTGACGTCATATGCTCTTACATAAGCCGGGACGCCCACGCGCGCACGTGACTCCCGGAAAGAACATCAAACTTGCAAATCTGACATCTGCACCGGCACGCTCTCGCAGGCGCACATCGAAGCGCCTCTTTACCCTCGTAGAGCGATGGGGCGAATGCTCTTCTTGAGCGCCTGTGAAGGTCAGCGTGCGTCATAGCGCAGATGCCTGCTCACACAACAACAACAACCGCCATTCGCCACCAAGTGGAGGTGACGTCGCCACGGCGCCTGTGCCAGGACATATGCACCTTGAGGCGACCTTAAGTGTGGAAGGCTCGCTGACAGGAGGTCACGGGACAGACACATGTGTTATGGGCTGCCTGACTGAGATGACTGGCAGATGCACCACCTATGCTCCCTACTGTACCAACTTGCTGTGTTTTACCCGCCCGACGCTCCGCTCGTTGTTGTGAGCGTCGCTTCTCCACCCTCTGTTGTTGTTGAAGGGCGACTGCCTCCAACTCCCCCGAAGCGTCCTTCACGATCCTCCTCCACAGAGGTCGATCTTGACACCGCTGGTCCCAGTCTTCAGCAAGTCCTCTCAGCGCCAGGTCCTCCTGTGCCACATCGGCCCATCTCATCTCTAGTTCGTGCCGCGCCCGTTTATCCTCCTCTATCCAGCCAAACAGCAACTGCTTGGGCATGCGGTGGCTGGGCATGCGGGCTACATGACCCAGCCACCGTAGCCTCGCCTGCCGGAGGAGCTCACCAATAGGGCCTTGTCAAGATCTCTCGAGAATTTGTGAGCTCCACACAATCCAACCTGGTTAATCTCAGGATGGATCGTAGGCAGGCAAGCCGGAAAGTTTCAAGATGGCGCAGATTTTCCACCAGGGGGGGCCACATTTCGCAAGCATAGAGAAGAGAGGGCATGACTGCTGCTGAGTAGAAGCGAAGCTTCGTGTGGGGCGACAGGCCAGGCAACTTCCACACAGCGTTACGTAGCCGATGAAACGATAATGCTGCCCGAATGATTCGGAGCGAGACCTCCGCTGTCAAACCGGAATTGGCCATAAGCACACTGCCTAGGTACGGGAATTTATCCACTATCTCCACAACTGCCCCATCACTCATGGAAAGCTGAAGAGGTGGAGCATTTGGTGGCACCAAATACCCAGACAGGTGCTCTGTTTTGGTGGGACTGATGGTAAGAACCCGCCTTTTTGTGGCGTTCTCCAAGTTCAACAGCAGAGCCCTCAACTCTTCCTCAGAATGAGCAGCAATCACCAAATCATCAGCATAGATAACCTGGTTGGCCAATAGGGAGCCATCCCTTGACTGCACCCGGGCATCAATCAGCCTCCCATTGTACCTGCACCAGATAGAAATTCCACTGGAACATCCATGGCAAGCCTCTCGAACTACGTGGTCAAAACAGATATAGAATAATGTAGGAGCCAGACGGCATCCCTGTCACACCCCAAGGTGAATAGGGAATGGCTCTGGCTCCCGACCACGTAGCTTTACCCGGGCTTGCCCACCCTCATGAAGATCAGTAATCCCGAAAACACGAAGAACAATCCACAGCCCTGGCCTACTGATGGTATCGTAGGCCTTGATCAGGTCAATGAAGCAGAGATGCAGGTTCTGTTGGAATTCCTTACATCTCTGCTGTAGCAACCGGACAGAGAATATGGCGTCTGTGCAAGACTGCCCCGTCCTGAAACCAAATGAGGTTCCGCAAGCTTCTCCTCAGCGTGCCTAGCAAGGTGATGTTGAATTATCCTTGCTAGGACCTCTCCCGGCACACTGAGGAGCGAGATGCCCCTGTTGTTATCACTTCCATTCTTGCGGGACTCTTCCTGTACTCCAAACAGCTTTAATGACGTCATACCAGACAATCTACAGATAAGCACCACCTTCCCTCAGCATTTCACTTTGGAAGATTATCTCTGACCGGCGCTTTTCCTGGTCTCAGGCTCTTGATCGCCTTACATACTTCCTCTATAGATGGCATCTCCACCAGCCACTCACAGGGTGTGGTTACTTCTTCCATTATTTGAGGTACCACAACCCCAGCAGGGTCACCCCCATGGTGTACCATGCTGTTACCTGATCCGGGGGTTTTCCCTTCCCCCAAGACCTGACAGAAATGCTCTGCAAACCTGCAGACTTGTTCCTGGGGGTCGGAGATTGGATCACCATTTTCCCTTTTAAGAAGGGTAATCGGTGCAACGTTGCATGTCAATATTTGATGGAATTAAAGAGTGATGTTTGATCACGGGCTACCGAGGCAGACTCCATCTCCTCAGCAGCCCGCACCCACCACTCATCCTTGCAACGCCGCACAGCTCTCCGAACCTCCGAGCGAAGGCTGCGGTAAACCTCCTTGTTCACGGGCGTGGGATGTTGTAGATGGTGGGAGTGGGCTTGCCGTTTTCTCTAGGCTAGCTTGAACACCTCCTCCGTCAACCAGGGTTTCTGGGGAGGTCTGGACCTTGTACCCAGTGCAGCAATTCCAGCTGCATGAGCCACAGTCCTTAACCTCACCCATTTCCCCTCAGCATTGGGAGGAGTGGGGGATGATGTCAGCCCCAGCTGCAAACGTTGATGAAATTCTCTTACAGCTTTTCCACATTATGAGTTTGAATGGGGTCCTTGGTGGATGCCCACCACTGCCGTGGAAGAATGGCAGGCGGATCTTAGAGATGACAAGCCAATGGTCAGAGGTCAGATCAACTGCTTTGTAGGTCTTAGCATCAAGGACATGAGGCCGCATCCGCTGCTTCGCCAATATGTAGTCCAGCACATGGTCTTGCTTGGACCCGGCATGCACCCAGGATGTTTGTGTGGATGCGCTGATGACGGAACAGCGAGTTGGTTATTACGAGCCCATGTGTAGCACAGAAGTCTAGCCGCCTCCTACCGTTGTTGTTGAGCTGATCTGGCCCATGCCTTCCAATCACTCCAGTCCAAGTGTCTGCATCATGACCCACTCGGTATTAAAGTCACCTAGAAGGATGACTTTATCCCGAGGGGCCACTATAGCCAACACCTGGGACAGGAGGTCATAGAAGGCATCTGACTCATCGATCTTGCCTGCATCCCTCCACTGATGTTGATCTTTAGTGGGAGTGTAAGCCACCACCACCATCCCTCACCTCCCATTTATAGGGATGCGAGCCCACAGTGGCCTGGGACTCACAAGTTCCCATGCCTCACCACCAAGTTTCCACGCCACTTTTATTCTTTTATTAATAATAAGAGCCCCTCCCTGTTGCTTGGAAGTTTCCTGTCCCGAATGGAGCACTGTCCACTCGTCCTGCTGATTGGAACCAGAACCAGTCCATCTGACCTCCTGTATCCACAGAGGTCCAGGCGCTACTGATCCAGCTCAGCTCCCGACAGAGAAGTGTCAACCTCTGCTCTGCAACGAGCGTTCGAACATTCCACGCGGCCACACGCAGCGGCTTTTTATTGTTTCTGGAGGAACCCCTGGGGTGAGAACTCAATCTCCTGGCTCTGCCAAATGGGGTTTGGCCAGGAGACGTTATAAGCGCCTGCCTGCTCACATCCACACAGGTACACACACACGCGCGTGCACGCACACAGTGGGTAGTAGAGAGACGGTGCAGTGGCTAGCGCACAGCGCGATCAACTGATTGTCGCCGACCACCATTGGCGATGTTTGAGTTGCTCCTGCCCACACCTTAGCTCCTCCCTTCACCTACTTCCACTGACCAGCGTGGTGAAGTATGGGCAGACAACCCCTAGAAACCGACATGGTGGGTGGAGGCCCCACATGTAGCAGTGTCTTGATAATGGGTCAAAACATTAGAATCATAAAGACCCCCCCCCCTCCCGTTTAGCGTTACGTGCTATTGGTCCAAGCGTTTTTGAGCACCTATTATTAGCGACAGCTCACGAGGCTATGGTGGATCGTTTAGTAAGCTCCAAGCACAGCCTACCTTTGCTAGAATCGGCACGCTACTGAACCTCGACATGCTACGCATTGCAAGCTGAGCCGGCCTAGTGAATGACTACAACCGATTCAGAAACAATTGGCATTGCGTGATGAGCGAGATTAAAAATGCAGAGTGGCCCTTATGATTGCACTGTGCTGCGCCAACCACCGAGCCACTTTGACTAAAAGCAAAGATCCCCCATATAGCCTACTTATAATTATGGGGCAGTGTTGTTCGCCAGCACCTATTTAATGGAGGCACAGTCCTCGAGACGGTGCTGATTTTCGCGTTCACTGATGCAGGTTCTCATCTATGTCCGGATCAGGAGAGTCCCTGGACCATTTCTGTTACAACGCCACCAATGATGTTACCCACGGTCTGGGAAATGAACTCTGGCCGCCGGGTTCGTGATGCAGTTTGCTGCTGACCGCGGCTCGCACGATCGCATCACGCACGCCACGCACGCACACGCGTACAGATAGGTACTAAACACTGTATTAATCTTAGAGACAGGTGTAATGCAGCCTATTTGGCCTGCGTGTCATTGAAAATAGCAATTTGAATAGAGCAAATTATAACGCAGATGTGTTCAAGGGAGGCACTGAATTATTTAATAAGAGGCATTGGCAGCTGAGGCAGCACCTAAATCTCAATCTGCTTTTTTGTGTCATTTAGTCATTAATTGATTTCAATACCTTTCATATATACATCTTGTTGTCTATAGATGTCCGTGACTACATTTGCCCGAAATTAAAATCCACGGTGATTTAACAGTTTTCTTACAACGCCAACAATTTTGGCGAATCGGTGACAAATGCGAGCAGGATTTGTGGACGCAACGCTACGCTGATGTGTTGCTCTCAAGTTTTAGTCACGCGCGGCTGGAGACATCGTCGAGAGTCATTGACTTTTGTTCGTAAACTATGCTCTTTGGGTTTAGCCATGTCGAGCGTTCCTCTGCGACACGGCAATCGTGAAAGGGCAGCTATTACGAGGAATACTGATGCACCGAGCAGTTACAAACTGCAGCTCCTTCAACTCATCATCACCTCCGTCGGCTCGTTAGTCTCGTCAACTCTATCAGCGGATAGAGACGCTCGCAAGTCGTGTGTTGCGCAACCTGGAAGAGAGAGAGCATCCTCCGATGGCGAGTGACCGTGAGAATCCAACAACATACTGCGCTAAGTCACGTGTCAAAGGTTCCGTTCTTACGCAGTTACTCACAATCCCACAATGCCGCATTCACAGCATTTTTGTTGTAATGCACCCTGCTAGAGCAGTATGTGAACAACAAAA
This sequence comes from Mordacia mordax, assembly GCA_036362905.1. Lineage (NCBI taxonomy): Eukaryota > Metazoa > Chordata > Hyperoartia > Petromyzontiformes > Petromyzontidae > Mordacia > Mordacia mordax. Next base: position 18,076,273 of record JAZEWT010000001.1, read on the forward strand.
AAGCTTCTGCAATTCTCGGCTTCTCCTCGAGGTGCTGCGATCAGAAATCTTAAGGCGAATCTCAGTACTTAGGTGAGAGCGTGAAACGGCTGGACGTATCGGTCGGGCGCTGCGGCGTTACAGCGGCAACACAGATCCTCCCCGTGCCACCGCCGATGCCGCATGACTCGGGGGCCCCGGTCGGCGGCCGCGTTTCCGAGCCGCCGGACGGTTCGGAGACGCGTTCGGCCACAACGTCTGTGCCAAACGCATCTCACCGAAGAGAACGGTGACAGCATCCCTCGTCAAACAGCTCCCCTGACGCGGTGACCGACGTCATTAGGCTCGGTAACTTTGTCTCTCCTGACGCGCGTTGCACGGACGTATGCCCTCATTTGCATGCGGCTGGAGGCATCCCTGGCCATTTGTTATCGGAGCTAAATTTAACACCTGGAGGCACGGCCATAAATTTTGCTCATCAATCGCGACCGGCAGAGCGTTCCCGGGGATCCTCGGGTTCCGCTTCTGGCAATGAACAGGGGGACAAAGAGAAAAAAAACCTCTCCTGATTTCATCTGGCGCCTCGCGCGAAACGCACACGACGGCAGTCCTTGTTTAATGGGGTTAATGGAATAAGGCAGCAGTGGACATTGCTACAATGCCGCTGATGTACGACTGCAGGGGGCGGCGTTCTTAAAGGAATCCAATTATCTTATTTCCCAACGGGAACGTTTACGCGTGATGGGATTATCGTTTCAGATATACCTCTTCTGTAAGGCATTTGTTACTCCTTACAGACGCATCTTCTTTGTGTATGTGCGTCTGGCTGTCTGTGTACGGTGAACGCTTCCTCGGTCGGAGATCAGTAAGCCGGTTGGAGATCAGTAAGCCGAGTGAGTAATTCTCGTCGTCCCTCCCAGATGAGAACGGCGAAGTCTCCCAGGTCCTCAAGAGACTTCCACGGTAGACGCGGAAGATTCCGTCTCTCGGCGAGGACCCCTGCCGCCCTCCGCCCATGCGAAGGGAAGAATGCTCCACGCAGCAGTCACCCTCCTCGTCACTTGGGGAAGCATGGCTATGCGGTTTGATTACCGCACAGCCAACTGTGAATGGGCTCGTTTACTTATGTCGCCTCCCGACTCCTCCTCGTCCTTCCGATCTCTCCGCACAATCTTGTTCTGTAGCTCCTCACCAACCATTTTCACCGTTTGTTATACTAGTCGTTATACTAGTCGTTATACTAGTCGTCGCTATCCAAATTGACGCTCGTGGAGCCTGTGCCCACCCCTCCACAACCATGGGGGTATTAGAGCAACACAGTTGGATTGCGTTGCCTATCGCCAACCTCTTGTCGTCAGAGGGCCTGTGGATCGTTATTAGTCCGGAACCTACTCCCCCCCCCCCATACCTGTTCATGAAGAGAGCGCTTATCAGGAGTGCCGGACTCTAGATCTGTTGACCAAGGGAAACCCTAGCAGCAGTGTGTCCTGCTGCCGGCGACGGCACCGCGTTATCGGTGGCAAAGCTGTGTCGCCGGCACACTCACCGAGCAACTTACCCGGTGCGGCTCATCCCGATACCTGCGCTCACTTGTTGAGCAACAACGATACTTCTGGCCAATGGCGACGCCAGATTCGCACGAGTGGATCGGCGGTTGTTGCTGCCGCGGCTGGGCTGGCTACCAGCAGAGGTTAATTGATGACAGGCACGGCAAAGATGTCTTTTGCGCGCGGCGGCTGTTGGTAATTAGGCGTTCATCGTGTGTTGTTTACCGGGGATTAATATGGATCGCCGGCCGCTGGGGGACACCGCAGCCACGATCTGCGCGGGAGGGTAGTTTGCCCGGTTCTATCGATGGCTTCATCGCCAACCCCCAACCCCGCCTCCCCCGACATAAAATCCCCCACCACACATATCCCCCAATCTCCCCCCACCCACTCCCTCAACTCTTGCACGGCCGAGCGCTGAATATAAACTTAGACCGCTCGCCAGTGACAGAAACCGCTCAGTGACAGAAACCGCTCATTTGCCGGTGACACTATTGGCATTTATTTCCCAATTACGTGATTCAGATTTCAATCGCGAGTAATTAAATTGCACATTAAAGGAGATAACAGGAACTGTTATACACCATAACAAATATTGCTTCCAAAAGCCGGGTTGGAAGGGGGTTGGGGGGGGGTTCTGAGCCCCAGGGGTTTGCATCTCCCTGGCTCGCATGGCACCTCATATCCGCATGTCTCGTCGCATCGCAGCTGTGGCTTTTGTTCCTTTTTTGTAAGTAAAGGGGACATCTCGATGGCAGCTGCCCCTGTGTGGCACGAGGTGGACGCAGCTCCGGGCTGTAGGGCGCGCGTTAGTCAATGTTGCCCGAGATTTCTCCCACTTGGAGGTGACCAATGCTGCTCCAGGTCTGTACGGGCGGGACCCGGCAACCACTCGCGCGCGCGCGGAGGACGGAGCGTACGTATGCACGTGTGTGCGTGCACGTGTGTGCGTGCGTATGCGTACACGTGCGTGCGCATGCACGTGTGCGTGCACGTGCGTGCATGCATATGCGTGCACGTGCGTGCGAGTACATGTGTGCGTGCATGTGCGTGCATGCGTATGCATGCATGTATGCGCGTATGCATGTGCGTGCATGTGCGTGCGTAAGCATGCTCAGCGGATAGCGCACTGCGCTACACACCCAGTATATCGAGTTAGAATCCTGGTCACAGCAACAGTAGTGATGATTTTCTTAACCGGTCCTAAGCCTCCCCGAGGTCAACTCAGCCTCATATGAGTGCCCAGTGTAGTGTGTCTCCCTCGCGGCAATGTTTCCAGGCGTGGTGCTGGTTATACACCTCCTCGCGTGCCGTGTCGACCTTCATAGGTGCTCACTAATTGCACTTGATCCGACGCTACGTTAAGACGATGCGGGGGATCTTTATCTGTGTGCGTGCATGTGTGCATCTTTGTCTTTGTCTTATGCCTACGTGTGTGTGCATGAAGATGCGTGTATTCTTAAACGTGTGCCTCTGTGTGGAGTGTGCATGTTCTCCCCTGTGTCCGCGTGAGTTTTCACCGGGTTTTCCTCCCACTGTACAAAGACACACTGCCTACCTAAGCTTAACTGTCCTTACGAAATGGCTCTTGGTGCCCTGAGATGTTGTAGCTGCTGCTTACCCTTTCCCCGGTAGATAACTGTTAAACAGAGCTACTCAGCTCAAAGGCTCCGTCCGGTTTAAATAAAGAACTGGGTGTTTGCGTGCGTGCTTGCTTGTACGCGTGCGTGTGCGTGATTGTGTGCGTGCGTGTGCGTGATTGTGTGCGTGCGTGTGCGTGATTGTGTGCGTGTGCGTGCTTGCTTGTACGCGTGCGTGTGCGTGATTGTGTGCGTGATTGTGTGCGTGCGTGTGCGTGATTGTGTGCGTGCGTGTGTGCGCGCGTCAGCAGCGAGCCGCTGTCGCAAACCCAAAAGTGAAAAGCAATAAAAAGTGAAAAGTAATCAATGATTCAGCGTCAGGGTGGAGGCGGAGGGGTGCAAAGTTCTCTGGTGCCGAAGTGTTGCAGGCACCACATACTCTTTTTTTTTCACTTTACAAAACACCAGCTGTTTGTGCTGTACATTGCTCAACTTGCGAGATTGTGTTCGAGGCACAACGTCACAGTCGGACAGCATCGTCACCGATTGCTGGCTACCCGCGTCATAAAATGCGTGTTGATGTTGGTTTTCACAGCTTGACAAACAATTTCTCTGATGATGCCTACGGTGTTCGGGTCCCGAACGTTTGGGATCCACTGGTCTGGACGATCATATTAACCACAGATACTGCTTCTGCTTGCGTATTGCAATATTTCAATGAAAAGCGCTTTACAAATGTAAATTCTAGTTTTATATTATTAGCAACTCATCGTGCGTTTGCCGAGGTAAACTTGCCACATGTACTCCCCTTACCGTTACCAGTTACCCCTCACCGTGACCCTGGCCTCACCTCTTCCACAGCAACTCAGCCCGTTGTTCGTTTTTGTTTGCGTATTGCTTTCTGGTTATTGTTGCTGACATGCTGTTCTCTCCACAGCTACGTGCAGCGCTTTGTAACTCTCGGGTGAAAAACGCTCTAGAAGTGCAATTTTATTTTTATTTTTATTCTCTGGTCACGGCGCTTATTGTAATGCCGTCGACGGTGACGGCTCTCATTGTGGTGGCGTTGCTGGTGATGACACCATCGTGATGTCACCGCTAGTGAAAATCTTGATTCTCCACGTGGTGGTTTTGTGCGCTCGATCGTCGCATTGGCGAAGAGAGCTGCGTCGTTCCCTTCGTTTGCTTCCCGACCCTCCAACCCCAGTGCTCCGTCAATACGCCTATGCCCAGCCAACCGAATTAGTAGCAGCCCAGCCACCAAACTCTATCAATACAGCTTGAGACCCGAACAAAACAATAAGAAAACAAATGCTTGACAAATATAAGCATACGTCTCTTTCACGGTTTTAATTTTTGCACGTCACGATGCGTGGGTGCGCGCACACATACGCTTCAAACGCACGCTTTGCTCCTCGAATTAAAAATTTAGCAACCCCGCCACTACCACCATCACCGCGGTGGTGGTTGCAGCTACGTTAATTTATCATTCCGTCCTTCTGGGATGGATCGACAGCCGTGGATCGCGTGAGCGAGTGTAGAATCGTGGGATCGGTGCTGGAGTCCTGGTGAAATCATTGGCTTGGAAGAAGGGGAGACCTTTTTTTTCGACAAATGGAGCTCTTAGAATAGCTCGCACTGCAGTGAAAAGATGCATTTTTTATGAACGCCACGTTTGCTACCTGGCATTATGCGTGTGGACTCAACTTGCGTACACGCACTCGTGAGTACTTGGGAGTGGGCTGGGAGCTCTCTCAGGGAAAAATCTCCTCCCAGGCAACCGAGGACGTGTCCGTAATTGTGCAATTAATTACCCCTAATTACGAGAGCGGGCTCCGTCTACCAGTGTGCTTCGTGATTGCTTGTAAATAAGCTCTCGATTGCTGTTTTTTTACCCCTGCCCGTTCAATTGCGACTCGAAAAAAAACAATCGTGTTGCAGTTGCTGTAAGGATCGACCACACGTTGACCAAAAGGATCGAGCTCTCAGTCCTAAGCTGGCGTGGACATCTCTGAACAAATAGATGTATTTACTTTTGTATTTTGTGCGACAACAAAAACCCCGTTTTAATGCGTCTTGTTTGTTTAAGGTAAGGAGCCGCGGCGAGTTACGCACGGCCTGTCAGAATTCCGAACAGTGGGCAATTCAAGAGACCATGAAACACGAGATCTGCGCATAACTTGGCCATACCTGCATTGTTATTATTACTATACATTCGCATTATTATTATTATTGCTATACAACCCGCGTCGTCCGCCCATTGTTGCGACTGACGGAGGAGGCCGGCCCCAGCTGATTGGTCACCCAGGCAAGGGGTGACTCGCGAACGCAGCGCACGGACTTCCTCGATAATCCTGCCGGATCGAACGCTCAAGGCAATTCCTCCTCGCTGACCCCCACACTCCCCCATTCTCACTACACCCCCCCACCACCCAAACCGCCTCTCATCCGCACCGCGCTGAAAGTTGCCCGTCCCTGACGATGCGCGTGCGTTCGACGTCATGCAGACGGCACCGCCTCGTGCTGCCGTGGGTGGGCGCACGGTGGAGCAGGCGCTCCAAAGGGACGACTGGAATCCTGTTACAATGGGAGACCGTTACATCGGGATACTGTTATAACTGGATACATTTAGACTGGGCTG
>JAZEWT010000001.1:18092391-18106534 GCA_036362905.1 Mordacia mordax
GTTTTCACAGCTCGATGCATGATGATTGCTTCGAAAAGCTGCTCTCTCGGGACAGCCGCGTCGATCGCTCTCTCTCCTCTCCTCGCGACGTTTCGCCTCACACGTTGGATGCATCCTCAGGCGCAGTATGTGTGTGTAGTGCCTGTTGCTCCTTTATATATGTGGGTACTATGTATGTGTTGAGTCATCTTTAGTTGTATGGGGTCTACATCTCAATCACATTAACACGAATCTCCTTGTCCTATTTACACCCCAGAACTGCGGTAACCCCCTCCTGCTTTGTCTATGGCTAGTCCCCTAATGTGCATCTCATGAAAGAACCTCCCACACACCTTGTGATCCCCCTCTGATGTCCACACCCCATAGCTCTATATCTGTGCATTACTGACTTCAATAACTGGCCTCCAGGTTTGGCTAAGCTTTATATTCATTTTTTGTTTGCGGTTCATTGTCTTTCTTGTCTTGTGAATCTCAATTGCTTCACGAATTAATATTGGAACTTTATGGCAGACGGCTGCTAGTACTCGTATCTTATCAAAATCGATTCTATGTTGTTTTTCTCGTGAACACGAGGCAGCAGTACATTTGCGGCACACGGATAAATCAGCAACAACAGCACAAAGTATAAATAAACAACATAGAATCGATTTTGATAATATCGATCAAAAATCGATTTTTTGATCCATGACGCCCCAGGAATTGTGACAGAATTCTGGGGATATTAGCCAGCAGCAGCGGGTGATAACGATGTGCTGATTAATCTATTAACATCGACTTATTCATACTCCATGCATCCTCTCATGACCGATATTATTCATAATTACCTTCTACTGGGTAAGATTGTGCTGTGTATAAATGCCAATTTCCAGCAAAACGACGGAGCCCATCACACTTTTCCGAATTTGTCAACATTTTGTTTGCTTTCAACAACACTTGCAGACTTTCCCCACACGGCGATATGATTCCAATACTCGCAGTGCAATCTTCGAATCAGCAAGCAACGTCATTTTTGATTCACAAATGTCGGACATAAGTCGGTCACGTGACCATCTGCAGCCACTGACGGCTCAACACTGTGCTACAATGTTAATTAATGATTCTAGAGTTAAATCGTGACTCGCACGATTCAATGAATTGATTCAATCAATCACGTCCCATGTAAGGTAAAATCTAACAATTGGAGCAGCAAAGCGCAACATAACTTTCAGCAGTTTGCAATAATTTTCTAAGGTTTTTACAATTATTATTGAGTTTCTTTTTTCGCTAATATGCTGCTAAAACAATAACCACTCATCATACAATTGAGGCTTGGTGATCCAGTGATGCAATCCTGTCGCACCACTGGATCACCAACCCAGTCTGCCAACAGTTTAGATTTTCCCACAGTCTTTCCATTTTGTTTGGAAATGGCTTCTCGTTTAAATGCAAGGCTAAAATATAAATTTTAAAGATCTAAATATGTCTGTCCAAATCGTTACCTGAGAATGTTTCCAAAGAAAAGTTGAGGAAAATGAAAGCGTGGGATTCGTTTAATATATATATATTTTAAACAGCATGGCTGACAGAGGCGCAATCTACCATTTCCAATATCAAGAGGTCACCACAACCAGCATCATTGACGCTATCCCACTTCGCCATGGCTTCCTATTGTGACATTCTGCAATTGCCGCAAATTCAACCCCGATCTCAAAGGTCCCCTCTTTCACCCAATTATCCAGTTATAAGAAATTCCCCAAGACCTGGTCTCCTTACCAAACAATGTTCAGATTGCTCGCCGACATGTTTAAGGGGTTATACCGCAACATGTTTTTCAGCACAATGTCCGAAGTTTCGCTGCCATCATGCTGAAGGCTTCTCCAGCTCAGTTCCTAAATAATCTCCCAAAACGTGGAGCAAAACGTAGGTGATCCTGCTGAGCGACGCACAGAACCATCCGGGAGATGTGTGGCACAACCGCAAACAACTAGAAAGGTAGTACAGCACACACTGAACAGGTCTGCTGTCTATTACTCCCGTTAGAGTCTGCCTTGGTGAACAGGTCTGGAGTCCAGCACTCCTTATAGAGTCTCCCTTGGTGAACACGTCTGGGCAAAGGTTCCAGACAAATAACAATGTGGAAAGCCTTCACTAAGGAAGGTTCATGTCAGGAACGGAATCTGGCCGTAAAATTCTGCTCAGTACCACTCCACCATTGGGGAGCAACCGGCCAACTTGGATGAACCTGGATACATGGCCACTTAAATCAGCAACAACAATTTAACATTTGTGCAAAATGATATTTCAGACAAACATATTAAACGGTGGCAGCTTCTGATCTGTATAAGTCGCAATCATTTTGGGTGCCCCTGAGACCTAAATTTTCTCATTGCCCATTGGCCGATGTGAAGCCTCACAATTTTCCCTGTCTCATCTTCCCCCATCGTCGACAAGGTGACATCACCAAAACGAATCACAGTCAATTTAAATTAAATCTGAGGCTTCATACGTGTGTCCTTAGTGTTAGCTGCTCTAAGCATTTGAGGAATTTGTCTGGCAGGATTTATGATACCACACGGGCGAGTCCTCGATTTTGTTATCTCAGAACACATGGTTCCACGCAACAACTGGGAAAGAGCGAACACAAAGTGAAAAAGGAGCCTGGTGGTGTACCTGTCATAGTCTTTGGGGTAGGGTGACAGTCAGTGTCAGGGCTAGTGTACTCGTGGCCGCTGGGATAGTTGGTCATGCTCAGTGGGATGATAATGTCTGCTGAGCTAGTTGGTCAGGGAAAGTGCGAGGGCAGGGGGGGTGTTAGTGTCTGCTGGGATAGTTAGTTACGTTAATTTGCTGGTTAGTTGGTTAAGTTAGTTATCTGGTTAGGGTCCCAATTCCTGACTTATTTGGAATGTGCCAGCATTTATATAGACGCACACAAAAACAAAGCTGCCCTTCAGACTTGAACAGACGCTGGGGGGAAGTACTTATAGCGAGCATCTATAAAGGGAAATGCTACACAACAAAGGGATGGCATAGCTCATACCGTGACCGGCCGCCTCTCTCTTCCCAGCGGTGATGTTTGTAAACTGCACCATGTTTTTATTCAATGCTGAGTTGACCTAGTGGCTCATACATGGGTCCTGATAATCACCATGCACACACACACGTGACAATCGCAGCGTACCTCGGACACCTGTCCACCCACGTGATCTTTGACTTCCGAAAGACGCCTTTGAACTCTGCGGAAGATCCACAGCCAGTTCAGATAACTTCCGCCATTAATGCTGGCGCTTCCCCAGAGTGCTACCACGTGGACGTATCAACTTTATTTACAATATTTATTTAAACCGCAACGTTGCAAACATTCAGCACCGTGACCAATAACTCAGCAAAGCCGCCTTTGCTTACCGTGTACGGACTTATACACACCACAGGAAGGCCCAGGACCGGTTCAAATATTCGCCACTGATGTAGGCCGTGAGCGTGGATCGAACTTGGGTTCGCCGGGTTTGTTAGTGCAGGCGCACTCACAATTACACCTCCCACCCCCACACCCGCCCCCCAACACAGATACACACACGCGTACAGAGTTACACACATACGTATTCCCACAAGATCGAAGATTCTGCCACACAGAACACAACAACACAGCGTACACACTAAAGCATTGCTCAGCACGCGCTTGTATTGTACAGGGTGGACCAGGTGGCTTGTGACTTCTATTTAATTGATCATTAACGTTCTTTTCCTTTGCCATTTCTGTTTTAGGTAACCCTTATATATCAATTTCTTTATTTGAGATGAGTAAAGTTTACATGTTAGATTAATATATGTTGCTTACATTACATCGCACACTCATTGATACATATCACGTTTTAGAAACTTGCGGATCATAAGGCATGTGGAGCACTGTGCGCGAATTCTATATCCCAGCCGAATATTCCGTCATGACGGGTTAAGCATAAAATGCGATGTTGAGGCTATATTTTGTTTAACTGGTTTGTTGACTGGCACATTTATTTACAAACAACGTTTAGTCTGAATGTTCGTGCATCATTAAGCAAATTTCATGGTTGCTAGGGCTGATGGCAACTTTTACATGTTGTTGACATGCCGTTCTCTCACCAGCTCTGCAGCGCTTTGTGACCTTCGGGTGAAAGCCGCTCTAGAAGTGCAACTATGATGATGATTATTGCTATGACGTGGGCGCACACGCGCATAGTGAACACCGTAAGCGCATCCTCCAGCATGCATCATCGCTCCACTCAACTCACCGCTCCGCGCGTCGCTCCGCTCACCGCTCCGCGCGTCGCTCCGCTCACTGCTCGGCTCACCGCTCCACGCGTCGCTCCGCTCACCGCTCCACGCTCCGCTCACCGCTCCGCTCAAAGCTCGGCTCACCGCTCCGCTCACCGCTCCACGCGTCACTCCGCTCACCGCTCCACGCGTCGCTCCGCTCACCGCTCCGCGCGTCGCTCGGCTCACCGCTCCGCTCACCGCTCCGCTCACCGCTCGGCTCACCGCTCCACGCGTCGCTCCGCTCACCGCTCCAAGCTCTGCTCACCGCTCCGCGCGTCGCTCGGCTCACCGCTCGGCTCACTGCTCCACGCGTCGCTCCGCTCACCGCTCCCCGCTCCGCTCACCGCTCCACGCGTCGCTCCGCTCACCGCTCCCCGCTCCGCTCACCGCTCCGCGCGTCGCTCCGCTCACCGTTCAGCTAACCGCTCCGCTCACCGCTCCGCGCGTCGCTCCGCTCACCGCTCCGCTCACCGCTCCGCTCATTGCTCCGCACGTCGCTCGGCTCACCGCTCCGCGCGTCGCTCGGCTCGCCGCTCCGCTCACCGCTCCGCGCGTCGCTCCGCTCACCGCTCCGCTCACCGCTCCGCGCGTCGCTCGGCTCACCGCTCGGCTCACCGCTCCGCTCACCGCTCCGCGCGTCGCTCGGCTCACCGCTCGGCTCACCGCTCGGCTCACCGCTCGTGTCACCGCTCGGCTCACCGCTCGGCTCACCGCTCGGCTCACCGCTCGGCTCACCGCTCGGCTCCCCACGCCTATGTAGCCGCTGCTATTTCTGGAGGGGGACAAATCTGCACATTTTCAGCGGTGCATTGTATTCCTATGGCAGTCCATACCGCAGCGCAACCGCAATAATTACTTCATTGTGGTGGAGAAGAGTAATAGTAATCAGAGTGCAATGCTGAGACATGCGGAGATATATTGAAGGCAAACAATGCAAATAGCATTGCTCCTCATTGATTACGGCGTTAAGCATTTGGAGCATTTCGCTACCAGATCGCCGTATTAACCTTTTGGAGCATCTCGTGCCTCGAGTGTCATATTAAATATTCGGATCTTTCAATATCTACAGCTCCGTATTAACCATTTAGAGCATCTCAAGCCCAGACCTCGTTATAAACCATTTGGAGCGTCTCCTATCTGGAGCACCATATTAACCATTTGGAGCGTCTCCTGTCTGGAGCCCTATTTTAACCATTTGGAGCATCTAAAGTCTAGAGCTCGTTATAAACCATTGCAGTGTCTAATATCTAAAGCTCCGTATCAAATATTTGAAGCATGTCATGTCTAAATCTCATAATAAGCATCTCATGTCTCTCTTTCTTCTAGGTACCATATCCTACAATGGTCTTCCACAAATCTCTGCTCTTTGAACTTCTAAAAATGTCCATTGTTGATAAGTTCATCCATCTCGAGAGACGCTTGACATAAGTCAATCTCTGTCTTCTACAGTCTCTCTTGCCTTCAAATTTTCCCGTTATAACCAGATGTCCAATTTCCTCTTTCCTCACAATATGCCCGAGAAACAGCAACTGTCTCCTTCTCATATCATTCAACACCATCCTACATTCAATTTGTGACCAAATTTCTTTATTTGAAATGTGACTCGTCGAAGATACCTTCGAGATGCATCTAAATAACATTTCAGTTGCTTGAATTCTATTTTCTATACTTCGTGATTTTGTCCAACATTATGATACATACGTGAAAACTGGTATAACGTAAGAATCCAGAACTCTGAGTTTCATCCCCATAGACATGTTATTTATCAGTATCTTTTTCATTTTGAAAAAGCTATCTTTGGCCATCCCTATCGTCAATTTTATTTCATGATCACATTTACCATCTGATGTTATCCAGCTTTCTAGGTAGTTAAACCCGTCTCCTTTTACTATCAACCTTATGCAGAATTTCTTGCAGCTTCCCCTCTGAATCCGATAAGAAATCTACATCACCTGCATATGCAGGTTATTGATATTCTGTCCACCAATTGTTAATACCTAGAAAATCTTCAATTCTTCTAAAAGATGTTTTCACCGTACAAGTTAAACAAGTCCGGTGAAAACATACAGCCTTGCCTCACACCTCTTTTATTTTCGATGAAATAACTTAGTGAATTTCCGATCCTTATTACTGTGGATTGATACCAGTATATGTTCGTTGATTTCTCAAATCTTTACCATTAATGTCCAGTTCTTGAATAATTTTCCTTAGTTCCTCGTGTTTTATACTTTCGAATCCTTTGTTACAATCAATGAAACACAAATATAGATATTTCTTCATTTCAATTGCCCTTTCTGAAAACATTCAGATGAAAAAATGGCATTTCTGGTACCTCAATCTTCAACAAAACCACATTAAACTTTTGCAAACTCTCGTTTTATTCTGCTTCTGGCTCTGAGTATAATCACTTTTAAAAGGGTCTTTGTTACATGGCTCATTAGACTAATGGTTCTATGGAGGTGACAGTCAATAGCTCTAGGTTTTTTTGGAAATGCAAAAAAGATCAATTTACTGAGATCATCAGGTATCTCTCCACTGTCATAAATCTCGTTGATAATATCTGTCCATTTTTCTGAGCAAAAGTCTTCCAAACATTTTATTTGTTTGACGGTTATTTTATACGCTCTTGTAGCTTTGTTGTTTTTCATTCTATTAATAACGATCCTTACTTCTGACTTTAAGATTTTCAAACCATCCATCCGTTTTTTAATCGATGGCTTTCTCAGGTATCATGAAATAAATCTTCAATATATTCTGTCCATTTCTTCAAAATTTGCTCTCTTTCTAGGAGTTCGTCATCATTTTAGCTAATATGCATCCACTAGCAGTGCCCCTCCCTTTCCTGTGATGTGTGTGTACACAGATACGTTCATTCCTTTTGTTGTGCTAAATCAACTTAACATTTCACATGCCAATGTTGCTCTGTTGTTCTTATTTGACTATCATTAATGTGTTGTACTGTGCAGTCTTGTGTGGCTACTTTTTTATTTCACGATTATGGTTGGGGTTTCGTCTTTGTACAATTTCGTGTTGTGAGTTTGCATAATTGTGCAACCGTGTTACTGTTTTCTTTTACGATTACGGTTATGAGTTTAATTTATGCACATATTCTTGCTCTTATGTTCATTTGCCCTTGATATGCGTTTTCATGTTGGTCAGTTTAGACATTTGTTGCATGCAGGAATTCTATATATTTATAAATAAAGTATTAGTTTGCATAACATTGCATAACCTGTATGTTATGCAACCAATGTTATGCTGTGTGCAACGCTGTGACCCCCGGGTGAAATGTGCTATAAAAGTGCAATTATTATTATCTAGAACTCCAAAGCTCATTGGGTACGTTCTGCTCAAATAATAAACATCTAACAAGCAATGCATCATCACCACTTGTCATGATCTATCTACGTATGGATGAGTGCCTCCCCAAGCCATCACATCCTCTGGTGGACTTGCAATATAGAAATATAACATTCACACGAGCCCATTTCATTGTTCCACTTAGGCATGATCGCGCCCTTGCCTGCCACTCCGTTGTTAGTCTCTACCACCGGCCATCAATCCAATCGAGTTAACAGTCAAGCTACACAGATCTCTAAATACACGCGACTATGTGCACAGCCTGCCAAACGCTATTCTAAGTTGGGACGTTTGTGCAGCTACAGCAGGGAACTGTAGCGATCTGGCGCGTCGCGCTGCGCGACTACCGCAGCGACCAGGCGCGGTTAAATATTGGTTTTGAAAAGTCCTTGGATTAATTTAATAGGTGGAGGTCCCCACTGATTTACCCTGCATATGGTTAATATATACACACAAAGACAAAGTCACACAAGCGCACACGCGGCCTGGCTCGCGTTTGTTGTTCATAGTGGTGATGCGAGATATAGAATGCAGTCCCGCAAGCAGGTTGTTGGCTCGGTGGGAGGTCGCTCATTCTCCTCTACTGGTCCCATTGTCTAGAACTCCCTTCCCCCAGCCGTCCGTGGCTATCGGCTCCCTGCCGCCCCTTTACTGGTCTCGGCTCAAGCCCTTCATCTTCTCCTACTGCCCGTAATCGAAGCCGGTGTACGCATTGCTGCAATCGTGGGATTGCCAAACAAATACGATACTGCTCACACCTCTCGCCCGGTACTGTGACCAACGCGTCGAGTAGTGGTACGGGAGTTAGTGCACCGTGTTAAGGACCTGGCAACCTGAAATGGATTCCCAACCACGACAACCAAAATAGTCCTTGAGAATGATCGCTACCTTCATGACCTCCACGGGTCAGGGAAGATTCATCCAGTAGTGGATTATTATTATTTCTCCGATTGAATTTACATATAATGGAGCTAGAGTTTGTATGTATATATATATGTACACACTCATGGGACCTCCATAAGCACACCTTTTATCTGCACAGCACCCAGGCTGCTATGTCTTATTTCAACTTTCAACAAATTGATTACTCTTCCGAAACGTTCGCGCTATCCCAGCAGCAAATTTCTACTTTTTCATTCTTTAGCCTTCATCCTCACGTCGGAAGAACGTGTTACATGCCTAGTTCGCCAATAGCGTGGGTACTCTGCTCGTATTATTAACGCCAGATGAAGGAGCGATGATTATTCTGCCCAGCGGAGCGTGCCAGGGCCCAGCAGCTCGTTCCCACTGCGGGAAGGGCTTTGTCGCCACCTTTAGTCGGCTCGCTGCCTTCACTCGCTCGTGTCACAACCACGCACCACATGTCACGAACTTCCGCGACAGAGAAACATACAAAACGCAACCCTTGCCCCCCCGCCCGCCACGCACTTCATGTATGTTTTTGTTGTCTCCCCAAAAGCCACCATTATTTTAAACCACGCGGCAAGCAGCAGAGGCGGCAGCGGCGACAACGCGTCACGGCGGTTACGACCGCCGCGGCGGCTCGAAGCGCAGTCGGTATAAATGTTTCTCACCTTCGCGGGAGACGGCATAATTAAAGCACGCTTTTAAAACGCCGAGACGCGGCCGGCCGATCTCCCGCCACCGCCGGCATCGGCGCCGCGCCGGGGAAAACGAACGACCGTAGCTCGGAGGGGCTCAGGAGCGCCTCTCGCTGCAACGCGTGCGTGAGGAGGTGCAACGTCGCTGGCCTGCGACATTGTAAACGAATGACGCCCTAGGTATTAGCGAGGGATCGAAGGTCTGCATAAGGTCGTGCTTATCAAGCAGGTAGCCACGAGACGCCCGAGAGTATCAAAGTTCCGCTCGGTGAGAGGTGTGTGGGGCTCCCACCGTCATCTCTGGCTGTTGGCAAGGCTCGGCAACCCCTACTGTGCAAGTCATGGAATGAGCGCGTTGTGCGTTGTGGAGGCTCGCAACGCAACAAAGGCTCGTGAAGGATGCTTGTGGGTGGATGGAGGCAGTCGCCATTCTGGTAACAACGAAGGGAAGAGGAACAACGCTCACAACGCTGTGAAGAGTAGTGCTCGTCAGAGAAATGCAGCGAGGTGGCACTGCGGAGGGGATAATGGTGCAACTGCCAGTCATCCCAGTCAGTAAACGCATAACACCTGGGTCTGTTCCATGATCCCCTGCGAGCCTTCGATACTACCAATGGAGTTAAAGTTCACGTAACCTCGTCAAAGCACTCTAGTGACACCATTGTTGTCGTTGTGTGCACGGGAGTGTGCAAAAGCATGTGCGACGTGTTTGAGAGTGTGCAAGGGTATGCTGTATGTGTGTGTGCACAGGTGTGTATGTGCAAGAGCGTGTGCAAGAGTGTGGTATACTTGTGTGTGCTCAGGTGTGTGTGCACAGATTATTTATGCCGACGATTTAGTAATTTCTGCTCACTCTGCTGTTGAACCTGGAACATGCCACAAAGAGGTGGGTCTTAATATCAGCCCCACCAAAAACAAAGCACCTGCCTGGGTGTTTTATACCACCGAATAATTCACCCTCTCAGCTCTCCATGAGTGATGAAGCATTTGTGAAAATAG
The DNA here is from genome assembly GCA_036362905.1 of Mordacia mordax. Taxonomy (NCBI): domain Eukaryota; kingdom Metazoa; phylum Chordata; class Hyperoartia; order Petromyzontiformes; family Petromyzontidae; genus Mordacia; species Mordacia mordax. The sequence continues at coordinate 18,102,627 of JAZEWT010000001.1, forward strand.
TTGAGAAGTTCCATACCTAGGTCGGTTACGGTGTTGCAGCGGAGGACTTGCTCCAACTCAGTCAAGCGGTATTCGCGTTTTATCGGCTACGTCACTTGGTTAGGAAGCAACCAACACTGTCAAAACCGGCCTCTATGGAGGAGGGTCGTGAGAGATGCGATGTGGTGGTTTGAGACAGTCGCCCTCTAACAACAATGGAGGACAGACAAGCGACGCTCACAACAACGAGAGGAGCGCCTGTGTTCAAACACAGCAAGTTGGCAGAGTAGGGAGCACATTTAGTGCATCTGCCAGTCATCTCAGTCAGGTAATCTGACGGCGAGCTTTCGACATTTCAAGCGGCTTCAAAGTCCTGACAAAGGCGCCGCGGTAACGTCACCGCCACTGAGTGGCGAATGGGGGATGTTGTGCACAGGTGTGTGTGCGAGAGCATGGGCTCGAGCTCATATCGATATCCGTGAGCTCGTGCGCGCCAGTATAAATTTAGATCCGCAGTAGAACACGGAGCCATGAAGGAAGCAATCGATGTTCCCTCCAGACATTTACAACAACAACCACAACAACAAACTCCCCACTCTTCAAGCCCGTATTGAAGACATGTGCTGAAGCAAAATGGTGCGGTCGACGCGACCACAAGTTCGTGCCCAGCCGTCTGGCCGCGTCCTTTCCCTGCGACCGCGTCCATCGCCGTCCCGGTGTGGAGGGATGGTGCCTACGTGGAGGCCCCAAATTCCCTGGCACTGAGCGCGTGTGTGTGGGCACTCGTGTGAGCGTGCACCAGCATACGACAGAGTGGAATTGCATTTGTAAGCGAGGGTGTACGAGAGTGCGAAATCATTGGCGTGTCCTGCATGGATGCAATATTCTCTGTCCTTCTACAAACAGGACCTACAGCTTTACTTTATTAACCTGATCAATATCTATAACACCATTAATAGGCCAATGCCCTAGGTTTTTCGTGCTTTTGGAGTATTTGACCCTTTGCTCACAATCCTTAGGGACATTCATGTTGGTGGGGAGGCGCAGGTAAATCTTCGTGGCCAGTAAACAGAACCATTTGCCATCAACCTCGGGGTATGACAGGGATGTCAACCACGCCTTTAACACTTCACATCGACTCACGGTGCACCTAGCCTGTCACAAGTATCGTGGTGACGTCACCACCACCGAGCAGCGAATGACAGCTGCTACTGTAAACCGTGTGTACGTGCGGACGTTTTCTTGAGAGAACGAGCGAGCGTTGCACGACCAGAAGTAAACTCACACGCACGTGTACATCCCTCTGCACGCGAGCATGCGTCCATGTGTGTGCGTACATATGGGAAGTGTTTGCTCAGTGGTTAGCTCGTGGCCAACACCAGTGCTCATTTTCTGAATTGATCCTGGGCTTCCCCGAGATTGACTCAGCCTCAAATGAGTACCATTGCCACTAGGGAGACAGAGGTGGCTGAGCGTAGTGCTGGCCACCCATCCCCCTATGTGTTGTGTCGCCCTTCATAGGTGCTCACCAACAGCATTTGACCATACAATCTGTTAAGGCAATACGTGTGATTTTGTCTTTGGCTTTATACATGTGCGTGTGTGTGCGCGCGAGCGTGTGTCGAGGTGTGCGCATGTGCGTGTGTGCGTGAGTGCACAAATGCGCGTGTTCGTGTGCGCGCACGTGCGTGCGTGGACGAGCGGCCGGGTTCACTTACGGCCTGCTCCTGGCAGATGTGCGTCAGCCTCTCCACCTCCTCCTCGGCCTGCTGCTTGACGCGCTCGCAGTGCTGCAGGATCAACTCGTTCTCTTCCTTGATGGGAAGCACGTACGCTGCACGGGCACACGACAAACGCGCCGGCCGGTGAAGCAACCGGGGGGGGGGGGGGGCAATCTTGGTGAAGGAGGCACTGATGTACGTTTTCACGGCCCGATGAATGACGATTGGTGTCCGTAGTTCTTTCAGGGCAGCCACACTCGACGCGGCTATCCAGAAAGAGGCAGCAACGAGAGCATTTATCTTGGTGGAGTAATGCGAAAAAATACCCCCCCCCCATCCCTTAGAACTCGCAAAGAGTGGGAAGGCCCTCATCTAGCTGTGGATTGATGAAGCAATGAGTCGCCACTGATGGAAAATGAACTCACTCAGGATGTAGTCAGGGGCAGTGCTTCATCAACACAAATACAAAAGTTCCCCGTGTAGCCTTCATCAACGGTTGTGGCAATCCCCGTGAGTTAGCACTGTTGAGGCCAGCAAGGTGCGCAAGGGAGTGGGTTGTGGGCAGTATCACACCTGGCCGCCTTTGTCTCCCCAGTGCCGAACATTATGCACCAAAGCAGGCACTCAATTTGAGGCAGAATTGACCTAAGCGAGGTGCAGGACGAGATCTAATATTGTCCGCCACTCATGTAAACCCCTGCCTGGGAATGGAACTCGGGCTGGATCCTTCGCAGCACAGCGCGCTAACCGCTGTACCAACATCACAGCCACACTACACCTACACTGCACCCACACTGCACCCACACTCATATAACACTGCACCACACTGCACCACACTGCACCCAACACTGCACCCAAACTGCACCCACACTCATATAACACTGCACCACACTGCACCCACACTGCACACAACACTGCACCCAACAATGCACCCAAACTACACCCACACTGCACCCAACACTGCACCCAACAATGCACCCAAACTACACCCACACTGCACCCACACTCACATAACACTGCACACACTCTACACCGACACTGCACCCACACTGCACCCAACAATGCACCCAAACTACACCCACACTGCACGCAACAGTGCACCCAAACTACACCCACACTGCACCCACACTGCACCCAACACTGCACCCACACTGTACTCAACACTGCACCCACACGGCACCCACACTGCACCCAAAACTGCACCCACACTGCACCAAAACTGCACCCAAACTGTACCCACTCTGCACTCAACAAACATTTGTACGCACTCACGTGTATACACACAAATACAAAGACAAAGATCTCCCTATAGCCTTAATACACTGTTGGATTAAGTGCCATTAGCGAGCACCTATGAAGGTCGACAGCACACGAGGGGGTGGGTGGGTGACCAGTAGCACGCCCAGTCACCTTTATCTCACGAGTGGCAATGTTTATACACTGCGCTAGGTAACTTTTATTTTACTTGATCGACTCTGTTGTTGTTGTTGATATGCCGTTCTCTCCAAAGATCAGATCTCATCTCATTGTCAGAAACCGCTTAGTCCTGTACAGGGTCGCGGTGAGCCGGAGCCTATTCCGACAGACACAGGGCGCAAGGCAGGGATATACCCACGATTGGACGCCAGTCCATCACCGGGCACTGAGGGCAATTTAGTCTGCAAGCCAATTAACCTATGCAGCAGCATGTTTTTTTGACTGTGGGAGGAAACCGGAGTGCCCGGCAAAAACCTACGCGGATAGGGTGAGAACATGCAAACTTCACACAGAAAGGCACCCGAGCCGAGATTCGAACCCGGGCCCTTCTTGCTGTGAGGCGACAGCGCTACCCACTGGGCCACCTTGCCGCAACAAAAATATGTTGTTGCTGATATGCCCTTCAGATGTTGTTGTTGTTGATGACATGCCATTTTCTCCACAGGCCTGTGCGGTGATTTGTATCCCTTGGGTGAAACGCGCTCAAGAAGTGCAATTATTATTACTCATTTGAGGCTGAGTCGACACACACACGGACGTGCGTACGCACGTGCACGCACACACACAGTCGGCGCGTATCCACTCGGGGAGAGACCTTTTTAAAACGCTTCTCAGACTGACGTGCAGCCTCATTTCCTTCGCATCGGCATCCACTTTCCTTCAAATAATAATGCGTGCTGAATTATACAGCCTGGGCTTCCCTGAAGCAGAGCGGGCGGGCAGGCGGGCGGG